>JAJEKV010000005.1:8012215-8612215 GCA_021234155.1 Isoetes taiwanensis
GACAAATAAAGGAAGACGGTCCTTGCAAGACGAAACCTCTCTAACCTTGGTTCCAAAGCACTTTCAATGTTTGTTGTGTCCGCTTCCCCGGGCCGACAGCCATTAAGCTCCTCAATTTTTGTCCGCTCAAGTTACGTAATAGTTCCTTCAAATTCGGCCTCTGTATCTTGGCATATAGCCCGAATACCGTCTGCGCACGACTTGGTTTATCCTTAATCATTCCTTCCCATTTTTTAAATCTTTATTCATCTTCTGGATTGAACTCAAGGTGTTTGAACCTTCATTTGTAGCACCTGCGGTTTTGATCACAAGTTTGCAACCTTGCCTTATACTGAATCACTTCTGATCTTGTAGAGTTGATCCATTCTCCCAATGTCCTGTTGAATTCAACTGGAAAGTAATCCAAGGTTAGTACCACATGACACAACATGCACCAATTTACACACCACAAATTCCATCATGACAAACTTTGCACCACAAATGGCGTCATATTCACCACATGTGGTGTGGCATGTGGCACCAAACCGGTGCCACATGCCACACCACATATGGTACCACAATGCACCCAAAGCACCACATATGGCAATCCATTACTTCGCACCACAAATGGCGTCAAAGACACCACACGTGGTGTAAAATGTGGATCCATAGTGGTGCCACATTAGACACCACATGTGGCACCACAATGCACAGAAAGCACCACATCCGGCAGGCATCCACCACCCCATATGTGGCAAATAGCGTGGTGCAATATTTAGCAGCTAGCTTGGCACCACATATGGCGGACAATCCACCATTCACAAGTATCACCATATCTAACATCACATATGACACTAAGTATAGAAACATATGGAAGCCAATTCACTATTCAGATAAGGTACCACGTTTGGTACTATATGTGACACTACATATGCTACAAACTATATTATTAACATATAATTGGCACCATATGACTGTCTTGTAACACATTTGGAGCTACATACTACTGTGAACTGAAATTATCCACCACAACTCGAAACTAGCAGCATAAATTTCCTACACATAACTTACAACACACCCAAATGAAGAAGTAAGTGGTGTACCTGATTGTTCAAGCTTGCTAGACCTTTCTGGAAAATAACAGTTCCAATATTAAATTGCATCATATGGTGGTTCCGTAAGAAGAGGGTTGAAAAGTACCTATTTTTCGGTGATTTTCCCCCAGATTCTTCTTACGACTTGAGGAGGCTTGAATTGTGGCCTAGTCATTTCAAGAGAGGAAGCATCATCATCGTGGCATTTTGCTCTGCTTCCTCACTATTTGAAATGTTTGCATGCTTCCTCTTACGTTGGGACCGGAGGCTTTGGACCCTTTTTCTCTTAATCAAGGCGGAAACTCAACCAGGTTTATTTCTTTTCCTTTTGTGTGCGTGTAATACGCAATGACCATAGTCTCAGGAGGCCATGCCTCCCCGTGCACACTTCCTTTGTGTGATTTTCCCCAGAAAGGGACATATATTCATTATACCTCTCCTTGCTCAGATTCTTCAACCTGCATGATGAAACAAAACAATATTTTAAACAACAGAGAATCATGGGCACCTGTAAGTGGATTTTCCTGATACTTTCGCTCCCCAAACAGACTCGATTTCTTCTTGTGTGGCGTAATGCTTTTCTTGCCTGTACATTTCCTTGTAGGTGTATCCCATGGCATTCAAGTCCGGTATGATCAGAGACATTTCGTGATCGATCTTCTTGCCAGAAATCAGAAATGGTCTTGCCGGATTAAGGGAGCGGGATCAGAGTTTTTGAGGGAAAATGAAAACAGGCATCGTGTAATTCAGAAAAGATAAAATTTTGAATAAGTAATCATGTGTATATTTGAAAAAATAACTGCCTCTCCCACTACAAATTCGGTAGTTCCGACCACACTTAGCACCCAAAAATGTGGTGCTAAAATGCACGTTTTTGTTCCACTACAACATGCTTTCACTCTTTATGGAAAGACGTTATCAAATTAAGCACAATACGGCGTTTATTGCTTGCATTTCTTGATGAACCCGATCCTTCTGCCAATTCTGCAAGCTCCAATTTTTCCTCTCTTCTTCTTTTCCTCTGGCATCTTTTCTTCAAAATTTCTTCTTCTTTTGTTCTTCTTCGTTTTCTCCTGTTTGAAATGCCAGTTTGTGCACAGATTACCTTGTTGACCTCCATATCCACAATAGATTGGAGCTTGCAGCAGCGAGCCAAAGAACGGGACGTAGGCAAAGAACAGGAATTTGAAGGATAGGAATTTGAATTTTAGTTTTGAAATTAGAATTTCCCCCACAAATTGGGACTCCATTCTTAAATAATGGCAGTTGAGTGGTGCCATAATTATACTTTCATACCACAAAAGTGGCGAATGCACGACCACATTTTGGGGGGACAGGGGGGACAGTCGAATTGGGACACCACATCGTGCTTTTACCCGTCATCTGGAGGTGTTTAATGGCCTTATCGCAATCAATATGTTCTGCCACATCAAGATGATCATCAACAGACATCAAATTATCATGCCACTGAATAGTACGAGGCAGGATAGTCTCATGAGATGATATAACAGGCTTCTTCCTCGCCGCCTTCTTCTAATTGACCTGATGCCATGACTCTTTTGGGCACAGAAGATTAAAACTATCAGGCATAACAACCCCAGAAACATGAGAGGAAGAAGCATCAACATGGAGAGAAGAATGAACTACAGGTACAGCTTATGGCGCTAAGGATGACACCATCGGAACTGGAATTAGAGCATCTTCCATGGACGAGGAATGCAACATAATTGGTAAAAATGGATCATCAATAGATGAAGAAGTAACAACGGGAGCTTGAACCTGAGAAGAAGGTTGAACAGACGCCTGAGACGCATGAATGCCTCGACAAAAGCTAGCAAAAGCCTCCTTGTCAGGAAAAAGACGGGCTAATTCTGGACCATACAGAAGCTTAAGATCCAACTTCTTATACCAAGGCCCACTTTTCACCACTATACAATCTGGTAAAGTCGAGTCTACTGACATTGAAACACAAATCCTGGATCGTTCATGATGGAATGTGAGATATGAACCCCAAGATCAGTTGCAATTGCAATTAGAAATTGATGGGCCATTAGATCAGGAGGAAGATTAGGTATCGAGAACCAGCAAGGCATCTTTAATGCACGAACCATATCTGGTGTAAAACCATGAGACTAATACTGATATATCTTATATTCTCCACCAAGTGGATCAATCCCTCTTGATACCAAAGAGTTCACTGCATCACTCTTTCAAACATAATAAGAACAAAGTTTTTTGCTAACAACTTGATGGATTGAAAAGGAGGAAGTTGAAGGCATCCCAAAAGTCGAGATAAGCAAATACGGAACCGTGCAAAATCCAAATAGCCTCCAGTAAAATAACCAAGGACTGCACATGAGGATAGGTTCTCAACACACTTAATATGAGCTTGATGGTCCACCTCTGTCACAGACTTGAACCCACTACCTCTGAAGTGGTAGCTGTGCATCTTAATCAAAAAAGGCCACAATGATTTGGATGAAACCAAATCACATGCTCCAGACCTGATGGTTAATCGTCACACTATCCTCCCCTCAAGGCCCCCTCTTGAAGGCTTGCAAACGAGGGAATTTGGGGCGGACCGGAAATCGATCTGCAAGGGACTGAAACCAAGGAGTGTGATGAGAACCATCTGGACCCTTAACCCTATTACGGGTTGCCCACATCACTAGGCGCGAGTCATCCAAATCATACTGTCACATTTAAGGGTCTGAACGGGACTTGAACCCACTACCTCTGAAGTGGTAGTTGTGCATCCTAACCAAAAAGGCCACGATGATTTGGATGAAACCAAATCACACGCTCCAGACCTGATGGTTAATCGTCACAACCTCAACCACAGGAATACCAGAAGCTTGAACCACATCTTGACGATCAGACTGATAAAATATGTCATCTGGGAGCAATTGTTGTTGAAGATGAGTCTGTCGAGCTTTCAATATGTCCAAGATCGCGGACAACTCATCCTTACTCTCTTCAGACAACACTTGTAAAGCAGCTGCCACCCTTGCCTTTCTAGATGCACTAGATATATCTTTACAAAGCCAATCACTAAATCTGTGATATGAAACTTTTGTAACAAAATTAGATTATTTCAAAGCACTATCATTTGCCTGGGGCTGAGGAACTACATTAAGAGTGGAATCTGTACCTGTTTGATGTAAATTCCCATTAACTTTCACTCCCTTACTCGCAGCCCCTTACAAGGGAGGAAAATCCCTTTCTTCAAGAATCCCTGGAGCAATCACCAATGATGGCACATAACTTCCAACTGAATTATTTACCTCTTTTTGCACAGTAACTGGGGGATCATGTATCACCAAACTGCCAGTAGCTTCATGCCGTTTTGTCGCAGCCTTAGAAGCTGGAGCAATATCTGTCATTCCCATCTCTACTAAAAGTGGCCGAAATCACATAGGCCCAAATCTGGCCCCTAGCCTGATAGCAAACCCTAATAAAATTTAAACTGACAGAGAGCTCTCAGAACAAGCTTTCTAAAGAACTAAAGATCAATGAAAATAGAGCCTCGATGCTCAAGTTACATGGACAAACACTGGCAACTCTAAGTGCCATACTCACGAGCGCCCATCATCTCTAATGTGTACACTGAGGGCAGCATCATTGTCCCCATTGACCTTGAATTACCCTCCCTTAGATTAGCTTATCAAATCAATTTAGAAATGGAGGATGCACTAAAAGCAAGGTGTGTGAGATTGATGCAGCTGGAAGGACACATGTTTGATGCTGAAAATGCATTTCTTATCGAGAAAGCCAAGGACATAGCAGCATTCAATGCTACTCACAAGCTTCAAGGTACTCTCAAAATTGGAGAATTAGTGCTCAAGTGGAACAAAGCAAGGGAGGATGTAGCAGGCAACTTTGAAAATTTATGGGAAGGCCTTTTTGAGGTGATTGGAGCAACAGGAAAAGATTTCTACTGGCTGAAATCTGTTCTTGAAGGAAGAGAGCTGCCAAATCCCATTAATATCTAACATTTGAAGAGGTAATGGCAACAACATGTTGCCTTGAGTTTGTTTGATTAACATCAAATAGTGTTTTATAGGTAGGTTAGCTTAGGTTGCTTTTGAGTCACTGATCATATTTGTAAGATCTAAAAAACAGAAAAAGAAAAGATAAAAAATAAGTTTAAGAGTAGTTCAAGAATTGGTTTTAGGTGTTTGCACAATTATACAGAAGTAATGCAAAGTATAGTTTTTTTTCATGCTTTGGTGAACTACTACTGTGATTAATGCAAGAATAGTAAGATGCATGTAGGTTCCAGCTCATACAAGGCTAACATTTTGAGTTATCATTGCTAAATTGATTGATTTTCATGCAGAAGCATGTGAAAAACTCATTCATACACTTCATTCCCATGTACACATCTTATTTTCTTCCACACATCTCTACATATGATGTGGTTGCCATCTTTGCCATAACCGCAGGGTCACCCTCTCGTACATCCATCACATGATAATCTGCTCAAGAGTTGCCCCATATAAACCTCCTCTATCTCACCATTCCCTACCATATTCATCAAACTGCCACCAAATCTCCACATGGCAGCTCTGTTTTTGCTAACCACACATTCTCTTGTCATGCAGGTTCATCAGTTTCATGCTCTCACAATGATTTGCACTTCATTTGGCTTGCCTACCAATTACCTTGCTCTCATCTCTTGCAAAAATATAGGTTGCCAACCATATCTCCACATTGGCAACCATCAGGAACTTTAGGGAACTCATGTGCACAACTACAGGCTGGGGGACCAGCCTATCCTTCTTTGTTTGGCATGATGTGCCACACATTTTGGCAGCATAGAAGAGCTATGCACACAATCTACACATTTCTGTCTAACTTTTGGCTAAAACGTGCGTGCAAGTACTAAAAGCATGAAGACTCTCATCTTTGAAGATCACAAGTTGACAACTTTGTTGAAGAACCAAGGGAAGGACATTCATTGGATATCATGCAAGCATGGCAAGGAGGAAAGGATTCAAGCAAGTACAGTTGAGTTTGAAGATTGGAAGACCCCTCAAAAATGAAGTTCGGAAGACCCCTCAAGATTACTTGGTATGTGGCTAGTTTCAAATCATTTTGGCATGAGATCTAATTCACAAGGCTTCTTACATAACCTTACCACCTCAATTCCATCCATGAACATCATACATGCTCCATAATTCATAAATCGTCCCTCGCCAAAGTTGGCAAAGAGTATTTTTTTCTAGTCAAAGCACACCATTCATACATCACACACCCGCCATACATCCACCACCTTTAAAAAAAGCAAAATTTCCACCCAATTTGGCTATTTCCATGGCCTAAAATCATCTTATCTCTCTAAAAGTTAAGATAGAGTGAGAAAGTGCACATTTCCGTCAAACAAGCATGGAGAAGTAAAATGTCCATGGTTATGTGCACTAGTGCCAAATTGTGCACATCACCATAAAAAATGGCAAGTACCATCCACATCATCCACCCAAGCATGTCCATGTCATCATACACATGTCACCTACCACAAAATTCTTTTTTCAACATTTTTGACCTAAGTAAAGTCATTTTGATACCGTAGGTGACATGTCATCACTCCAAAGTGCCACATCCCTAAGTGCTCCCACATCATCATACACATGTCCTCACATCACCTCCACTTCATAAAACGTTTTGACTAGAAAAAAGTCATTTTGCCACCTTGCTTGACACATCAACACCTCATAATGCCATGTCATCACTCATTTGCCAAATTATCCCACCTACTTGCCACATCATCAAATTTGACCTCCATTTTGAGCCAAAAGTCAAAAAGCTCTTTTTTGCAAAAAGATTCTCCCATCTTGTAGAGTTTCAAAAAATCTTGTAGAGCATCAAAAAAGATTCCTTGTGAAAAAAACGAAATTTTGAAAAAGACCCCATATTGAGCTTCATTTTTGAGTTCTTGGGATTCGTGCCAAGTTTAAAAAAACAAAAAAAAAAAAAAATGTTTCCTATCTACAACCCAAAAAAAAAAAAAAAAAAAAAACCAATCCAATCTTTTCCCCGCCACGCGGTACAACCGGGCGTGTGGGGCGGCAACGGGCCGAATCCCACGGGCATAAACACGCTCAATATTTATTCTAAAGGTTTTTTTAGGCCTCATATACCCGAGCTATTTTTTTGAAAAAGGCGTGTGGGATATTGTTTCAAGAATCCTCAACAACCCTAAAACTTTGTCATGCCAAGATCCGCTTTTTGTTGTGATTTGACCACCTAATCATGGCCAAATACTCCCGAATCCATCTATTCTAAACCAAGAAACCTATAACTAAGCAAAAGGACAAGGATTTGGGCCAAATTTGCCAAGAACAGGCCAGAAAGAGGGGATAAAGAAAGGGGATTTGTGTTTTACAGAGTTTTCGAGGGCTTTGGGTGCAAGAAGTGATCAGAACATCTTTGATAGAGACTGGTTCGACTTGAATCTGCCTTCCTCGCTTCATAAATCCATGGATTACTTGAAGCAAATTGCTTAAATTCCAATTTGTGACTTTATTTTGATCCCATGTCCAAAACATCAGAGCTTGGGAATGATTTGATTAACTGTATGCTATTCATATGAATGAAAATCCGACCCTTGGCACAGAAATTATATTCAACTTGCATTCAACATTGCAAAAAGAGGTAAAGTAAAAAGGTAAAAGTGATATTTGAAAAAGAAAAAAATCAAGTCCAGCATATCTCAGAAACATTGCATTACATTCTGCATTTTGAACAAGTCTCAAAGAAAAAATATGAGATTAAACTCTCTAAGGTCAAGATCATCTGTTAGATTAATTATTTTGAGCAAGTTTCAATATTGTATTCTGATTTACGCATTGCATAGGGAACCATCAGAGTGAGTAGGAAGTGTTAAAACTCCAAAAAAGTGTCAAAAATCATCTTGCAAAAGCCTGTTCTCTATTTTTGCAAAAATTATAGCATTCCATTCAAGAAATCATCCTTTTTAATCATTTGTGCATTGTTATTTACAAAACAACTTGATTTCCCTTGCTTGCAGACATGTCAGAGATGTGAGGAGTTGTCAAAAGTAAAAAAGGATATTTGAAACTTGATCTATAAAAATTTGCCTGCTGTTTTGGCTTTAAAACAGTCTGTTTTGCAAAAAATTGAATTTCTAGGCATTCTAGCATGTTTCTTTCCCAAAAAACTTGCTGAGACCTGTAGTGTCAAAACTCAAAAAAGACTTGTACTTGTTGATCTGCAAAACTTAGCTCACTGCCAAGGATATTGACCACCAAGTTTTGAGAGATCTTTGCTAATCTATTGGCATCTGACTTAGCAGTCTTCTGAATTAAAATCATGTCAAATTCCAATCTACTTGCAAATGGCAACATTTTTGCTGAGGTACCCTTTTTCTAGTTTTGGGAAAGCAGTACTAAACCATCGTTTGAGCTTTTTTTTTGCAATTTTCTTGTACAGAGTGGTTGCCTGAAGCAACTTGGAGGTTCTACGTCATTGAGGTTGAAAGTTTGCCAGGAACACTTTCAACAAAAACCCTTCCTGGTTTTATTGAAAGTCGAATGGAAGAGTTTTCCTGAAAAATGGGAAGGCTTTCCAAAAAAAAGTCGGAAGGGTTTCCACTTGAGGGCAACCCGAATTGAGCGTACATAAAAACCATCGTTTTAAAAGTGTAGCAAAGCAACGGATGATTGAAATAGTAAACTAGACAATGACATGTTACATTGTGCAAAGCATGCAACTAGCCTGGGTCCCATAGCTTTATAAAGTATTGTATACATCAATGAACGTGTCATTTCTTCTTTTCTATTGGAAATGAAACTCAATAAAAAACTGGAAATGTTTTGTACCTTCTGGTTGGGTTGGGTTGTGGTGTGGGTGTCTTATTCGGCCATGGAATGAAGGAACAAGAAGTACTAAGTTAGTCGCTTTCTTTATTGACCTTGATGGAGGATAAAAATTCATTCTGTTATATTCTCTGATATTCTATGCTGTCCCAGCCCACCGCCCACGTAAAAACAGGGCCGGCCATGTTCCTTCAAAGGAAACTTCAGGCGGTGAATGTTGCAGATCCATTGCAATGCCTGTAAATCCCTTCAAGCCCTGCGAATCTCTTAAGACCCTGTGAGTTCAAAGTAAATCCCTTTGAAGCCCTGCGAATCTTGCAATTTTTTTGCCTGGCAAGGCTAGGCTATGGCAGAGATTTCTGCGCAGAGCCCTTTCCGGCAAGGCCAGGCTATGGCAATGGAGGTCCCTGGGCTGGAACCCTTGCTATTTCGTTTTGCAGCCCCTCTGACGTGGCATTATGTCAGCCCTTGATTTGCAGTTGTATGGTTTGGATTCATGCCACGTCAGGTGGCGGCTGTAAAACGCCCCTGCTGAAAATCCCCTGCAAATCCGTATAAATCCATGAAGGCCCTGCAGATCGTTGCAAATCTGCTGAAGACCAGATCTGCAAGGATTGACGGCGCGGGGAAAAAGAGAAGAAGCCAATTTTCATTTGTTGCAATGCCTTGCTGGGGGGACTGCGATCCTTACAAAAATGACGGGCTTGTTCGGGCGCTGTGGAAGCAATTTGGGGCGGTTCCGCTTTTGCCTATCAATCCTAACATTTCATTGTTATCTGTTCTAACAAGAGACTCAGATGGATTCCATATTTTGGGGAATGTGGCAACCATTTGCAAGAATGAAGCAAAGAAGCAGGAACTTGAGGAGTTTATCTCCTCACGCATCCAAGTCAAAGAAGCTAAAGTGGGTAACAAGCTCTTTGAAACAAATAGTGACTTCAAATTTGTTCTGAAGCTGCTAGCACCAGATCTATTAGCGCCAGTGCCACTGGTAGAAGCTCAAATTCAAAAAGCTAAGTGCAAAGGAGTAGTAGCAGAGGATATCAGAGAAAAGTGTCTCGCTGATGGGGTCACATTAGATGATCTGCTAAAGAACTGGTCGCCAGATCCGGACAAAGTTTTATTAGGAGGCCAAAAGGGAAAGATGGAAGTATGGGTAGTGGATTTGATAATTGAAGTGAAGAGTCTAAGAGTTTATGACATCAACAGCTCTAGAGTGGGTGTGGGGTTCTCAATTCCCTTTGGAGGAGGAAAGTTTAAGTTAGGGCCTCAACAAGGTGACTCAAGTGTGATGGTTATAGATGGCACTGAAGAGCATTTGCCTATTGCGTTTAGAGGGCGCACATATTGGTATAACAAGAGAGGGGAAAAGATTAAAGAAAAACGTACCAGATTTGCAGCAGATGTAGCCCACGATGGAAATTCCATGGATGATGACTCAAATGACGACCCCTCCAAACATGAGCATATGGGTCCCTTTGTAGAGGATAGCTGGTACGCTACCATTGAAGTGTAGACACAAATGCATATGATTTCAGTAGACATAAGTTGGGGAATCTTATCACTCCTGGTCAGGGAGTGTCACCCAACAATGAATTGGAATTCTTATTGCACAAGCTCTATATGTTGCTTGCTACTATTTATTTACTATTTTGTATGTTGGGAAACGATGCGTATTTGCAATAAGATGTTTGGACATATTGATTATATGCGCAATGTGCTTATGTGAATCTAATGTTTTAAAAGATTGGAAATATGATCACGGGCTAAAGTCTATATGAAACTAACAATTTCAAATGCCCCTCCCATAATTATACCTTCATTCCATGCTCTAAAATTTTCATGGTGAAACGTGACTTTTACAAACTGAAAGAAGCTTGCAAACTGGAAATCGCCCTTCAAATTTGGAAAATCCAAAGGCAAACCACTTGTGTGTTACAACATCTCAATATCCGAAGCTAAAAGAAGTTAGAGGATGCATCCAAATATAATGCGAAAGAAAATACTAGAACTACAAATTTTCAAGATGCCATGCATCAAATCTTTCTAGCCACCGGCAGAGAATCTTGATTGAAGAGCGATTGATCATAAAGAAAAGTGTAGTTAGTCCCCACAACAAGATTCATTTCCATGTTACATGAAATAAACTCAAGCGTCGAAACCGTAGTAAGGATATAAATAGAAGAATTAAAACCGATGACAAATTGTACTCATACAAACCCTACCTTGTATTGCGTAATGAATTATAGAGAATTACGTTCTTAAAATTGTTGAAAATATTTTATAAAAGGTACATAGATTGGACAAGATTAACCAATTGAAAGCTTGAAGAGCAAAACTTCCATGCCTACAATTCATTTCCAAGTCAAACTTGGCTTTAAAGATTCTTTCTAGTCAAAACTACACTTTCAAGAATCATTCACATGCCACACACTTTTCATACCGCTCCACATTCCAAAGTTCTAAAACCTCACTCGACTTGGTCATACATGTGGTCAAAGGTCAACATTCCATCCATCAAAGTCAAAGAAAAGGGAAAATCATAAGATCCCTAAGGGAGGCATTCAAAAGTCAGGTTTGCCTAAGGAAATGCCAATGATTTGCATTTTTACCAAAATTGACCCATGGAAGGTACATTTGAAGTGCCAAGTCATCACACACATCTCCACTCTTGTCATGCCATGTCATGCTTTTATCTCCATGATCAAACTTTAAATTTTTGTTAAAAGCCTTAAAATGACACCCATAAGATGACACATCACCTTGCCACATCATCATTAGCACCTCCACATCACCATCCACATGTCACACACATCATGTTCACATCACTTGAGGTTTTGACTAGAAAGAATTTTCTAAGCCAACTTGGTTGACACGTCACCATCCTTATTTGCCATGTCATCTCCACCTTGCCTTGTCATCATTCTCACATGCCACATCACCTCCCTTTTTGAGCCATTTTTAAGCCAAAATCGAAAATGCCCAATTGCAAAAAAAAATTCCAGAATCTTCCAAAGCATGAAAAAAGATTCCCATTGGAAAAAAGAAAATTGAAAAATTCATTTATCTTGGTCCTTATATTTGCCTCTTTGGGAAACGTGCCATAGTCCATGGGGTAAACAAAAATTCCTATCTACCCCCCCACCCCCCCCCAAAAAAAAAAAGCCTATTTTTCTTCCCAGCCAATCTTCCCATGCCACGTGGAACATCCGGGCATGTGGGGCGGTGGAGGTACCGAATCCCACGTGGATATTGCATGCAATTATTATAAATTAAGGTTTTTCTTTTCCTTATATACCTTGAGATGCCAAACCCAAAATAGCCTCATGGGATATATCGCTTAAAATTATCAAGAACCCTAAAATCAGGAATGCCAAGATCCGGGTCAATTCGCCAAACCAATTGGCGCAATCATGCTCCAAACCTACCGAATCACCTTTGTTTAATGCCAAGAACACATATGGGAAACAAAAAGACAGAGAATTGAACGGAATTGATCAAGAATGCAACAGAACAGAGGATCTACAAAAGGGGATTTTCAACAGAAGGAAAATTCGAGGGCTTTAAGGTGAAGAAGCGATTGTTTGCTTTGAAGAAGGACCGGCTTGCTTGATTGAAGCTTGATTCTGACCTCCACACTTGATTTACAACTCCGATTTTTGACTAAATTATCAGAGTTGATTTATTGTTTACCTATTTGATCCTGTGCCCAAGACTCAGAGCTTGGGATTCATGTTGCTTGCCTTTGTATACCTGATTTAATTGAAAATCCGACCCTTGTTGTTGAATTCCGGTGCTATACATTGATCTATCCAAAAAAAAAGCAGTTATTGCTAGAGTTTGTCTGCTGCATTCTATCCCAGTAGCGTGATATCATTTACTTGACATCTAAGCATACTTTATGCAAGTATCAATCAATCCCTTTGATGTCTCGAACCATCAACACAAGTGACTGAATTATCTGTCTAAGATTACATACTAATGCATAAAAGTGCCTAGGGTCACATTAGATGATCTGCTAAAGAACTGGTCGCCAGATCCGGACAAAGTTTTATTAGGAGGCCAAAAGGGAAAGATGGAAGTATGGGTAGTGGATTTGATAATTGAACTGAAGAGTCTAAGAGTTTATGACATCAACAGCTCTAGAGTGGGTGTGGGGTTCTCAATTCCCTTTGGAGGAGGAAAGTTTAAGTTAGGGCCTCAACAAGGTGACTCAAGTGTGATGGTTATAGATGGCACTGAAGAGCATTTGCCTATTGCGTTTAGAGGACGCACATATTGGTATAACAAGAGAGGGAAAAAGATTAAAGAAAACGCACTGCATTTGCCGCAGATGTAGCCCACGATGGAAATTCCATGGATGATGACTCAAATGACGACCCCTCCAAACATGAGCATATGGGTCCTTTTGTAGAGGATAGCTGGTACGCTACCATTGAAGTGTAGACACAAATGCATATGATTTCAATAGACATAAGTTGGGGAATCTTATCACTCCTGGTCAGGGAGTGTCACCCAACAATTTACTAAGTGTATGTCATTTGAATTGGAATTATTATTGCACAAGCTCTATATGTTGCTTGCCACTATTTATATTGTATTTTGTATGTTTGAAATAAGAATACGAATGGTTTTTTATCGTCCAATGAGACCAATCGGCCCATGGGGTGTGTATTTACAATAGGATGTTTGGACATTATTGATTGTATGTGGAGATGTGCATATGTGAATCGAATGTTTTAATAAATTGGAAATGATATCACGGGCTAAAGTCTATATGAAGCTAACAATTTCAAATGCCCCTCCCATAATTATACCTTCATTCCATGCTCTAAAGTTTTTCATGGTGAAATATGACTTTTTCAAATTGAAAGAAGCTTGCAAACTGGATATCTGCCCTTCAAATTCGGAAAACCCAATGCAAACCACCTGTGTGTTACAACATCTCAATATCTGAGCTAAAAAAAGTTAGAGAATGCATCTGAAATATAATGCAGAAGAAAATACTAGAAGCACAAATTTTCAAGATGCCATGCATCAAATCTTTCTAGCCACTGCAGAGAATCTTAGATTGAAGAGCGATTGATCATAAAGAAAAAGTGTAGTTAGTCCCCACAACAAGATTCATCTCCATGTTACATGAAATAAACTGCATCAGAACCAGAGTAACGATATAAATAGAAGAATTAAAACCGATGACAAATTGTACTCATACAAACCCTGCCTTGTATTGCAGAATGAACTATAGATGTTGCTGAAGGGAGTATTTTGTGTAAATCACACTGACCCCAATAGTTTGGTCCACAGTGAAAACTATGGTTTTGCTAAGTCCACATATGATTATTAGGGAGATTACAAAAAAAACGTACATATAGAGGTGTGGAGGTATTGTTTTAATGATTGTTGATGTTGTTTTTTAAGTGGATAAGGAACGCCCATTGTTGTTTTAAAGTTACTTCTATTGCCACACGTCGTTTTCTAATAGAATTTCCTATAATTTTAGAATACTTTAATAACTACATGTCCTATACTTCTATTATCACATGTCTTTATAGCAGTAGGATATAGTAATTGAATGACCACATGTCCTATACTTCTACTATCACATGTCTTTATAGTATTATTGAATCACTACATGTCCTATACTTCTATTATCACGTCTTTATAATGGTTGGAAAGAATACCTAAATGACTGCATGTCCTATACTTCTATTATCGTATGTCTTTATAGTAGGAAAGAATACTTGAGCCACTATAATTATGTCCTATATGTCCATTATCACGTCTTCATACTAGAATTCCATGTCTTTCTCTGAGAGCAAATCCCATCTTCAAACATCCCTTGTTTCAGTGTTCTTCCAAATTTGTCATTTTGCTGCAAATAAGGCTGATCCAAGGTGGCTGTAACTTATCCAAGGTGGCGCAAATAACGCATACCACCTAGGCTCTAACATGCCAAGGTGGCTCAAGCATGCCAAGATGGCTCAAACACGTCACCTAGGCTCCAACATGCCACCTAGGCTCAAACATGTCATGTGGGCTCTAACATGACACCTACACTCCAACATGCCAAGGTGGCTCACACATGCAACGTGGGCTCCAACATGCCATCGAGGCTCAAACATGCCAAGGTGGCTCAAACATGCCACGCAGGCTCCAACATGCCACCTAGGCTCAAACATGCCAAGGTGGCTCAAGCACGCCACCGAGGTTCCAACATGCCACCTAGGCTCCAACATGCCAAGGTGGCTCAAACATGCCACCTAGGCTACAACATGCCACCTAGACTCCAATATGCCACCTAGGCTCCAACATGCCAAGATGGCTCAAAGACGCCACTTAGGTTCCAACATGCCACCTAGGCTCAAACATGCCACGTGGACTCCAACATGCCACCTAGGCTCCAACATGCCAAGGTGGCTCACACATGCCACGTGGGCTCCAACATGCCATCTAGGCTCAAACATGCCAAGATGGCTCAAACATGCCACGGGGGCTCTAACATGCCACCTAGGCTCAAACATGCCAAGGTGGCTCAAGGACGCCACCTAGGTTCCAACATGCCACCTAGTCTTTAACATGCCAAGGTGGCTCAAACATGCCACCTGGGCTCCAACATGCCACCTACACTCCAATATGCCACTTAGACTCCAACAT
The DNA here is from genome assembly GCA_021234155.1 of Isoetes taiwanensis. NCBI lineage: Eukaryota > Viridiplantae > Streptophyta > Lycopodiopsida > Isoetales > Isoetaceae > Isoetes > Isoetes taiwanensis. The sequence continues at coordinate 8,027,784 of JAJEKV010000005.1, forward strand.
GCCAAGGTGGCTCAAACACATCATGGGGGCTCCGTCATGCCACCTTGACATGTTACATGCCACCTAGGGCTCCAACATGACACCTAGGCTCAAACATGCCACGTGCGCTCCAACATGCCACTTAGGCTCAAACATGCCAAGGTGGCTCAAACATGCCACACGGGTCCAACATGACACCTACGCTCAAACATGCCACCTAACATGCAAAGGAGTAGTAGCAAAGGAGTAGTAGTAGAGGATATCAGAGAAAAGTGTCTCGCTGATGGGGTCACATTAGATGATCTGCTAAAGAACTGGTTGCCAGATCCGGACAAAGTTTTATTAGGAGGCCAAAAGGGAAAGATGGAAGTATGGGTAGTGGATTTGATAATTGAAGTGAAGAGTCTAAGAGTTTATGACATCAACAGCTCTAGAGTGGGTGTGGGGTTCTCAATTCCCTTTGGAGGAGGAAAGTTTAAGTTAGGGCCTCAACAAGGTGACTCAAGTGTGATGGTTATAGATGGCACTGAAGAGCATTTGCCTATTGTGTTTAGAGGGCGCACATATTGGTATAACAAGAGAGGGAAAAAGATTAAAGAAAAACGTACCAGATTTGCAGCAGATGTAGCCCACGATGGAAACTCCATGGATGATGACTCAAATGACGACCCCTCCAAACATGAGCATATGGGTCCTTTTGTAGAGGATAGCTAGTACGCTACCATTGAAGTGTAGACACAAATGCATATGATTTCAGTAGACATAAGTTGGGGAATCTTATCACTCCTGGTCAGGGAGTGTCACCCAACAATTTACTAAGTGTATGTCATTTGAATTGGACTTCTTATTGCACAAGCTCTATATGTTGCTTGCTACTATTTATTTACTATTTTGTATGTTGGGAAACGATGCGTATTTGCAATAAGATGTTTGGACATATTGATTATATAACCATCATTCAATTAAATTGGGATTATGTCTATTCCAAAATCGCGCCGTATAAGCCTTTCATTGACCATTATATTGAATTAACCACACTTTTGCACTGTGTTCATTTTCGGGCCAGGAAGATGCATTTTATGTTGAAATGCAAAGGCATTCAAATATTCGATGCAAATGACCCATATTATGACAGAATGTTGGCAATAGAAAAAGTACGAAATTGCTTATAATTTCGTGCATTCACAACAACAACGAAATCTAAACTTTGAAATTGTCGTGCTTTACGAATAAATAACAGCAAGCAAGTTGCTCCGAAACAGAGATTTTCGTGGTTCAAATCGCGCGTGGCGCGATTTGAACCGTCATAAATAACGCATTATAATAGAACATAAACTTAACAAACTAATCAGATTCATCGTCGACAGGCGCTGCAGGTGGTCCTGAGATCCTGTCGATCATGAATAAACCATGCTCTGGATTCCATATAAGATGGATTACAACATCAAAGGGATCAGGATAGAAGCGGACGGGATTCATAGCAACGACATCAAGCCAGTCCTGAAGTTCTATTTCTAGCTCGCTGCACCTGCAGAGGTCTGCATGGTTCATCTTGCAGGTAATAGAATGTGCCATAATACCAGGCAGAAGGCGGAGACCGAAGCCGATGGTTTGCCAATTTCATGCATATCTATTTATACGCACCTAAATTATTGACGGTATATACATACAAATTATTGCAAGTATAGCAAACCATACACATAATATAAAAAAGCAATACGTACACAGAACCAATAATGCTGATAAACCTTTCGTGTAAAGTATATTTCATATTCAAAATTTTTTGGAAAGTGTATTTCCTGTATACATATATATCAAAAAAGTTCCCTTTCTAGAACGATTTTCTCAAGGTCCCTGTCAATTTCCCCAGTCCGATCAAGATGCGGGTATAGTGTTTGTATCTCTTCAACCTTTTTCCTGAAGCTATTTCATGCAAGACACTAACAAAACGAAGCAGGAAGTCGTCTTTGTCAAAATCTGCAGGATGATAGGATGGCGGATTCAATGACTGTGACTGATTGAAGCAACACTTTAGAGCGTCATCATCAACAATGATGATGCCTTCCTTATCCTCAACACCTAGGGCATCCATCATGTTGCGGGGGGAATTTTTTTTTAGGTTTTTTATAGAATATTCTTAATATTTCATGAATCGACAGGACACAATGCTTGCCTCCAAAAGAGACAGCACCTTGCACATATATGGAGGGCCCTCAACAATAGATCGCACACAAGACTTAAACAGCCCAATCATAGAACAATGTTGGTATCTAGAAAATAAAATCATCAAATAATATAACAAAGAAGATTTGGAGAATTATACTTAGAAAGTAGATAGATCAATTACAATATTAGAAAATCCGAATAACATAGTAATTTATGTCACTGCAATAATTGAATAATTGCAGAGACTATATCTAATGTATAAACGGTCGATGTATTTTATATATTCAAATCATGTATCTTCTTGTGCCTCATCATCGATGTAAAGACATCGTTTTTGTTTCTTTACTTTTTGCTCAATAGTTGAGATTAAGGACAACACAGTGGCATGTTGCTCGGCATAGACGGGCAAGAAACTGCAGTACAAGACAAACACACAGTTAATTTTTAATATGGATGGTTAAGTTAAACAAAAAATAAAATTTTTAGCTCACTAACTAATCAGCCGGTTCTTCAATCACATCTGTGATTATCTCATCCTCTTCCTCCAAATCCATCTGCATAGAAGGATCCCCCTCTGCTAATAGCTTTTTGAATATAGACATTCGAAGTGTTCTGACCACATCACATATATCAGCATCAAAATCCATTGCATCCCAGCAAAGAAACATTCTTCCACGCAAATCTGACCAATCCTTGTTATTTAACAATGACTCTTCAAATGCCTTATTCACTTCTTGCCAATACGGGTCCCAACCATCAATGTCTTCATCAGTCACTAGAATAACATCACCTTTTGCTGTAGCCATAGATAGAATGAAGTTCCCCTTGGATTTCACGTAGCCATCCTGTCTAAAGGTATCTCTTAGTATTTGCGCTCTTGAACCCACTTTGCGGACCTCCTCACTAATCCAACATAAGGGAATCATGGGTGATTCTATATCCCTCTTTAATGCTAGTGCATCCAAGGTTTCTGAAATCACTTCCATAGTAAATAGTAAAAGACGCAGATAAGTCACCAAGAACATCATCATCAGATCCTGAACCTTGACCTTTTTTCTGACCTTTTTCTTTTCTGTTTGCTTGATTATTATCTGTAGCATTAATATCTATCTCATTAAGTTCTGCTCTTTCTTCTTCTTCTTCTTCCATAACAGCTTCCAACTGCATAGCAATACTTCCTACCATTTTTTCAATATCGACAATCTTATCTGCAGACCTTTCTATTGGCTCTAGTGGATCTGCACTAGATTCAAATGACATTGCCAAACTTCGATGTGCGTGACGACCTCTTGGCTTTCTTTTAGGAGTGACGAATCTAGTAGGCTGCAAATTTGGCTGACCGTTTCTTGTTTCTACCATAGCATAGGCCACACTGCAAGAAATACAACATAAGATAAGAAAAAAACAATATATTGGCAGTTCATTTGATCAGAGACAATCGTCTAATATCAATTGTTTAACATTCTGTTTTAAAAGGAAGAAGAGATAGTTTAGCATGGAAATCTAACATGGGACATTAAAAAGCTGTGAAAAAATAAAGCAATGATGCGGTCCCATTAGGCTTGAAGAACTTTCAAGCGTTTAACTTCAGAGAAACATCAAGGCAACGGTGCCGCTCCTTGCAATGGATCCTGATTTCTTGTCTTTTAATGGATGAAAAAACATGGCAACGGTGCCGTCCCCTTTGAAATCAGGACATTATAAACATTTTTCAACAGAAAAAACTCAGGGAATGGCGCCGTCTTCTTTCAATCAAGCACATTCATTGTGTTCTAGAATAAGACAAAAGTTAAGTAGCGGTGCCGTCCCCTTGCAACGGCTGGCATTTCAGTGATTTAAAATGTGACAAAACCTAAGGCAACGGTGCCGTCCCCTTGGAATCAAGCATATTTCAGATGTTCCTGATGAGACCAAAACTAAGCCAATGGTGCCGTCCCCTATTAACTTCAAATGAAAAACTTACAGTATTGGACAAACTTACAGTATTTGAAGCGTCGAGACAAAGAAATCCCTGTCGGAGCTCCATAACCAATGCCGGAAATGGTTTCAGATTAGAAGGAGGAAAGCCGAAAATAGAGTTCAAATTTTTTTGATGTAAAAGAGATTTTGATGGAATGGGAGCCGAAAGCATAACTAAAGCATTTTTTGATATCGTTATCACTTGTGCTTTCGTTATCAAGCATAAAAAGCAACTTTCGATACAACCTTAATAAAAAGCAACCTTCATAAAAAACTTTCGATAAAAAGCAACCTTGATAAAAAGCAACTTTCGATACAACTTAAAGGAGAAGAACTTTCGAAAAACTTTAAGTTGTATCGATACAACTTAAAGGTTTCTTATACAATCGATTAATAAGATAAAAGGCAAAAGATATACAACTTAAAAGATATACAACTTTGCCCATCGCGATGGTGGTCTAGTGGTGGTAGCCTGGAAAAGCCGACGAGGTGGACATCAAGTAGTTAGGTTCGTGGTTGTCTTGGTGGCATCAGAGGGTAAGCAGATGGGGAAATTACATGCTTACAGGAATGGACATAGCCAGTGCCATACATGTCCCTCAAACTAACATGTCTGAATCCAAGCACGGAAGCATGCATATTTGATATGGCAGAAGCACTTTTGCAAAGCTCTAAATACAAAGCATGGTTGGAGAGTAGACACTTGGGAACAGGGCCTACTGTTTCGAATCTATTGGGAAGATTAGAAAGAAGTATTCGCTCTGGAATAAGCCCTATGCAGGGAGTAAATATAATTAATGAACAAGTGTCCAGGAGTGGAATGCCAGAACATAATCATGGATCTGGTGGTAATAACTGAACCATCTTGAGAAAGACATCCACAATTACTAATTCTGAAGCAGGAAGTCACTGTCCAGATAAGGTGACCCACACTATGTCATGTTCAAGAATTGATGACTCAGCAAGAAGGATAATAAATTTTGGCAGTCCACAAATTAGAGTTATAGAAGTAGATATCCATCAGACTAGTTGGGCCTTGAGGAGGACACTTGCTGGAAGTGAGGTGAAATGTATGGGCCGTTTCAAAAACTAGTCATAAATGTCGAACACGTATTAATAAGGGAAACAAATCCACTGTTGCCCCTTCTTTTTATGGGATCAGAAGACATCGAAATGGAGAGCAGGAACAAATGATGTGGTTTTGTTCAACCAATGTGCAACATACATGGTATCCGGATTATAGTATTGTCAGTGCTCCTAGCAGACCTGGTAGTTGGCCAGTGGCTACGGGAGTCAACATAAAGGATGAAGAATTGCAAGTGTTGATGAGTAGCGGATTTGAGGTGAGAGGGCTATCATCCACATCTAATAAGTATTCCACTGATATTTCTTCTGATGCACCTTCTGCAAGTAGCTTTGTCAGAGTTAGAAATGGAAGGCGTGTCAATAAAAGAGCTAGATTGAGTAACGATGAAGATGTGAATCTAGAGCGAAGTTATGCCATGGAAGCAGAAGTAGTTGGAAAACATATTATCACATGCGGAAAGCATGTAATTTTTGAGCTTAGAAGAGATACCAACATTTACAAGATTGAGATTAGTGCACACCCTAAATGTAGTTGTCCAAAATTCATGAAACATGATTGCAAGGGTAGATCTCTCCTCTGCAAACACGTGTTATGTCTACAACAAGGTGTTGGGACATAATCTAAAAGACAACAAGGAGGTGATTCAAGCAATATTGACGGATGCTGCACTGGCAATGCTTTTAGGTGTCAATTAAATTCTTCAAAAACAATTGTTATTGTATATCTAGAAAAGTAGCAGGCAACATCAAATTTTTGGTGTAAACTGTTCAAGATATTATATAAGAAATAAGATTCTTTCCAACTTTTATTTGCTCAGTTTTCCCCACATTGATGAATGAAGTAAGAGGAATACACGAATACTCCTTACAAAAAACACGAAAACATAGTTTGAAAAAACATAAAAAAAGTCGCACCCCATGTTGCGCAAGCATTTCACAAATATCTTTTTACCTGTCGGTTCTTTAGGGTTTGTGAATGAAGCACATTTGCTTTGATCCCAGATGGACGCCCAATCTCTATTTAGCTCAGGCACTACTTTCAAAACATCCTGTATATTTCTAAGCTCCATAGATGACCAAATTGCACAACGAAACAGACTGAAGGCCTGGTCCAACATCTCCTTCAGATAAGGGGGCGGGTAAACATATTTGGTACGTGTCTCAAATGGTTGTTGCGCATACCATGACTTTTCAAACGTTGCTTTAGGTAACGTTCTACATAGCACACCATTCAAATCAAAGACCAGTACTTTTGGGGAAGCCAAATCATTTCTGCAAGGAGAACAATAACATATGAGATAAAAGAAATGGAAAACGAAAACGCGCCAGGCGCGATTTCATGAATGATGCATGTCAACATAAATTAAAAATATGAAATCTAGGAAACTCTAAATCGCGCCAGGCGCGATTTCTAGATGCTTGTAGTTTATGAAATGCATGGATATAAAAAAAAAAACATTGTTACGATACCTTTCTTCTTCTTCATTCCCCGGTGTGTCTTCTTCCGTTGCATCCTTATTCTGAATTGTCTCCGGTCTGATAGAAGCACCAACCACATCAGTTGAGATCTGTACAGTGTGAACTATGCTTGATAGTTCATTACTCTTTACGCTAACCTGGCTAGTGTTTTCAGATTTGGAGTCTGCTTCATCATCATTATTGTTATTATCATCATCCTTATTATCTTGATCCTTGTTATCTTGATCTTCAGGGATGTTCACAAGGATGTTGAAAGGGATGTCGATAGGTACTTGGTGCTCTGGCTCCTCTTCGGTTTCATCCATGATGTTGTGTCCAATGATTAGTTTTCTCATATTCTCCCGTTCCTTAAGCAAATCTGCAGGTATTTCGGTCTTAGAGGTAGAAGCTGTATTTTTTGCACTGCCAATTGGTCCCCTAGGTGCTTCCTCTAGTACTTTCTCAAAGAAGAGGTCCAAGAAATTTTTGGCTCGATCATCGGAGACGACGCTCTGACATTTCCTTGCTAACTTCAAAGCTTCTCTACCGATGTAACCTCCAACGTGAAGTTCCCAGCAAGTTGTTCCCAATGGACAAAATGCTTCAATGAGGTACTGGGAAAGTTCCATAGAGAACCCGTTCTTGTTTAGCTTACCCTTATGTGAAGTTAGGAGCTCATACTTAATGTGGCCCACAAGAATTGGGTCCTCCTCGTTTTCATCCTCCTCTTCCTCTTCTTCCTCTAACTCTTCCACGACCTTGACAGACTTCCCCTTGTCTTCTTGCTCCAGATAGAAGACGTTTCTGATTATGCGTTCATCTAACTGATAGCACTGCCATGCTAGTTTGTCTCCATCTGGTTTTCCCTTGAGCCTTTCATATTCCTTATCATCCATCATGGCTATCATAATTATAAGCACATGAGAAATTTTACTTGCTGTGCTGAAGTCACTGTCCCTGGTTTCATCTATGAGGATCGCCTGTCGTATGACTTTCACGCATTCTAAGTCATTTGCAGCAGTTAGAGCATATGCATAAGACATGTCGGAGGGACATATAGTGACAATTGTGTAGTTCATCTCCGTCGTGAAACCATTGCATATGTGGAAGAACGTATTATAGTCATCAAGCGACCATCTGGTGTCTCGGCTATCAAGCACGAAGAGTGTGATATCATGGGGACCTGCACCCACTTCTGGCAAGGCACACTTGAAACCAGTGGACACTTGATAAAAAAAAGTGGATTCTGTCTCCGGGGTCTTCTTCACCAACGCGACTTTTCGTTTCAAGTCGGATGCAACTTTAGTGTGAATCCCACTGATCTTTGCAACGTTCTTCAACTTCTGTTGCTTGACAAAGTCCTTGGACCAAAATACATACTTCTTTAGGTCGTCGTTGGAGACGTTATACTTTTGCATGAGTCCTAACTCCGACAACGACCACTCTCCTGTAAGCCTTTGTAATTCCTCACCAACTGCCTTCTTGAGCACTCTAATATTTTTCAGCTCGTCGCATGCTTCTTCAAATGATTCCATAGACTTTGCTGCCGAGGTTTTCTTGTAAAGAATTTCCTTTCTGATTAACCTATCCAGAACTGAGATCAGCTCTTGATCGTCCAAACCCTGAGCCTTCCTCATCTCTGTTGTATGTATATCAAAAATTGATGTGTCAACAGGAGGAAATCTTCCTTGTGAATCTGGCAACTTCTTCTCGACGTAGGCATCCCAGAATTCATTCCATTTCTCCCATACTGCATCTGAAGCAAATACTATCTTGCAGGCATCCTTGGGCGCAGTTGGTTCCTCGGAAGCATCACCCTTTTCATCTCCTTTTTTTTTCTTTGATCTGGTACTCTTGTTTTTGTCTTGTATTATCATCTGACTAAGTGTCCTCTCCAGCAACTTGAATTCAGCACTTTTGGACTGGCCCTGTCTGGTTGGCATTGGCTTCCCATATTCAATCCACTGGTTCCGAGCATGCCAAAGTTGCTCTATATAGGGACTGCAAGGAGTAACATTGTTAACTTCATAATCGCGAATAAAATAAATCCTTATAGTTTAAATCGCGTCAGGCGCGATTTCATATTAGAAAGCAAATCGCGCCAGGCGCGATTTGCCCACTCTAAAGAACAAACGCTTCCTGGTATGGTAGTCGTTTCTCGTCACACAAGTAAATCGCGCCTGACGCGATTTCATATTAGAATGCAAGTAGCGTCACGCGATAATTGGCTAGCCTGAGGAGACTTGGCTATTAACGGATAGCCTTTTCTCCTTAGGGTAGGCAAATCCCGCGTGAGGCGTTTAGCATTCTGATATGAAATCGCGCCAGGCGCGATTTACTTGTTTGACGAAAAACAACTACCAAACCAGGAAGCGTTTGCTCTTTAGAGTAGGCAAATCGTGCCTGGCGCGATTTGCCTTTTAATATGAAATCGCGCCTGGCGCGATTTGCAAATACGAAAACGAAATCTAAGGGAAGAGAATTACCTTTTGTATAAGAATGTTTTTCCCATGTCATTCAAGAGTGCGCTTATTTCGGCTAGCTCGGCAGGTGTTGTTGAGCCGCCAGAAACCGGCGGTTTCGGATGTATCACGCTTTATAGAACAACCGATGCCCACTATGCCGTGGCCTTCCCCGACGAACCTTCTAGGCCTCTATTGAATGCTGGCCATCTATTATCATAAAATGTATGTCAGGATTGTCGATGAAGTCCTCCAGCTTGCTCCACATGAATATCTTCCTCGCTCGTATCGCATTTTAACTACATCCGCAGCATTGGCACTTGCCCTGGATTTTCGATCATGCTGTTCACTATCTCCAAGGAGTGCTGCTTGTCATACCTTCTGCTGATATAAATGGCTTTAGTGGACCTAAAAAGCCTATCCACGTGGACTGGATGGGTGAAGTTCAGGCCCGATGGATACTTGTCGACATACTTTTGAGCTTGCTCATCGCCTCCAACCGCGACCTTGTCATGCCGTCACTTGTAAGGCCTGCTTTGTCGCTTCGTGGTTTCCACCTGCCTTTAGAGCTTGCTTCTTCCTTATCCTTCATTTGCACTGTAAAGTAGACCTTTGTCAGGGGCCTCGTGCTAATGGCTCGTCGAGCACAACATGTAAGCCCCTCGCATATTCTTTTTAGGAGTCAATGGCTGTAACCTGTCCGACCAAATTTGAAGAGGTTATCGGCCATGTCGCCGATCTTAATGCACGGTTTCTTTGAAAGAGCTAGCCTTTGCATCGATTGATCTTCTTTAGGCTCTTCTTATGTTTTTGGCCGACTTCAACTAGCGGAGAACAGAAAGAATCGTCACATGCCGCATGTAATAAGAATTCCACTTTCTTCATTTGATCGATCTCTCTTACCCTTGACATAAATATGAGGTCTGTCTTCCCACCAGTTTTGAATATCTCCACATACCATTCTGACCCCTCTATAAGATCTTCTTCTGGACATGGAGGTTCTACCTGAGCCTTTATTATTCCGGATGTATCTTCTAACGTCAATACATGCTGCAGGTCTGTAACCGTAACATCTTCATCTGTCCTTTGCTTTTTCTGGGTTGAAGAGGTCTCGCCTTGCTTGGTTCTCCTTTTGATTGGCTTTTGTGATCCTGTAAAATTACAGCACATGGTTTAATCTGTTAATGCTAAAACATATGCTATGTCGAAATATATGCAAGAAAAACGCGCTTGGCGCGATTTGGAAAGAGTATAGAGCAAGTTCATTTACTTATTGGAATTAACAAGAACGCGCTTGGCGCGATTTGAAAAGAATACAGAGCAAGTTCATTTATTTCAAATGCTAAGGACACAACTAACTATAAAAAATACAACTTCAATTGTCGATTCTACATCTCAAGGTATAGAAACTATAGTTGAATTACACTACAAACTATGAAAACCACAACTAACTACTGAATACTGTTATGAACTCAAATATTAGAGGACACATGCTTCTTCTAGGTTAATATCTATATTATTACAGAAAAACATCCTAAAAAAAACCTAACAAAAAGAGGGACACAGAAATCAATTACAGACCAAAAACAGATCAATTACCTGAGGCGCTTGCTGGATTTGTGCTTTCTGCTTGTTCAGAAACCTCCAGGCTTTGCATTTGTGCTTTGGACTGTCGCCCACCTCTACCTGCGCCTCTGCCGCGGCTGCCAGATCCTCTAGACGCCATAGAACTGCAAGTGCGGATAATATGAGACTGGGGTTTTGGTTTAAACTTATATGTATGCGTTGATAATCTAGGCCGTCAGATTTACAACCGTAAATTCAAATTCGCGTCCTTTTTAATTTATACCGCCTTAATTAACCGCCCGTCCCGCTCATTTACAAATTTAAATTGTGTTTTTCTTTTTAGTGCAATTTCAAGATAACAATTAATTATTAATTTCAAGAAACGCATATGTGGCAATCTACTGCCACCTAATCGGCCACCTACTATCAGAGCGCCCAAGATCATTCCTACTATCAGAGCGATTATCAGAGCGCCCAAGATCCGTCTACAACGCCTTTCCATCGAGCCTTCAACGCCTTCAACGCCTTCAATCCCATTTGATGTCTGCTGAACTATGGTGAGTGTGATTCCATTCCGAATGCATTCTCTTGTTCTCTATTTTTCGTCCTCTATTTTTTCCAATGCATTCTGGTTCTTTATCGCTTGTCGGGAGAAGAATGCTATCTTTTAACAGCAAACTTGAAGTGCCGAGTAGGCTTATGTAAAATCGAAGATCTGAATCCAAGTTCTATGTGTCATGGTGTTCCTCTTGGAAACAATTTCTGTAAGATTTCCATTATAAACTGCAATTATGAAGATGAGGCTCTTCCAAGAAGACATCCCTATGGCGCGTATAGATTTGGTGGAAAGCGTGGGCACATTTGTAGCATGGCCAAAAGAACGTCTAAAAAAAGGTATGTATATTTGGATATTCAAAAATAAAGAATATATCATAACATCTCAAGTGATGTTGTGAATTTTGAATTCTGTGATGGTCTTTAGCCAGTCTTATCAACCCCATGAAACTACAAATTAATGAAAATATGTAGTTTCTTGGGGTTGGTCATACTGGCTGGAGGCCATCACAGGATTCAATGTTTTCGACATTGCATATAAAAAAACATAATAAACTAATGACAGAAAAGTACAGTGCAAAATTGCGCCAGGCGCGAGTTTGTATTCATATTCCAAAAAAGTATATGTACATTTCTTCTTCTGCAAAAATGCGCCAGGCGCGAATTCTTTCTATCTCTACAATATGTCACACAGGCCCACTTCATCGGCCCAATCCCGCAAAAAGTCCCACCTGAACCACCCTGATATGACAGGATCCTCAACTTCCCTGCGAATGTCGAGTCTCCAAACCAGAGTGTTGTACCGATCCTTGATACTATAAATCAAATCCTTGTACTTATTTATTGGCATGAGCCTTACTAAGAGCATGAGGAGCCCCATATGTCCAGAGATGCGATGGAAGTGTTCCCATGGCCCCTGATACAGACCGTCTAATGGATTCTCCAACTCTCTTTGAACGTTTTGAACAGCACAATCAAGTAATATCTTGTACAGGGTCCAGAGTTGATGGTCGTCCAGGGAAAGTGTATTTGATCTAGAACCAGCCAGTGTATTTGAACTAGGAACAGCCAGTGTCCATGCATAAGGAAAATCCATGGCACTAGAACGAGAGAAATTAAGTAATTAGCAAATGATATATTACTCTCCCCATAAAACGATTCTGAACATACATAATTCAAAACGCGCCAGGCGCGCTTTGTATTTTTCACAGATCTATTTCACACGCGCCTGGCGCGATTTGTATAGAGCCGTATGAAATAGAAAAGCCAAACTAAAAACGCGCCTGGCGCGCTTTGATTAACCTAGTGGAAAAACGTAACCCAAAAAAAGAAATGCGCCAAGCGCGATTTCTCCCATTCCAACATATTATTCTAACAAAATGCATGATGCACAATTCTAACTCCTTGTTTAGTTCAATATTTAGTTCATTGTTTTAGTTCATTATTTAGAGCAGATAGAGGAAGAGCTAGTGAAATAGAATAAGAGCAGATACAGCAGAATCATATAAGCAAGATCATAGAGCAGATAGATCATACAGCAGATAGATCATAGATCATAGAGCAGAAAGATCATAGATCATAGATCATAGAGCAAGATCATAGAGCAGATAAATTATAGATCATTATTTACTTCATTATTTTAGATCATTAATTAGAACAGATAGAGGAAGAGCTAGTGAAATAGAATAAGAGCAGAACAAGATCATAGAGCAGGATCATAGAGCAGGATCACAGAACAGAACAAGATCATAGAGCAGGATCACTGAACAAGGTGGTAAATATACTGATGCATGTAAAAGTAAATAACATGCTTTCTGCAAAATAACTACTTTATGTAAATAACAGGAAATACTAACCTATTTGAGCCTTTGCCTTCGAGCCGAAACCAAAAGATCGAAAACCAAAGTTGATTTGATTCGAGAAGCCAATAGCAGATGATTTGAGCCTTAAGAAGCCGAGAAAAAGCAATAGCAGCTAATTTGGAGAAGCTTTAACACAAAAAAACCAAAGTTATTCAAAGTCAGAGAGATTGTAGAGAGCCGAAAAGCCGAGAAGCCAAAAAAATTGCCAGAGACATTGTATAGAGCCTACAAACCTTTGAGCCGAAAACACCTTTGAGCCGAAAACCCTAAATCAGATGATTGTAGAAGCCGAAAAGCTCGAAAAGCCGAGTTTAAAGCATATAGAAGCCGAGTTTAAAGCAGATAGAAGCCGAAAAGTCGAGATTGATGCAGATAGAAGCCGAGAAGCAGATAGAAGTCGAGATTGAAGCAGATTGAAGCAGATTGAAGCGCCTAGATTGCATGCAGAGATTGAAGCGCCGAGAAAAACCACAGAGATTGTGGAGCCACAGAGATTGAAGCAGATAGTTCGAAAGCGCAGTTCGAAAGCGAGCAGATAGATCGAAAGCGCACCAGAGTTCGAAGTTCGAAAGAGAGACAGAAAAGCTGGAAAAGTTGGAAAGGGATTGTAAACTGGAAATAATAACTCCTTTAAAAAATTTCGTACCGCGCCATAATAATTGCCGCGAACATTTATTGCAAGGGTTATATAAGTTATAAGATTTAAGGTTAATAGTTTTAAGGTTTATAAGTTAAAGTTAATATTTTTAAGTTCATAAATAAGGTTATAAGTTTAAAAGTTTATGAATTTGAATTTAGAAGTTTTAAGTTTTAGAAGTTTTAGGCTAAGGTTATATTTATTGAAGGTTAGAAGTTTTAACCTTAAAACTTCTAACCTTAAAAGTGCTAACCTAAAGCCTTAAAGTTGTTTCTAAGGTTACAACATTTAAGGTTATTATAAGTTAATATATTATAGGTTAACTTATATTATTATAGATTAAGTTATTATAGGTTATTAAGGTTATTATTAAGGTTAACTTTCATTTAAGAACATGTTAGGGAGATGTTATTTGAATATGCTAACTTACTATAGGTTTTTATGCATTTTAGGTCAATGGCATGCAAAATGCTAAATCCCCCAAGGCCCCAAATGATGGTGATCAAGGCAAGGAAAAATCCCCAACTAATGAAGATGACAAAGATGATGGGAAAGGAAAGGAAAAGACCAGAAATGAAAAGGATGAAGATGACAAAGATGATGGCAAAGGAAAGGAAAAGACCTCAAATGAAAAGGATGATGCCAAAGGAAAGGAAATTGTACTTTATACTCGGGTCGATTGGAAAAACAAAAAGGTCAAGATCCTGCATGCATGCAAATGAGAGGCGGATGAGGAGAAGGGATTATTGTTCTAGCAGATCCTATCAATGCAAAGAATGATGAAAGATTAGGGGAGGACAAAGTTAGGTGTGGCAATCTCAAAATTATATGACAATTGGAAGGAAAAGGGTTCAGGCAACAAGAATGCCTAGCTTGTGTGAAGCAACTAGAGGTTCCAACTATTGTTGCATGGCCTAGGGACAGTATTCAACGGGAGGGGAACTACACGTTTCCTATAGATGTAGAACCATTGTCAACAATGTTCACACAGTGTAGCAAGAGACCACTTCCAACTTTCAAACATTATCCCACCAAAAGATGCAAGTCGATTATGATTGTTCTCCTGAAGCTATGATGAAGGTTAGAGGAGCCGAATGTTGTTGGGCTTCTTGTGTTAGAATGTTCACAATAGAGGAGTTGGTGGGAGCAAGAGCTACATATCGTGAACATAAGTGTGATAGCGGGAGGAAATTTCATGTACACCATATTTGGCTATGCAATTCAGGATGAAAGATCAAAGAAGAAAAGATTCCCATTGAATGGAAAGTGGATATGTTCAAAAGCATGGATGGCTATACATGGAATTCCAACCTCTTCTTGGCACAAACCGGCAAAAGAGACATGAAAATGGTAGTAAAATTGCATTGCATGGGAACACCGGCCCGGTAAGGCCTACCTCAAGAACTATAGCTGCAAAGGAAATATTTGAAAGATATGTGGATTTCAATGCGTAAAAACATGCCACATAAGAGTAAGAAGGATGAACAGGGGTAGAGTTATTGTTGAAAAGAGATTGCCATCCCATTGTACCCGAAGAGCATATTAGAGGAAATAAATGCGTTGCTTCGAACTTGGAGTGGCCTCTATATCTCAGCCCAGTTTTAGTAGGCTATGGAATAAGCATTTCAAGCATGTGACCATAGCAACTTCAAACAACTTTGCCAAGTGCAATTTATGTGCTAAGTTGAAGGAGACACTAGATAAGACCGTGCAACCAAGTCTAAGGGCAAAGATAAGGGAACATATGAAGGACCATATGACGATCAACTATCATGTAGATCAACTTATTGGATGTGGAGGACCTTATCCGCAATGGAACCTAATAACTATCTATGTATTATACATGATAAAATGGACCAACAAAGACTTGTCTTCCACAATTCAAGTACATTCCTAAGTCATGTGGAAGATCATACCCTTTGCAGATTTCAATGATCAGCAATATTGCATGGGCGCCTCTGCACCTATTATGGCCATTTCAGTTTAGAGTTGTGGAGTGATGGTCCAGATTTTCACATTGGGAGTATCATGAGGTGTTTAAGAAACTATGAGAAGGGTTACAATGGTCACCTACAGATCCTACATGACTAGCCGTGCACTACATAGTGCATTGTTGGATGGAACCCCTAATAGTATTGAGAAGTTTAGCAAGGCAAGATTTAGGAGGAATGGACCTAATGAACATGTTGGAGCTTCAACATCTCGTGCTAAACCTCGAGATCCGCCCCGAAAGCTCCTCTTGCAACTAGATAATTGTGCTGGGTCAAAATAAGAACAGTGGATGTTTTCTTTCCTATCCTACTTAACACTGTGGGTATTTTTGAAAGAGTCAATTTGGGGTTCCTAATGCCCGGACACACTCATGAGGATGTGGATGCATTGTTTGGAAAATATAGTCATGTATTGAGACAAACAGACAGCTTACCAACTTTCCCAGGCTATTGGAAATATTTCGTGGATGTACAAATCCATCTCCTATAGGATCTATCATAGAAGAAGTGCCTGATTGGAAGAGTTTTGTGGATGGTTATGCTCTCGACATGGAAAGTCATTCTAGACCTCTTCAATTCACTTTTTGGGTGAGAGAAGGGATTCCAATCATGCAATGGAAAATGAGACCTTCAGAGGAGAAGTGGAGAGGTGGGGCAGAAATTTGGCACAGGGATGCAAATGGCAAGCCTATGATACCTCCTGGTCAACCAAAAGCTCTAAAACCAACTGAAGAAGTCAAGCAATTGGGATTGACTAAGGATGGCATCAATGACTACATCAAGCATTGGCAAACTAATTCAGATGAGACTAATCGTGCATTGATAGATTATTGGAAGAAGGTGATCAACTTGTTGGATGAGGTAGACACATCCTCAGAAGAGCTGAAAGAAGGGTGGTTCCCTAAAAGTAAGTGGAAAACATTAGCTGTTGCTGACGAAGATGATGGTACCATTAGTAGCATTGTGAAGGCATATGCTCCTCCTCAATCTGATAAACACTATGTTGGTCCTAAGAAGGACATGCCAAAATATTTAGGCATGGATTGTTATGAACCTTCTACTGACGTGGAGTGCCACCAATTTGTAGTAAACCATCATTCAAATAAATTGGGTTTATGTCAACTCCAAAATCACGCCAACCTATGGTTGTTTTCTAGGGAGTTTTTGTTTTTTATAATATTTTTTTGTAATTGACAAATGACATAAATATTGCACTTATCTTCTGTCTTTTATATAGAACTTGAAAAATGTAAAAGAAATAAGCAAGTTTTTCAAATTTATGACATTATAATCTTGAAGCATTGAGATGAAAATAATATATAAATTTGATACAACAATAGAAATAAGAATATTAATTAAAAACAATAATTGCTAGAATAATTGCCACTTCGGAAGTCCTTTAACTTCCTTGAATAATGACTCAGATCTGTACATATGCTAATGATGTACAGATATAAAAGCAATGAGAAGTTTCAAAGGTGTTCCACTAGGACTAAATACATAGCCCTTTTGAAGCTACAAATGTAAAGGACCTGCAGAAAAATTGATATATAAGGACACAATAAATCACGCCAAGCGTGATTTGAAATCTAATGCAATGCAACCATGAAATGAAATTACTTATTTTGTTGCTTAAAAAATTTCCAATTTTTTCATAAATATGCAACTTGCAAGCATTACACTTCAATTTCATACCAAGATGAACCTTCAATTGTGTCGTCACGGTGTGCAATATGGATGATGTTGGACAAAGAATAAACAAATAATAATGTTAATAATCGTAACAAATAAGGGACATTTAATACAAGCGAAACTAAGGGCCACAGTTTAAGGTTGCTAAAACAACAAGAAAAGGGATGCCAAAAGGAAACATTATTTGAACAACATATTTAAATTATACACCATATTTAAAACAAAATATTCTCTAGGTCAATGATTTGGAAGTAAAAAGGACATACTAAAGCTAGATAAAGGGATAAAATAGACCAAGGATAATAAGGGCTAAAAGAGCACATGGCCAATCTAATGAAAGTATTCACTCCTTTATAAATCACGCTTCGCGTGTTTTAGATTCTCTCTCTTTAACTTTTTTGGGTGCAAATTGCCCTAGATCCATCCCTTGCAACCCAACCCAGTGATTTGAAATCACGCTTGGCGTGTTTTAAATTCTTTTTCTTTGGGCTTTTGCTACAAATCGCCCTAGGCCCTCCTATACAACCCAACCATTGGTTCTAAAAAAGTGCTAAAAGATACTTCTATTTTTTAAAAGGCTTATTAAAAAAATTCCTGACCTCAAGCATGGGCGGTTTTGGCAACAAAATCGTGTGTCAAACACCTACAGTTCACAGTGGAAGAACCGGCTACCGTTTTCTGATGCCTTCATCAGGAACTCTATGGACATCTATCTGCCCGGCATCAGAAAACTCTATGGACATCTAGCCTATCTGCCTTCTGTCTTCCGATGGGGAACTCCACAAAAGAATATGTCATTCTCTATTTCGGCCAGACCAGATACTTACATGAGACCAGATACTTACATGAGACACCAAATCATGGAGCTGGAGGTGGACGAGGAGCTGGAGGAACAAGGGCTAAAGTTGTGTGTAGACTCGCCCTTTGCCTTGCACAGGCTAATCAGATTGATGCCTGCATCCTTAATCAGTTTAACCATCTGCGTTCTTGTCATGTTCCTATTGCTGCATCCCTGTGGTCTTGTCATTCCAGGCGCACTCCAGGCGCCTAAGCACCTGGATTTCTTCCGGAACCTGTGTAAATCTCTGCAGACGGAGTGGAAGTCCACGCCCTGGAAGCGGCCCAGGGCTCCGGTTATGCCAGAGTGCAGATGCGCCCAATTCCATGTCCATGTCCATCGGCCGATTATCTGCTTCTTCAATGACATTTGGCATCAGATGCAACAAGGGATCAAGCAAGGAGAAGGGCCAACAAGGAATCGGGCAGGAAACTGGAGCAGAAAGCACAAAATTGGGCGCATCTGGGCTTCTATATTCCAGGTAATCTACTAAATGCACTTTGAATCTAGTTTTTTCAGAGAAACAAGCTGAAAAAATGAATCAAAGTCATCGTAACAAATCCAAGGAGTATATCTGCAGCATGAAAGGGCGAAAGCAAAAGCCAAGGATCGATGAAGAAACTGCAATAGAAAGCACAAAATAGATGTAAGTTTTTTGAAATAGAAAGCACAAAATAGACGTAAGTTTTTTGAATTTGCTCCTGACTTTTTTATCTGATTCTTTCAGAGAAGCAAGCAAGGCATATGAATCAAAGCTTTTATAACGAATCCAAAGAGCATATTTGCAGCACGAAAAGACCAAAGAAAAAGGCAGGGATCGAGGAAGAAACTGCAATAGAAAACACAAATAGAAAGCACAAAATACGCGTACGTCGGAATTTGAATTTGCTCCTAATATTTTTTATTTGTTCAGAGAAGCAAGTAGGAAATATGGATCAAATCTGGGAGCACGAATCCAATAAGCAGATCCATGGCCGGGCTGATTTCGGTGGACCTCTGCCTTTATTTCTAATGAGCCTGCCAGAGCATAAGATCCTTTTTTTACCATCTAGTTTGGTTCTGTTTCTTGAAACGGAATGGAATGGACGATTCCACAATAATCGATTTTGGGTTGAACATTATTTTATTCACTGTCCAGCAACAGTTGAAATTCGTCTGGCAGCAGTTGACTGCGTTGGAGGATGCCTGCAGGTCGCTATCACAGGTTCTAAGTGAGCAATTTGTTCTGCTTTTTAGAAGTATTGTTCACGCTAAGCGTGCTGTGTTTTTGGTCTGTTTTTAGCTTATTTTGGAGTTGGTACATTTTTAAAAAACGGTCTTGTTTTTTAGTTAAAGCGATCTTTTTGGATTATTTTTAAGCTAATACATTTTTTAAGAAAAACTTCGTTTTTGAGTTAAATTGAGCTTTTTTGGGATTGATTTCGTATTTTTTGCATTATGCTAAGCTAAACATTGTTTTTTAGCTAAACCACTTTTTGGGATTGCCTTTTGTATGTGAATTGACGTACTTTTTGCATTACACTAAGTTGAACGTTGTTTTTGAGTTAAACCACTTTTTGGGATTACCCTCTTTTACATGAACTGGACATACTCTTTGCATTGCGCCAAGCTTAAAAATTTCAAAAACCATTTTTGGCATGCCCAAAGCATTTATTTTTTCTTTATTCAGTTCTTTTGTATATTTCTAATTTAGACACTACCCTTTTGGTTGGCTTTCAGTTTGGTGTATAAATCATGTTTGGCATTGTTGCAATTTAAATGTGATATATACTTGCCTTGTGATAGCTCTAGCTTTGTGGAAATGACTAGGTATTACTATATAAATGCTAGAATGAGTTTTGCAAGGTGGATATGCTTTCCTCATTAGATGATATCGTGCTATGTTACAAGATATTGTTTGTTCTCCAAGTAATATGATATTACGTTTTTCATAATTTCAACATGAAATATGTGAATTTGCATATGCTACTAAAAACATGCAATATGAAATTTGTCCCAAAATTAAGACATAATCCCAATTTAATTGAATGATGGTTAGTAGTAAAACCAGCAGATCTAGAGACCTATCCAGTGTGGTTGGGATGGACTATCTCGGATATTTGCAAAGAAGAAGGTGATGTTAACTTCAATAAGGTGCGCGTGGAATGGTGGTGTCCAGTACATCAGTTGAGTAATGTCACCGATAAAGAAAGATATTCAGATTGTTTGGACAAAGAGGTGGAGGAGAAATCCAAGTGATCCTGATCTTTGGCTAGACATTGAAAGCGTATTGTACTCGTGGACTCCAAAAACTATTCCTAGTAAAACAGCGAGAGTTACAATACCTCAGGATGTAAGGAATAAGGTTCTCATATCCTTGGGGATGCTAGTGGAAAAATGAAAAACAGTTACTATGTATCTTTTCTACAGTTAATAAAAGTTGTGTACTACTTGAGTTCCATTATCGTATGATTTTGTAATTTGAAGTTAAGGTGTGAGTTTATATTCCCGTGTGTGATTATATGTTAACGTCTATTCTAGTCTAAGGGCAACAAAGTTATTAAAAAAGTGAATTTAACAAAGTTACTAAAAAAGTGCAATATAAAATTTATCCCAAAATTAAGACATAATCCCAATTTAATTGAATGATGGTTATATGCGCAATGTGCTTATGTGGATCTAATGTTTTAAAAGATTGGAAATGTGATCACGGGATAAAGTCTATATGAAGCTAACAATTTCAAATGCCCCTCCCATAATTATACCTTCATTCCATGCTCTAAAATTTTCATGGTGAAACGCGACTTTTTCAAACTGAAAGAAGCTTGCAAACTGGAAATCTGCCCTTCAAATTTGGAAAATCCAGTGCAAACCACTTGTGTGTTACAACATCTCAATATCTGAGCTAAAAGAAGTTAGAGGATGCATCTGAAATATAATGCAGAAGAAAATACTAGAACTACAAATTTTCAAGATGCCATGCATCAAATCTTTCTAGCCACTGCAGAGAATCTTGATTGAAGAGCGATTGATCATAAAGAAAAGTGTAGTTAGTCCCCATAACAAGATTCATTTTCATGTTACATGAAATAAATTGCATCAGAACTAGAGCAAGGATATAAATAGAAGAATTAAAACCGATGACAAATTGTACTCATAAAAACCCTACCTTGTATTGCAGAATGAATTATAGAGAATTACGTTCTTAAAATTGTTGAAATGTTTTATAAAAGGCATATAGATTGGACAAGATTAAAGGTACAAGTTACCTCTGAATGCAAGAAATATGTAGCTGAAGGAGTATTTTATGTAAATCACACTGACTCCAATATTTTGGTCCACAGTGAAGAACTATGATTTTGCTAATTTCACGTATGATTATTAGGGAGATTACAAAAAAAAAACGTACATGTAGAGGTGCGGAGGTATTGTTTTGGTTTCTTAAGGTTTTAGAAGGCCCTTATCCTGCGTATATTTGAAGATTGTGCGACGCAAGCAATGCTTACCTTCTCTTCGTCTCCTACTCTCCCCTTGATTAATAGCATCGCCACCATAGATTGTGACATGACCTTCTACACCTTCTTTCTCGCCATTCAATTGCAGAAAGTTGTGCGACACACAACATGCAATTACAACACATGAAGCAAATGGCATACTGATTGGCATGTCCCCGCAAATTTTCCATCTTCCTTTCAATAGAGCGAATGAATTCTCGATGATCACTCTTTTTTATGACAATCTTCTTGAAAAAATAATATCCTCGGCAGTATCATTAGCTTTCCTCCTCTGAACAACTAACATAAAGGATGATGCAGGATAGCCAGAGTCATCAAGAATATACGGCTTCATTCTGATACCACGAATTCTTCTAATTGGTGAAGCAAGAATTTGTCTAGTTTGAAGCTTACCATACAGAGCAGAGGTGTGGAAGTGACGTGTGTCGTGTGATCCACCTAGTGCATCACAACATACATCCTAGAATATCTTACCAGCATCACACACTGCCTGTAACAAAATAGAATGGAAGTGATGATGACACCAATAATCTGCTGGGGTATACCTTACTGCTGGCTTGTGACGGAATGGAATGATGACACCAGCCACATGCGGTACTCTAGATATGGACTCAAATTCTTCCATGATAGACTGCAGCCTCACCTTCAGGAGGTCTAATAAACTCATTCCTTAAATTTGTGGCCAATATCTTCACTATAATTCTAGTATATTTATGCACATTCGAGACACCAAGGGCAAACAATTGGGAACAAATAAAATTTTTTGAGTTATGAGCAAGACGGAAAATCACACAGGCTAGAGCTTGCTCTTTCTAAACAGGTTCCCTTACCCATTCTTGAGGATCTACTTCTGGAATATGCGGAGCCACTAATTTGAGCAAAGCCTCAAAGTTTCGTGCAGACATTCGATAGAAGCGCCTAAAATTGTAATTACCTGCGAGACCGGATTCATGCCACAAGAAAGAGCTCACCTCTTCTCAAAAGGCGATCTGCCTTGGATAGACCTGATATTCCCTACTTGTGCTGGAGAGCACAGAGAACAAAACTATGATCCAACTCAACAAAATTTGAATCACAACGTCTACAAATTGGTCGAAATCATCAATGATCAGAAGAGTCATACATCATCGATAGATCACTGGGTAGAGGTATCAAGCTGAAACTTGCTCCAAATGCTTTAGAAATGGGTCTATGACCATTTTAGGGAAAGCAAGGAATGGTGTTTGGACTTGCCGTCTTTCTATTGCGGTTGTTTGACTTGGCGTAACTGCACCTATGCATCGCCAGATTGTTTGCTAGGTCTAGGTCTAAACTCAAACGGCATAAAACTAGAAAAACTAGAGCTTAATCAATATTCTTCAACATTTCAAGAGAACATATAGATATGTTTACAAAGTGTGGCATCATAGAGGTAATCTGCTTACGACATTTTTCACTATAGATGGAAGAATTATAATTTCATGGATTGTCATGTGAGTAGCATATGATCAACATGGGTTAGAATTGCAAAGATTCAGACGAATGAGATATTCTGGAATGGATATCTGTCTTGGTCTTTCATTTTTCTTGAGAGGGATCGCTGCTAACAAACTTCTTCAAGTTGCCATAAACAGAGTGGAAGCTTGCTATACATGAGCAATGCAGATACTATTCAGGAAATTGACACATGTATTATTTTATAAATCTTTTTAAGAGCTTTAGTTAAGGCATTCTCCTTGGTAATGCCATGATTGATGCATATGGAAAATGTAGCTGGCATTGTAGAAGAAGCATTTACAGTACAATGCACTATTTCTTAGAAAGGAATGTGAATTTTATGGATGCCATAATAACATATGGCCTAGATTAAAATTGGAGAGATTCAAAGAAGGTAAAGTTGGACTTAGCATTATGGTGGTTCATATTCCTAAGCGTGATTCATGTTAATAAAATTTCAACTTTTGCAGGTGGCCACAAGAAATTGATTCTAACAACATATGTGTATACTATGAAAGCCCGTGGTACCATAAGCAATATAGACAAGGTCCAACAAATTCATACAAGAATTTTTTGAAAGGGCTTAGGTATAAATCTTTTTCTTAGGTACTTCTTAGTAATGTCTGCATATGATAAATGTCACTTTGTCAGAAAGGGCCTTTGATAATTTGTCAATCCATCTTGGACATAAACTTCAGAATATATTGGAGGAGGTAGTCATAACATTCTCCTGCTATTCTCTTACTTTGGTTTTCATTGTAGGCATTTTATGTAAGGGTAAAAGAAATCTAGGGTGTCCTACATTTTGCCAAATGTAGAGTAAGAGATGTATCACATTTCAAATACATAACCATTTTTTCAGTATGTACATAATAGCTATACTAAGGAAGCTTTTTTTTTTTGAATTACTTGCCACATCAACTAAAACGCAATCATGAATGAAGCAGATTTCATTCCCACCGCACTAACCACTCCAAGAAATGCCTGAATGTTAGGAGAATTTCCCACTTTCTGGCTAAAACTTCACCCAGCTCCAGGATTTTCCCTCCTTCTTGCCAGAATTCCTTAGCTAAAACCTTAAACCATGCAAGAACCATGATGAACAACGAAAGAAAAGAAATGGCACAAGAAGATTGCAATATCGGGAATGTGACAAAGAAAATGAAGTGTAACATTGATGAAATTGTTAAATTTATATATGATCAGGTTCAAGATTTATGTCCTATGCAAAGGAGGGCTTTAGCAGTGAAAACTATTCGGGATGAAAGGCTGCACTTCTTTTTTGAACCTGCGATTGGAAATCCAGCGCAAGCAGTTGTGAAGGATACCATGCTACAAAATATCCGAGAAGGTCTGCAGGAAGTGAAACAAGCAAAAAGCAATGATAAATTAGCAGCTAAGCATTCCCTGTTATCACTGATTATTGGTGAGAATGGAAAACTCAAGCAAAAAGGAGTAACCTCCAGAATTCCTCAAGTGCAAGCAAGAAACCTTACAAAAGCTGCAATTAAAAGAATGTGCATGTCATTATCAGGTGCTAACATATGGGCACTGGCAGGAAGGCAACGCAGAGCAAACATGCTTCCGGAATCAACCAAATACTTGGTGAATGATTTTTGGTTAACCCACACCAAAACTTCTCCAAAGTACAGGGATGTCAGGAAGAAAAGCACACTTCCAATCCAGTTTCTGGACATGCCCTAGGTCAGTTTTAAGCCTTTTAATTCTCTTTGTTGCAAGCTCGATAGAAGCTAGCTTTTGTGTACCCTGGATAAGTTTAGTAATCCTATTTGCATGGAATAGGTACCTGCAGCTCTGTGTTCCTGCAGATAAGAAGGCCGACGTCTGGTTCTTCCCACCGGACAGCTTCATGGAATTTTTTTTAATGAATAAAATTTCTTTTTATTCAACTCCACCATACTTTATTGATAAATTGCATGTTCTTTCATAGCAGGTGTACAGAAAAGGTTGATAGTGTTTGATATCAATAATGTTTTGGCAAAACAAATACATAGGACTTTGGTAGCAGATGATCAGCTAGTTGAAAACTATGACATAATAGACAAGAATGTGTTGTTTTTTAGGTCCCACCTAGACGAATTCCTCGAATTTGTATTTGAACACTTTGAAGTAGGAATACGGTCATCGATAGCTCCATGGAACCTATCAAGAGTAGTGGATAAAATCTTCACAATGACGCAGATAAGGGACTTAAAATTCACCTTTAATGGAAGCCACTGTTTGGAGCTACCTTTCTGGATTGCAGCTTCTGAAGACAAACCTTTGTATCTGAAGCCAATTGAGTTTATATACGAGAAGTATCCAGACAGGAATGAGAGCAACACACTAATAGTAGACGACTCCGAGTACAAGATGCTTTTCAATCCCAACGAAAATTGCATATGCCCACCTTCATGGCAAGAAAAAGATGTGGAAGACACAGGTCTCTTGACACTTTTGAAACCATGGCTAGAGGGTTTGTTGATAGCACCAGACCTGCAACAGTATGTGAAGAAGAACCCTTTACGCAATCCAACCGACGTACTAATAACAACTGTCTGAAGGCAAATGCTTTCAAAGGGCTATAGGGACAGAGATGGCATGTCCAGGCTATGGACAAGCTGCAAGAAAGTAACATACTGAAATAACAGAATTGTGATATATAATACAAGAGTTTTTGTCTCCATACACCGATCTACATGTTGCACTTTCTGCTTTGTTTCATGAATTAAAAGAAAGCTATTGATATCCTTTATAACAGAACAAGTTCACAGAATAGCTTAACTTCTTGATGCAATAATTGATGAACATTTTGTACTTTTTGATTTACATTGTGCTTGGAAACACTAAAATTGAAGTATCAAAGTGCACTTCGGACTAAAAAATACGTAAATAAGAAAAAACTTGCAGCAATCGACTAGTTTTCTCAATATAACAGAAGATGATGGCAAATATGAAAGTTCCTTTGTACAGAACTCAGTCATATGCACTCAACAATCTTAGGTAGGCTTGATATAAGCATGTCATGCACCTCTCGTGTGATCATATATATTGTACGTGCCCCCTTCAACTTATGCTTGACCTGCTGCATGGTGAACTTTGCTCCAATTACAGATTCAGCTAGTACCAATACTATTTTGTCATCCAACAACTTGTACTTGTGGTTTGTGCCTCGTAGCAGTTGATAGTAATGACTAGCTATAACCCTGTCACCAGCAAGTATTCTATTTCCATAGTCGTCAATCACATCTTCTTGAAGAATATGCATCTCTTTCACGCATAGGAGGACGAAGTATGGAACATTTTCATGATTCCCTGGAGCAGCAAAAGATGCAAATATGTCTCCAATTTGGAGTACTTCAGATAGTTCTTGCTCATTAGCTGCATAAAAACCAACTAGCTATTCTTGTTCGTCAACCTGGACTGAACTAGGCTCCAGTTTCTGCAGCTTCCACACACCATAATGCTGGAGATTCTCACATTCTCCCCATCTAAAATTTAAGCAACCATTGCAAACACATGACAAGTGTTATGTCAGCTGGATTAATAGCAGACACACAATGTATAGCTAGAGTACCAGGCAATGTCTCACAAGCTGAAGGAGGGTCCCTGTTAATGTCTTCTGACATGACCTCCCATACGACTCTGTCCATTTTGCACTTCTTTTGTCTGAGCAAACTGCAAGCAGAGTTGGCACCCAAAATCGGAACACCATTCTCTTTCATTTGCTCGTCTGCAAGGAACCTTTTCTCCAAAGCAGCCTGCCCATCATGTTCTCCTTTCTCATGGTCTGAGCCAAAATAATTCCACTGCATCCTAATTCTATACCTGTTATAATACGGCACCTCATTCAAATAAAAGGCTCGAGAACACTTAAACTGAGCAGCACACCCATCAGACCACATGACATGGTATTTGATGTGGGGTGAAAGTATGCTGGTGGGTATCAAAAGCATGCGTCCGGACGCATGCTTGTAGCATGCTTATAGCAGGGTTTTAGCCCGCTTAAAGCACCCCTGCTTTTGCTTAATTTGGGTGCTGGTGGGCGTAACTGCCCGTCATATTTTTGACGCCCTTCATGTATTCGCACGTCCACCTCATCAACGAACCGTTAGGAAAATGATTGTGGGATTTTGGCTGGATTTTCGCGCGAGTGGTAGTACGTTGCAAATTCGATCGAGCCCAGAACTACCACGACCTCATGGCCCGCGAAAATTCTCCCTCCAATTCACTTATTCTCCCTCTCTCAGGAATTTCATGGCGCTCCCTGATACCGGCCTGGAGGCAATCACACGTTTAGCATTGGACTTTCGGCCTGATGAATTCCAATACAGTGTTCCAGATTTGTTGGATGTCAATGCAACACAGGAAATATCGCGTGAAGATCCAGTTTCCTCTGCAATTTACAAGAAATTGGATGCAGAGAGAAAGAGAGAATACGATTACGGAATAAGATGAGGAAAGCAAATGGCTGAACGGGAGGATCCGAAAGCACGAGACGCAGTAAGAAATAGCCAAGCTTGTAGTTGATTACTTCAACAAGCTCACCAAAAAGCATTCACCCGAACTCAAGGCCGATGTGATGAAGAGGGTGGCTCATCACCACGAAAAAGGAAATCTCGTAACCGGAATTTTGCCAAATCCAAAGGAGTGCAAGGCAAATGGTGCTTTGCTCAACAACTTGAAACAGACAATGGCAGCCACAAAGAGGCAAAGGAACCATGATATTTGCGTGAGCCGAACCTCGACACCGGGTGATGGCTTCTTCCACAAAAATCGAGATGCAATTCCACTATGGCAGGGCTGTTAGGTACATCTAATTCTTGCTTTCATGCCTGTGCTTCTTCATGCTTTTAAGTGCTTGTATCTGCTGATTGATGCTGGCTGGGATATGTTCATTGATTAATGTGCAATACTTCTTATGATAGGTTGCATGAGGTCAACAATTGCAATTGCTGCATTAAGAAAATCGGAAGTCGTCCTTGGAAATGGTCCGTGGTCTAGCTTCCAAAGGAGGTTGAGGTGCGATTCTCTCACCCCTGTTTGCAAGCAAAGCATAACAGAATTTTGGAAACAAAATAGCAGAGTCTCTCCTTGCAAGAAAGATGTTGTGAACACTGTTGGAGAGTCAGGCTTCCGAATTTCTTATCCCTTGCACCTTATGGAGGTCACACAGGTATAAGTTTCCATACAATTTTTTTTTTGCTATTATTGCATAAATATTTCTAACCAACGGCCACTATTCACCGCAAAATGTTTCAACAATACAAAAAGGCACATCCCGAACACCCCTGTTTGCTTAAAGGCTTTCGGTGAAGTTGAAGCCTATTTATGTAAAAGAAAGTATCATAAAGGGAAACCCGTTGTTGCATATACCATATGAAGTTGGAGTATGCCGGGGTAGCCCCTCAATGCATTAAGGTCAGTGGCCCGGATTTCATGGTGAAGAGTGCAAGTGCACCCGCGAGGTCTGTGGACTGGTGAGAAGTGTCCGGTCACCAACATACGTGATGACTCAACCAAATGAGCTCTCGAGGGTCTGTGGTTTGCAACAAGAGCGAGGGTGAAGAATGGCATAAACATGACCGCTTGATGCGCATATGTCGGGTGTGGGATAAAAACTCTTCCTATATGTCCAAGAGAAAGAGAGAATCATGAGTTCTTGCTTGAATGGAAGACGTTTGAAAAGGTAATACTCTCTTTATTGCATGCTTGAAACATGCCGATATGTGCCGGCCATCCATTGAATAATCGCTTTTGTGCTTTCAACTTGGCGCTTAATCTTCCGCTTTTTATGCTACGCAGACTTGTTACAGATTCCGCTGGAGACGTAAGAAGCCGGTGGAGTTGCGCATTGCGCTACCAAGGAGGTGCCGTGGCAGCGCCAGAAAAAAAAGAGCCAATGCCACCAAGAAGGAAACAAAAGTAAGAAATCCAAGGTAGTCGGTGGGACACGTACTGAAGCCGCAAAGACAAGTTGAGAAGAAGGGAAATAAAAGTAAGAAATCCAAGGTAGTCACTGGGACACCTGACTGCCGCAGCAGGTTGAGAAGAAGGGAAACAAAAGTAAGAAATCCAAGGAAGCCGGTGGGACACAAAGAAGCAAAGACAAGACGAGACCTCAAATGGCAAGGGGAAAAAAAAAAACGACCAAAGCCGGGTCCCTCGATTGTCTTACAAGAGAACGCAGTTGAAGGATTTCATTTCATATCCGTGTTCCACATTGAAGATATTCGTGCCACACAATTACCATGGGCTAGATGGCGTGCCATGCAATTCGTGAGTTGCCCGGACAATATCCAAGATGGCACCATTGTTTCGTAATTGATTTTGCGTAGAAATTACAAAGATAAAAATACAAAGGGAGGTTCAAAGCCAAAGATTGGCACAATGACCGATAACAATTCTCGTCCACATCACGTATAGCATGGACATCGCCTGGGATCGAAAGCTATTGAAGGAAATCCATTTTTACTTGAGTGATGACAAGCTTCATGACACTCTTTTGTGCAAAGACTGCCTTAGAAAGCACAATTCATGGCTTGTATCAAATGGTGTACATTTCTCCGTGCATATAGTTTGGTCGATGGTTGTTCTAGCCAATTCAAATTTGCCCTACCATTCTATTTCCTACCAAGATATCACCATGAGCTAGGGAAGGAAATAGTATGGAATTTCTTTGGGACAGCCCATGGTAAGGGAGAGCACGATGGGCAAGGGGCCCTTAAAGGGGCATTCACTAGAGAGCAGCTCAAGTATGATGGGGTGAGATTTAGGGGTGCTTTTTGATGCCCGTGGAATTCGCAACTCGTTGGAATGAAGGTACCAACAACGGGACATCAAAAGGTATTATGCTTTCATCCGGCCAGACTACGTTGAGTAGTCTTTTGTAAAAACTAACGTAATGTCTTTGAATAGTGCTTTCATCCGCTTTAAGTCTTTGTCGCGGAACCGCTATAACGTGATGAGTAGTGCTTTGTATTATGTTGTCCGTGAGCTGCAATACTTGTTGTCTCCTTGCGTACTTCCGGGTAATTGGAAAGGATGATGTTGATAGGACGGACCACCGGATCGCGCCGGGGTGGAAGGGACCAAGAAAATACACAAATCCTGATATACTTGGCCAAATCAAGCACAAGGGTGGCTCATAGAGGTTTAAGTTGTTTTTACGGGTAACCGCTTGAAAGGAAACCGGTCATCTTGTGTGAACAAGCACAAAGTTGAAGAATTGGAAATATGTTACACTAAAGCCGATAAGTCTACCGGTGAAGGTAATCAAGACCTAAATCGATGAGGCATTTTTGAAGGTGATGGAGAATGGCTTAGTGGAAACGTGAGAGGAAGGTGATAACTTTGTCGCTTGTGGCCGGGAGGGAAATCGGGAGAATGCAGATTTCTATGTGGTCAAATGTGTTAAGTTTAGGCATATCCTTGACGTAATTGTCAAGGATTGCCGGGCCGAACCTTCAATGTGGATGAACATGTGTTGGCTGGTTTGTACTATCTTTGTCCGGCCCGGATGGTAGTTGGGAGCTACTTGAAGACAAAGGCCCCGACTTTCCAAAGATCATCACGTATCAGCTATCAAGTTTGAGATGAATCAGATTCTTGGCACCAACAGATTTTCCCTTGAACAGGCTACTCACCAGATGATCCTTGACAGTCTGCCATATGAAGGTTGAATATGCTTTGATCTAGTTGTTTTATCATTGTAACAGGTCTGTAGTTACTTGTGTACTTGTCTCAAATTTTGATCATTATATTGGAGACAATGCTTGTGAGACAATGTTTGTAGTATTGGACTGCTGTATTGGAGTATTTTAGATTTGGAAACAATGCTTGTAGCATTGGAGAGTAAGCTTGATATTGGAGAGTACACTCAAGATTAGAGACATCACTCAACATCACTCAATACTCAAGATAAGACAAAGTAATCATACATATATATTACAAAAAAGTAGTGTACAATGGTTACTTCATGAGTCATCGAAGTCTTCAGAGTCATGCTCCTCGCCAGGAAGGGTGCCCAGCAGCTGCCTTTGTACTTCTAATGGAGCATTGAGGATATAGTAGGCCGAGACAAGATAGTTGTTGAGGCAGTAATCCAGCACTGCAACTGTCTCCTTGTCCAACCATGCATCAGAGATGTCAATTTGTGAGATCGTTTCCTGTACTGTATGAGAAGACAAGTATTCCAAAGCTGGACACACAAACTTCTGCAAAAAGTTGTCCTCTTCTTGCCCCTTGAAAGGCATAACAGGAACGGTTGTGTGTGCAGGGTTTAGAAACCCTTTGTGTAGGCTGTCATCAACCAAAAAAATCATACCATGATATTGAGGAAAATCCTCAAGTACAACCTTCAACTCCTTGAAATAAAGTTGCTTTTCTGTGCTGGTTGGATGCTCGCATGCATAGCAATGCTCTTGACCATATACCTTCAAGAATCTGGTCTGCAAATCAGGGAACAAAGCATCCACCATATCTCTTGTATTCCGAAGTAGAGAAGCACTCCAAATCACAATATCAAACCTCTGCAGTGCCCACTCCACAAACTCATGATACCCTGGTCTGCAAATGAGGTACTTACTTGCAGTTTCTTTTACAACATGCTTCGTTTGTGGTGGAGGCAAGATTTTCCCGTTCATTCTCCTCTGTTGTGTCTGTGCCAGTACACCATTTATGTCAAGCACCATGCACTTCCGTCTGGGTGTCCATCCCTCGACGTTTTCAACCACTGTCGATGTGTGCTGCATCGTGCTTGTCTGTGCTGCGATGTGTGCTGGACTCTGCTGGGAAGTGCTATCGGGAGGTGCTGGACATTGCTGCGACCTGCTGGACTCTGCTTTATCTTTGCTACTAGGTGATGGAGAGTGCTGATAGCCATAGTCAGATACATCCTTAACACACTACAAGAGAAGGGGTCCATTAGTGTCATTGATTGTGTCAATTTTGGGGCTAAAATTGCAACTCCAATTTTTTTGATCACTGACGCTATGGATGACACAGCCAGGTGACACAAATATGGCATTTAGAATGTCATATATAATGTCAGCACCTTTGTCACCTATAACGTCAATGGCAACGCCACCTATAACGTCACATTTATCGTCAGTGGCGACGTCAAATATAGTGTCACTTATAACGTCGCAATTAACCTCATTGGCAATGTCATATGTAAGGTCATTGATAACACCATTCATAATACAAAAAATTTTGTCAGAAATTATGCCATATATACTGTCGGCTCTAATATCAACTTTAATGTCACTCATAAAGTCATAAATAATGCCATCTATTTTCTTAAGATCAATGTCACTCATAAAGGCATAAATAATGCCATCTATTTTCTCAAGTTCATTGTCACTCGTAAAGGCATAAATAATGTCATCGATGTTTTCAATATCATTGTCATTTATATTGTCAATATTAATGACAACTTTATTGTCAATATGAATGTCATTTATTGATGCATTGTTACCACATATATAGTGGCACTACTTATGCCACTAGATGAGATATTTCTATCATTAAATGTTAAATGTTTAAATGCCACTGTTTATGTCTTGCTTACGGTCATATAATGTCATTTAGATGTGATTGTGTGTCAAGCTAGATGGAATTAAGGGGATTTGAACCCCCTGGCAGGATAAGCAGAGCCAGTGTTTCCCAAAATAACATTCCACATGATATACCATGTTTGTAAAAGAACAAAACAACTGTAAATTCAGACAAATTCAGACAGCCTCTTTGTATAATGAGTCCCTTAAGCACATTAAATGTGAGATTTACTCCATAGAATATGAAATCCCTATATATATAACTATAAGTGTAGAAGTCAGATCTACCTTCTCCAAGCTGCATATGTAGCATAATAACAGGGGTTTTTTTTGTGTTTTTGTACGCTTTTCACAAAGGTTTTCCTAAGATTTCATGGTGTATTCGAATGGATGTACTAATGCGTACATCTAGAGTGCACCATTTCTTAGTCGTTGATTTAGCGTTTTTTTTTTCAATGGTCCAACATCCAAGGGCTCACAACAAAAGCCCTCTTTTTATTTTAGGGGCTGAACATGCAAGCCTCGTGATAGCATTTCAGGGCATTCTTGCAAAAAATTAATGTTCTTGTGATCAAACAGATTTGGAGTGGTAGCGTTAGTGCTTTAGTGCAGAGGATGATGCGGCCGGATGGCAGTTTGTGCCATACTATTCAAAGTTTCCACAGCGCCAAAGCATTTCTTTCGAAGTTTTTTCCAAAGTATGGAAATTATTGTGGCCCCACTGTCCAAGTAAGGCAGATGGCCTCCCTCCGGAATAAGCCCCCCTTTGCTTCTTTCACATCCATATTTGTTTCTGTGAGCTCGTGGTGGATGTGTCTCGACCAAAGCCTAGAAGTTTCAAGGCAGTCAAGCAAAATATCCCTGCTTATTATTGAAAGCGCCAGGCCCCTACTTATGTGGAGAAAATTTACGGCATCATAAGAGATAACTTGAAAAAAGAGATTTCCCCTCTTCTTAGCCTGTGTATTCAGGTATGTTTATCAAACTGAGGGGGGATGAATATATCCTACCCTAGCACATTGCTTAAAGGTTAGATTTTGGCAGGCACCCCGCACGTCGAGGGCAAGCCTTGGAAAAACAGCTTCAAGGTCGCCAAGTTTGAGTACGGCTGCGCAACAAACATTGAGCAGTCACTGGCATAGCATCATGAAGAGTCTAACCAGTCTATTAAATACATTACGAGCCAATCATGTAAGCATTTGCAACCATTGCGATCATTTTATGATTAACCTTGTCTTATAGGTACCACCTTTTCTGGTCCGCAAGCTTTTCACACAGATATTTTCATTTATCAATGTTCAGTTGTTCAACAGGTCAGGATTCAGGAACAGTTGGTCAAATGGAAGTTTGTGAACTTTTATTTCTAAACACTTCACTTTCTGTAGTTTGTTGTTGCGGCATGAATGTCGTTCCTTCAGCAATGGTGAATATGTCAAGGCTGGTCTTGCAGAATTGGAACATTGGATATATGAAGCATCTGATTAGGTAGGATCACATCATTTTGTTCTTCTCTTATTTGAGCAATGTTGCTTTGACTTCTAGAGCTAAGTTAATTATTATCCTCTTTT
Source organism: Isoetes taiwanensis (assembly GCA_021234155.1). Classification (NCBI taxonomy): domain Eukaryota; kingdom Viridiplantae; phylum Streptophyta; class Lycopodiopsida; order Isoetales; family Isoetaceae; genus Isoetes; species Isoetes taiwanensis. The sequence continues at coordinate 8,062,130 of JAJEKV010000005.1, forward strand.
GATGTAGTATGCGGGTTCTTCCTGGGATGAACTGAAGTACATCAGACAAGCAGTTGGTTTTCTAGTAAGAGATCTCTGTCTAACTAACTGCACAATATAAATCTAATATACAGCAACATACTTCTCAACAGTGCAGTATTTCAACTTGGCTGGCACAGAGCTCTTAAGAAATGCTTCCAAAACATGACTGCCACCCTTGTCCTTGGCTGTTTCAAGCACTCCATGGGGCTCTATTTGTGCAAAGCCTTGTGCTGAATTCTTGAATAAATTCCTGAGAACAGAAAAAGATGGATTGCAAATTATTGTGGCCCTAATTGGTCCAGCGGCAGAGATGGTGGCTCTCCTCTCTGGAATAAGCCTCCCCTTGTTTTCAGGCATCCGTTATTTCGTCTGCCATGTTCTTGACTGCAATGGCCGCCAATCCATTGAGTGTTAACCTTGCTGCAGTAGCAATACGCCAGACAATATCTTGGACAGATTGGGCTGTTGCTGCCTTTGTTCCTGGCTTTATTTCAAATAAGCTTTAGTGCTTATTTGGTTTCATCTGCAGCCAGAGCTCCTTTTTATTTTTCACATTCAATTTAAGTCACAGAATTTATGGTAGCTATGCTCCTTGTTGCATTGCAAAGTGCCATGGTTAAATATATTTGGATTCAAGGGCTGCTTCCTCTCTCAAGTTTGGCGATGTAGATAAAAATGAGGCAGTTGGAGATGTTGGAAGAGTTTATGGGCATGAGGCAGAGCCTGATAACATTGTTTCAGAAAGATTTTCTTTAAAAGCTGTGACTTTCTATACTGGTCAGGATACCGATGGAAAGGTCGAATGGTCCCACGGAAATTATTCTTTTGAAGAGTATACAAGTGCTGCAAATGATCTTTATTAGTATCATCAGTTTGGAATGCAATATACTAGGGTGAGGCAAATTATGATGTCGAAGCTTTCGTCGCTATTGGCTAACTCAGTTAACACTTCTCATCACATGTGGCAATTTAAAATATACTAGTTATGGTGCCCAGCGTTGCTGGGCATAGGCTGGAAACTTGTAAATGTTTCCGCTTCAATCTTCGCATCCATAAGTAGTTGTTTGTAGTTCTAAAACCTCTGATGCAGACAAATACTCTCTAGACAAATAAACTTTGCCAACATATATTTTCAAACAAAGCACCCTAACATGAAAGGGGCAAATGAAGATCCGTTAGAACATGACACTAATATGAGATATTTACCCTATGAGTTTTGATTATATAACAGGTTACAATTATAGTTTCACATTATGAACATATTAATCTTCTAACAATTCCATCACATATTACAGAAGGGGGTTTTAGAGATGTTGAAAATTTTAGGTTCTTCTTTGTCAAGGGGGTTTTTAAGAATGTTGAAAAAATTATGCTCATTTTTGTTTGACAATATTTCTCTTAATGCTTGTAAGAAGGAAAGAGGTAGTCAAGAAATGTGTTGGGCCTATGAGACAAAACTATACAATTACCAGTATATGTGTTATGTTGGAACTCATAGTAACAATGTTGGAACTTGATGAATGATGGAATGTTATTTGAACATTACAGTAACAATGTAGGAATGTTATGAAAATAAATCAGGTGTATATGCATTGGCTTTCCATTCACCGGAAATTGTTTTACTGTTTGACACCAATAGGTTCAGTTTTTCAAAGAAATGTCAGCTTACTTCAATAAAAATTTGAGCATTCTGCTATGGAAATCATGGGTGATATGTAGAGCTGCCTAGCTAGCATCAAAACGTTGTTTGACAATGGATGTCATCAATCCTTCTTAGCCCTATAGTTTAAATTGAAATATGGTACCCAAGCTGGTGTAAACTTTTTGTATTTACTATAGGCCAAAACCTTGTTTGCATCCGCCAGCTTCTTTCCACCAGGATTGTGACATATGCCAGGCACATGCTATTTACAAAGGTACCCATAATTATCTAGTCCTAGAACACTAATCCCTACCACCACATCTGCTCGCTTGCTTAGTTTGAATGTCTGGAATAATGGCATATGCCTTGATCAAGAACGGGAACTGTAGCAGCTCCAACTCCTTCAGTCCTCCATTTTGCCGTACAAATTTTTAAAGGATCGTAAACAGGTTGTCAAAAAGATTCTATGGTTTCTTACTATTGTAGATTGTGTACATAAGGCATATGCATACCAAGAAGGCCTCGCAGAAGAGCTCATGATGTTAGTCCTTCTCATTATCAAAATCAGAGCTTTAGAGCAGAGAACGCTTATATTTCCTCTTTAACAAAGAACGAAAGAAATAATGAAGCACAACCTTATTATCATCTGCAAAACATTGTTTGGATGATCGAACAGTTTTATCATTCAAAATCTTTCGTAACTACTTGGCAAAATAATTGTTTTACATCAGCCTTAGCTCATATTCTTACCTGAGCACCTCTGTTTCTTTTGCTTGTGGATCACGATATTCACATTATAGAAAGAAATATATGTCTCCCCCCACCTCAAATTAGACGTAGATTAAATTGCCGAGAACCATAGCCTTGGAAGGCCTCCTACTCTGAAAGGCCCAAAGGCACAAAACCCATAGCCACTATCTATCTTTGCTTCTGCCTTCCAAATCTATTGTTGAGAATAAAGATTAGAAGGGAAAACTATCTGGTAGTACTCAAAGTATATTTCTTTCTTTTTAAAAAATAGATTGAAAACATACCGCATGAAATTAAACTTTTGATCATTTAAGGCTATAGCATGCCTTTTGGCGTGACATTCATCTTTGAGGCGAATAACCTAGCCACAACTCCTTTGCATTAGACAGATTACATATTTAGCGATTTATAATACACTTACTTGAAACAATTTGGAGGAGATAACATTGTGCACACAACAAAAAGCCATTCTGGATTCTTCCTATAGCGGTATAAGTGTCAAGCTTAACCACACCATCCGGTGTTTTACATCCAGCATACAGATCTCATAACCGCTCAAATCGTCCCCCTGTCATGTGCCACTCTTCAAGGATGCCTTGTCCCAATTTTGAGCAAATTCATAGACATAATTTTCAATGTCTCCAACAAAATAAACTCTACATACAGACATGCATTATATACCTCTAAAATTTCTTCATGCTCCGAAGGAAGAAATTCCTGCAAGCTGTGACCTAGAATAGAATTGCAGACAAATCCAGTATGGAGAAAAAACCTTGACCGCAGAGTTCAATCCGGCCATCAAGAGCCTTAATCGTAATTAAACCCATTCTGATAGAGGCAAGAAGCAACTGTAAACACTCATGCACGCTAATGTAATCATTGCAATGAGTTCTCCAATTGTAGCGTGGTTTTATTTCTGAAGTCATTGCCTTCTGATCTCTGTTTTGTCAAAAATCTAGATATCCTCCTTAATAGAAGAAAAAGTTGTCAAGGAAATCATTTTCCTCGTATAAACTCTCAAAAACCCCTCTCTAAAGTTGCCGCTGCCTTTCTAGTTGTAGGGCTCCTCTTGAGCTTGCTTCAGAACTTTGACAGAATGGCAGGCCCTTCTGCGAGATTTAAACGCGGCCATCAGAACCTTGAGCGATGCCGAAATGGTTCATTAGCCTCACGCTGGCATGTGCCCAAACCGGCTGCTATAAGCTCGAAATTTGATCCCAGAAAACCCTTAAGCCCTCTTTTCCTCTCTTTTTTTTTTATTGATCTTTGCCGTCCGTTCAAAGCGGCAATCAACGTGGGCCACCCGATCTAGGGCTTGATGCACGACAGACATACAGCAAAACATTATAATATAGGATGGTTTCCAATAACACATCATTCATTTTGTATTTTTATTTTCTTGTTTACCTCAAAGTTTATCTATGCTTGCTTCTTTTGGGGCCCGAAGGGCCCAAATTTTTTTTTAATGTAACAACCAACATGACTACTATTAACATTAATTAACACAAACCATTACATTCAACATGTTTAAATTAAAATCCCCCTAAGACCCCCTTTGGTTTGGGTGCATATTCACACAGGGGGTGACGTAGGGCAGCGAGAATATGCACACTTGCTGGAATAATTGGAGTCCATGTGTAAGGATTTCGTTTTCCAACTGTTTCAAATGGCTCACATAAAGTTTGGTTGCAACTGAACATACACATGACATGGTAACAAAAACCTGCAATTGCATCCAATCCATTGCAAGAAATAAGGACCTGCACTTGGCCAGAACCACAAAGCTGCCTTCTGCTGTAGCTAAGGCATGGGCTACCCATATTTGAATCGAAATCTATCTAACATATATTTCCATGCAATAACAACCAGCAAACAAGCACCTAGCACATTCACACTTACTTTACAGATATGATGTATCTCAAGGCATTGACGTCAAGACGAGCTGGAATAACGAATTTACTTCAAACTTCTTCACATATCCAACACACAATCTATGCTATCTCACACAATATATTGGCATGCAATATAGCTTCGGCTACTCTAAACATGTCCATCCGCATGTAATGTCACAAGGCCGACCCCAACAACCACAAACCTGGTTTCACAGACTTGAGGGGGGTTGCTCATATTTGAATCCAAATCAACTGCCTCCTTTGCAAAGAACAATAGAACAGCGCTTAGCACTACATTCGACATTGGATCCCATTGGAATCCGAGAGCTTTGCACAACGAAATCAACTTATAGAGGCAATTTCATGGTCATTGCATCCTTCCGCTTCCAGGTTTGTTTTTCCCATTCTTACCACAAGAGAACAAAGACATAGGCGGACCATCTTTGCACCTGCAACAACTTCTAAAGGCATTAAAAATTTGAAATGTAACAATAGCAAGCACAGATAAGAGGAATTTGTGTCCAATATGATGCTTCCAACTCTGCTGGCAGAATGCAACCTCGTGCTATAGTTTCGCTCGCTCCTCGTAGTTCTTATCTCAACCTCAACCTCTTATCTCAGTAGTTCTGCTATAAATTATAAATCAGGAATAACTTAGAAGCCCTTTGCCCAGTGCCGGATTTGCTGGTCCCTTGCCATAAAACTGCCCATGCTTGGAAGATAGAGCCTGCAAAAACCCCGATCTTCTGCCACCCTAAACCAGATCCGATTGCTTACCTTGGAGCCAAAGAATGGGCTGTTCATTCTGCAGAAACCATCATCGGGTGAATGCTTAACCTGAGAAGAGAATAGAGATAAAACCGAGTTGAGGAAGGAGGGAATCGGCCGATTTGATCATGCCATAGCAGAGATGGTGAGAAGTCGGATCGATTGCAAAGGAAGAAGCCGGATTTGCTGGTCGCTGCCCTTTCGAAGCAGGTTTTGCCCTAAACCAATTTTCAACGTGAAAACCTAATGAAAATTTTAACTAGAACCTAACAATTTCATAAGTTCCAATAATTCCATAAGTTATTAATAAGTTAACCTTTTGTTTCCCTATACAAAATAGAAGTTGGGTCGAAATTTTTGGCATCGGTGCAATTTACTGCTGCCACGTGGATCCAGAACTTGGGTCTGCAATTCCGGCCTCCCGGTTACAAGCCGGTTGATCCTCTATTCTCAGATCAAATCAGGCACTCGAGTAAGAACTATAAAACTCTTCAAATATATCGAAACCGGAACTTTATTGCAGATTTGAACTGTATTTTTAGGTCCCTGCATGAATCAAGTGCATCGCTGGCGAGCTGTTCAAATCCTCTCTATAAGTCCAGTGTTATTCAAATCCGGTGCTGAAGCTTCTGCCGCATTTTAGGGAGTATCCCTAGACTCACGAAGCAAACTGAAGCGCCTACTAATGTCTTTCGTGACAAAGTAAAAAACAAGGCAAATCTGAAAATAAACATTGAAATTACAGCGGCTAAGTCAAGAATCACTGAACGGCATCTTAGGGCGTATTGTTAGACTCAAAAATCGCGAACCTGCTTCAGAAATCCGCCGAACTTGCTTCAGAAATCTGCTGTGCTGCAAAAAAAATTCTCCCCAACTTCTATTTTGTAGGGGAAACAAAAATGGTCCTCCATTCTGGCACTGCGGGAGACCTGCTCCCGGCTGCCGCCAGTCGCAGGACCCCTCCCTCCGTGCCAGAATGGAGTCCCATTTTCCTTTCCCCTATACATAAAAGAAAAGAGAAGAAAAAAGCAATAATAAAATAAAATAAAAAGGAGAACATTAATCTAGGAAAGACCATGTAGTGTGTAACAATGCTAAAACAAATGATTGTATTGACGAGGATAATAAATATTATAAGTTTGCATTCACATAATAATTAATGCAAGGAGTAAACGCGAAGCGGTGCGGCTAGGCTTAAGTGGTATAACGGAAGTTATGAGCCTAATTGTGGTGTTGTTGGAGTAATGGACCAAGATAAGCTAATAAAATCATTTAAAATGATCGATCAGGAAAAACAAGGTTGAAAGGAAAATTCTTTTTGCAAATAAATTAAGCACCAGTATTACCATAGGTCCATTGTGGCTCAAATTTAGACAACCTGTATATTGTTTGAGCATAGCTAGAGACTCCCCTTGCACTTGACAGAGATTTATGGTTCTGGGTGCAACGCATGCATGATCAAACACATGCATCTGAATAGCTTGTTCTGCAAAAAAAATCCCATTTCCTACTTGCTTCCTTTCTTTGAGAAGTAAGGCAAATATATCTGCAAGCATATCTGCATAATGTACCCCACAAAGCAATTTTTTGCCCTGGATAGACCAAGTGTTAGCCAAATGTGTGTCTACTGTGCTGAACTAACAAGTCCCAATCTATAAGTTAAGGTTAGAAGAACAAAGCCAATAAAAATCAGTTCAAGGATTGTTCCACTTTCCCTAAGCCATAGCATTTAATTCGAAAAGACCCTTATCCTAGAGTTGTGTGCACACTTGAAGTCCCAATAATCACTATAATGTCATGTGCATTGTGTTGGATTTACAAGCCTTTATCAATTGGTGCCTTTATAAGTTAAGGCCAGCATTTTAGTGTTGTGTGCCCATATAAACTTCCGTCATGAAGTGTACAAATAGACGTTTGACACGGTGGTATGTATGACATTCAAGAAATGCAAAGGGATTTTATTCTATGTCGAGTGCTTGCATAAGCAATGGTTCCAGATACTTCGTATGCCAAATATTTGCCACAAATTAGCAAATAAGGTTCAGATCAAAGAGTTCATTAAATGGTCCGGGCAACCTGTTGTTGGGCAAGCATGGCTGGCACCCTTCCCAAAGCCAAACATGGCCAGAACTTTGCACTGCCACCTCACCAAAGGGGAGAGGCCCAACCCCAGGAGGCGGACCTCAAAAAAGTTCCCGAGGCAGCCGTGTCTAGCAGCTCCCCCGGGGTCAGGAGAAATGACCACTCAAACATTGACAAAACGTGTGACACTAAAGATGCTATTATATTTGATGCTAATAACACCACCTATAATGTCACAAGTGGGTCTTAACACTAACACTGATGTTATATGTGTAGCAACTACTGACACTATATTTGATGCTAATAACAACACTTATAATGTCACTGATGGACAATGACACTGAGACTGGTGTTATATATGTGACAACTACTGACACTATATATGACGCTAATAGCACCACCTATAATGTCACAAGTGGGCACTGACACTAACACTGATGCTATATGTGCAACAACTGGTGACGCTATACTTGATGCTAATAGCAACATCTATAGTGTCGTAACCAAGTTACTGACATTGTTGGTGACACAAAGAGTGAGGCTATAGGTGACACAAATTGTGGCATCTGTAGCATCACTTCTGTAAAAATGTCACTAATAATGTCATAGTGTACACTTTTCAATATTGTGGTGACGTTTTGGTGACATTAATGGACCCCTTCTCTTGTAGTGACAGTATCTCCCTGCCCCCAATGTATGGGTGTTTCCTGGCTATCAGTAACCCTTGCAGTGCCTTTGTCCTCGGTTTCTTCATTCACGACCTGTCTTGTTCTCCTGCATGCAAGGATGAGCTCCAATTAACAACTGAAATGTAATAGGATAACAGGCACCTTTTGTATGTTAGAGTTTGTGCTGGCACTTCTTTATCTGCATTGTCTTCTTCATCAGATTCACTAAGTACAACCATTAGCTGCCTTCTTTTTCTGCAGACAAGTTTTTACAAAAGCCTAAGTTGAATGAATAATCCAAACCAAGATTTGCACATTAAAGGCGGAATAAAACAGGGATCAAATATATTAATTGTTTGAACAAAAACCTTTTGGCTGATGGTTTAGGGTTGTCTTGCAAAATCAAGGTTTGCTGGCCTGAAATACATAAGGCAAAATTACATTAGCCTTGTTTTTTTTTTCCAAATGACACTTCTATAGGGACGTCCTCATCAAGGTCATTTTCTGACTCACCCTCACTTTCTTCTTCCACAACCTTCCTGGCCCCTTGACCAGGTGTCAACTTTGCTCACACTTAACGACCGGTGCAAATCGATTGCCAACATCTTCGCCATCGTTTTCCTTTCTTTCCCGCAAAGAAAGTGTTAGAGGAGGCCTTTGTAGAGGCAAAATTTCTGAATTTGGAACTATAATATAATTGTTGGCACCATCGATTACTACTTGAATCTCCCTTGGATTACTCAGATGCGTTGGTGTCTCCAAAGATCTTTGTCTTTGCCAGTCTTTGCCGGTGTCTTTGAAGATCTTTGGTAGTTTGTTTGTCCAATGTCTACAGCACCTTCTAATGCTGCCAATTCAAAATCAGAGCCTGAAAACAGGCATGTACCTTTTTTCCCATGTCTTGGCTGTGGAGTGTGAACCCTTGTGGACTTGTGCTTGGCTGATCCTGGGGTCCTTTTACTTTTTGGTGTGTTGACCTGCTTCCTTTTCCTGCTGCTATCAGGAGTTGTGGCTACATGCTCATCAACATCAATTATCTTCTTCTCGGTTTTGTGAGATGCTCCAGCATGCAACACTTCCTGCTTTACTGTATTAAGCTTACCTATTTCCTGCACTAACCCTGTAGGAATGGTCTCTGTGCACTTTCGGGCAAAGATCCTTTTTCCATGAGCAAACTGGTGCAGCTAACGTGATAATGATGTCCACATTTCATCCGCAGGCTGAGGGTGTAATCATCCTGGAATGCAAGACCACAGGTGGAGCATCTCTCCTCATCTCCAATTGGCAATCGGAATGGTATTGGAGTGATGCTGACCAGCTGATCATTTCTCTTGGTCATCTCCCTCAGACTCGTTGTTGGCAATCTCAGCAGTTAGTGCAGCCACATTTTCTACACAGGTTTGATCTATTGGCCCACCCCCCATTTCAAGTAGGGACTTCAGCATATATTCTGCCATATCTTTCTCCCTCTCCAAAGAATGAATCTCAACAAAGACACGCATTAGGATCTGGCGATTAGCTTGAAGGCGTGCAATATTATCCTTTATGGTCTTCAACTTCCCCTCTGCGGTAGAAGAAGCTTCCCTTTGCACGAGATTGTGCGGCTCGCTCCTTCTTTGACACTAGGTCATTCTCAACTGCATTTTTAGGGCTTCCTGCATATCTTGGATCATGCTTTCCGGACGGGAAATATTTTCCTCATAAAAGCCGAGAATCTTTGCTTTGGACACATTGCAATTACTCTGAATGACAACCTCCCTTCTAATTTTACTGGCCGATTACTGCTTTGCTTTCAAATGCTATTATGCGCTATGATTTGTTTGGGTTCTGCTTGTGTTCCACAGGGGCGGTGTGCTAGGTTCACTCTTGACCTTGCTCGAATAGGCTCTCGCTTTTTTTGCTTGCCACTTCTTTGCCCAATTGACCTTGAAATTTTCGGGATCCTGCTTGGCCCTCTGGCAGTTGTTGAATGCAAATAAAAAGGAAACCGTCTTCCTTACTTCTCTATTCTTCAACCCTTCTGGGTATATCTTGCTCAACAGCTCAATTAGAGCTTCTTCATGCTCTGGCCTTATTTTGTCGATGGATGTCTTGTTGGGAATGACACCATTGGTGTCCCAGACCTTATTATACTCTGCTGCAGATATCACATCCGTTCGAAATTGAGAGGGATGCACACCCTCGTTTGATAGACCCGCATAAGCATGGAAGTCCTCCTCAGTTCGGCAATCAGCCAGGTCCGGTCTTAGGGGCACGTTCCTTCTGGGCTGAAAGAAATCAAGAAAAACAAATTAACAGGGCATCGTAAGCCATCAAAATTGGCAGTGCATTTTTTTACCCTGCGCATGGCATCCATTGGAATTGCTGGCTGAGCCGGCGGATTAACAACCTTCTTCACCATAGTGCGTTTGAGTTTTGGAATACTAGTGTGAATGCGGAAATTCTCGAGCTTCTTCTCCGCGGGCTATTTGGCCGGAGTAGCAAAAGGTGGGGAGCACGGTTGCAAATTACAAATTCAAAAATCCCTTCGGGTCACAGTCATTAGTTACGGTGGGCGGTAAGCAGGTTATGATTGAAACGGGTACGCCCTATGTGAAGTGACGGGCATAGGCAGGGTTAGACTTCATTTGGTGAAGGGTGGAAAAAAATAGTATGAAGGATGCTGGTGCTGGGTTCAGCACCGCGTTTATTTGATACCCACCAGCATACTTTCACCCTGTGGCCAAAACTTTTTTGCATCATCCAAGTATGGTGTTTCTTGAGTGCAGCCTGAACAAAGAAAGCATCATGCTTCATAACATCGGAAACATACAAATGAACAGTTTTTTTCAGCTCGCCATTGACTTTCACCAATGTTATATGCAACAAACTAGTTATCTGGTCATTGTTCCAATGCTCGGACTGAACCTCCCTGAGCGGCTGCAAAGTATAGTTCTCTGCAAAGTCCATTACTGACAAAATAGAATCATCTCTCAAATTTTGCACTGATTTCTTGAATTGTTTGCTCTGCCAACTTGCTGAAAAGTTGTGAATAGTGAACTTTGTAAGGTGATGAAACATCTTGTCAAGCAATGTACTTGGACTCCCGCTTTCAGTAACAAGCTTCAGCCTCCTTGAAGTGCCAGCTTTGGAAGGTTCGTTCACGTACTTGTAAACTTGCCATTCAATGTTCTCATTCTGCGACTCTTTCTCCTTAGAACAGATTTAAATATTTTCAGTGCCACAGCTCTGGCACTCTCCCTTGACACAATCTAAACTATGCCACTCTTCGCCTTCCTTGTCACAGACTGTAGCTCTCCACATAGTGCTAACATTTTGAAATGTTTTAGAAGGAGCTTGGCAGACACCATTGTTCTCATCTGCTGCACAAACACCATAAGAACATGTACAATTGGAATGAAATTTGCTCCTTAAGACGCTAAATGCTTTTCTGTATAGCTCAACTTGTTCATGTGTCACGCAACGGCATGTGTTCCTCTCTTTCAACCTTCTCACACATGTAGGCTTAAGCAGCTCGAATATTCTGACGCTAATCTTCACTTCAGGATGTTCATCTTTGAACATCTCATACAATTCACTCTACAAGGAAAAAAGCGGCATGTATAAGTAAAACATAAATTAAAACTACTTACGAATTCAAAGACCAGGCATCGACTATTAGAATTGCTACTAAAGGTTGTAAAGGAGACAATGTAAGGAGTAGCTCCACCAGTCCCAATTTTCAAGAAAGATGGCCATGGAAGTAGCCACAAGGTGTTGTGATTATACTTGGTCATTATTGTAAATGGTTATATTTCCCAACAATTTTTCATTTAAATTGTTGCTGGACAAGTAATTGAAAATAAAATGAATCAACAGACATTTTTTTCTAGCAATGGCATGTGTTATTGTGTTATTGAACAGAGTCTTGGTTGGTTTGCATATCTATCTTGCCTGTCATTCGACTCAACATTATTAAGATAATGTAGTAGAAGACTAGTGAGATGTCATGCATATCCAAAATAACTTATATTTTTGTTGGTATATGAGAGAGCGATGGATACTTATGCTGTGTGCAGACGAATACTTATGCTGTGCAGCAAATAACAGGCCGAGCGAGAATCTGTATACTGTGCAGCAGAATTTAGGGTAAGAGTCACGTCTTTGATGAGGAAAGCCTACAGGATGGGGTCCTCTCATAAACTAGAAAATTGTGGTAATATGTTTGTTAATGAATTGTTAGACCCTATGCTTTTGCTTCTATTCCATCCACAGAATCAAGGTAAATGGTTTGGAGAAGTTTTAGTAGGTTCAATGGTAAGGTGCATAAGCTAGCTATGTTTTTTTCTATGAATTTATAATTTACACTGCAAATGAAGGTGTTGGTTCTTCTATTTTGGACAATTTGAAACATGATTAATACAATAAGATTAAAATAATGATCAAGTTTTTTGATAAGTTGCGGGAAACCATCCACAATCAAAAGCTTGACTACGGACACATTGTCCACAGGATAGAAACACATTGTACAACATTTTTGAATAATAAATTAATACTACACCTTAATACATAACTCATACTTTGCATAGTGTTAGATAATCACAAGTGTTACATAAATACCTTATAGACATGATAAAATGCTTTATTTATTGTAGGGAAACAAATTTCAAGAACTACAATGTTTGCATGATATCTTCTTATAAGAATGAAGAACCTCAAATGGTGAAACATATCTTCTAGTAACGGTGCCCAGCGCTGCTGGGTATAATTTTGAACTTGTAAGTGTTGGAAAACTGCGTACAGTAACTTCTAGACCATTGTAACTGTGCATTTGCATAGAATAACTTCTAGGCCATTGGATCACTTTGAGAACATGTAGATTGCAAGTGACCATGTGTATGAGGTGTTGATGTCGTGTATTGAATCTCATATTGTCACTCTCTCTTGCTGCTTGTATATGAATGTGGATGTGTTGTGGCTATGCCCCTCCGATTCTTGAAAAACTGAACTTTCCAGGGGGGAAATAGATGGGGCGATTTAGGTGAGATCCAATTCTAATGGGGACTTGACCTTTCATTCACTCGTGTGATTCGGGCGGTCCAGTATGGATGTGTTGTGAACAACACCACACCGTTTGAAGGCATTGCATTATTTAGTTTGATCTTAGACAATTCTTTCATTGTGTATTGCACCTTATTTATAGCTACCTTTAAAAGTACTTTGCACCTATAGTTGGAGCTACCCTAAAATCTACTTGGATGTTATTAATTGTGTGTGTAAATAAAATGTGAAACATGTGTCCATGACTCTACAATATTAGAGTAGGCACACATGGGATACATATATTCAAGAAAATCCATGAAGCTGTGTTTTGAACCATTAATAAGTATATTGCAAAACAATGGTCTAGTCTTAATCAAAGAAAGGAAAGAAAAGTTACAGTGGGCCAAACTGGTAAGAAGTTAGCAAGCCCTTATCCCACGCTTCCTTTCATGTTTGTGGGTAAAAGCACGAAAGGGTGTACGTACATCGTACTGAATTGAAGGACGAATTTGTGCTTTTTTGGGGTACATTTTAGATGTATATCAAGATACTATGGTTTGTCGTTTTGTGTCAGATATGCAATGATTGCAAGATCATCCCTGACATTCCTCCCGAAATTCTTGGCTAACCACCGAACCACCGAACCAATTCGAATGGATCCGTCCCTCCCTTTCCGAAATTCCCCCCTTTCACAGGACGAACACCGAACGAATTCCAGAAGCAAACACATGCCAATTGAATCTACAAGAAATACAAATCAATTTCAATCTGTTCATGGAGGGTGAGAATTCCAATGGAAGTGATGGTTCTAAGCGTAAGTATGCCGACATTGGCCAGTGTTATGCCACAAAACAAATAAAGCAGCGTGTTGACAGGTCGGTAGATTGCATCCTCAGTTGCTGGCAAACGCTTCGTCCAGATCAAAGATTAGTTTTTTGTGATCGTTTGTTGCAAGATGACAGGCTTTTTCCTGTTCTCGAACCTGTAATTGGAAATTCTTCCGAAGTTATTGTTATGAAATCAATGATCAGAAACTTGAAAGATGGGCTTCAAGAAGTAAAGTCTGCTAATAGCAAAGATAAATTGGCTGCAAAACATTCACTGTTATCAATGATTGTTGGAAAAAAAGGAGATATAAACAAGAATGTTTCTTCAAAATTGCTAAAGATACAGCCAAGAAATTTATCCAAAGCTGCAGCAAGAAGGAAGATAATGTCATTAAGTGGAGCAAATGTATGGGCTTTGGCAGGAAGGATGCCAAGATCAAATAGAATCGATGATTCAATCAAATGTCGTTTAAGTGAATTTTGGCTTGACAATACCAAAGTTTCACCAAAGGTTAGAGATGTCATGAAGAGGAGAACACAAGCAATACAATACCTTGATATCTCACAGGTTTGCTCTTGTAATTGAATCAATTCAGTTTTGGAGATTATGTTTTCTTCCAAAATTCTTTCATGAGTTTCTTCTGTACATTCTAGTTCTGTTCCGAGTGACCTGTTAATGAATACACATGGTTTTCATGAAATGTATTGCATTTTACATTGTTTACATTTATACATTGTTTACACAGTAGCAGAAATCTTGCAGTGATGTGCTATTAGGTACTTTTTAGATGTACATCCATTAACACTTACATGAGCTGCATTTACATGTACTTGAATATCAAAATTACATCATTTTACAGTTTAGTGTACTTTCAGGTAATGAGGCCAAACAAATCTGACATATGTACATTAGTTGTACTAATATTGTAACATTAATGTGATGTACTAATATTGGAACATTAATTAGATGTACACTGGATGTACATTGGATGTACATTGGATGTACATTGGATGTACAGTAACAGATCAGTGGAACTGTTGGCTGTACATTAGATGTACTGATGTACATTAGATGTACATTAGATGTACAAGAATGATCGATGAACTGTTGGATGGACATTTTATGTACATAGACCATACATTAATTGTACAATAGTATAGTTCAATACTCTTTTGGCATCTGGTTGCCGACATCATTTTGCTAACATGGTCTTTAATGGTTTTGTTATTGCAGTCTGAGCTTTATCAACAGTTTGTATATCGTAATCCCCGATACCAAAATTAAGCCTTGACGGTTCGGTATCTGAAACCTGATTGCATAAGGAAATTGAAGGAGAGAAACACATGTTGTTGTGTCAAACATGAGCAAGCGATCGGTGTGTAAAGGCCTTCAATGATATGAGGAGATCCCTACATGTTAATTGCACTTGTCAGCTGCGGTGTCTCCGTGCATCCCAAAGAAAAACAATGGAGTATGTCAAGCAAACAAGAAGACTTTTGATAATGTTAGTATCTTGTGGAGGTCAACAGGTTTAGAAATTTGTGACGGATGAATGGCATAAACTAAAATGCATCAAAGGCGAATGTGATGAATGTGGAGTGAAGAAATTCGACATCCGGCCCAAACGAGGAAGATGGAATTGAGAATGTGGACCGGCAAGTATATGCATATGTCAATGAGCCATCCAAAAAGGTACATCCGTAAGGCTTAGATTAGTTGATCGAATGACAAAGCATCCGCTTTGTTAAAGAACATGAAAAATCAGCTTGCTAAGTTTACTGAGATCATAACTTTACAAAGACACTAGCGAGCAAAATGTTTTAAAAGATGTGTTGAGAAACTCCCGATAATAGTGTGTTGTCCGTTGTTGACTTTGCAGAGAACTACACATTGAAACCAGGGACGTAAGTGCAATCGAGCATTGGAATCTGATCAAATTAGTATTTTGGTCCATATTTCAATGATGAAAATAGAAGGTAAGCTTAAAAAAAAAAGGCATTTCTATGTTTCGGATGACGAAAAGCATGACACTCATTTTGTGCAACATGGTTTTAAATTACATTTGGGGTGGCTTAAGAATAATGGAGGTGGACACATAAACCTTCATTATGTGTGTGGTCGGATGGTTGTGCATCTCAATTCAAATCAGACGCGGGCATGGTATGGAATCTGTAGATACCATGTTGAAAATAAAATTCGAAAGTGATATGGAATTTCTTTGGATCTGGCCATGGGAAAGGCACACATGATGGCGAGGCTGGTATAGCAAAGTTGTGGCTTGAGAGCGGCGAGAGAAAACAAAATGGCATGCCGCTGGCAAAAAGCGCGTAAACAAACTTGTGCGGTTTTTAAGGGCCAAGGAATCCTGATTGTGAAAGGGTGTTTTGGGAGGTTGGAAAAACAGATGTGAACAGCAGCAAGCATTCAATTGCAAGACTTTACACGGTACTCGCCAGATACATTCTGTGTCAACTATAAACCCAGCAGATCCAACAAAGTTGCTATGCAGACCACTCTCGTGCTTTTGTGATGCTTGCATTAACTTCAATTGGTTGAATTGTGAGAACATTAAACATTGTGGAGAATGGTCTCTAAAAAGTTTGGAGCCCACATATCATATTGCCTCTTGTGGTGAAGCTGAAAATGATGTGGATGTTTTGTATGCAGAAGACGAGGCTGGTTTAGATGACACTGTAGGAGTTTCAGATGTATTTGTGTCTTTTGCAGCACCAGACAATGTGGAAGGTGTTTCATACTATGTTATCATGTGCACCAGGGAAAAGCATGCATTGGAAGAAGATTCAATTGATGACTATGGAAATGATTACTCTGCTGGCACTAGTGTCATTGAAGGACAATATTATGAACTAATCCCAGGCTGCCACAATAAGTATAAACTGCTTCCTACTAAGAATGTTTTGGTACCTGCAGAATCTGTGATTGGGGTTCGAATCCCATTCAAGAAAGTAAAACACAAGCTGAAGGGGGCAAGCACAACATTTCACTTGCCAGATGAAGTCCATGAGACATTGTTATCACAACTTCCAGCAATTGTAGATGACTTGGACTAAGTCAGATCTGTGGTACTTTTCCAAAATATTGTAATACTTTGTTCATATAAGAGATAAGAACTGAACAAATTTTCATTGTACATGACAAGGACTACTTCAATAGTGCATTAGGTACATCAATGTACATAATATGTACATCCTATGTACATCTTATGTACATCTGTTGTACATTCCAGAGATATTTGTTAAGTGTAAATTGATTAGAATTGAACATAAGAAAGTTGAATTACATAAACATTAAAAATAGTTTCAGTCGGCAAAGATAAGAAATGGACAGGTTTTCATGTACAAATGGTTCATATATTTATATTGTGGACATAAATACAACACACCGAAAGTGAGCATGGCTCATAATTCATGGCCTAGCTTCAAAATGTCGTTAGGAGCCCTGATATCTTATGACTATTGCATCATGTCTTCCAGCCCGCCTAGAGGTGAGAGATATCCTCTACTAACGCAAAGAGTCCATGCGGTTTCTATAGCTCGTGCCAGCGGCAAACCTTTCCATCCTACATGGCCTTCATCTTCCCTGACACGTGCCTTCCCCAAGGGTTGTGCAACAAGTGAGTTGCTGCCAATATACATTTTGTGGTTGCTCGTTCCTCATAGTTTTCAATTTGGTCAACCTTTTCCCACAGTCCGGGAACAAAGCAAAGATAGAGGCGATAATCGGTCCCCAACCCTATGTGCTTGCAGCTTGTGTTGGTTTCTATTACCTCTCCGCAGCAGAACTCTATCTCTTAGTTTCATAATAGTCTTTTGTGTTTCACCCATTCATCTACAAAGCAAATGAAGATTGACTTAATTATGTATACACACTCATAATTGTACCAATAAGAAAGACAAGAAAAAGCAGAGTACTCAAGTGCAATGAACAAAAACTTTCATACATATATTCATAATATTTGAATTTGTACATCGGTTTTAGTCTCAGTACCAACAATGGGCCACTTTCGAGAGGCCAATAACATGACTGCGGCAGTTTCTCCATTGCTTGCTCCATATATTGACTAAATTTAGGCAAAGTGAGCACCCAAGTTGCTTTGCCATAGTTTGCCAAAAAATATTTTCCACCGCTTTCGATATGCTATCTGCTTTGCATTAGTCATTGGATGCTCTTTTACATACACTATACCATCTTCAGCCATTTTCAATCCATTAAGCCATGGAATGAGCTCCATGACAAACAAACTGTCGCCACTAATATTGGTGTCCAAGAGAAAGGACATATGTAGCTTCCTACGGGATTCGAGTGGATTTGTATCTCTCGTCATCGATCAAAATCATATTTCCATAGTACTCGGGTACTCTTTCCATACCACGACTAATGGCTTCACAAACAACCCCTTTTGAGGTTCAAGGGGTGTTTGTGTGGCGAGTCCAACACTTGCTCCCGGGTCAGAACAAACTTCACTTTATGGAAAAAGCATCACAAAATTGATCCACAATTGGTAGAAGATTTTTAGAAGTGAGTGAAGACCAGATGGCAACATCAAACCCTTCTTTTACAAATGCAAACAGTGATGCTAACCCTGGCCTGCAGTAAAATAACCTGTTTCCTATATTGAATTAAAGCTCATCTTTCTGGATCTTTTGGTATCTTGAGTTAATATTTTCATTCTTGTGCACACTCTTGCCCAACACAGAATTTAAGTCAAAGATAATGAGCTTTCTCCCTGAATTAGATGATTCACCTGTCAGCAACAAAACACTTGAGAGTCTATTCACAATTTATAATTACATTTCAGATTACACAATTGAGAAAACACATTGATAATTACACAATTCTTATTTGCACAGGTGTAAGTGAGCCAAATAAATTAATTTTTTCATTACTTATTGAGTACAAAGAAGCTCGGAGCATGGCTCATACAAAACTGTAATTCACAAACAAGTCAAAGGGACTATCTACCCTGTGTAGGAACAACTGCTTGTATATTCATCTCGCCTTCTACAATTAATGCCTCCATTAGATGATCCCTCCGTGACTTGGCATAGGCATCGATGAACCAAGCGGGTGTCATCTGCATGGTGCACAAGTATTAGAGGACTATACCAACAAATAACTAATAGGAAAATAACATGTTCTACTTACAAA
Source organism: Isoetes taiwanensis (assembly GCA_021234155.1). NCBI lineage: Eukaryota > Viridiplantae > Streptophyta > Lycopodiopsida > Isoetales > Isoetaceae > Isoetes > Isoetes taiwanensis. The sequence goes on from JAJEKV010000005.1 coordinate 8,080,972, forward strand.
AATGGAGCTTGGCTGTGCATCAACCACGGCATCTATGAATTTGTGCATGTAAGCCACAATGTACATGCAAGGGTTGCTGGTACTAGTTTCTGGCATTTTAGGACAGAACACAGGAGCATCAAAGTTCTTCCTACCATGGTTTAAGCTGTTGGATCCGAGCATCATGTTATTGATCACAAGCTTATGAAACCTGCAAAATTGCAATGTGAGAATAAATCAAGCATAAGAAATTGCAATATGAGAATAATCAAATCATAACACTAAAAAGAAACTCATACTTACTTCGGACCACTTTAGCATCGGTTACATAGCCTTTGACAGAGAGAGGATCTGTATACTTGGGCTAGCTATAGATGGACAAGAGCTTTTCACCACGGACCAGCAAGCACAAGTATTGCCAATGCCACATTTGGGCCTTGCGAAATTGGAACAAATATGTATTGGCATCTTGCAATCAAAATGCCATCCAGCCCTTCCTTTATGTTAGTGTTCGTGCATCCCCCCCCGCTCTTGAGGGAATTCACAAAATTCTGGAAGGTGTCCTATTGAACCGTAAAAACTTGTGTTTCCAATCGGATGGAAGATCGCTACAAAGGTACCGCACACAAATCCGTAATACATATTAATACATAAGATGAGTGACTTAGGGAATGAAATAACATAAATATGTTGAAATGCTAGCCTACCTCCCATAGACATCTACCATCTTAGAGATCAAGTCCAGCTTCCAGCAGAACTCGTCAACATCACTTTGAAAGATAGAGGGTGCAGGCTTAGGAGGACAGTCCCTATAAGGAGTGAATGGAACCAACCTTTTCAGTCGGTTCACTAAACTGTACAAGGAAACAACAGCATTAGCAAAAGAATAGTAACGGTGCCCAGCGTTGCTGGGCTTAATTTGAAAACCTGTAAATGTTAGGAATTTGTGCATTTGTTGGGCTTAATTTGAAAACCTGTAAACGTTAGAAATTTGTGCATTTGCGTACAGGCCATTGGAATTGTGCATTTGCATGCATTAACTTCTAGGCCATAGGATAAAGTTTATGTTTGGTATATCACAGTTTGCATCTTACTTGCAAGGCTTAATTTAATATTCATTATTTCTGTTCCATGGCTTTTAACATATTGCAAGTTTATGTTTGGTATGTAATAGTTTGCATCTTCATATTGAAAGTTTATGTTTGGTATGTAATAGTTTGCATCTTCATGTAGAGTACTTGCAGGGCTTAATAGTCACACTATTTTGATTTTTTTTTACTACAATTTTGGGTCTCATCTCTATCAAACAACAACTATGAATTCATTTTGTTTCATTATTTAGATGATCTTACAATAGATGTAATTTTCATTTTCATTTCTACTTCCAGCACCGCGTTCATGAGGTTGAGAGGTTTTGTTAGAAAACCTATATTTACAAATGAAGATTTAGTTCTTATGTTGGTTTTTGACAGAAAGGACTACCCGCAATAGCTGGACAATCTTTTAAGAGGTCGAATTGGAGAACAAATGAAAATGCAATTGGTTTGATCAAGATTCTATATTGGAAGATGGAATGCAACCTGATCATCACACATTGTTGGCCTATCATAATCTGGATGAACAAAAACTGCATGATAAGGAAACATTTTGCATAATATAACCTGCAATATATGATCCAGACAAAGTTGAATAATACAGTCTCATTTTCCAAGCAATGACGGATTTGGGCTATGCCTAGCAAATGAAAGAGATTTTTGCAAACAATGTGCTTAGTCCCACTACTCAAACAACATTAATTCTACCATATTGGAATTATAATACTTATATGTCTAGGCATTAAATAGACATATTTGAGCCAAACCAGACAAACAAAGAAAACCTTTTGCCTGCTCGTCTGCATAAAAAACATCGTCATTCCTTGCTTGGCAAATGGCATTCCGACGACCGCATGAACGAGGGCAATGTTACAAAGATAAGGGTACAAAATTTCCGCTATGCCAAAAGACACATTGAGCAAGGTTTTGCAAGCAAGTTCTAGATTTATTTTTAAATCATCATGAGTCGCAAACTTAGCTTCTCAAAAGCCATATCTTGACATTTTTTCATTGCAAAGAACGAAAATGCTAACATAATGCTTGAATCTTCATAAGAGGGAATATGCATGATCAATGCCTCCAAAATATTTCTCAAGAAGCCGCTTTCAAGAAGCATGCCAACATATACAAATGCCAACAAAGCCATTTGCACCTCTCAGAAGGCCCGTTGAATGAAGACCGCAGATCCAACCTCTTAATGCTTTGTATCAAAACTTAATCACGACTTTTGTAATTACTACAGATCACTACATCAAACACAAAAATATCATTATTCTTGCCCTTCTTCTACAATTTTTTTAGACACAAACTTCTATTACTTCGCCCTTAGGCGAGATCTTTTAAGGTAATATTTTTCATAACCAACAGAGTATGACAATGGCTCGATGCAAGAGGGAAAAAACACTTGCTCCAATACACAACTAACATATTTGTTGGCATTTCCTTTCAACAACAGCAAGCAATTGTAGAAAAAGAATACAAACCTGAAGATACACAATTGTATCATAGTGGCCTCCAGGTCCCTTGCATACATTGTGTTTGCAATCATTTTGTAGCGACCAAGGAGAGTGCACAAACGAAAAGCCACATAGGGCTTCTACTTGAGAATGGTCGTCCGGTGCAAAAAGACGGATATACAATTCCAAACTTTGTACAGATCTTCTTCAGATAAAATGTTTAACATCTTCTCTCACCCTTTGTGCTTAAATAACGCAGCCGCAAGAAGAACATGGCGGTTACTTTTGTAAATGATCAAGCAGGGAATTAAAACCCTGCTACTTCAATAAGAATGCAGGAGGGTTAAAGAGCCCAGCTTTCTCTGGTATAAGTTACAGACCTGCAAATGATATGTAAAAACGACATGAGCCTTTAAGGCCGTTCTCCTCAGGCATAAACGAAAGCGTGAATCTGCTTTGATTTACAGTCTGGTGCTCTGTACCAAGGGACAAACCAAAACAATTGTTGAGATTATTTATTCTACATGTAGAAAAGTTTGAAAGTATGCTTATAGGAACAACGGCTTCTTTACCTGCTATAATCTGTAGAGGCATAAGAAACAGAGGTCGAGGCATGAGAAGCAGAGACCAAGTCTATCTAGGACCGTTCCTATGCGTTCCGTTTGTCTCAACTTGGGTCGAAGCTCCTATTCCGGAATGTGTGGCTAGTCTGCCTGTTTGCTGTAAGATATGGTCTTCTATATACAGATGTCCGATGCTTTCTGTAAGATCATGCATACCTCTATGCCACATAGAAACGCAAGCTCTTCCACTTTTTTCTTCAGCCATTTGCTTCCTTTTGTTCTGTCGGGATTTTTTCTTCTATTCTTGGCCGGATCTTGCCTTCTGCGATAGAACCCTAAATGTCGAAAATAGGGTTAGGGTTTCGTTGACGACATACTTACCCAATAACATTATAATATAAGATATATCTATTGTAATCAATTGTATATTACTCACCTTGTAAATTCATCACCTGCTTCAGCATCTTCTGTGGACTGCTGCACCTTATTTGTTATCACATCAATATTTGCTTGTAGATCCTCATCCTCTTCCTCTTCCGGTTCCGACTCAGAAGGATCAGGATCAGCTTCCTTCACAGCCTGTGATCGTGTCCTATGTACAAAAGAAATGTGGTTAATTATCATAAATCTGAGATGTTTAACAAAATTAGTTCATCTTGGACATACCTCTTTCTAGGTGGTGGTGGCACTTTTTGCCCGGAGATTTTCTTTTTTTAGGAGGACATTTTTTTTTTTTTTGGAGATTTTGCTGCTTTTTTTTCCTCTTGGAGTGCCATCACCCGGCATTCTTTTGCCTCCTCTTTGGAGTGGACTCAACTACCAACTCAGCTTCCTCTTCCCCGGTAGGATAAAAAAAATGGATCTGATTCCTTTGTAGCTTCTTACGAACAGGTCCGAGGCGGGACCCCGGAGATGATCTTTGAGGCGTAGAAGCTGAATCTTTCTTAGCTTGTCCAATTACTAATTTAGCACTTGGTGATGAAGGAGTTTCAAGTTGCCTTGATCATTGAAGGGTCTGCACCGCACCTTTTAGCTTTCTCAAGTGCCATCCTCTCAATTTCCTCAACTTCACTTTGCCATGTTCGAGGAGGCAGGCAATGTTGCATTGTTCTATTACTTGCAATTTGTAAATGTCATTGGTGATCTGGAGCTGGAAGGTAGAGGGTCTACTGATTCGATCCCGCGCATTATTATGCTCGATCAAATCAGAAAGAGAGTCGATGCAGATGGCTCAAGAACATCACCATTAAAGCCGCTTGGGATAAAGAACGACCTCATCTCGCAAACAAACAAATGATCTAAATTTCAATAGACATAAAAGAACATGAAAACAGAACTAATGAGAAATATCCGTACATTCTCCCAAGCATGTACATTTCATGTACATAAAATGTACCAAATGTAAGTAACTACATTTAACTATAGCCAAATGTACATGTACATGTTCCTCAATGTACATAAAAGGTACATCGGTGTACCCGGATGTACAATCGATGTACCTGATAAAATACCCGGTATCCAGGTTAGGGAATGTAGATCTATGCCCAAAAAAAAAAAGCACATATATGTAAAAATGCACATACTTATGAATCCATCTACAGATGCACTCTAAAAAATAAATGCATGTACATCTATTTGCAGATGTAGACTCCATTAGAGACATGTACAACCTGATACAACCGCTGCGTCCAAGCTCAAAAATAAAAGCATCAATAAACAAGCAAATATATGCCTATGTACCTCTGCACAGATGTACACTAAAAGTTATACATGTACAAGGAATAGCAATGCACCGAAAGCCATACATGTAGAACTATGCATTACAATAACAAATATGAATTAAGTGAAATATAAGTTTAAATTAGTTGAGAGCAATGCATACCTTTCACAAAGCAGGAAACCAAGCTGAATTCAATGCCCTCATCCCGGATGCAACCTTTTATGCAATTCTGTTTTCATGGACCAGATAACACAAGCGAGAAGAGGCAATAAGCATCTCTGCATGGAGCTAGTAAAGAACAAACCCGGTTTGCCAAAGCCTTGGCCACAACAGTACATGAACCGAATGTGATGAACTGCTCTATAGAAGTAGCTCCTACGGGTAGGGCCTCGGGTCTTGAAACAATAGGTCCTGCTCTCCCCATGAAATCCAAAATCAGTGAATGCCTTTGCTTTGAACCAATTCAATGCAATTAAGTTTTTCCTTTGCTTGTTCAATTGAGATTTCATGCCTTTCAATTTCTTTAGTTGCTTCCTCGCAAACCAATGTCTAACTTAGAAGAGTGCCGCTCTTTATCATGTCTACTCATAACCAAGTCTTCCAACTTGTACTTCAACACTCGAACATAACTTGATTTCCAAAGGATCACGGGACAATTTGTCAAATTTCCATTTTGTCTCATCTATTTTCTGGCAGATCTGCTGCAGATCTTCGGATAGCATATCCTTTCTACCCTCAATCCGGCTGATGACCTTCAATGCATCCCTCCTTTTTTCTTCCAGTGCTTCTACTTCATTCAATAGGTTAGTTTTCTCCTCCAACCCATGCTTAAGTAACTGCTTTATTGTGTCAACATCCGATCTAGAATAACCCGGGGCTCTAATATTCTGGCCGCAATACGATGTCCTGTTTGATAGTTGAGGATTTACCTGTTGTAGGGTCCTCTGTAACGTCTGAAATGAGGGTTTTGGCAAGATCTTTGGCGGTCCTAGCCACGTCCATCCAATCAACAAGCCGTCCCTTCAAGTGAAGAGCAAATGCTCTGGCAAAATAGGTAGAAATATAATGGTTTGTAACCTTGTTTCTTGCCATAAACCAATTCATAATATTTAAAAAATCATCTTTCCATGCGTTACGGATTCTCCCTTCCTTGAATCCTCGTCGCCTTTTTGGAGCTTCACCCCATACCTCGCTCATAACCATCTCTAGGTTGGGTATGTGGGCCTCTGCATGTTTATCACGGAGGTCTTTGGCTTGATCACCTCGGAACCCAAACGTAAACTCCTTGGAGGTAAAAATCCACTTCCGAGGAAGCACCGGCTTCTTGCTTAATGTGGGTGATGAGCAAGCACTCATCCGGGGGCGTTTTGGGGCCATAGCTAGATGAAGAATTCGTGATCGGAATTCAAGCGAGAGAAGGCGGTGGGATAGTGAACGAGAGGCAAACCAAGAAAGATTTTGGGAAAGAATTTCAAAATCCGATAATTGCGGGTTCAGAGTAGTGGATAGCCATTAATCATGGCAGTTACTAGCGGATCATGATGACAGTTATACCAAAAATGTGCATTTTGTACATATGTATATGTACAAAAAAGGCTACATTTATAGACACCCTTTCATGCTTTTACCCTTGTAGTTACGATGATCCATTGTCCGACTGTGTGCCAAATTGGTAAGGAGTGAGCAAGCCATTATCCCATGCTTCCATTCCTGTTCATAGTTACGATGGGCCAAACTGGTAAGGTGGGCAAACCATTGTCCCACACACTTCCATTCTCGTTTGTAGTTAAAGGTGATTTATTGTCTGACGCTTCCATTCATGTTTGTAACATGGAATAATTTAAGGGCTAAACTTAGCTATTTGGCGATTTTTTGGCACATTTTCAAAAAAATTTGGCTAAAGTAAATGGAAAAAGTTGGAAAAATAATAATAATTTTAGCTTAACTTTTTTTGGGACTGCACCAACCCTGGAGCTCTTTAGCCAAACGCTAGAAAGTAAGAGAGTGAAATTTTGTATTGTTTAGCTAAGCCATAGAAACTTTTAGAATGAATTTCGGGCTAGTTTAGTTATCATCATTCTAGTTTATATGAAATATATGATTAGTAGTTTAGTTTCTAGCATTATGAATTAATTTGAGTCCTAGACTTTGCTAGCTAGCATTATTTTAGAACTAGTTATGATGCCCAGCGTTGCTGGGCACAGTAAATATTGGGCACTTGTACAATCCGGCGAAACTTGTTGGGAGCATGTTCTATGTTTTCAATTGTAAAAGCATATTTTATGTTGGCTTCAATATGTCGAAACTTGTTGGGAGCATGTTCTATGTTTTCAATTGTAAAAGCATATTTTATGTTTGCTTCAATATGTGTCCCATGGGAACTTGTTAGGTATTTTGTGTCCAACTTATTTCTTGAGCTTATTTACAGACATTTTCCACCTAGCTATTTGCATATCTTTTAAATCATCAACAACATAAACATATTTATGAGTTAGTACTCCAAGTAATTGCACAAAAGATTTAAAGATGTTTTGATGCCCAAGGAAAATACTGAAATGGATACTCCCAGATAATAGATGGTAAAATTGTGAAGTAGTGTAATATCAAGATATTTATATCGGATATGCAATTAATAATGCCTACGCCACTGGATCAACTGCTAATTCAACTGCTAATTCATTTATATTCAATGTTGTATTCTTTTGAGCAACTTATAATGTGCTTGGTTTGAAAATATTGGAGTTCGTCCTCTAAGAACAAACAAATGGTAAACATACTTTGGGAAATTGCAAAAGCATAGCTGAAAACTACATGTAGCATTACATGTAGCATGGTATCTTATCTCTACAACATCCTATATTATAAAATTTTACTGTATGTCTGTCTTGAACCTCGCCCTAGATTGGGCGGCTGAGATTGTATCATGCCACGTGGGCATCATCTAGCCCTTCATATTGTTGTGTGATTAGCTTCTCCGGTCGAACGACCGGAGTTTAGGGTATTGTTTGTATGGAGTGGCCTGCCTCCTCTTTGTCGAGAAAAATATGGTTGGGACATTTTTGAGCTCCCAGCTATGGTAGATTTCGGCAGCGATGGAACAATGGACCCTTAGGTATAGGCGCAGGATCTGGAGCTTCCTTTGATGCTGAACATCAATTGTTGAAGCAGATAAGGATGTACCGGAAGCTCGATCTTGCAGCGACAACAGCTATGGCATATGATGTCAGCAAAGGATTCTGCAGTAGCGGCACGGATTCTGGTCCAGAAATTTTTTAGGGGTTGCAGGGACGGCCGGAGAAAGGACACCATAGCCAGGTTATATTCCCCCTCTTTGCAGAGTTGCCATGACTTTGACAAATATGCAATCCTTCTACAAGGTATTCAAGAGATGCAAAAGAGATACATAGAAATTGCATTTCTAGATAAGAAAGCAGACTTTGTGGACATATTTGCAGACTTTGTGGACATATTTGAAGGCATAGATTCATTTTTGAACTTGATGGGTCCGAGTGAGACCGTGCAAAGGCTGCAGAATGATAACTGTATTCTTTTTCAGACGCACCTGCCCAGGGCTGCAGAAAGGGACAGACAAGTGAACATGACCTTGCCCATGGGACGAGGTGTTGATCATGAGCTACCAAATCCACCATACCTGAGCAGAGGAGAGGCTTATATGAGCATTATCGAGCATTATTCTGACGCCATTTTCATCTCAGCATTATTATTCATCCTGTACATCATGTTGTACATCATCCTGTACATCAAATTACGAAGCAGCCATCTGTTTATTGCTCTATCAGCTTATTGCTATGTGTGTGATTAGTGTATGGGCTAAAAGAGAAAACTTCTTTGGGAATTATGGGTTGTCCAGAGCACTAAATGATCATGCCGTTCTGAAAGATCATTTCTCGGAGTACATCAGACCGAAACAAATACAGTTAGGAGATGGATCCTATGGAACAGTTCAAAAGGCAAGCTTTTTTAAGGTATTCTCTTGGCTACTGTAAAAGAACTTGATAGCCTAAGTATCCTTCAACATTTATCTGTTGAAAACGAATCATGATTACTTATTGGCTTGAATTTGTGCAGAGGATCTATGGCAGTCAAGTGAAATGCAGGAATAATGGTCAACCGAAGATATAAAATTTCTTTTGTTTGATGCTGAAGCATTACGATCAGCTGCTGCCAGACTCAGATTACCTAATGAGATTGTTCCGAAGCCAAGGGCAGTATTAAATATTTTTTTCATGCAAATGTTGGATGAGCTACCTGCAGGATCCAGCAGTCTGCTACTACTCTCAAAAGGATGGTTGATGAATAGATTCAATGACAACAGTCTAATGATATCACTTTACAACAGAGTTCCTTTTATATCTAAGACATGCATCTAAGTTTGAAAATAGTTTTGCAGGCCTCTTGGTTGCCGTAGAAGAACTTGGATTTGGATCTAAGTATCCCTCAACATTTATATGTTGAAAATGAAGCATGATTTTCGGCTTGAATTTGTGCCAGAGGGTCTATGTTAGTCAAGTGGAATCCAGGAATAATGGTCAACTAAAGATACAGAATTTCTTTTGTTTCAGCTTCCAGGCTTAGATTACCTGATGAGATTGTTCCGAAGCTCAGGGCAGTAATTAGATATTTTTTTCATGCAAATGTTGGACGAGCACGAGCTACCTGATAGAGTTGCTTTTATATTTTTATCATATGATTTGCTTCAATGACAGCAGTCTGGCATAATAACAACTTATTATTGTTCACAACTTATTATCAAGTGCAAACAGTCACAACTTAATCCTCACTCATGCTTTTGAAACTTTATCACTTTTCATCAATAAAGATTTAACGCAATGTCATTGCAACTGAAAGTTTATTGTGCATAATAGATGTTAAATTTGCACTATGAGTTTGCACTCAAACTTATAGTTGGGGATTTTAAATATTTTGATCCAATGCAGTTTTCCCAAGGGTGTGAGGGCATATATCTGGAGATGTTAAGTCTTTGTGAAGCAAGGTGCATAATAGATGTCAAGTTAGAGATTTTAAATATTTGAATCCAATGCAATTTTCCCATGTGTGCCTTTCCATGTCGTTTTTTCTTAATTGATGTAATCTTGCAAAACAATGCGGCCTATATACAAAAGTCATATAGGTGTCGGCAAACTATTGAGGCAACAACAACATTCCTAAGGTTCATATAGGTGTGGACAACAAATTATTAGAGGCAACAACAACAAGTTATATCGATATTGAATGTAAGATCCAAACATATCAAATAAAATAGGCAAAACGAATAGAGTTGTGCATATTTAAAATAAAAACCTATAATATTACAGAGTGCCTCACTTTACATATGCACATACAACAATTGCAAAAACAAGAACTACAGAGCAAGCATATTTTGGGCATGCTTTTCTCATTGCGGCCCAAAATATTTAAGGCCCTCAACTTATGCCCAGCAACGCTGGGCACCATTACTAGTTATTTAGAAAATCCTAGCAGATAGCTATGGATTCCTAATGGAGAAACATTCTCCAAAAGGATGTGCTTGCTCAACTGAAATGTGCAGCATATCCGTAATGAAGACCACAAATAATTGTTTGGTTAGCTGGGATTGGTCCAGAAGGCAGCTAATGGCAAACTATACTCCCTCATCTATTCCTTTGTACAGTCATGACTCATTATAACCAAAACTGGCCAAAAAGCTAGACTACTCTTGAAGCATGCAATTTAAAGACAATATCCACAAACTTCCTCGACTAACAATACCATGAGAAAACACAGGTCAAATGACAAAAGGTGAAGTTTAGAAACACCTGTCTATTCTAGAAGCCTAATGCCTAGCAAATGGATCGAGAAAAGACTTGCAGATTTAGGGCTAAGAAACGTGCAACCTCTGTATAGCTTTGGAAAGGTTAAGAAATCTAAAGAACACTTCTGGGATCAGCTCAGTTAGACGCCCCTTTAGTTTCTGCTGGATTATCTACATGAAGAGATTTCAAAATCGTTGCTCCATCATTTGTGACAGTAACAGTGTGGCCTCTTCCTGTGGACTGCAATATCTTGTCCTGTAACCAGAAAGAAGAATGTTAAGAAACTCCTGCATGCTCAATAATAAACAACCAATAAATGTATGATATACCATTCCCTTTGGACCTAACGTTGTTTTCACAAAATCTGCAATAGCTATAGCCCCAATGAATGAAGCCTGTAAGACAATTTTCAGTATGCCGAAGACATGAAAGAACTCTAAAAAAATGTCAAAAGAGGTGAAAACTCATCTTGCCATACCATAGCTGGATCTTACATTGCCATACCCCATGCTGCATTGCCATAGCCGGATCTTCCAAGCTCGAAATGGGGAATAAGCACAGAAAATACATGGAATAAGCTGCATTCATGGAAGCCGATCCATTCTTTGGAACCTCCACGCCATGCTGAGGCCGATACTGCAAGCCCAATCTCTGTCTAAACTGCGTCTACTCTGACAATCCGCAATGTGGCAAAGCCTGTGCATCTGGCAGCTCCAAGAGGACGGCCATAGCCAGAAAAATTCCTCGATACAAAACAAAAGCTGCCTGCCAAACTCACAGCCTTCTTTGTGTTGAATCCCCATCCTTCACCATGCCTGCATCGCCCAACAGAGGATTTGCAGCCTGGCGGCTTCTTTCTGTTCAACAACAGACAGATTAGGGTTGGATAGAAACTGCTGCCGTGAAGGAGAAACCCTAAAGAAAAGTTAGCTGAAAGAAAAGGTGGAGATGATGCCACGTGTCTAAAAAAAATCCAAACCGTCCAATTCAAAGTGTCATTCAAGACAGACATACATTAAAATTTTATAATATAAGATGTAAATTATTGCCATGCAACCACATGGACTGCCCACCGAAGGTGGGCAATTTTCAAGTACATATCATTAAAACCAATAATTACAACACAAGAAATACACAAAATCTGCCATACACTTGCAATGCATGACGCAAAGGCAGACACCGGAATTTGCAGCTATAGCAGAAGCATCATTGAAACCCTTTCCCTTGGCCCCTCACTTCACAAACCTTCGAAAAAACCATAACAGAAAATATACACATCTTCTTCACAAAGCACACTGCACTGCTAACAACGTAATCATACAACCAACAGCTGCAAATTCCTTTTCAAGTGCCGCAAATTCCTCTTAGGAAACTTGTTCAAGAATGTCTTGTTCGACCATAGCTCTTCGCTGTTCATTCAACGCTGGCGCAACCCTGTTTCTGGACGCAGCCCTGTTCGTTCAATGCTGCCGAAAATGGAAGCCCATGTGAAACCCGTAATTTGTCTAAAAATAAACCTTTCAAACTATCTACACAAGAATAAACCAAAATATTAAAAACCCTTTCGAAATAGATTTAAAAAGATCTTTTGCGAACCTAAAGTAATCATTATTTTTGATCCAATGGCTAAGGACGGTCAGAGTGCAATAAATTCAAAGACCTGTGGTTTAAGAGGGCGTGGTCCCATAAAACATGTGGACATCTTTAAAATACGTCGTTTGATGGTGAAATCACTGGCTAAAATTATCTCGTAGCAACGACCAATACACGTCAACAGCAATGACCAATATGTTAGAATGTTGGAGTATGTGTAATGGGCATACATGAAGAATGACTTTTACCGAAAGCCCATCAAAGGGCTGGTAGCTCAAGTAAGAGGTCTTGGGTTTGATCCCTAGCCTTCCACCCAATCATAGAAAACTCTTCTCAACACAATACGCATTAACAACTGTGGCAAAGTTGAAACATAAAAATGCCACTATTTTATCTAATCCGAACAAAAATCATAAAAATGCCACAATTGAAACCTAAAAATGCCACTATTTTATCTAATCCGAACAAAAAACAAAAAAATGCCACCATTTTATCTAATCCGAACAAAAAACACAATACGTGTTAACAGCTGTGGCAAAGTTAAAACCTAAAAAAGCCACCATTTTTCTAATCCAACAAAAATTAAAAATTAATACAAAAGAAAAATAGATGAAAAAGAAGCCCTTGCCGTGAGCGGGGGTTAGCCTTCTGCCAAAAGCCGCCCTGCTGCGCGGATCTGCTTCAGGGTAGCCCTTAAGGACGAAAGTTCGCCAAAAGGCTAATGGTTTAGTAGGGCCCGTTATAGATGAAAAAAATAAAATTAGCCAACTTTTCTACAAACAAATCTCACTCCACTTGAAAATTCGTCACATCCACTAAGTGTCATAACTATGGATTCACCTTATTCTCTACCCTCCTTCTCGAAGATTTCTTAAGGAATTGCCTAATATTCTAGGCTTTCTTCATAACCTAATCTATTCTCCATATCCATCCAGGTACATATGATAATTTTAAGAGTTATTTTTGTAGCTATTCTGTTTCAAATACTTCTAAGGATGCATTGGAGAGCATTTTTTTACAGACCTCCTTTTTAATAGATTTGTTTTATCTACAAGGATAAGACACGTTCTCATTTGCAAAGGTTAAATTGTGGTATTGCATCATGCAATTATAGTTATAATGTGTTTGTGTCCTTGATTAAATATGGATGTCGATGAATAAAATTTCACCACAGAAATTGCACTTGGAAAATAAAGACACTTAAATCTTGGCAAAATAATATTGGCCACGATTCGCCTAGATTTCTATAAAAAACATTCATGTCTAGAAAACATTCGCCAGCATAACTAATCTTGCAACTCTATTATTCGTCCAAACTTCTAAATTATGCTTAGACAAATTTGGCTTTAAGGGCAACCTTGATCTGCTTGGCTGGTCGCGGATCTGCAGCTTCGCGAATCTACTTTGCGTGTGCCATGCGAGCTTTTTAGGAGCTCAAAAAAACTTCTATTTGATTAACACTTTTATTCTTTCAACCAAAATTTTGGAAAAGCATTTGCAAACCTTATCCGGCAAGCCTTCCGGTTTCGGCTCTCTTCCTAATCTCATAACGCAAAATGGTAAGTCAACTTTTTTTTTTGAAGAACGTGTTTTACTTCATATTATACACTCAAAATATTACAAAGTACTTCCAGAAGTAAGAAATGCCCCTGAAGCATCAATCACTTTTAGATGATCACTCCATATTGGAATTTTACTACGATCAGGCCAATTGGAGATCTGAAAACAATTATACAACTTCTTACGAATTTCTTGAAGCACCACCTGAGAAGAAATACGCTTATCATAAAAGACCTTTCTTCGCCTTCGCTTCCACACGCTCCATATTAGCCAAGACTTTGCCATGTGAAATGCAATCCTTTTAGAAGCAGTCCACTGATTTGGATAAATACCCAAAAGAAAGTGCTGACTATCCAAAGATACTCCAAAAAGAGAATACAGCCAGGACCTAAGACTACTCAGCTCTGCACACAAATATAAACAGTGCTCCAATGTTTCAATGCACCGCTCACACATTGGGCAAAGTGGGCTTACTCCCGGCTTAAGTCAACTTTTGTTTAAAGTAAGATTTATGTAACTTTTTTTTTTTGAAGAATATAGGAATATATTAAACCACTAGAATGCGATCAAGTATAATGATAAGTGTGGTGCTAAGAAATGAAGTGCCCATCATGATTCACAATCTATAGGAATGTCGATCAAATTTCCCACTTAATTGTGCCAGAGACAAGCTTGAGACTTGGTAAGCCTGTCACAATTTATGCCTCAAGATCGGAACCAACCGAAAAGGGCTAAGCACTGCATTCAGAAAGACCTTCGCTCTCCGTCTTTTCCAAATCAACCACAGAAGCCAAGCTCTGCATAAATGGAACGCCTGATCAATGATCTTTTCTCTCCACTTTCCTGTAGACTTCTTACAAATGCAGCTTAAGCTCTGCTGACAACTGGGAAAGAGGATTTGCATTCATAATCCGGTGCTTCGATCGGCTCCCGAAACTGACTCGAGCCGCCAGTTGGGTTCTCCCAAGCGAACCCCAGAAATTCGCCCAGGCGAACCCCACGCATTCGCCCAGGCGAACAAAAAAAATGACGTGGCGGACTGGGCGGGGGCCGTCATGCCTGGGTGGCGCCTCCTACCGGGTTCGCCCAGGCAAACCCCTAACCAAGGTTCAGTATGGCGGGCCCCTGTAGAATGGCAGGGCGTAGGCAGCATTTATTGCTACCCTAACCAAGAATAGAAGAAAAAAACTGAAACTCGACCTAGCCACGCCAAATCTATGAACGATTCCGGCCAAGCAAGCAGGTTCAGGCAGAAACCCTTTGATGTAGCCCTGTATTTGTTGTACATTTATGTTGTAACATATAATTACAAAAACTTGTGCCTAGACTGCAGATCTTCCATCCAGACACAAAAAAATTATGAATGGCTAGTAGTATAACCAGATCCTGTATTCTCTTTCTAAGGAAAAACTATTGAAGTATTCCTATCTTCCAGAATGAGCCATAACCTGTAAATACAAAAGCGTTGAGTTAGTACATAAGATTATTGCAAAAAATGAAACAAAAGAGGCTAATCTTTTGTCTGAGATGATATTTGGGCAGATATTTTGTGTGGAGCAGAGAGAGAACTCAGACATCAAAATAGACTGAAAAGGGGTCGGAAGGTTATAAAAAAACAGAAGGAGATCGGATCATTTGGGGTGGCAGCTTGCAACAAATTGGTTTCTACAAATCAGCTAACTCTGAGTTCTCCTGAAGCTCCAATTTGTCAGAACAGAGCTGCCGATACCTCTTTGGACAGTATATTGGCAGCCAGCATCGACCACCCCTGCAAAAACCAAGAATAGAAGCAAAAAAACTGAAGCTCGACCTGAAGCTTGGTTAGGGGTTCGCATGGGCGAACCCGGTAGGAATAAATGCTGCCTACGCCCTGCCATTCTACAGGGGCCCGCCGTACTGAACCTTGGTTAGGGGTTCGCCTGGGCGAACCTGGTAGGAGGCGCCATGCAGGCATGACGGCCCCCGCCCAGTCCGCCACGTCATTTTCTGTGTTCGCCTGGGCGAATGCGTGGGGTTCGCCTGGGCGAATTTCTGGGGTTCGCTTGGGTGAACCCGGTTGGCCTGACGAGTCAGTTTCGGGAGCCAATAAAGTGGGCGTTCATAATCAGTATGTACGAAGATAGGAAAGGAGCAGAAATAGATATAGGGCACCAGGCAAAGGAAAGCAGATGTTCTTACAAAGGCTCTTAGCAGAGATCAACATCATAACCTTATCAGCAAAATTGGAGCTACTGCAAAGCCATCATTCGGCTGAGGCGGAGTGTTGGGAACAACAGCCTTATTTATAGAATGGATAGATTCCGTTCTATAAATATCTGTAATGTATATAGTTAGTTTTACGTTTAGAAATAGAGCATACTTTTCATCTCTTGTTGGCGTCTGTTCTGCTTATTTCACAAACATCCCATATACACATCCCGCCATCTCAGAAAAAGGAAAACAAACCCAGTTGGAATCCAAAAAGAAAAACAGCCAAAATAGGCATCCATCCATCTAAGAAAAGGGAAGCAAACCTGGCGGAAGTTGACAGATTAAACTTCCCTGCAAAATTACACCGAAATCCTTCTGTTACTTCAAAATGCTGCTGGCAATAACAAACCGCTGATTTGGGGAGCCTTGTCTATGGCTGTGTATGTGCCTTGCTTTCAGAAAGAATCTTGAAGCTTGGATGCCCTGTTTTCAGAACTTATGCCAAAGATTGGAAGATTATCCCGAAGCTCTGTTTTCATAAACTTGCAGTGCAAGACTTTTGTGAAATACCTTCTGCTTTCCGCAATCTTCCTTTCTAACAGCGAGCGTCATGCGTCGGAACACATTGAGATCTCTAATGTCATCATGCGTCAACATGGGCAAAAATGGATGGACGTAACGATGAACGTGCCACGTGGCAAAGTGGTAACAGTTAAATTAGAATATTATTATATTCGAAAATTTATCGTGATAATCTCCTAGAGATTATCGTGATACCTTATGTCATTTTTTTTTCTTTTTTCATTGGTTGACCATTGTAAAGAATAAAATACATATCATTAAAACCAATAATTACAACACAAGAAATACACAAAATCTGCCATACATTTGCAATGCATGACGCAAAGGCAGACACCGGAATTTGCAGCTACAGCAGAAGCATCATCGAAACCCCCTCCCTTGGCACCTCGCTTCACAAACATTCGAAAAAATCATAACAGAAAATATACACATGTTCTTCACAAAGTATACTGCACTGCCAACAGCGGATCATACAACCAACAACGAAATTTGAAGGTAGAATCAGCAGAAATAAACTCCAAGAAGGAGCACAACAGAGTCCCAATCTCGACCATAGCTTCAAGCCGATGAAGCTGTTTTAAACGGCTGCAAATTCCTTAAGTGTCGCCAAGTCCTCTTGGGAAACCTATTCAAGAATGTCTTGTTCGGCCATAGCTCTGCCCTATCCATTCAACGCTGGCGCAAACCTGTTTCCTGACGCAGACCTGTTCGTTCAATGTTGCCAAAAATGGAAGCCCGTGTGAAACCCGTAATTTGTCTAAAAATAAACCTTTCAAACTATCTACACAAGAACAAAACCAAAATATTAAAAACCCTTATAAAACAGATGTAAAGAGATCTTTTGCGAACCTTATGTAATCATTATTTTTGATCCAGGACGGTCAGATTGCAATAAATTGCAAGACATGTGGTTTAAGAGGGCACGGTTCCATAAAACATGTGGACATCTTTAAAATATGTCGTTTGATGGTGAAATCACTGGTCAAAATTATGGCGTAGCAATGACCAATACACGTCAACAACAATGACCAATATGCTGGAATGTTGGAGTATGTGTAATAGACACACATGAAGAATGACTAAGTGGAAGAGTACCGAAAGCCCATCAAAGGGCTGGTAGCTCAGTGGCAGAGTACTTGACATGCAAGCAAGTGGTCTTGGGTTCAATCCCTAGCCTTCCACCCAATCATAAAAAACTCTTCTCAACACAAATATGCGTTAACAAAAACTCTTCTCAACACAATACGCGTTAACAATTGTGGCAAAGTTGAAACCTAAAAATGCCACTATTTTATCTAATTTGAACAAAAAAAAACATAAAAATGCCACCATTTTATCTAATCTGAACAAAAAACATAAAAAAAAATGTTACCATTAAAGAGCTGGTAGCTCAGTGGTAGAGTACTTGACATGCAAGCAAGAGGTCTTGGGTTCAATCCCTTCTCAATACAATACGTGTTAACAAAAACTCTTCTCAACTCAACACAACTAGTAACGGGTGCCCGGCGTTGCCGGGCATAAAAACAATATGTGATAAACTCTAGAAATTGTGGAAAAAGAAAGAAATGTGCACCGAAAAGAAATGAAGTGCAGAAAGAGGTTCATCATGGAAGTGTAGATGCATGGATTAACAAAATATCATGGAGGTTGCAATGTTAGACTCATCTAAATTGTGGTTTCTATAAAAATAACCTATAGCATCCATGCCTAGTGGCGTGACGTTAAAACTACTATCTATCTATCTATCTATCTATCATATAAAACAAGGTTTAAAATGAAACGCACTTATTTAAGAAGTGCGTTTGAAAGATTCCTTTTTAAAAATTGAAAACTTAAAAAAAACACACAAAATAGGGGGCAAAATAGATTGTTGAGCAATTAGCATTCGGGATACCCCCAAAAAAGCAACATTTTTAAAGCTTTTTCATTTTAAAAGAAGAGCAAAAAAAAAAAATGCTTGTTTTAAGGAGAGAGACATTAACTTTGATAACTCAGTAAGTATTTATTGTTAAAAACAGAGGAAAATATAGATTGTTTTTTTGCAAGCTTAATAGAAGTACAAAAAAAGTCAAACATTGGAAAGACAAAGAGTGTGAAATCCTGGAGCAAGAAAGAGTTGTTTCAATTAAGCATTGTTAGAGAGACAAAGCTTTCAGTTTAAAAATCTTCATCAAAATAAATTATAATATTACTTAGCACATAGTTTACAATGAAAGTGGTTAAGAACTCTGTCTGTATAAATTTATACGAGAGGTGGCTCTTCCCAGTCCACAGGACTCTCGTACCCTTTGGGATCTGGCTCTTGCGAGCTTACAACAGCAAGGACGCCTCCTTCTGATTCCAAACCTATTGGCACAGGCGGTTTCTCTGGCTCGGGCACCACAGGCTCCAAGTCAACAAACTCCACCTCCTCATCTCTTCTTCACCCGTAAGTGGAGGTCAGATTTACGTGTATGTGCCCTTAGCATCGCTGGCACCGTTCTTTGCACCCAGTTCCTCGTTTTCATCGGGGAAAGGATTAGCAAGAGCTTATCCCGGTCCCGATGAAGCTTACTTTATCACGGGTCTATGTCGACGGAGAGCGACATTAAGCCCCCAGCAAGAGGCATAAATCGGCGTAGTGCCTCGATCCGGAAAAGGCATCTAGGATCCATCTCGGGCCGAAAAACCATCAGATCAAATTATTAATAAGCCGCTGTGGCTTTCGATAATGGGACACCACGCCTTGTCATTTGTGGGTCTCTTAATTTCTCGCAAAACAAATTGAACCCCGAAATGCATTGCGGGGAGGAGTCTTTTCATTCTCACGTTTAAAATGAATCATGGTTTTTTTTGTGTCCGCTTTGTAAAACCTATATGAAAATGCTCAAACAGCTCACTAAGCGACCACCACCATGACCCTTGACGTTTGTTTTAAGCCTGCCAAGCAATATAGAAATTAGAAATTAGTAAAAAGAAAACAAGGAAAATAAGTTAGCCCAGTAGTGTGGCGGTATAAACTTATACCACGGTTGCCTTGCCGTATAAATTTATACCACGGCTGCAAGCCGTATAAATTTATACAGACATTGCCTTGCTGTATAAATTTATACCACGGTTGTTCCAGCTTTTAAAATTTAAACGTTAAGACAGATGTGGTATAAATTTATACCGTGGAGTTACCGTAAAACAATAAATGTTAATTGTGAAGCTTACCAAACGCAGTTTTCGAAGCCGGCGTTACAGACCGCTCCCATAGGTTTGAGCACCGACATCGTCTGAAGGTCAGAATGAAAAACGATGACCCTCCAGTTTTCAGATGTCGTGACTTCTTTGAGGCCATCCAGGAAAGACCGGACTTGCACGTGAGTGAAAGCCTCCTCGTCAAAAGCGCTATCCTTTATTTTAAATCCATAAGGAATATCTGCAATGCATAATGTAAATTGTTGCTTGTCTAAAAGAGTCCCCAGCCTTGTACAATCACCCTCAACAACCCCAGATTGGGCGCCCCGACCAAAGGTGGTAAATCTCTCATATGTGCAAATCAAACCGAAGTGGCGACCTCTCTACCCTGCTCAATTGCCTTTAACCTTTGCCTCTCTTCCTTGGCCCTACGAACCGGTTCAAAAATCCGATTGGGTAGCCCCTTCTTCTTGTTCTCAAAAGAGTAATGTGAGACAAAAAGCACAAACACATAACATATTTTTTGCAAAACTTACCCAGCCAATCGGGTTAATCAAGGTGCTCTCGATGATACTTGTCGTGGTGCAACTTGGGTACAAAAGTTTGCACTCCTCCCATCTTCTAGGTTGAGCTGCTTCATTAACTTCGGCCCGCAAGTGACAATGTCTTTCCGACCGCAAAGGTAAACATATTGTAAGACAAAAAAGGTAGAAAAAACATGGCATAGCAAGTGAGGCTCACGTTTTAGCTTCCTTGGCCATCTCGTCTAATGTGAATTCTTTGGCAACTACTTTTTCCAACAGCTAACAAATATTTCTTTTTGCTTTTAAGACCACAGAATCGCTGTCCGGGTACAATGCTCATATTTTTTGTTTTGAATCACCACCTTTCTTTGGTTTCTTTCCTGCGTCTTTAGCTTGTTCTTTGAGCTCCCCATCTTGAACATACAAAAATTCTTTCTTGAAGATCCCACACAGAAGCGGGCAAACGAAGTTTAGTCTTTGAATGGCGTAAGAGGATGGGCATGGCGACCGGTCGGCGGTATAAATTTATCGTCAATAAGTGCACCAGTCGCGGTATAAATTTATCTGCGTGCACGTTTTAAATTTATAAATTTATAATAACGAATTGATAAATTTATATCATGACCCCGCACTTTTTTCTATAAATTTATACCACCCTGACAGACCCGGATAAATTTATATCGCGACCGGTGCGGTATAAATTTATACGCGGCCGGCTACGGTATAAATTTATACCGTCAGTAGGCTACTACAAGATTCTAACCACGCTAAACATACTACAAAAGATTGAATTGAATCTTTTACTTACTTGACCATCTCTGAAAGCGAGCTGAAAGTAGTTATCGTATTGTTTGACAGCCATAATGGGCTTCTTATCAGAATCATAGCTCAGGCAACACTCCGTCACACAGGCTTCTCGAAGCTCTTGAAGCTTATTCTTTTGTTTTTTGAAGTCCTCTCCATATTTTTGTTTGAACTCCACGTACTCTCGATGCATGAATCGGATCTTATCTATTAGGCTCATTTTTAACCGAAAGTCATTGTCAAGATTGTGACTTACGGCAATGACTTTTGCCTCTTCGTCTGTGATACCCACGTAAATATGGGCTTCAACGCTTTTCCACACCTCGTTACGGGTTTCCTCCTTTGAGAGTTCTTTTCTAGCCTTGTAGCTGTGTGTGCCTCCAAGGACGTAGTAGGTGTAATCTTCGAAGTCTGCTTTTTTGTAATCCTGCAATCGATTGCATTGACTTCTTTCAACCATAACAACTAGAGGCGACACATGCGCATGAGGATTTCTTCTCATTCTTTGCTTAAGAATGGCCACATGTGCCGCGTACAACTTTCGGACCTGCAGCACTCTGACCCCATCTTCATTTTTTGGTGGCCTCTTGATAGTGCTTAGTGTCAAAGAAATGGTTTGTTTGAGCAGTTTGGTTTCATTAACCCGCTTGAGAATAGCACTTGACTTATCTGCGGGCTTCACAACGATAATACGCTCCGGGAGCCTTCGAAAGAGCCTGGCGACTCCTCTATAGTCAAGGGCTTTGTTTTTCTAGATTTTTTCTTGGTAGGAGGCTGTGTGTCTAGTACCAGGGAATGCTTCCTACCCTTTCCCTTTGTGTTGACTGGTTCCTCCTCTTCCTCTTCCTCTTCCTCTACCTCTTCCTCTTCCTCTACCTCTTCCTCTACTACTTCATCTTCGATAGTACGGGGGTACCATAGACCCTTCACCAACACTTTTTCTTCGCACAAAGACTATTGACATCGAGAATTTCTACTAAGGCCTGTCGCGGGTTATGTTAAGAGACCCACGGTATAAATTTATCTGAGAAAAGCAACTAAGAATTACTTACAAAGCCGTTCTTGTAATTGTCCGAGATGTAATCGTGGACATCTTTAGGCTTGCACATGCTTAATTTAAACATTTTAGTATTCAGAACATAGTAGACGGTGCCCTTGTCATGGTTGCACTGCATTAGAACTTCATCATCGTTCTCTGTAGCAACAAGTTTCATAATCTCGCCAGCAGGGTAATAATCATCCGACTTGAACTTGGCCTTCCCTGATTTATTGCACAAGTAAAGGTACGTATCAGTGGGTTTGCTCTCTCTTGCGCCCGCGGACGGCGTGCCAAGTCTGATCCTTTAGTTCATAAGTCCGTGGCTCTGGTGGTGCAGCCTTTGATGATGACCCGCCGAGCACAAACTTGATCTTAGGGCTGGAAAAAGCGCAAAAAAAACCATTTTTACACAAGAATATTAACCTTTTTCGAGTTTTTGAAACACAAAAACAGTAGAAAAATAGGATAAAAAGGCATAAAATCCACACTAAATTAACACTTTATTTGTGTCATTTAAGCTAAAAACACAACAATATTACGAAAATATTAAGGTTCGGGACCATTCGTTGAGCACTGGACATCAAAAATCTGAAATAATTCTAAAACGGTATAAATTTATACGGCTCGAGCACGAGCGGTATAAATTTATACCGCCTCAATGCGATCGGTATAAATTTATACCGCTCGAGAACGTTTGCGATAAATTTATACCGACCGGTGAAGCCGTATAAATTTATACCGCCGTGCTCGAAAGCCGTGATAAATTTATATCGCTTAAAGGCGGTATAAATTTATACGGCTCCCGAGCACTTTGCGGTCCGCAAGTGCTTTGAGCGGTATAAATTTATACCGCCGCAAGTATAAGATAAATTTATACCGATCCAGTAATCATCTCGGTATAAATTTATACCGTGGGGCTTACACTCTAACGATTAAAACAAAAGAGAAAACGAAAACAAGAAGAAAGTAGACTTACGTGGCCATGACCGTATGAACTAGCGTATAGAGGTACGGGAGAGCAAATAAGAGGGGTATAAAAAGCGGACCATGAAGCCGCCGACTCTAAGCCGCGTATATGGAAAATAGGTGGCCGGGCGCCGGGCTTAAGTACCCCCGCTAAGTGCCGCTTTTAGATATAAGCGTTTCTCCATAAAGATTCCAATACAACTGTCTGCGAGTTTTTAGTATAAATTTATACCGTGTCTTCCTTCTCTCAGATAAATTTATACCATCTCAGATAAATTTATACAAGTCTGCAGCTACAAGTTTGCCTTCTCTCAGATAAATTTATACCATCCCCTGTGTAAACTTTTACCGTCACGCTATTCGTCGTATAAATTTATACAATTGACACTACCTTTTCCGGTATGGCTCGCGAAAAAAGAACCTGCAGAGCCTCCAACTCCCCGCTCACAGCAGGCTTCCTCCTGCAATGACATTCACACCCCCTCAACTGACACCTGAAAGTAGCCTCGGAAATTCCGCCTCTGATATTCAAACCCCCAGCTCTGTTGATCTTACTCCAGCACGACCACCTCGGCTTCCACCACCCATTCAATTTACTCCACCACACCCTGCTCCTGAACGTCGTTTGCCCCCACCAATGCGTTTTACTCCACCACAGCCTAGAGAGGTCAGACTACCTCCTCCACTTCATTTTAGTACGTCGCCCTTAGTCCACCATAGGCTAAATCCCCGGAGGCAAATCACGCCAACTCCATCAATTTCGCTAAATGGTACTACAACAAGTGGGAGCAGTCAGCGACATGCAACTCCTGTTTTCTACGACACTTCAGGAGCTGGTCAACTACGTCACCAACCTCGATTACTTTTTCCTAGGGAGAGGGAAAGCACCTCCCCTCAGGACTTGCACACACCAAACCTATCAGCATCTACAAGTACACCATCTGTTGCTCCCGTGTCAGACGAAGAAACACCTCATGTTGATCTCTCAGACGAGGACCTACCAAAGCCACAAGACTCTATGTTCGAATTCAAAGCCCCTGCAAGTAAGAATCTTAAGCGTAACTTACACAAGAAAGCATGTACAACTGTTAGAAGAAAGAAACTCATGGACGAGGCTCACTTGCGGGCAACACATACAAAGCATTGTTGTTCTCAACGTTGTTTGCTTAAGATTGGACTAAAGGAATTGAGGTTGATTCGTGATAGTTACAGTTCAATGACTCTGCTAGACCAAAGGGGCTACTTAGCCTTCAATATTAGGCCAGATGATGGTGATAAGTTTACTTACACAGCTGGTGGCCACACCGTCTGTCAAACGGCCTTCAAATTGGTTCATGCTTTAGGCAGCAGACGACTTGACCGCCTGAAGAAAAGGCTTGACAAGAATCCAGGCATCAATGACTACTGCCATTCAGGAGGCATAACCAGAATTCATGCCCTTCAATGTGTTTCCTGGATGGAAGGTTTCTTTAAGGAGTCTTGTGAGAAACTCCCTAATAGCCCTATGTACCACTTGAGTGACAATTTCACGAAACAAGAAGTCTACGATAATTATAAGGAGATGTGTGTTGAGGCTGGAGAACGCTTTGTCTGCTACTCTTACTTTACTGTGCTCTGGAAAAAAGAGTTTTCTCGCGTGGCCATTCCTAGAAAGCATAGGATGTCTGTTTGTGCTACATGCTCTGAATTAAAAGCTCAGAGACAAAATGCAAGGACACTTCACACTAAAAGTAAGCTTCCAGGACGTGTTCTTGCCTAGTTCTACTTAAAAGTAGGTTTTTTCCTAAACATATTTTCATTTCAGATGCATTGAAGGAGAAACTGAACAAGCACAGAGAACAACAATCTTTGGAAAGGAGAAAATTGACAAAACATAGGAAGAAAGCACTGGAACAACCACTCAACTACATATCAGTTGTTATTGATGGAATGGACCAGAAGAAGACCACCCTACCACATTTTGTCAATGTGCCTAAGGATGCTGCTGAAGAAGATTTCATACATCTGCATGTTGTTGGTGCTATGGTATTTAATGGAAAACTATCTTGCAAGGCATTTTTGAATTATCCAAACATTCATGCTGATCCAAATCTCACTATCACAATATTGAATAAGCTTCTTTCCAATCTAGAACATATACCGCCGGTTCTGTATCTTCAGCTAGATAACACGACAAGGAAAAATAAGAATCGGTTGTTTGCTTTATCGTGCTATGCTAGTAGAGAAACAAATCTTCAAGAAGGTGAAGATTGGTTTCCTGCTTGTTGGTCATACACACGACCAAATTGATCAGATGTTCAGTAGGTTCTCTAAACGTCTTGCTCGAAAAAAAGCTCTAAGCCCCACCACCATGATTGAGGTCATCCAAGATTCCTACAATCCTCGTCCGGACATCGAAGTTATTGGAAGAAACTTATGATTTCAAGGAATGGATTTTTCGGAGAGATCAACTAGGTCACCGTGCTATTGAGCCCTTGAGAAACATTACATTTCAAAGATCGGATCAAAATTTCACTTGTAGATGGCAAGGCCATCTTACAAGGAAAGAAATATGCCACATCCTTGCAAAGTGGCGGCCAGCAGCAGTATTCAATTCATTCGCAAACATCCCCAATACTAGTTCCATGCTCTCTGCAGAAAGCAAATGCCTCTAAAAAGCTTGAAAAGAAATCACAAAGAGTAAAAAGGAGGGAAGAGCATTTGACTCAAATAAATCATTGGATTGTATTGAGACAAGTATTCAGTCGTGCTCTAACCACTTTGGGGAGGCAGATGCTTTATGGTGGCCTCAATTTTTTTCTCGGCAACGTGACATGTTGCAAGCTTCATTACAAGGTCGAAGACCGATTACATTCAACTCGGCCATCTAGGCAAACCCTCCCCGTGCAAGTTGAGAATCAAGAGGAACATGTAGAGATATTGGCTAGCTCGGATGAAGATGACAGAGTCATGTACACCGCCCTAGACGCACAAACAACAAGTTGCTCGAAAGTATCCGGTTCAGGCCTCGAGAGATCGAGAAAGGAATGCTCATAGCTGTCCCACCGATAATGATGAGTCTGGGAAGCCGTTCTGGCTAGCTAAAGTACTGGAGGTAACAAGAGAGGATGGAATTCCCACTCAACTAAAAGTGCACTGGATGAGAACAAATGCTGCCAAGTGCTTTCATTGGGAGTTATACTTTGGAGATGGTAAAAACAGAGGGGAAAGAGAGCAAAGTCCAAAGCAAGTAATCTGCTGTCATAGATCTATCCAAGTGAAGGGTTCTTGCATATGACTTTGTTCTCGACCACCGCTAATAAGTTACGTATGGTCACTCAAACTTTAATAAGGTCGGCATGTGGATTAGACAAACAACCTAGAAAGGTGGCCAAAAAGATGATGATGAGGACTCACTTGTAGACAAAGGAGGAAGAAGATCGCTCGAGTACATCCAGCCTGAGAGTGAAGCCGAGGATGAAGGCTCAAGTGATCGTGGGATTAAATGAGTCGGAGGATGAGATGCATCCCGATCTTGCTGCAAAATGTAAGTTTGTCCGATGACTCAAACATGTAAAAAACGAAAGAGCGGTGTGAT
Source organism: Isoetes taiwanensis (assembly GCA_021234155.1). Classification (NCBI taxonomy): domain Eukaryota; kingdom Viridiplantae; phylum Streptophyta; class Lycopodiopsida; order Isoetales; family Isoetaceae; genus Isoetes; species Isoetes taiwanensis. Next base: position 8,107,595 of record JAJEKV010000005.1, read on the forward strand.
GACTCATCATCAAAATGTTCTATATTTTTGACAATTTTGTTCATAATTTTGTACAATTTTCACAACCATGAATATATCACTTCTTTGTCACTCTATTACCCTTGCTATTTTTTTAATTGCCCCTTTTTTGCTACACTTTATAAAAGTAATTATTTCTTGTTCTAGTTTAGGAGGATGAAAATTGCTATTTGAAATTTTTGCATGAAAGTTATGTTCAATCAACCCCTCAAAAATGGTACCTAAATTACTTAAATTGTCACACCTGTCACAAAAAAATCTTAAAAATGGACTTTTTTAAGGGAATTTTAGGGAATCTTTCAAAGATTCCTTTTGAAGTGCGTTTCCAGCAAATAAGTGCGTTTCATTTTAAACTTTGTTATAACTCAAATTTACATTGTGACAATGAAAACACAATGATAATTACGACTTTGAAGATTGTTTCCATCTATCTTGAAAAAGAAAAGTTAGCAAAAGACTGCATAGGCTATTACCTAAAGTGCTGTCTAAATTCAAATTGCTAAATGCTAGTGATATATGTATGAGCCAGTTACCTTCAGTCAAGGTCGATGCGACCTCAAAAAATAGTAGGCAATGACATAATTTGGCATCATTCACTTTAGGTGCAGTTGTTTAAATAGGGGAACAGCTTCTTGCCACCACACGTACATTTTCCATGTATCATGATCCACCCTAAGTTTTTGATATTGAAATCGACTTATGTTCATTCAAGAACCACATGTACATTTTCTGATCCACCCTAGGTTCTTGATATTGAAATCGACTTGTGCCCATTCAAGGACTATTATGATTTTTGTCAATGGGGGCCACATGCAAATTACCCATGTGTCATGATCTTAGCTAGAACATGTAATGTAGGCAAGGATGTATGAATACTAAAATGCTTGCTTGCTGGTTATATATGGAAGAGGTTATCATTAATATTCGATGTGACATGGCAATATTATTGAAATGTGTGGCTAGTTAAGACTACATGAGTGAGTCGTATGTTTGTTCAATTCAAGATAAAAAAAAAACCAATGTGGAGGTTGTTACATTGTGATTTGATGTAGTTCTTTTATTTTGTGTTATTATTATGTGTTACCTAAGCTTTGGACTAAAGAAGCACATTCAATATGTAATTGTCATGGCATAGAACCACAATAAAATGTAATGGCATTTGGGCTTTAAGTCGCATTTAAAGAGGATCTTGTTAAACGTAACGTCACGTCGCTTTGGGGAGGGTGGCACTTGGAGCAAGGGCCAATGATACAATGTAGATCTATGTACGAAATTATAGGTTTACACTCTACCTTTTGATTCAATAATCAATACAAATCCACAGACCTCAAGAAAGAAATATATTGGCATTTTTAATGTCTTCGCACATGGGCAAAAATGGGTCTGTCTAAGTTTCAGTAGCTAAGTATTGGCGAACACAAATGGTATCCTTGCATGAGTAAATGTTATCCTTGCATGAGTAATAAGTTGAACAAATGCCATCGCTGCATAAGTAAAACAACTTGAATAGACTCTTCTCTATGTGAATGGACTATTAGAGGCATCGATAAAAAGATGCTTGATGCACAAACAAAAACAGATTTTTCTTATTGAGAATTGTAATAAGCGGAACTCATTGTTCCTTTTCGCATCTTTGTTTATACTCTTAATGAGAAACCACATCTGTAGCAGACATACTAAACATGTACATGTCTATGGCAAAATGCTCAACATAGACAAAATAGGTATTGTACAACAGATATAGTCATTCCACATCAAGGAGATAATTTGGAAATGTAAAAATGAATGAAATAAGTATATGAGACACAAACTGGATTCCAGATGAAGATCCAAGTGGGACATGCGATTGATGCTTGCTAATTCATGGCAGAAGCATGAAACCTGCTATAGGGTGTAAATTTGATATTGGTACCCAAAAAGCACCGTCCGGACGCTTTAAGTGCTGAAAGTGCTTTTTATTCGATCTTCGTTAGTATAACAGATTTTGAGGTAGTTATTCCTGAAATAGCAATCATCCTCCGAGGAAGCTGGGATCGATGACATGGATTGATTCCTTGGGCGCGAATTTGGAATTCAGATCATACCAAATGCTGGGAAATTTCTTCCGAGATTTCTTGTTTGGCGGGAAATTGGTTCAGTTCTTGCAAGAATTCTTCATTTCGGTGAAGAACAAGCTTACACTAATACTGTCAATTGCAATTTCGACAAATTGCAATTGCAATTCCTTTTTCATATCAATTCGATGGCAAGTTCTCCTGAAACAGTTGAAGCTGCTAAACGGAGAATTTACTTGGAGCTAGATGCCATGAGAAAAAGAGAAGCCAGGAAGAGAATTCGAGAATTGGAGAAGGAGAATATTGCGCCTGCAGTAAAAAATAAAAAAGAGCGTTCTTTGAGTCATAGAAGACAACAGGAACTTTCGAAAGAGTTGGAGAATTCCTTTTTCCATATTGTAAGGAATTGTGCTGATGATAATTCTAAAGGATTAGTAGCTCAGAGTTTTATAAAAAGAATCAAACACTTACCACATGTAACTCTAGCAGATCCAAAGGAGTTAAATGTGATGAAAGACGTGATTTCCAATGTTAGGGAAACTATGCAGGCTCAAAAATTTCAAAGAAATACTGATGTACTCATAGCTAGGAAGTCCACACTCCAAATGGCAGTTTCAACAGTTAAAGGGATTAATCAGAGTGCATTTTCAAGGCTTCTTTCCATTCCCAGGAAAACTGTAACCCAAGCATTTAGAAGAAGAATATGTGCCGAGTTTGATGCTGGTCCATGGTCAATGCATGCAAGGAAGAAGAGATCTGATGCTCTTTCCCCTGAAGAGATAGCTGCTGTAAGAAAGTTTTGGGATGAAAATACTCGGGTTTCACCCTATAAGAAACATGTTAGAAAACATGTTACTGAAAGTGGTGAAAGAATTGATCATCCAATACACTTGCTAGAAGTTACACAGGTATGTTTTGATTCTTTTTTTTTTTTGTTACTAATATGCCTATTCAGTTAGAACTAGTTTCCCAATTCTAGAAAACGAGACCTGCGCTCTGAAGCTTGCCACAATCAATGTTTAGTCTGTAATTCTGACATTATTATTGACAAAAAGATAGCATTTGAGTCAATCTTTTTTGTTTTTAACATGATTGTCTAGTTTCTGTAATTTTGACATTATTATCAGATCTGAATTCTCTTTTCTTTTTGTTCAGTTGCAGCTTTACCTTGCTTTTCAAAAGGAACATGCTGATTTGAAGATATCCCAGCAGACTTTTGAGAGGTTGAAACCAAGCTATATCAGGAAGCTTCAAGAAAGAGAAACCTGTTGCTGCCAATACCATCTGCATCTTGAATTTGCCATGCAAGCAATAAATAAAATGAGGACTGATCCATATGGTGTACACAAAGATTGCAAGTGTAAGTGCAGAATTTGTGGTTCAGGTCCAACATGTTTAGCTAAAGAACACACTATCAAATCCACTAGTGAATATTGGAGACAGATTGTGTGTTCAAAGGATGAGAATGAAGAATGGTACAAGCATGCATGTCTAATGCAGACGTGTACTAAGTGTGGTTTGAAAAGGTAATGGCTCCTTTTCTATTTCCTGTTTTGATTGTCTTTAATCTAATTTATTTGTTTGCTGGCAGGCTTCCTACATGTCCTAGAGAGAAGGTTAAGAATAATAGGCAAGATGTTAATTGGAAAGTGTTTGAAAAGGTAAATGTAGTTTACATTCTGCTCAATTTCATGTTAGTGAAGCAAAGAGGTCTGCTTAAAGCTGTTCACTTTTGCAGCAAGAAGTTCAGAACAAAAAAACCAGGTCTGGCAAGAAACCTGCAAAGGTTACCAGATTGGCATACAAATCAGGTTCTCCTTTTGAGTTCCATGAACATGCCACTAAAACTTTGAAGACCTTTGTTCCACATAACTACCGAGCACATTGGCAAGCCAAACAATTCAAGCAATGTTTGGCATCAATTCAAGAAGACACTATTGTGTCTGTAATAGATTTTGCAGAGAATTATGGATTCAAAATTCAGCAAGAAGCTCAATCATGCCATTGGCATACTGACCAAGTTTCTATTCCGTGCACATCACTTACGGAGAGAATGAGAAGATCAGAGGCAGAAGAAAGACAAAAGAAGGAAGAAGATAATAAAGAGTCCAAAAAGAAAAATGTTGCAAAAGAGAAAAGGCAAGACTCCTTGAAAGGAATTGTGAAGGAGACTCATTTCTACATCAGTGATGACAAAACTCATGATACTGAGTTTGTTCAGCATTGTCTCCAAAATCATGCAGATTGGCTACAATCTATTGGAGTTAACTATAAAAAACATGTTTTTTGGAGTGATGGTTGTTCTGCACAGTTTAAGTCTTCAAGACCATTTTACTTCCTTGGCAGGTTTCACAATCGACTTGAAAAGGATATTATCTGGAATTTTTTTGCTAGCTCACATGGAAAAGGTGAGCATGATGGTGCTGGAGCTGTCATCAAGAGGATTCTAACAAAGGAACAGATGAAATATAATGGAAGGAAATTGCAATGTGCAAAGGAGGTGGTTGCATTTCTTAGGTGGCACTTCAGCAACAATCCTTCTGATAATGACTTATCAAGGTAAAATTTGCTTATGTTTTTCAGACCACGTGAAGTCTTTGAAGTCTTGCGACAAAGACTTCAAAGACATAAAGCACTGTGGTTCGAATCACTTCAAACAATAAATGGTTTGAACCTGGAAATATTGTTTGTAGCTATGGTTGTAATTTGCATATTACACACATTACAAGCAGGTTTCAGTTACTACTAAAGAATATTTGTTCATATTTTTACAGGTTCTTGTATATATTTTTTGACTATGTCAGCACTACAAGCACTTACAACACTTGGCACTTGTGCAGGTATTTTTGGGACATTAAATCCTCAAAAATAGACAGATCAGACAGGTTTGATTGTCATACTTTGAAGGGAACCACACAACTCCACTGCATAAGACCATGTGACAGGGAGAACACTTTAAAGGTAGCTTATAGACCTCTTTCTTGCTTTTGTGAGAGTTGTGTTCAATTCCAATGGGACTTATGCAGCACCAAACCACGTATTGGTGGTTGGGAAACTTGTGAACTAAAACTGAAAGAGATTAACTCAGCTAATGATGCTAATAAAACAACAGATGAGGACTTGCAGATAGAAGATGAACATGAAGAGGAGGAAGAAGAAGAAGACTATGACATAACTAGTTCTATGGTTGAGGTTGGAGATAACTTTGCTGTCAATGCAGAAGAAGGTAATGAAGAGGGAGTTGATTTTTATGTCTTAAAAGTGCGAGAGAAGCAAAAACACATTGCTTGGAAGACTATGTAGATGGATGGGGAAATGTATTTGGGGTTGAATCATATTGTTTCGGGACATTATTATAAAATGTTGGGTGGTCTCCAATTTGAGCTCTTGGATGACCAACCATTGGCTAGTGTGTACAGACCATCTAGTAAGATTAGCTAACTTTGAAATGATTGCGGATGAAGAGAATTGTGGATTGTATACTATGGTGAAGACACACCGCAACAAATAATGTGTAACCTCCCAAACTCGGGTTGAAGTTACAAATCAAAAAACTGTATGCAAAAGATAATGATTTAAAAACATTCATACTGATTTAAGCATTGTAAACTGAAGATTTATATTTATATCAAAATTTGTACATCAAAATTGTGGCTTGTAAAGCCTCATGTATTGTGGCCTGTACATTTGCAATGAAAAATTACAAGCACTGACCTACATGTCAAGAAACTTTTGTACCTTTTCACTGTTTTCTGAAAGTGGATAAGTCTCCCTTAGCCATTGTAGTTGACCATTACAATAAATCTTCACCAGTGCTGATGTCTCCTCTCCCAATTGTTGCTCTGCAATTGTATCCAAAATGTCAAGTGCTTCCTCTGTGTAATCTTCTGGTCTGCAGTTTGCTTTCAGAATTTGTGTGAAGTCTTCAACCTGAGAAACATCTTTAAGCACCTGCATGTATTTGTCCAACATAGTATCATCTGGATCAAGTGTGAAGGATGGTATCAAGAGAGATGTGAATGGTGGAGAAGCAAAAGTTTTGTGAATGCTATCATCCAACAATATGCAGCAGCCATCATATTGTGGGTAGTCAATCACAACTCTTGACAGAGGCTTCATGTACAATGGTTTTGAAGACTGAATTGGCCATCTAAATGGCATCTCCAAGCACTTAGACTGATCCCATATGAATACAAAGTCTCGTCTAATGATTGGTGCTATCACATCTAGAACTTCATTCACATTGTGCTGGTTCATGGAAGACCAAATGGCTATATCAAAATGAGTCATTGCTTCTTTCAGGAATTCTCGTGCATTAGGCCTTACCACAACTAGTTTTCTGCTTGTTTTTGTGATGTACAGGCTAGTGTCCACATGCACTGGACTGTCCCTATGATAAGTCTTAACTAGAACACCATTAACATCTAATATGAGCAGTTTCCTCTTCATAGAGGACTGTCCTGTACACCTATCAGTCAAAAAAACATAAAGTAAACATAAAGGACACTTATTAAATAAAAACACAACTTCAAAATTCCATTATATTAACCTGTATGGTACAAGATTCAATTGAGTGTTCAATTTCTCAACATGTTCAATTTCTTCTTCCAATACAAGTGTACCTGAGCATTAAAACATTAGCTAATAGAAAGTCTTAAGAGACACATTATCATTGCCCTTCAGACACTCTATCATTGCTTTCAATCTCTCAGCTTTGTTACCTATAGTCTTGTCAGAAGCCACCTGAGATGTCATGTCATTTCGGGCATCTTCAAATATTTCTTCATCCTCTTCAATTCGTGCATCTACTAATTCTTCAGTTACTGGTGGCCCTGTAGCAGAGTTTGCTTGCACTGCAGCTTCTTCAGATTCCAAGTTTACCTGCTCTGTATCAGCCTTTTCCAAGCCCTTATCAAGTGCCCTCCTCCTGAAATTGTATTTCCTCTTCACAACTGATTCAGTATTCTTTCCTTTCTTACTTGCTTTCTTAGCTGATTCTGTGTTCTTTGCTTTCTTCTTGTTTCCCATTTCAGTACCTGCACTTTTCCTCTTGGTTGCTGCCCTCTTCTCTCTAACAGGTGTACTCTCTACCACCTCATTGTCACCTGCATCATTGTCAGCAGGTTCCTTATCCTCAGGACTTGCAATGGAAGCTTCTTCAGTAATTATCTTTCGACCTGCAGCTTTTCTCCTTAAGATCTTCCTAGGACTCAAGATCTTCCTAGGACTCATCATTAATTGGTCCATTAACGATTGTTGTGCATTTCCTGTATCTGCTTCACTAACAGTCTTAGCAGGTGTACCATGTTGATTTAATACACTCTCATCTACATGTGCTGCATCTTCTACAGTAGCCTTTCGCTGTGGCACATCTATTACTTTAGGCAATTCTGCTGTCATGCCCAGTTCAATATATAAATCTGGATGAATGGACACATCACATACCTTGCACTTACCTTCCTTCAATAAAGCTGCACATGCTAGATGGTATTCATGATCACAAAATAAGGTCAATGACAATTTGTACCTGTCATGGAAAGTTAGGCCACACAAACAGCAAGTACCAAAATTGCAAAGCCCTGGTAGTGTTCTCCTTATAGTGTTGATGCTGAAAGGTGTGGAAGTCACATGCTTCAGTTCTGTCAAATGGTTAAGGTACCCTCTCAATTCTGAAATTCTTTCATCCTTGTCTTTTATCTCATCTTCTAACTTTTGCTTCCTCAAAATACTTGTTTCCTGATCTGCAGATGTGATAAGCTTCTCGAGTCTCTGCTGATAATATATCTCCATAGTGAGAGACATCTCAAGATCTTTTCTGAAACTTGCATTTTCATCATCCAATTCAGAAATTGAAATCTTCAAATTCTCAACCTTTGTCCCGCTCTCTTCTAACTTCAAAGATAAATTTTGAATTGGATTTAGCTTCAGCAGACTAAATTGACATCAATTGCCCGCACCTCTTCAAACATTTCTGCCCTCTCATTCTCAAGTTTGTTTGCATTTAATTTGATCAACTCAAAATTCTCTATCAAAGCGGACCGGGTCTAATTTAGAGTTTTGGGTAGGAGTACCTTTGCTTGAACTTGCAACTTCCCTCCCTTTGACCTCAACTTCGTACTTCATAATTTGAGCTCCAAAAGACGCCAATTGATCTTATGATTTTCGTGGATTTGCAGCAGCCGAGTCACAATTCTCCCAAGCAAAAGCATAAGCTACCTGCTTTCTTACTTCATTGTTGGGAATGTTTTCTGTTTGATATAGCTTCTTCAACAATGTATTCAATTTTTCCTTGAGCCGAGGCTGGACCATAAGAAGTTTCATCTTATTGTTTGGTGCTTCTTGCCAAACTGAGTACCATTGCGCATCTGTTACATTTTGTTCAAGCCATTTCTGTCTCAAAGATGGCTGAATTCCTTCTCCTGCCAAACCGTGAATGTCTATGAATTCCTGCTCTGTAACTGCTTCGGCCATGCTGAGACGATTGGATCGAAGGATGAAAATGAAAAATTGATTTCGTTGGAGGAGCTTTCGGAAACAGGGGATTCGAAAATTTGGGATCGAAAAAGGGGAAAGCCAGAAGCAAAAAGGCGCGCGGGAACCGAGGCAATCTGCGAGATTCTATGTATTATGGCTACTCGAATTTTAGATGGCTACTCGAATTTTAGGTGCTTCAAGTGCTTGGTGCTTTCGCTCAAAATTGGGTACCAATATCAAATATACACCCTATATGCCATATCTGCCATCTTTTTATAGGAATAATTAATTTCTTAGACACAGGAAATAGGCAACTGAAACTTTCTATTACAGAGATGCAGAGTAATCAATAAGTGGGGCTCCCTAGATTCTGCACATGGTCCTCACTATAATCTGCATATGGTCTTCTGATAACATGGTGTTTGACACCAAGGGATATATTCCTCCAAGCGAATTCAGATCTATGCTCTTATGTCAGTCTATGAATTTATTAAGACTATCAATGTTCTAAGTATTGTTTTTCCCACCCCAGCTCCTCCAAATAATCCAATTTTTCCTCCACGACGGTAAGGAGCTAAAAGATCTACTACTTTAGTTCCTCTTTCAAAAATTGATAATTTAGTATCTAACTGTGTAAAGGCTGGAGCAGGTTTATGAATAGGAAATGTTGTGCTAGCATCTACGGAACCTGATACAGATATAATAAAATCCAATATGTTTATATCACATTTATTCCTTCGAGTAATTTTAGGTCCAGCATCCAGAAGAACGAAATGATTCAAACAAATATTTTAGGATTTTCTTATATTCCACACATCAACTATTCTATTATTGTCATCTGATCGCTGGATTGAACCATCCTAGCCTGCAGAAGAGCAACAACATAAAGCACTCTTGGAGGAAAAGGAGCTGCATGCATGTAAAGCTCAAATAAAAAATGCATACTTCCAAATGGCAAGGTATACAGCAAGAGTAGTAACGTATGCTGACATTCCATTGTCCTATAATGCCAAGAGAAGGTCACTGATTATGATTCCAAAATTGTAAACCATTGAGCATTACACATCTACCTTGTAGATTGGCTGGTTGCCTGCAGGAGAAATTGGGCCAAGCACAGGGAGAACTGCAGCAGAGCCTCAAATATAGCAAATACTGCAATAAGCTTTGCTGCAATGAGGCTGGGCATTGGCCATATATTAACAAATGTATGAAAGCCTTCCTCCTTGCAAAGCTCCCAGAACTTGTACAAAGAACCATCCAAGTGTACTATGGTACACCACCTGTATATTATGAATAAATAGAAGCTAAATTATGGCTCACTATGTTAGTGTGCAAAACAGTATAAGAATAGTTGAATATTAGAAAGCATCATCATGCATTTCCCCACGTCCATGCATCTTGCAAAAGTTCTGCTCTAGGCTGCGAAATGTCTTTTATCTCAACTTCTAAATGTATCAGCATTAGATTCGTATGGGGGACATAGGAAAAGAGTCCAAACTCAAAAGATCATGCCATTGCATTATTTCATGTATAAATGCATTGAATGGTAATATTTTCGAAGAATCTTGAAGATCCTTCAAATTAAACTAAGTGGTCCCCTTTTACCTCCTTATCTAATAAAAAAAAAGTGATGGGTCCTGCTAGATCGATTGCCTAATGTTAAAACTCGCAGCTTCAATACATGAACAAAGAAAACAAATAGATGCCTTACAAAACGATAACGAAGGATGGACAGGCAAGAAGAAGGGCAAGCATAGATGCATATGTAACGGCCGGAGAATGAGCTCCAACGGTTCCATAAGAGCCTTGTTTCTACTGCTTCTTTTGCTTGGAAAGGGCATCAGAATGTTTGCCATCTTTGCCATTTGCAACTTTGCGATTCTCTGAGAGGCGACGTTTGGCAGCCGGAATTTCCATGGAAACCATGACGGATCTTCAACAAAACCCAAAACAGATCTTGTCAAAGGCAAGCCAGCATAGTCTGATGCCGAATTTGAGGCTACTTTTGTCCCTTGTGGTGTTGCTTTTGCTTCTGTTTCAGACAGGCGTCTCGTGGGGTGATAAGGACCACGACGATGTTAATGGCCCCACGAACTTTTCCCTTCTTATTTTATGCCCAGAATATATTCTAACAGAATAGCATCTGAGAACATTGAGATAATATGGCAACAACACTAATTGCACAACAAAAGAGCCAAAAGGATCTGCATCAAATTCAAAAGCTCTAGGTTTCATCCAGGCTACGAATTTATGAAGGCCACCAATTGTTGTAGCTAGGATAACGATGATCTATCATTGTAGTTTTGGCTCTTCTTAGATAGTTATCTACCTAAGATACAAAATCTAGAATTGCTGCAACATGAATAGCACACAACAAAAGAGGCAGATAGTTATCCATCTATTCATGATGCACTCTCCAAGTAAATGAAATTTTGAATTAATACATGTGCCAAGGGTCTAATATATCTGTTACTGTGTGCAGATCCATCTATTCATGAAGCATTCTCCAAATAGTTACTTCAATCTACAAAAAGGCAAATGAAATTTTGAATTAATACATGTGGAGAGGGCCCAACATATCTGCTACTGTGTGCAGATTCCTATCATAGAACTATTGCCTCAATAAACTTTTATTAATGCAAAAAAGAAGCATCCTTGGTGCAACGCAAAGATACTGGGACAATATAAAGTCCAACAACCAAACCGGCATTGCAATTCACACTCGGCAAAAGCCCAATGCAAGATAAATGGAAAAAAAACATGAATCAAGACAATATTAAGAAGCAGCTATAATGCTCAAAACAATATTGCAGCTATAATGCTCAAAACAACATTTTAAAGGTTATAATGTTCAGCTATACTGTACCAGTTAACCTAACTTACATGCAATCTATGTCTCTGTGAATTGTAGAGCCCTCAGGTCTCCATAGATAAAATTAAATGCATTTACCTTGAACAACATGGCAACATTTCCAACATGACATTATGCTGAAGGTCACCTAGTACAGATTGAAGAAGAATTAATTTTCCACGTTACAACATAGAAATACTGCACTTAAATCTTACCTCTAATTCCACCCCATGACAATAGTGCACCTGTGTAAAGAGAATTGAATTATCCCATCAACATCTGCCAATTTACCATAACAATCAATCATGGCATTATATGAAACCATCCTGCTGAGGCATGTAGCATATTATGAAAATGTTACATCTGCAAAGTTGTTCCTTCAGTGCCAACTCTTGGCAGATAGTACAAAGAAGTGCAACCATTTTCTATGACGTGTACTATAGAGGCAAATCCTCACACAACTGACTCTACATGCACAAAGCAATAAACCAATGTAGGCCTACATGCAAATAAATTGGAAAAATGACAGAAAAAGACCTGAAGAGAACTGAAATCTACTCACCTAAATGCGGCTTTCGATATCCTTTTGCTTTGATAGACAACAACGATTTGCCCCAATTTCCAGCTCAATAGGTGGAACTCTAAAAGTTCCACTGTTTACTTTAAATCAAGCTACTTTAAGTCTAGCTTCAGGGTACCTAAATTAGAATCGTCAGAAAAAGATAAGAAAGCTTATTCACAGGGAAAAATGCATATAACAAACAGAGGGATAGAGTTGCCACGCAAATTGCAGCTGCTTACCCTATAAATACAATTGAAGATGCTTGCTGGAGCAGGGTAAATCGAAAATAGGACCTCTACTGCATGAAATCTGCAAAGAACGCATGAAAATCTATGATCAAGCAATATTTTATCTGAGCGATGCCTCAACCACTGGTTTCGGGAAACACAGTTTCGGGAATATTGCACAACGAAAGTCCAAACCTAATAGAAAAATCGGAAGGCTCCTTCTGGAATCATCTTAAATAACCAGGATTTTGACGCCTGGATGACTGTAAGTACGCAAAGAACGGCCTTTGGCGATCTCACTCGAACAGATGCCGAACATGCATGAACCAAACCATGAACCAAACTATGAGGGGTCTTTTGTTTTCGATTTCTGGGGAATCGGGAAATTTACCCGGGAACTAAAAACCTTCAAAACCTTAGGAAAATAGCTTAACAAAAATTCCAAAAAGTTTCCCACCAAACCGGAAAATCCAAATTTAAACAATAGATACGCGTTAACAATTGTGGCAAAGTTGAAACCTAAAAATGCCACTATTTTATCTAATTTGAACAAAAAAAAACATAAAAATGCCACCATTTTATCTAATCCGAACAAAAAACATAAAAATGCCACCATTTTATCTAATTTCTTCTCAACACAATACGTATTAACAATTGTGGCAAAGTTGAAACCTGAAATGCCACTATTTTATCTAATTTGAACAAAAAACATAAAAATGCCACCATTTTATCTAATCCGAACAAAAAACACAATACGCAAAAAACACAATACACGTTAAGAGCTATGGCAAAGTTGAAACCTAAAAATGCCACCATTTTTCTAATCCGAACAAAAATTAAGAAAAATGCCACCATTTTTCTAATCCGAACAAAAATTAAGAATCAACACAATACGCGTTAACAGCTGTGACAAAGTTGAAACCTAAAAATGCCACCATTTTTCTAATCCCAACAAAAATTAAGAATCAACACATTACGCATTAACAGCTGTGGCAAAGTTCTTTAATCCGAACAAAAATTAAGAATAAACACAATACGCGTTAACAGCTGTGGCAAAGTTGAAACCTAAAAATGCCGCCATTTTTCTAATCCGAACAAAAATTAAGAATCAAAAATTTTGGTTGTTGCTTCGGAACTACCTAATATCATATAGATTCTGAGATAAAACAAGACTCAAATGATTCAGAGCTCTGCTGCAATTTATCTCCAGCTGGCTTCTTAGCTAAAATCAACACACAAAAAAGAAAAATAGATGAAAAAGAAGCCCTGCTGCGCGGATCTGCTTGGCTGATCTTGGATCTGCAGCTTCGGGAATCTGCTTTGCGTGTGCCATGCGAGCTTTTTAGGCGCAAACCTTCCGGTTTCCTAATCTCATAACGCAAAATGGTAAGTCGACTTTTGTTTAAAGAAAGATTTATGTGACTTTATCAATGATCTTTTCTCTCCACTTTCCTGTAGACTTCTTACAAATGCAGCTTAAGCTCTGCTGACAACTGGGAAAGAGGATTTGCATTCATAATCAGTATGTACGATGATAGGAAAGGAGCAAAAATAGATACAGGGCGCTTAGAAGCTATAGCAAATTTTTTACGCTTTAGAATAAAACGGGCTTACGACAAGAAAGCCGACGTCCTTAAAACAAAAATACAGAAGTTAGCTAGTCTGGATGAACATAAAGACAGGGATTGTTTTCTTTGTTTTGTAAATGCTCATGGAAATACGGATGAAAGTGGAAATGGTTACATCTTCGATAACGACAATGCCAAATTACTTCTTTTTGATGATATTATAAAACCCTTCTTGGATTCAAAAAATCTTGAGAAGAAGCCCAAGGTATTCTTCATTAATGCATGCAGAGGAGATAATAACGTGACTGTTTCTGAAAAAAGAGCTGCATCCTCCAAGGAAATTCCAGAGAAAAAAGGTCTGCATAAGATGAGAGAGCGCTTAGAGAACAGATCTGATGTTTTGATTGTCTTCTCCACGGATGTGGGGGACAAGTCTTGGAGAGATGAACAGGCAGGCAGCTTTTTTGTACAAGCTTTACTAAAGATTCTGGCTTCCTATCATAACAGAGACCATGTACTAGACATGATGACCAAACTTATTGCTGAAGTCTCCAATATGGAGGTTCCGAAAGTAAGAGATAAACAGATTCCCATGTTCGAATCAAAACTCACTAAGAAATTGTACTGGAGGACAAGTTTACTAGGAAAAGAAGGTATTGTTGCATGTTTTCATAAGAAGTTGTGAGTATTGCATGTTTTAATAAGAAGTTGCGAGTATTGCATGGGCTCAATGATTGTCATTTATGCAGGGAAAATTAAGTACATAACGGAAAATGGAACAGAAAGTCCGACCAGGCTATATGACTCTTCATGTAGGTCAGAAAATCCTCAAGAAGCTGATATTGACATTCTTTTTGTAGATATGTTTGAATTTCCAGAAAGATGGTGTGAGAGGGTTGAGGTCTCTACATGGCTTAGTATGGAAGAATCAATATGCTGGCCTGTGGAATGGCTCCCTAGCGATGCAGGAATCCAGCATCCAATCCGTGTGTTTGCATTTAGCTGCAAAGGGTTTAAGGATGCTTCCATGGAAGACATTACAAATAAGCTGAGGCAAGATGTGTTATCAGCAAAACTTGGGCAACGCAGGCCTTTGTTTCTTGTGGGTCACAGTATAGGCGCTTTTATTATACAGTCTTTCCTCCTCGACTTATGGGACAATAAGAACGACACAACAATTTGGAACAACCTACTTGGAGTAGCATTTTACGACATAGCACCTCAAAATGCTAAATCCTGGTTATCTACACTCACAAGCGAGCTTCAAATGGAAAAAGGAATACTACATGGAATTACTGAGGGGACTTTATTGAAATGGTTAAATGTTGAAGGAAAGCGTGTGTCAAAAATGTTCAACGAAGCCTTTTTGAAAGAAAAGGTCTTATGTTTTGCGGTACGTTAGTTGTTTTGTTTAAATCTCCAGAAGGCTTTCTGACAGGTTCATCGTTCGCTTGCTCATCTGCAGAAACAGGGGCTGGCATATCCGGAGAACCATTTTGCTTTGCAACACATAATGCACGTCACAAATGACCATCTCAGCATTTGTAGACCTAAATCAAAAACAGATCCTATCTTCAAACGCCTAGTTGACTTCGTAGAGCTATGTTATAAAGGTACGTAATCTCTTTGTTGTTTTCCCTTTAAGAGAACTAGGAACAAAGTTAAGGAACAAATAACCATTCAATTTTCTTAAGAAATGCTAGAATTTGTTCCAAAAAATGCAAAAAATAAACACTTGCTCCAGGGCAAAGTGGAATGCTTAATGGACTCATGTCAACATTTATATATTGAACATCTTATAATTACACAAATTAGAGACAAGATACGCAAGCACAAAAAAAGAATACTGGTATATCGAATAGGAACAAAAGATGCATGCATTGGATGCGACTCTGCAAACTAGGCTGATTCATATTATTGTATCACTCCTCCACCAGTCTAGTTTATTCAACTTTTGTTTCCGTATTAGGGTGCTTTCTCATGAGATTGGCGACCTGAGAATCTGGGTCCAGGTCAAAAACCTGAGCGTTGAGAAATGCTTGGTGATTACTTTTGATTCAGGTCAAAAACCCTGAGTCTTTGAGGTCGAGGCACCCACGGGAACTTGCACAACTTGATCTGGATCTCAAGAAAACCTTTGAGCCCATGGGAAAACACCCTTATAATTTTAACTTGTATCGATCACTCTGAAAAATTTGTCTCATCCATAGTTAACATCTCAACTAGCATTTCTTCATTTGCAAAGTGTATGAACTCTACGATTTCTTGTTTAATGATAAAGATCACGAACAACATGATATCGAGTCTTGATATGTTTTTTTCTTCCATGATATTTCTTAGAACAATGCACTTAGATTGTCACAGAAATTGATAGTTGCACTTGTCTATTCTTGTAAGATTCCTTATCACAATATACGCATGCGCAGTCATATACCTTTTTGGGCAGCCCCACTTGCTACTATATATTCTGATTGGGTGCTTCATAGAACTATAATTGATTGCCACTTGCCAAGATATTACATTGTTTCCCATCATGAAAGCAAAGCTTGAGATTGACTTTCTTCTATCTAGTTCGCCCCTCAATTAGAGGATCCGTACAGTTTAAAGTCCTCTTATCATTATCTTGCTTACAAACCAATGCATGTTCTTTGGTTTGTTTCAAATACCTCATTCTGTAATGTATTCTATAATCTCTAATGGCGTTGGTCTCTTACACCAAGTGAAAGAGCAATTGTCCGAGGAGTTTCATATGCCAGGACGTTGAGAGAGATATCGTATTGTCTTGGTATTCAAGTAACAAGAGATAAAAGACAAAAGTGGATGAGACTATCCCAAGATTATAGATCATCGGCAACTCTAGTGGAACAGCACGTGAAGTTTACTTCGTTTATGTGTACAATGAAGAATGTACAACTCTAGTGGAACAGCATGTGAAGTTTACTTCGTTTATGTGTATACTATATGAAGAATGTTTCCTATTGCCATACAGTGGGAAGCCTGATATATATATATCTTGCAGTTCCACAAGATATGAGGTCTCATATGCATGCAGTTGGAGTAACTAGTCAATCTATGAATAATCCAGGATGTCAACACTGGAATTCTGTAAAGCCACCAACAGATAATGCAAGATAAACAAAGGACGCTCTAGAAGCCTTATGATATACATTAGGAACAGTTTCAGTAGACCTCCCAAGAAAGTATTGATGAGATCAAGCCATGCATGAGACGTTTGCGTCAAGCCATATAGTGCTTTTCTCACCCTGCATACCAAATTCTCCCTTCCTGGTGCAATAGGCTATACCCTTTTGGTTGAGACATATAGACTTCTTCTTTGAGACTACTATGACTGAACATCCATTTGATGCATCTCTAAATTGAATTGAGCTGCAATTTTGCTTATGAGATGATGAGGCTTGAGATTAGACAACCTTTTGACGGAGATAACTAATATGGCCAGATCTTGTAAATCCACGACGAAGCTTCTCACTTCCTTCTGGAATAGGGACTAGTATTGCGTGGTTGCGTATAACTCGAGCACATATTTTTTGAGCTATCCGTGGTTGCTGAATCACATGTGGACGATATTTAATATCTTGAACAGATCATTAAGAAATCATTAGGGTGGAGTCCACCAATGGTGAACTCAAGACAAATTTCTCTAAAAGTGTCCACATAAACTTCCAATGTTTGAGTTTGGTATTGCGGAGGGCCTTATCGCAATGGTTGGGACTATGATTTTGGTGTCTTATTGTATGAAAAAGGAATATTTTGCTGTGTTTGAGCAGCTTAATTGCGTTTAGTGGTCACGTTGCTTCTAGCGTAAAGGATGAAATAAGAAACAAATGGGATAAATATATGGTCTGATCTATATAATCTCCCATCATTGGCATATCTACAGTAATCTTCTTTTTACTATCTGCATCAAAAAAATCCATCGTCATTGCCTCCCAGCGCTACTGCCATAGTTCTTGCAAAGTGTTGGAATTCCAGCTCTGTAGATTGTGAGTCGTTGTTTACCTAGATTCTTAGGAAGCCGATGTGTGCCTGGATTCCGCTTCTTATGAAGCCGTTGTTTACCCAAATTCTTAGGTTCTAGCTAAATCCGCTTCTTAGGTATCTGATCGCCGTCCAGATTTGAGGATAGTTTTCCGTTGTATGGATGTTTTATGGATGGGCGGATTTTGCCTGTCCGGTTTATAATATGGGAGGACGGGCATGGCTACACGTTGGCAGGACGGTTTATACTATGGCAGGACATGCCATAACTATGGTTCCTTGAAGCCATAAGTTCGATGGACGCCCGACTTGTGTGAAGCTGGGAGCTTGTTTTTTGTTTGTTTTGTCTCAACCATGGGTTTGAAAGTAACCTTAGAAAGTGGCAAAGCATTTTTTTGGACAAAAAGATGTTAGCCATTGATTTGGTATGATGCTCAGGATATGCGGAAGATCAATGGTTCATATTCAATCTTAAAAACAAAACCCATAAAGGTGTCTTTCTAAAAAGATTATATAAAAATGTTCTCCAAGATTTACTCAATCGAATTCTATTTTCCTTACTTTCTAAAACTTAATCTACTATTCGCAATTTACCTTCAAAGTCAAGAGGTGTTATCCCCTTGATGGTGATACTAGGACTTGAATGGTGCATTTAGAATACGTGTCACAAGTCTCCATAATGATGAAGTTGTATTCATGTACTGGTGAGGCATTGCCTACCTCAACGGTGCTACAATGCTATCTTAATGGTGAAGATAAATCCCACTCTAAATCCCACATGGCATGCATCTATTACCCTAAAGGGTAATTACTTTTGCACTGAACCTAGAAGCTACAAAAATCAATATGGTTGAAAGGGAATTGATCGTTATCTTTGCCAGAAAACCAAACAAAAAGAAAGATCATAATGCAAAAACTTGATCGTATTTGTTCGAGGATCCTGAAACCATCTGCCCATCTGCAGATCGTTGCTATGGGGGTTTTGGGACTCTACCTGTTTCTGGGGCAGCTCTTATGGTCTAGTGGTTTGATCGAGTTACTCCAGGGGGTCGGCACCAGGATCTCTGCATCAGCATCTATTTGCCCTGGTTTCAGTGAGAGGATGGAGGTTTAGCGCGTGCATGAGTCCGCACCAGTACTCGGCACCTAGCTGTGAAGAGGTTACGGTTCGGGGGCGTTTGTTGAAGTTCTGTTTGTTGGAGGTATGCTTGTTGCTTTTTGCAGCAGCATAGCTTTTTGGATCTGTGGTCATCATGGCAACGGTTTTTCCCCAGTGGGGTTTTTTAATCCGGGCCATGGTGCTCACGGGCTTCGGCCCATGCAATGTATTTTTGTTTTCTTTGTACTTGTGGTCGCATGTCCTTCGTGACGCTGCCTTTGTGGTGCGACGTAAAAATATACTTCCTTCCTTCCTTCCTTCCTTAAGAAAGAACATCAAAGACAGAAATCCTGAAACCATCTGACCTTAAGAAAGAACATCAAATACAGAATTTATATAGAGAATATTGAGCAGCCTTAAATAAAGCAAAAAATAGTGTACAGAAAGATATGACAATAGAAACACAATTGTCAAGTGGAAATTTGTGTAGCAGAGAACGTTGCCTTGAATCAGTCTTATATAAGAACGAAATATCTGACCAATGCATAGGTCCATACAATTTACATGTTCATTGCCATACATATCAGCATGCTACAAGTGGAGATTAAGTCATATAATTTTTCAGATATACAAATACTTCCTCATAGTTTAATCACAAAGCATAGAACAACTTAAACAAGACTAATAAAACCTAAACTTCTATCATAACTTTGTATTTGAGCAAATATTAAAGTCTGTATTTCATTGTGTAATTGAATGCTCCCATTTGATTATTTCCTTTCTGCAAAACATAAGAACATTGATGTAAAAATGTGGCCAATACAATTGTTTTAAGTAGAAAACCCAAGTTAAATGCAAGAACAATGTTCACAAAGAAAATGAAAGCAACCTGAATTTGCATGATGTATATAGATGCTCATGGATTGTATTTTTAACAATGGTGCTCGCCCATCATTGTCAACCTCATCCTTAGCATTGGAATCAGGAGGAAAGGCAAAATCCTCCCCAAGCTTGGATTTGAGTATGCAATTAGATGTATCGTCTGAAATTAAAGGTTGCGTGTATGAGTAAAATTTAAACTGAATGAATCTTAAGCCTTAAGCTGGTATAACTCGGATCCTTTACTGCTAACATAAAATGGAGCACAGATTCATTATGAAATCAGAAGGGAAATTCTGTGCATTTCAAGGGTGAAACCCCATGAATCCTTGATATGATCTCTTTCTTAGCTGCTTCTTTACGTCCTGTAAGTACATATGTACCATATAAGTAAGAACAGAATGGAAATGAATTAAAATATAAGCTGTCTACAACAAAAGAGACTCACCAATAAGGACTATGCCTTGCTTTATGAGCTCATATATTTTTTTCATTGATGCATGCCATAGTTGCATTTGTGGTAAGAAACGCTAGGAAGAATAACCCAAATATTTTGGCAGGAATCTGAGACTAGGTCCAATTAAATAAGATCCCAGAAGACCTACTTTTTCTAGGAGGAAGGGGTGGATTACCTGGAGCTTCACGATTAGAAGTGGATCCCTTTTTCAATGCCATTTTCCCTTTCATTTTCCCTTTTTCCTCACCTTTCCCTCTTCTCTTTCTTTCCATGCCCTTTTTCCCTTTTTTTTTTCCCTTTTCCCCATGCTTTTTTGCCCTTCACATTTTCCCTTTCTTGCTCCATTTTTCATTTCCCATCTTTTCCCTTTCCCATTAAGAAATCGAAGCATGACCAATCACGGTGGTGAGAAGTAAATCTCGATCTTTGGACATCGTCTAAAAAATTAAATCTCGGTCGTCCAATTAAGTAGCCAATCTCCTCCCTCCAATGTAGGTTTTGATACATGACTTATATACTTACGCTATAACTTTATAATATAAAGAAGGCATTCGCTATAACTTTATAATATAAGAAGGCATTCTGGAAGGCATTTTCATAGGCGCAATATACCCATAGCAACATGTAATTTCCATACTTTCCCATTCAGACAAGTGCAATCCATGGTTAATTCTTATGTAACAATAGTCCTTAATAAGCAATGGCAGTGTTTTTGCCCCGTTCATCAATCCCTGCCATCTATCATTGATCTTTGCTTCTCTAGATCGCATGTCTGGTACACTTAAATGGATGCCTATATTTACAGTGTGGAATTATCTGGCCAAAAAAAATAGTATGTCTGGCCACTCATTATCAGCCATTTGCCCAGAACCAACTATTTTGGTCCATTTTTTTATCAATTCGGCTTGAAACTGCGAAGTGCACAGTGGCTAATAATGAGTGGCCGGAATACCACATTTTTTGGTCGGATATACCACATCCTGGACTCTAAATACGGCAGTCCCACTTATTATGGTATTTTAAAAATACATGGTTTTAAGATCATATACTAAGAATTTGTATGTTTGTGGTTGTGATGCAGATATTGGAAAATCTTCAACAAGAGGGCATAGGAGCTTGAATCCAAAAAGACAATGTGTAGTTGCCAATGTTTTCGGACAACAGAATCACTTTGAGAAGTTGAAAGATGGGTTGCTAAATCCAAGAAAATTGAAAGACGGGTTGCTAAATCCAAGTAACCAAACATTTGGAATTACAGGTGACTCTTTTTTTGGTCTTTATGGAATGGGCGGTATTGGCAAGACCACACTCGCCAAGACTATATTTAATGATACAGACATTCAAAAGCATTTCGAGGATCATGTATACTGGCTGATTGTGAACAAAAACCCAGACATTTTACAAAAACAACGGGCACTTATGTTAGAAATGTGCCAGAAGACGCCTCCAGAATGTGAGGATCAACAAGTTCTAAGAAGTGAACTCCAAAAGCACTTGAGGAGTTTGCCATGTTTTTTATTGGTTTTAGATGATGTATGGTCCAAAACAGATATTGATCATATTTTGGGAGATCCTTTAACAGATGTAATTCCTTCCAAAAGCGCATGTTTGATCACAACCCGCATCCCAGAAACGTTACAGGGTTTTCAAGCTGAGAAGATAGAAATAAATCTCCTGAGTGATGATGATAGTCGTGCTCTGTTTTGCATCCATGCATTTAGGGGAACTAAAATCCCAGAGAAGCTTGCCAAGGATCTTGTTCCTGTCGTTGAAGACACTATCAGAGCTTGTGGCAATCTTCCTATCTTATTGGAGGTAATTGGATCAGAGAGATCAGGAAAACGAGATAAAAAAGAATGGGGAGAAACATGTGAAAGACTTAAACAAGCCAAGAAGTTATACAATGATCAGTACGAGATGGCTGTAAGGAGCTTAAAAATCAGCTATGACTCGCTCCCAGATGATCCTAAAGATGATCTTAAAGGTAGATTTCTGGATTTTGCTGCCTTTCCAGAGAGAGAAGACATTGAGATATCTCAGGTTCTGGATCTGTGGACAACTCCTTCCTTCAATGAGAATAGTGCATATTGGTTGTTGTTGAAATTGCAAAGTAGATGTCTAATCAACATCTCAGGTTACTGGTGTTATATACACGACTTTATGAGGCGGTTAGCAATAAGCATCATAGAGGAAAATCAGCTCCCATTTCGGAAACAGCTATTTGCAGGGCACAATCTCAAAAAGTTCCCAATTGAATGGTGCAAAATTCAACGTGGAAAGGAAACGTATGAAGTGTACCAAGCAGAGAAACTAATTCTTATAAAAAGCCAGATCTCCAGCATACCAAGAAATGCATTTCCATTTTTCAAACGCCTTTCATATCTAAAAGTGTTGGTACTTTCTTCTAATTTAGAGCTCGTAGAAGTGCCACCTGAAGTATTTAATAACCTAGAAGAGCTGGAAAAGTTAGATCTAAGTTGGTGCTTTGCACTTACATGTTTACCAGCTGAAATTGGAAGAATGAAGATGTTGCAGAAGCTGAATTTAGCAGGGTGTGTGGCCTTAACTGGCCTGCCGCCTGAGATAGGGGAGCTTGAAGAATTGGTAGAGCTTAACTTGCATAGTACGGGCATTCAAGCTTTACCATCTACTATTGGAGATTGTAGCAACCTTCGGGATCTCACTCTAGATGACTGTACAAGCCTCATAAAGCTGCCAGCTGAAATAGGGAAACTCGAATGTCTTGAATTTCTAGATGCATCCCTGGTGCCTATCGTGGAAATTCCAAAAGAAGTTGGTAATATGAAGGAACTTCGGTACTTGAAGTTGACAGGCAGTCATATTACATCTCTTCCTTCCGAGCTGGGAAACTTGAGAAATCTTGAAACAATCCATTTAATTAATTGTGTGCAGTTGAGAGAAGTGCCTCCATCCCTGGAAAACCTTTGTGATGGAAAGCTTAAGGAATTTTTCATCTATAACACGGGCATGTCACTAGAAAATTTACCTGAACGTCTAAAGTCAAAAGTGGGAGAAGACTGCATGCGTCTCCATGGTGTAGAAGATAAAAATGATGAAGATGCTGATTCAAGCTCAGAGGATGAGCCCAAACAGAGATTACCATTGTTCGACCCAGGAGACAAAGATAGGAGAAGAATGGCTCATGGGCTTGCTAAAATGATAACTGTGGCACAGATAGAGCCTTTCGAGAGCAAAAAAATGAAAATGGCAGTACGAATGATTTTCACTATGGCAAATGATGACCAAACAAGGCACACTGTAATTGCAAATGGCGGCTTGCCTGTTTTGCTAAGGTGCATAAGCGAATCCAAACATGATGATCTGGCTTCTTATGCAGGGTCTACATTAGTCAACATGTGTGTAACACCTTCCACTCACCACCTTATAAAGGATGCAGGAGGTTTGGACGTTTTGGCTGCAACTCTTCTTAATACCCGCTCTTATATGGGACGTTCTGCATATCAAGCACTGTCGTGGATTATTCAGACAGACCGAAAGAGACAGGCACAATATCGCATCATCACCAACGATTTCAAGAGCAAATTTGGAGAGCATCAGACGGAAGAAGAAGAAGAAGAAGGAAGAGAATGTAAGTGCTTTCAATGCCTATGCCAGTTATATGATATTCTTGAATACTACTACTACAGGCAGAGGCAATTGGCTCGATAAAGATCTTACATAATACAACATGGCAACTTGGTCTCTTTTTCCACCTCCGGAATGGAAAAAAAGGGCTGCCACAAGATGGCAACTGGAATCTCATGGGTCGTGGGGCCTGGAATCTACTCTCCAGTTTCCATGCTGCTATACGACCGTCATGGTCACCGCAAATACTTCTCTTTCTAATTTTCGGTGTTTAAGTGAATATTGTTTTGACTTTTGTCTGGTTCTTAATTCCACGGGAATGCTGTGTCCAAAGTGTCAGTTTACAACGCTGAGTTTTATTACGTAGTTTAACTTACCATATTGTTCCCTTTGATTGACTTTATATTATAAACTTATATTATGTACATTGACTTGTTTAGTAGTTGCATGGTGTGGTCTATCTTTTTCTTTCTTGTTTTCTATCATTACTAGTAATAGTGCCCAACATTATTGAGCATTAATTGGGAACCTGTAAAACAGTGTCCATGTTTCTATTTATGTTATCCATTTCTACAAAAGTACACATTGCAGAGTCTAGTATAAGAGATCAAGAGGCTAATTCATCCCATAGGATCTCTTTGTAAACTAACATTCGGAGTGAAACTCCTATTGTTTTTGAAGAAGAAGAGATTTTAACGTCACGCCACAAGGCAGCGTCCTATCGGACATGTGACACTTTACAACACACCCAGATGGGTCCTGCCCCCACCACTTTACATTGCTGAAGTGCGTCCTTCCCCCACCAACTTTACATTGCATGGCCATTTTGAGTTCTGCTCCTTGTCTTGAGATGTCTTGAATATATACCTTCACTCCATGTTGTGTGGTGCACCTTGAGAATGGTACATAGATCTGGCCATGGGTGAAGGTTGGCATTGGTAGGTAGATGCCAACGGTGGTCATGGATTGGCCTTGTGACTTGTTCATGGTCATCGAGAATGCGAGTCGCACGAGAAACTGCCTTCACTTGAAGGGGAGGAGGTCGATATTTGATGGCTCCAGAGTTATTCTTAGTATGAGGACCCTTGTTCCTTTGCAGGTGCCTGGGATTATCTCTACATCTATGATTGTTGGGTGTGCTTTGATGACGTGAAGGCAGGTGCCATTGCAGAGACCGAAATTCGGGTTCATGTTTCTGAGCCGGATGATGATGGCATCATAGATGTGCAGCTTATGCAGTGGCATGCCAGAAGGAGTAAGGTGTTGATGAACTCGATTGGGAAGTCCCTTATAGCATCTTCTCCTTCTGCAATGATGGCATCCACAAGGCACCCAAAATTTTAACCACTACCATAAACCACTGAAAAACCATTATAGATGTGGTTTTTAATGCTAAAAATTTCATTCTTAATAAAATCCACGTAGCATAGTGGTTTTCATAACTAGTACGTGGTTCAGGGAAAATTTTAAGGGACCTATAATTTTGTATAAGTATAATGAATTGGCCATTCCTTGTAAAATATGCCCCCAAAAGTGTACCCTGAATTGGCCATTTTTTCTATTTTTTTCTAATGTGGTTGCAACCCAATTGACGATTTTTGAACCAAATATCTAATAATGTGTAGCTCAAATGGCGATTTTTAGCTAGATGCTTATTAAATATAGAGCTAGTTGCCCAAACATAAAGAAGTCACTACCCTATATAAATGTGTTTAAGTTACATGTTATATGAATTTGAATTCATACCCCATGTATTTCAATAATGCACAGATTGCTGGTAGAGAGAATTGGAAATCGGACGCCGGAGTCTTCGTAAAGAGGATTGAAAAGTGCCTCGACATTTTGATTTTCCAAAAGAGCGGGATTATTCTTGATTGGTAGATATATTTAGGAATAAAAATTTCTAATAATGTTGGCCCCACGAAGGGGCCTCTTAATGAGTTAAGATTTGGCGAACTTAAGGCATTACAGGATTTGGCCAAGTGGACTAAATGGCCATTCCATAAGCATATCTAATTCTCACTTGGGACTAAATTGGCCCCAAAGTCGATACCACTCCGATTAGCAAACATCTAATTGGCCATTCTAATGTCATAATAGGCAATAAAGTGCTACGAAATGGTGAATCTGCAGGTAGTCCGTAGGTAAGGCATCCTACTCAAGCCGGCCATCGCATTTTGCCTGAACCTGTAATTTGTGGCCAAATGGCCCGCCGGGGCCACTAAAATTTTTGCTGACGTGGTTATTCATGTTGATTTTTTCGTATAGTGTGGTTTATTAAAACCGATATTAGTTTACTACATGGTTTTCTAGCATTAATGTTGGTCATTCATATTGGTTTCTAAGATAGCATGGTTTATTAAATCGACATTGGTTTGTAGCATGGTTTTTCAACACCACTATAAGTATGGCAATGGTTATTTATGTTGGTTTCTATTGTTATATTGCTTAAAGAAGTTGAAATAATTTATGGTGTGGTGTTTTATACCAATTTAATTGCCACGGTGGTTATTCATGCTAGTTTTTTGTTAGAGATAATGTTCTCCCGCAGGCCCTTACGCGGGGTAAGGACCTGGCGAGCCCGGCAGGGCGAGCCTGGTCCGCACCCCGCGTAAGGGCCTGCGGGCGAACATTTTCTAACGTAAAGTTAGGGGGGGAGGATATTTCCTGCCACGTGGCGCCATCGTAGCCACACAACTCTGATTACTCCGTTATCAGCCAGCACCGGAGGAGATGAAGCCAGGCATCGGAGGACAGGAAGCGAGCTACAACAGATTATAAGTTTTAAGAACACTTGTAATATGGGGAAATATCCTCCCCCCTAACTTTACATTATCACAATGTATTTTGTAGACTAGTTGTGGTTTTGTGGCATGGTTTTTAATACTGAGTTAATTATCATGGTAATGACTCATAGATATTACCGAAAAAGATGTGGTTATCCATAGTGGTTACTCATAAAGGAACCCAAAAATCAATGCCGTAATTAACTGCTATCAAACCACTATAGATATGGTTCAGACTTTATTTAAATATCAAGCAAATGAGTAAATGTCCAAATACAAAGGCATCTTTTTTAATTTGTCATTCTTTAGTTTTTTGTAATTTGTTTTGGAAACCAGCATGCAATAGTGGTTTTCAACTCTTCTTCATTTCATGTGGTTCCCCCTCCTATCTTTCATGACAATGTGGTGGTTAAAGTAAAGTTGTTGATAAACTCAGGAGAGGGAAAATCCCGATAATGAGATAAGAAATTCCGTTTTTAGGCAATTTAAAATAATTTTAATCATGTATATAATTGGGAGGAGTCGGTACCCTAGGGGTGGTGTGGTTATGAACACCCCCATGCACCATTAGAGTCAAACAAAACATTCATAGATGTTACATGTGGCAACTTCTAGTTATTCAATTTTGTTGCACTAGTATAGTATTTTTCTAAAATTGAGTACGCATATAAAAGTGCAAACATTGGCATGGCTCTATCATGTGCCAGATATTGGTTGACTATGCTTAGATGCATCAATTCACATTTTTTATCAAGCCCATATGGAAATTTGCCTCAGGAAAGAGCAAACTTAGATGCACTAATGAAGTTAAACGATGAAAACTTTTTGCCTCATTTAATTTCTTAAACTCCATTTGTTGGTAGTTCCTTTAGCCAGAACAGATCTTTGTTTTGTTTATTCAAAGCTAATCAGCAGGATGTTGCCAACGGATACGCCCCTTGCTTTACTTGACAAAATATTATATAGTTTGAGGTTTGTTTTATAAAGTGAGACCTTTATGGACATATTCTCTAAGTTTGCACATGATCTAGAGCTTTTACAAGGTTCAAACCCTTGGAGTTTAGTTTTGCTATAGAATGTCTAGGTGGAAATCTATTTACATGCGAAATTGGCACTGGGATAAGACTCTAGGAGATGCAACCAGGAAAAGAGATATAAGGAGGATTCTTGACATTGTTCCTTTTGTTGTGATATCCAAGTAGTGTCTTCAAAGATCTTATGAATGAATAATCTCTTCAAACAAAAAGATCTCATATTCAACATTTTGTTTCATACGAATGTACATTTAGGGGTTGAAATGTAGAGGCGGAAATGATGTGCATATTCCAACTATACTTGAAGATGCTTCCGTAATGACATCGAGTCAACTTATGGCATAGCCTTAATAGAAATTTTTAATTACAAAAATTGAAAGCTGGATGGTTGATATATCTAACAACACTATAGAAATTGCTTCTAGGCATGCTTTATTATGGTTTTAAACAAGGGAGTTTAGATTTTCGTATCACGTTTTTCATGAAATGAGCAATGTTTTCTTTCTTGATTGTTTTTTGGATCAACTTCATTCATAACATGGCTGCTCCTGGTCATAGTAGCATCTTCATTGTTGTTTTATTTATAGATGGTATCCCTTGCATATTTTTTCAAACCCCCATGAATGGCTTCCATATGCCTGTCAATTCATAATCTTTGCATCTGTACTAGGTGTGCTTTTGATGAGTAAATTTCTGATCTAGCTCAACCTTCTGAAGAACCTCCATAGACTGAGCTTTGGTTGGGCATTAAGGGTGCCTTCCGGATGGGGCTTTTATGATGTAGGCCATTGTTAAGACAAAATTCACAAATGTAGCTTTGCTTCGCACATCAAATCATCTTTCAATTTTTGAGCAACACAGCAGAGCTTAACTCTTGAAAGCAATAGCCAAGCAAATAAAATGATAATTGAGAGAGGAAAAAACTATCATGCAAGAATAACTCATGGAAAACAATGTTTATATGGCTTTAGACAGGAAATCCTAGGTCTAACATGCTTCATGAGCAAAAAATGCTTATGATGTCACAATTGGAAGAAAAATGGCAAGAACAAAAAGCATGAGCGAGGGAGGTACGTTTAAAAAGATCAGGGGCCAGCCTAGAAAACAATAGGAATGATGCGCATGACATGGTAGATAGATGAGAGGATCCGGCGATGTTTCTGCTGGCTGCTAAATGTTATATTGACAGGCTCCAAAAGATGGATGGCCTTAAGTCAAGCTTGATACAGATCATCACCAAGGTTGGAGGCTGCTTACATGCATGCGGCTGTACGGTGGATTTTTTATTTGCAGCAAATATGTCGAGTCTTGTTTTCATCGGGATTAGACTGCAGCAGGGATTTCGTTTCAATAAGGCAATGTTATCTAGGTTTTATTGTCCTTTGGCTATGATTTAGAATTAGAACAAGTTTTCTCCTCAGCTTCGGCAGTGGCAGTTTTAATTTAAAATAGAAGCCAATAGGAAATCCCCACGTCACATTTTGTCGTTCATCCGCCCTCTTTAGTTGTGGTAGCTGCATTGCATAACTGGTATTATTTTTGTTGTTGCAGTGGAATTTTCATGCTTTCGGCCAATATTGCTTGGTAGAAAAAAATTTCAACGACAATAGGAAGAATGCACAGTTAAAAATAGCTAATTAGTGGTTTTGTGGTTGGCTTATTGGAAGTTTTTAAAGTAGAAGATGCAGCAATTTCAAACAAATTTATGTTAGTGCCTTGAAACTATGAGGCCACATCATTTTGAAATCCGATCTTATTAAAAATACAGCTAGTGGAAATCCGAGCTTAAGTAAATATACCTAGGTTACCACTCAAACAACTACATCCTTAAATTTTGAAAAATGCATGAAAACAAATTCAACTAATCTAAAATCCAAATATGGAAGTCATCAACGGCTATGATTGTGATCTACTGCTGTCTATGGAAAAGGGGGGAAGCGACTTCAAAGGGACTAATGAGGCGGCAAACCCTCACTGAGGCGGCGCCTCCAGCCATCAGGGCAAGTAAAAAAAACCTTCAGAGCTCCCTGCGGCGTCTTCAAAGCAAGCAAAGACGGAACCTTGGGGCGAATTTTCATTGCCGGCTTCAGCCAGAGATGGATTTCATTGCCGCCTCAAGCCAGAGATGGATTATTTTGTTTCGTTTGTTCTTCTTTCAGGTGTCGCAGCTACAGAGAGGTATGTTTCGCTTGCTCCTCTTTATTTTATTCTGTCCTTTGTTTCGTTTCAAAGCTCCTTCTGTTTCTTTCATTGAACTGAAATGAAATGACAGATAGTAAGTGGATAAAAATATCCCTTTCCTGGAGTTGAGTTTTTGATTTACCTGGTTTGGGCGCAACACATGTCTGAGGAAAGGAAAGCTGCTTGCTTGGTTGTCGAGGTATGGGAATAATATCAAGCCTGAGATATCATCCTGATCTTTCTCATATGTATTATTCTCTCACCTTTCCATACTCGCATAACCCATCTCATCGAAGGCTTCAAAACCTTTTCTTTTGACTCAAGCTTTGATGCGTGAATATCTCCACCAGGAGCTGACTGTATCAGAAGAAGGCTAGCAACTGTATCAGAAGAAGGTTAGGGGAAAAATTCATGTTAGCCCATCCTATCTAGGACATTTCTTTAACTGCATGCATTCAATCTGCACTGGTTGCAGTCATCAATAGGTTATCAAGAACATTCCGCTGCAATGACAGATTATGCATTATACTGGATAGAAGTGTTCATTCTCACGTGGCTTGCATCTTATTCATGTTTGATAATCCAACTGTAAATGGGCCTCATTTTGTGATGCAACTACTTTGGGCTTGCTAAATCGATCTGCAACTTTACCTTGAGGTTATCGTTACTACTCTTGCTATTTGGTTCTTCCCTTTTACTGGCTCTTTTATATTGCAGAGGTATAAGAAGGAAATCCAGCACCAACTTGTGAAACTACAGTTTTGGCGAATGGAAGCTCATGCTGATTGAGGCAAGTAGGACCTTCCAAGTCTAGCTCTATTTGTTATGCCATTTATTTAGCTAATATTTATAAGCAGGGTTGCTTTGTTTGTTATGCAGGAGATCTCGGTCGGCATCTGGAGACAGACTACGAATAATGCTTGGTAGCTTGTGGTTAGAGTGGAATGCTTCAAATCCCAGGAGCACATACATCTAAAGTCAGCAGGTCTGGTAAAGTTTCATTGACGCCCTATTTTGCTACTTCAACGCTAAGCCAGACCCTTGCTTTTTGACACACTATTTTCTCTCTTTTCTACTCTTCCAGCTATGGCAATAGGCAAATACCTCATCAAGGGTAGTTCAAAGCTAGGAATATGCGTGGAATGTAATTTTTGAATCTCCACGTTGAATACAGTAGGTGCAATCTGCGGGGCCTTGTCGCATCGTCACAGGGAATTAGAGGTGATCCAAATAGAGGTGATCTATTTAAGTTGGATTAATATGTGATGTGATCCATTTGAGCTGTATTAATATATGTTTGATGTTTGAGTAGTTAAATACAAATGCAAGGTCATTACTGTCTTCCTATGCTGGATGTTTGCTATTTGATATAAATTTACATTGTACATATTTCTTTTTAAAAATAGATTTGTCATTGTTTTGTTTATATGAGTTTTGGAATGGGGGTTCAAATCCCCTTGCTCCCTGATTTGTGTTGCTATTGAGGAGCAGTTGAGGAAAGCAAATATAGTGACATAGTTGGAATACGTACTACAAAACATGAATGATTTGTTTTGTTTAGTTTACAAAACCTGAAATGCTTCAAACAACAAAACGTTGTTAGCTATCATTATTAAACATGAAATGCTTCAAACAACAGAACATTATTAAAGATGAAATGCTTCAAACAATAAAACATTGTTGGTTATCATACTGGTTTATCAATGATAAACATGAAGCTAATACATAACAAAACCATACACATTTAGGACAAACAATTACTATAAATAATCATAATTTGCATCTAATGCATTGGGAACCATGTGCATTTACCATGACAGCCATGCTAGTATACCACAACAATCAACCACATTATATTTTCACATAAATAGAGTACTATATTAAACCACATCCATAACAACACTATATTAAACCTCATCCACAACCATCATGTTATACCACATGCACAAGCCATACCCTTAAACACTATAATGTACCACATCAACTTACCAACATGTAATACCACTTTGACAAACTCTACAAAGAAACTATTTGCAATTACCATGTCATAATACCATCATAACAAACCTTACAAGAGAACCCATTAGTTTAGTCACATATGGTTTTTAATGATATCAACCCACAAACATGCATTGGTTTTCTAGAATAGTTTTCTAGTCATAAGCATGGGAAAAACCATGCAGTGTTATAATTTTGGGTGCCTTGTGATCTATGCTCGTATATATAAGGAGTTGTCCATTCAACCTTCGGAGGACCTTATTGTTGATCCTCTGCATGTCTTCATTCTTTTTTTTCAAGATGGCCTTGTCATACAACAAGTGCACATTTGTGTCCGTTATTTCCTTGCCGAAGATGTCGTCAATCAAGTCATCTTCCACAATGCATTCTTCGGGTATTCAACCAAGTCGTGGTCGAGCCCTGGCTCATTGTTCATCCGTTCCCCGTTACCGAGATGTAGTAGCCAATTTGAGAGATTTGCTCGTCTTTGCCGACCCGCATATTTTGTGTCAACTTGTGGGTCTTGAAGTTACACAAGACACCCAAAAATTTAACCACTATAATAAATCACTAGAAAACCACTATAGATGTGGTTTTTTATGTCAAAATTTTCATTTCTAATGAAAACCACATAACATAAAGCACAATTTCATTAAAATGAGAAATTTCGTGATTCCAATTAGGAACGAAAATCCTTTTTAGTCCATTTTATGCCAATTTTTTGAGCAATTATGGCGCCATTTAAAAAAAATATGCATCTAAAGTGCCATTTATTGGCGCCATTAAAAATACTAACATTGCATATAATGAAGCTAGAGAAACATAACATCACAAAAATAGTTAAAAATTCCAAATTCATAGATTTGCATATCAAAAAATTTGCCACAACAGGCAAGGACTCGGAAGAGGGAGTCTGTTTACAAGAGTATTAGTGTACAATTTACATTATATTCATACAAAATTCAGGGTTCCTCATCAGGATCAGGTTCCACATCAGGATCAGGTTCCGTATTGCCAGGGCCATGGCTAGAAGAAGCAACCATAGGATCCCCCCGAAGCTCTCCTCGACTTTGGGCGGTGAAATTGGGATCACTAAGAATGTCCGAGATTGAATTGTGTGTTCTTGATCACATCATAGTCCACATCGGGTGGAGCTTGGGCATCTCCTCGGATTTGATGGATCTACAGCTTCTTCAACTACAAAGCCAGTGGTCTCTCCGTCACGCGAACAAACTGCGATGGTAGGATTCAGTAGGCGGTCAAGCCTATCAAGAATCCCCTTAGGCACTCCCACTGCGGGTCACTTTCGAACACAACGCAAAAATCTCTTATTCAAAGAATGAAGCCCGCCAAAAGAACCACGGGAGAAGTAATCAAACACCCCTGTTCTGGCGGGTACCATTTTCTCAGACGAGGTAGGAGCATGTGGCGAGCCCCACCTGGTTTCTCATGATTATGTCCCAAGCCTTGCCACCGTGCACGAATCTGGCCGTTGCGAGCTTCTCGCCATAGCCTCGGTCTCCCGTCTTCGCCTTCTTAGTTGACAATGTGAACCGGTGGCGGTTCTTGAGGATGATCGTTAAAGGGGAATCGAGGTCAATTGCATCGACAGAGGACCTTCGATTAAGCCTAAATCTTTGTGGCATACACTAGTGCATGGACCTCCCCGAACTCCCAGGGCGGTGGATTCTTGTATTAGTCCTCATACATGCCAATAAAAACTCGGGATCTGGAATCCAGGTCATCCAACACAGATGAAATCAAAAAGTTGTGCTCCGGCCTTGCAAAGACCACTATCCAAAAAGAATCACCGTGGTGTTCTTCTGGTAACCGTATTAAAGAAATTTGATAGTGTGGTTTTGTCCCACATTGGAAATATGCCTCTAGTGTCGGGGCAATCAAGGATACCGGTGCAGGAGTGCATCTAACTTGCCCCCTGCTGTCTGTTAGTTCAACTTCGCAACGAAAGTCTTCAGTATCCTCTCTCTTCAAGACAGCATTGCGTATGAATCTTGCCAAGGCAGGTGGCACGTTACCGAAAACGCCTTCCTTGCCCACTCGGGTTTCAACCCACTTACTATGCAAGGTGGCCATGGAAATCAGGTCGGTATCCTCGAAGCCCCGCAGATCGCGAGATCGAGATCGCTGAAGGACTTGAACTTCCTCGGAAAATTATCCTTCACGTATTCAAAAATCTCCTTCTTCCTTAGTGTCTTTGCCCTTGCCTTGAAGAATTGCTTACCTGTATAATCACTGGTGACCTTGACGAAGGTCTTCCCATCCAAAGACTTCCTGGAACGTAACCCGGCAGATCTTAAGTACTCCATACCCCTCATGCACCTCGTGGTAGGTCCGACCAAGTAGTCGATTCTTTTGCCCGATTCTGATGTAATAGTTTGTCCCTTGTTGTCTTTTAGCTTGCAAGATTTCCACAAGTTCCATAGGGACACGAATAGCTGAAAAATATCCTCTGGCATGAAGACCCACTGGTTGAAATCTTTTGGATGCTTACCACGCATGGTAACTTCAGCCAAAGCCAGATAACGCTGGAAACAACAAGAAGTTAGCCTTGAACATTTAATGAGCAAATGGTGCCGCCATTTGCTAATCTTGCCAACAATTACAATATGTACCTTGTATGGTTCTGAGCGTGACTGCCCGCGTCCCGATGGATCAGGCTTCCCGCATAGATCATATTGATGCCGCAGGTGGGTTATATTATCAATGAAGGGCTCTTTGAAAATAGTCTTCGCAGTGATATCATTGACTTCACAACTGAGCTGCAGGCATTCCTGTTCGTTAACTGTGCCAGATAACACTCGGCAATTCCGTTCAAGATAAATCTTTGACATTTGCTCTTGGGACTTTCTTTGTCCGAAGTCTTCTACATACAAGCTGAGCAGCCATAACTGAATGATTGCCATTCACTATATAATAGTGCATCCCCATGAGGTCATCCTCGGTTTTCCAAGGGACCAGTTTGTTTGTGAGGGGATTGAATGGAATCACATCAGCGGGAGTGAACACTGGATGTGGGTCTCTCTGAAAGGACTCCACCAACTTTTTGACGTGCTCCATATTCCTTGGTCTAGATGTCAGATTTGCTGGCCCTTGATATAGTTTGAACACGTCTATTTTTTTTATAAATGTGACACCCAGAGGAAACAGGTGCCGGTGATCGTAAATTTTTTGCAATGTATTCTCTGCCGTCTTTTCCTCTTCTGACCTTTCCACCTTAAGATTTGCAGGCACCTCTAGCAAGTGCTGAGCTATTCTTAATGTGAGCTTCTTTGGCTCTGGCTTCTTAATGGGGACCCTTTTGGCCGGTGTGTCCAGAGGATCCTCGCTATGCCTTGGGCTCGGAGGTTCACCACCACTTCTACGACTTCCAGCAGGACTTGGAGTCCGAGTCGCTCTCCTTTGTTTTTTAGGTGTCTTCTCCTTCTCAGAGGTCTCCAGCCTGTGCTTCTTCTTCTTTTTCCCATCCGTTTCCTCTGTTTCCACTTCCTTTTCCTCCTTTTCCTGTCTCGCCTTTCCTTCCTTCTGCCCATTGCCTTCCCTATCCTTTTCTTTCCTTTCCCTTTTCTTTTCCTTCTTTTCCTTCTTTTCTTTCTCTTCCTTCCCTTCCTTTTCCTTCTCTTCCTTTTCCTTCTCTTCTCTTTGCTTCTTTTCCTTCTTTTCCTTATCTGGATCTTTGTGTTCCTTTCTCTTAACATTCCTCTTGCCCGCCGCCTTTCCTTCCTCAGTTTCCTGGACAACATCCTCAGTAGAAGATGAGGAGTCTTTGTCGGCTGCAGGTGTCTCCTTAGTTGGTCTTGTCTTCTTCTTGCTCACTGTTTTTAGCCAGGCCGTGTCCACAATGGCGGGTAGTTTCTGTTGGGCTAGTGCCTTGACAACGAATGAAGGCGAGTTTTTCGACTCGTTCATCCGATTGCGAAGAATCATAAAGCCCCTCAAGATTTCTTGTGGGCCTTTGATGTCAGCTTCTTCAAAGCTGTTGTACGACGGCAGCGCCCAGCCTTGCTTCTTCGCCGAACCAGCTACATTTGCAATGCTAGCAGACATTACAGTGGGATCATAAAACTTCCAGTCCACATAGTAGACAATTATTCTCTGCTTCAAAGTATCCTCACAGACCACCCGGATCCAATCCTCGCGACCGCTCTTGGCAACCATCTTCATGTGGACCAAGATACCTGGCTGGTAAATTCCGGCTGTTTCTGGGTCTGTCTCCCTTATAAGGAGGCAGAGCTCTCTTCTGCAGTCTCCTTTCGAGCCTGTAGCAGTAGAGGGGCTCACCCGCATTACTTCCATGCACCAGTACCTGTCCCACCAAGGAGCTTACAATGGAGTTGATCAACTTCATTCTGGAGCGATTTGATTGTGGTCATGAGCCACTGATGGAAATTAATCCATCTGAATGTTATAGGAGACTTGCAATGAGTTGAATTCTTGAACCCCCTCCTTATCTGGACGAGATGCTACAGCAATTGAGGCCTCTTCTTCGTGCTGGATATTTAGCACACTCTCTGGATGCATACATATCAGAGTTCATTCATGAAATTTCTAAGGGACAGATGTATGGCCTTATTAGGGTGTACTACAACGTGTACAACGGTTTTGTGGAGTTGGGTCCGCTCTTCTTCCGTGAGTATCATCCTGTGGAATTACTTTTTCTAATGACTAAGTACCCCATATGGTGGGAAGAATCAGGCTGGGATGAGCGTGAGCTCTTGACTCCTAACCCAGATGAATAGGTTAGACCTCGCAGGGGAAGGGAAAGGGGAAGGGGAAGGGGTTAGGAACCTGGGGGAAGGTTACTAGGGACATACATAGTTCATACTTCGGTCTCTATTATGTTTGGAAGTTGGTATATGATACCGTGTTATTATGTTCTCTAAATATTCATGTATGTATGATACACGGGTACTGCACGTGTCCTAAACCCCTGCATAAGGTCTATGATACAGGGTACTGTACACGTGTATACAACCCCTGCATAAGGTCTATGATACAGGGTATTGTACACGTGTATACAACCCCTGCATAAGGTCTATACAACCCCTATAATGAAAAAATTCCAGTTTACTAAAAATTTTCCCATTATAATGAAATTGTGCTTCATAGTGGTTTTCATAACTAGAGCGTGGTTATTCATGTTGCCTTTTTATTATAGCGTGGTTTATTAAAACCGATATTGTTTTATTACATAGTTTCTAGCACCAACAGTGGTCATTCATATTGGTTTTCTAATGTCACATGGTTTATTAAATTGACAGAGTTGTGTAAAATGGTTTTTCAACACAACTTTAATGTGGCAATGGTTGTTTATGTTGGTTTTCTACTGTCACAAAGTTGAAGTACTTTATGGCGTGCTTTTTTATACCAACTTAAATGCGATGGTGGTTATTCATGCTAGTTTTTTATTATCATGGTGTGTGTTATAAAATGGTTGTGGTTTATATCATAATTTCAATACCAAGTTAATTATCATGGTAATTACTCATAGACATTCGCCTAAGAGGACTTGGCTATCTATAGTGATTACCATAAGGCCTCCAAAAACAATTATCATAATTAACCACCAAACCACTATAGATATGGTCTTTTGTATTTTTTTTTTGTTTTTGAAGCACTTTGACCTTATTCAAATATCATGAAAAAAGCACAAAAGGTATCTTTTGTAATTTGTCATCGTTTGGTCTCTTGTAAATTGTTTTCCATCTTTAGAAAACCAATATCTTCTATCAGGGTTCTGAAACTATAGTTGCTACTTACTAATATAAGATCATTTATTTCTTAGACATTAGAATCAACTACTTTTTTAATGTAATTACGTGTAACCTAATGCATATACTTGATGCGTTAGAAAATATCAAATATAATATCTGAGTACTTTTTCTTTTGATGCATATGTTCCCTAGCTTGGATTCCTTCATTGTTGATCCATTTACACCTGCAGATAATAAGCAAAAGGTTAGTGCATTCATACACTTTACCAAGTTTGGTTCCAAGATACAATCCATCCAATTTCATATTTAGAATTATCTTTAGATGCTTTCTAATGTTGATATCAATATAGGAGCATGCCAAATATATATAGCTTCATTTGGATTCTTGTTGGGGATACGATCATCACACAATCATCTACGAATGTATAGTTGGTCAGCAAGCCTGTTACTGCTAAGGTTTTTCCCTCGAAAACCCTTCCAGACAAGGGTTTTTAATCTTGGACAGCAATAAGCCTGTTGTCCTTTGTTTGGGTTCCACAGGCCATTTGGTCTTCGTGGATGATAAAAGTCAATACAGTTCGATTCAATTATATTTAAGAGGCCAAATCTTCAACAAATGCTAAGATTATTGAGAAATTTTCAATCGGTCTGAAAACATTTTCCTCCAATTCATAGGTTGAAGGTATTTTCTAATCTATGATTGTATCAAGAATACGACTCTTGGATGTCTGATCGATTCTGAAAAGGTCTGAAAAGGCCTAACGAGGCTTGAAGAAAACATTTTAGACCTACCAAGGCCTAATATGCCTAGCAAGATTAACATGTTATGGGTATTTACTTAAGCTGAGACCACATCATTTAACAATTTTTAGGATCTTTCAACCATTTAAGTTAAAAAAATATTGATATGCCAAAATGAATAGTTCAAATGAAGAAGCAAGGAAACCATCCCCCAATACCTTGATCGAAGCAAATATAATTCTGAAGTAAAGGAAGGCCAAAACAAAGCTAAACAAAACCACCAAGTGACCATTTAGCCTTGGGGCATGCCCCTTGGCTATATAGCTTGGTATTAAAATTAATCCTCCTAGGATTAACTCTCATTCCACCGTCTCTGACCAAGCAAGAAAGAATGAAGAGTCATTCCTTATGGAAAATAAGAGAACAGTGGAATTTTTTTTTTTATGGAATGTTATGCCTTATTAGCCTCAAAAAACACAGGCCCTCAAGAAAAGGATACAGATTTTGAAGACAATGGTAAACTTGGGTCTGATAGGAGAGCTCTCTCTCTCTCTCTCTCTCTCTCTCTCTCTCTCTCTCTCTCTCTCTCTCTCTCTCTCTAGCGTCTGGGTGTTTGGTCTAGTGGTAACACACTAGTTCCTTAGCAATGTGGTCTCGAGTTCGAGACCGCCCAGAATCGCACTCGGTATTGTTGGGAGTCAAATCCTAACAGACGCAATGTAAGGTGGTTGGGGGCAGGGCCCAACCGAGCAATGTAGTGTGGTGTGTGGTC
Organism: Isoetes taiwanensis; assembly: GCA_021234155.1. Classification (NCBI taxonomy): domain Eukaryota; kingdom Viridiplantae; phylum Streptophyta; class Lycopodiopsida; order Isoetales; family Isoetaceae; genus Isoetes; species Isoetes taiwanensis. Next base: position 8,146,633 of record JAJEKV010000005.1, read on the forward strand.
ACATGTCCAGTTGGATGCTGCCTAGTGGCGTGACGTTAGTTATGTAGTGTGGTGTGTGGTCACATGTCCAGTTGGATGCTGCCTAGTGGCGTGACGTTAAAATACTATCTATCTCTCTCTCTCTCTCTCTCTCTCTCTCTCTCTCTCTCTCTCTCTCTCTAATTGGGTCTGATAGAAGAGCTGGCACCTTCTTCAAGTCGAACAAGGCCAGGACTTTGCGCGGCTATCTCACCAGAGGGGAGAGGCCAAGCCTAGGAGATGGACCCCAACAACGTTCCCAGGGTAGCCTTTCCTGGCAGCGCTCCTCTGGGATGCCATATGCAAATGCCCTCATCTCGGGGCTTGACTTCCCTATCCAACCATTGAATGTTTTGTTCTAGGATGCTGCTTCAAGCAGGTTCAAAAAAACCCAACATCAGTCTGAGAGAACTTATCTAACCACGAAGCGTCCTGCGGACGACCATGTAGAAACCCAAGTGTTTCGATTTCCCGGTAGTATAGAGGCTTCGAAATGGCGATTTGACTTTGCCATATCATCCGAAATGACAAGATTACCCAAGGGACCAAGTTACATGGCCAGTTTTGGCAACAAAAACACGCTACATGGCAGTATTCCGCAGCCACCTCTTAGGCCAATCATTAGGGCGGATTTGGGGTCTGAAAATGGCCTCCTATCAGCCATTCCACGTCATATTTCCGCTCCCTTTTTCCCATGCCACCTAGGATACCAAACTCTCATAATTACAGATTTGCTTGGAATATTCTTCCGGAATAAGGGGGATTGCACATTCATGGCGCCATATGTATTTAATTCTGTTGGTTGTCAGACGGACTGATGCAACACGTGGCGCTTCTAAAATGCCACTTGCATTATAGCATACCGGCAACTCATGACGGTGTCTCTTGGTAAGCGTCTTGGCGTCACCGCCTTCTACATTTCAAAAGTTGAATGTGTAGGTTGAAGCTTTGTATCGGATCGGACTTTCATTTCGAGGGCTGGCTGCGCTTTTAACCGATCTTCACTTCATCCTAATACAGGCTTCCCGCCCCTACAATTCCAAATTTGAATTTGCTTAATGTATAAAAGCATGGATTGTAGGAGAATGGACTTTTCGATTTCCATATGCACGCTGCAAATTTCAAAAACGGTTAGTATGGACGACGCTCGCTCACACGGCGAATTGTGTTGGGGCATAAAAATACCACACCTTGATTTCACAACCGTCGATCTACTACAATGGGAAGTTGCTTGTTGTCAAATTAAACTTAAACACAAGTGAGGCTCGGCACTTACGTGGTTTTCTCGAGGAGGGTTTGGAGTGTTTTTTTTAAATCCCAATTATCGACATAGTGTGACGTAGCATCTTGGTATTAAATAGTATGTTAAATTCAATTATATCGGTGTTCATGTTCTGGTTAAACTCAAATCATATAGGTTTAGGAATAAGGTTAAAAAAGGAAGATATTGGCTATTTAGGAATAAGGTTAAAAAAGGAAGATATTGGATATTTAGGTATAAGGTTAAAAAAGGAAGATATTAGATATGGCTCAAATTTCGAGATATGCACATAATGGCATGTAATGATGGTTGATAGGACTGGAATACTGAATCATTCCTACGATTTTCACGCCTAATCCAGCCTTATATCTATTCCAGCCTAGATTGGCCCCATTCTCCCCCCCTCTCCGCCCAATCTTTGCTAGATCCTCCGCCCAATTTCTCTAGTCCATCGCCATGAAGAGATCAGCTACGGAAGAGCCGGAGGTGTCCTCCAAGAGGCGCCTATTACGGCTGGAAGAGGTGTTCCCTCCGCAGTTCCCTCCGCTGCCCACGGTTCTTGCTCTGAATGCCTCTGATTCCTCTGATTCCTTTGACGAGGAATCAGAGAATGAGGAATCAGAGGAAATTTCGGAGCAGGAGTTCATCACAGGTGTTCTTGAAGGCTGGATAGGAGATTCTTCAGAAAATGAGTGGTCTACCGACGGAGAAGAAGCCGAAGATGATGAAGAAGATGAAGAAGTTGAAGACGAATCTGCTGACTTCGAGGAGCTCATGGCGTTAGTTCATGGTACATGCATGTTTTCTTTCTTTTCTTAAGCATTCAACTAACGGTTATTTCTTATTTTTTTTTGCAGATGATGAAGCAGATGAATGAAATTTGTTAGGGCAGAGCACCTCTTATTTTTTTTTCCTTGTTCTTAGTCGAGCTTGCCTCCAGCTTCTTACCATATGACTGCAAGCCTCCGGGCTTTTTTGTTGTGAATAGTTGAAGCCTCCCAAGCATTTAAATTTACAAAATGATGTAAAGCCATACGGCCATAAAAAATTTTGAATGTAAAAAGTTTTTGCTTCTAATTCCATTTGAATACCTAACTTTTTTTTTACTGTACATGTGTTATCACTCTTAAGTACATAAGTCATCATCCCTTTTCAAAGAGCATATTATTTTTCAAGGATCACACCAAGCGAATAGTACATATGCAACAAAAATGGAACACACTAAATTTGCATCGTGTGATCCACTTTCTTATTTGTTGTCAAATTAAAACTAAACACAAGTCCTTCAATAATAGTCTCCCATTTGCATATAAAATATCTATCATTCCAAGTTATATTATGTTTTATGAACTAAAATGGCCTCCTATCAGCCATTCCACGTCATATTTCCGCCCCTTTTTTCCCGTCAGATTTGCTTGGAATATTCTCCCGGAATAAGGGGAATCGCATATCTATGGCGCCATATGTATTTAATTCTCTTTGTTGTCGACAGATTGATTGACAACACGTGGCGCTTCTAAAAAGCCACTTGCATTATAGCATACCGGCAACTCATGACGGTGTCTCTTGGTTTGTCAGATACCAATCATGCGCATCACCGATTCTTGTCTTGCCCTATTTTCATTTAGAGTCCATTCCCGCCTTCTACATTTCAAAATTTGAATGTGTAGGTTGAAGCTTTGTATTAGACTTTTCGTTTCGAGGTGCTTTGATTGCGCCTTAAAAGTTCGTGAACCGGATCTTTACTTCATCCCAATACAAAGCTTCCCCCCCTACAATTCGAATTTTGAATTTGCTTTTGTATAAAAGCATGGATTGTAGGAGAATGGACTTTTCCATATGCACGTTGCAAATTTCAAAAACGAGGTTAGTACGGACTGAGTCTCAAACGGCTTAATTGTGCCGGGCATACAAATTGTACACATTCATTTTTCAAGGCCGCGGCGATCCACGCGGTATGGAAGCTCCAAATGATGTGTGGATAAGGATCCAACTGACTCAGGAATATGCTCCAGTCTTCAATCGCAAAAAAAGAGGTCTAAAAAATAAGAACTTAGACCTCGACATGTTGCGCCTTGCAGGCTCAAAAAGTATCGACATCTGGGCGGATGGCAGTTTATATCCATTGATCCGTTGAGTGGCGGTGAAACCGCCATTTCGGACGCTTCAAGTTTAGTCCGATTTTGTGGTGACGGTAACTCGGCCTCTTGGGATATTGTGAGAGATTGAGAGAGGATGAAGGCATTCGGAATCGAATACAGCTCCTTGAGATGAGCTGCTTCCGATTGTCACAAGAGAATTATAACTTAAACCAGCAGCTCTTTTTTCTCTCGCTTCATTACTCCACTGTGATGAAGGAAAGGAATGACGGCTTGGGGAGGGAAACTTCTTTGAGATAATGGCGGGGAGAAGTCCAAATTGGTGATAGGGCAGCTGCAAGAAAAGATCCAAGAGCTCGAAAAGAGCAAACTTTGGGCTTCAATGTAGGTTAAAGAATTTGAAGAAAACACCCTTTGGCTTGCGAAAGGAAGAAGCATTATCGAATCGATAGAGGAACCGAAGTTTGGATCAGGTGCATTCAGACGCAGGTGGTCACGCCACAAGGTCCGCTTTTACAACACTAGCAAAGGCCAGTTAAGATCTGGGGAAACTAGAAGCAATCTTGGTTACGTAGTGAAGAACCTAGCGACGAACAGGGAGATAGTGGACATGATTTGTCAGCCCTACAACTCTCCTCTCAAGAAGATGGTATTGGAAATGGTACTAGGGAGATCTACAAGAAGTTAGAAGCGGCAGATGTACGACTGTTGTGATGATGTAGGCATCGGTGAGGCTTGGTTTCACCGTTCTCTATTCAAGCCATTCCACGAAGCGTTGAAAAGAATGGGCACAAAAAGTATTCGCCCACGCCACAAATTGTCGAGAATACAAGGGTTACTAGGACAAAGATGGTGTATGCCATATTAGGAGAGATGCACCACGTTGAATGTGCTAGTCCTGCCATAGCCATAAAAGATAAGAATGGCAAGGATTGTTGTGATATAGTTGGAATGAATGAACGCAATAATCTTTGGGTTGACCTGGTTACTCTCTTACAATTCCTTGTCAAATATTATGACTTAACAGATTCTGTAAAACTAATGGTGAGATTGAAGTTTGCATAAAATTGGATGAAATGGAACCCGACCAAGTTTGAGAAGTATGAGAGGGTATCCGTTGTCATCATGAATAGAGCAATTGAGAATGCAATTGCACATGCTAAATCAAAGAGCAACAAGAATAACAAAAAAGATGTAAAGGTGACGGACGAGGAGAAGAAGCGTGCCGAAAAATGGTTCTCATGTCAATCTGAAGATGACACCTGGTGGTTAGGTCTCTTTAAAGTTCAGAAAGAAACCCACGAGGTTTTGAAATGGGTGTTCAATCAAACTGACATCCCGAGTCTAATATCTAGATTCGAGGGAGGGGAAAAATTGCAAGTAGATCACTATGGATCTTACAAAGTAATTTTTCACTTGGCGTCTGATTTAAAAACTGAGAAAGCAATGTACAACATAAGTGGAGGAGGACAAGGAACATGCAAAAGTTGTCTGTGCAATCATGCAAGGAAGTCAAGTACTGGGAAGACTGTTTCAACCTTCTCCCTTAACCAAGCAAATGCTCCTAATAGAGGAGAAGAAGATCCCAAGTTCCATGGCATTTTCCCCATTCCATTAGAGAGGGTTCATATATCTGCACTTTGCACGGCTTTGTGAGAATCATCGACAAGATGATATTTTTGAGCTGCAGATTCGTGTGGAACATTTCAGACAAGAAGAGAAGAGAGGAAGGAATTCGTAGAGTTGAACATGTTCTATCAGAAGCAGGTTTGCATGGTGGCAATGTAAGATTAGAGCTCGATGAGAAACGGGCAGGAAGAACAAGTGTGCCTCGTAAGGTGTCAATTGGAGGGATGAAAGCTCGACGCTTCATAAAGAATCATAGAGAGGCTCTGAACGGAAACCAGATGGGAGAAAAGGTCTATGAATTTGGAAAATTGCTGGTTGATGCGGAGCAGGACCGCATGATGATGGCGTTCGTTCGGCATTGAGGAAAAAAAAAAGCATGGGATGCATTGTCTGAATTGTTCCCATACATTCAGAGAATGGACCTCACAAGAGAAGATGCAGAAATGTTCGTGCAAGCGAATAACAAATTTATTAAAGCTTTCATAGACGCATGGGGAGAGAGTGAAGTCACGCACTACTTGCACATCTTTTGGGCTCATGCACCTTGGTTTTTTAGGAAGTATGGAAGCCTAGCAGTGTGGAGTGCACAAGGCATGGAGAAGTCGCATAAACAAGCTAAAATAGCCTTTCATCGTAACACTCAAAGAGGGGGTGGAAATGTGGGAACCAACCCTCTAAGACAGATGACAGAGTGGTCGCTTTAAGGAGCAACCCAGAAGTCGTAAACACCATTGGCATAATGCTGAAGAGAAAACGGAAAGTTGCTTGGCAAAATTCTAGGGCCCCACTAGCATCGCAACAGTGGAGATCTAAGAGACAAAGAATCGGTAAAGTATACTTGTAATGTGTAGCATGTTCACACGACGCGAAGTACTTGCCTCCAACCTTGTTTGCACAACTGTAGCTTCGCGTCGTGTGATCTTATTTGTATCATACGGCGCGAACAGTGGAGTTCGCTATTGCTTGCATTTATGTGGCTTCGCGTCGTGTGAAGCTTTACAAGATAATAATAAAAAAGGGTTACTTTTGATTAAAGTTGTGAAAGATGTTACATTGAAAAACAAAATACAACGACTCATTGTTGCTCCAGTGCGAGCTCTTCTTCATTATCTTCATCATCATCATCAGCTCCGTCCTCGTCTTCGTCTTCATCTCTTCCCTCAAGCGAGCAATCACCCTATCCAAACGTTCCTCCAATCTGTCCCACCATCTCTTTGTACATGTCCCGCTCCTGTCCCAATAGCACAACGTGTTCTTACGCCTTGAATTAGCATCCTCGTTGCCGTCATAACCACCTCGGTCACGGTTGTTGGGGCATGTCATCCTCGTCGACCTTCTATTCAACCGCTGATTTGCCTCTCCTCGGCTCACGAAGCATGAGAAGGTTGAATTCATTCTCTTCTTCTTTCTGCTGAATTGTAACGGCGTTTTCCTTTAGAAGATCATCTTGCTCCTTCAACCTCTTCATTAGAACACCCAACACTATGTCAGAAGGGAGTTCTATCCTCTTGCGTTTTCCATTATCAGCGGTTGAGGATGTGGAGGCCATAGATGACAAATGGGAGGGACGTTAAGATTATAGAAGTGAGGAGCAAAGACTCTAACCGGCGGAAGGAGCACATGCAAGGACCTCAATTTATACATATTAGCACTTGAACATATTAAACACACTCCGCTGCTGTCGCACGTGTCGAGGGGATTCTGTCGGTTGTCCGCTAGAACACATTAATGGTACTGTCCGCTGGAACACATTAATAACTATTCTAACTACACTGTATATCACACCACGCGAAATCTGCACACGAGCTTTAAAACCCTATGAAGGGTTTCGCTTCGTGTGATCTGTCTTGTCATTCTCTCTACCACGGATATTGAAAATTAAAAATAGGAAACGTAATATTCGGCACATTTGTCAAAAACTTTTCCCATTGAAAAATAAAACCAATTACAAACATTAAAAAAAAAAACGGGCCCCTCTAGGAGGAGCCCGATGCCTATGATCGCCGGGCAAGCTCTTCCTGGAGGGCAGTGATAATTTTTTTCTGCTCCTCCAACATGATTGCCTGCCCCGCAACCACGTTCTCATATTCCGCAACCTTATCTTCCCGCTCATCGAGTTGGGCTCGGGCAGCCTCTCCCGCTTCGATTGCGGCCCTAAGCCTCTCTTGGAGGTTATATCTCGTGGCGCGCAATTCGCGGTCTAAGGCAGCCCGCTGATTGTCGCGCACTAAAATCACCTCCCTGTAGAAGGCGGCCTTTTCCTCTGCCGCAACCAGCTTGGCGACGTCTTCATCATTCTTTTCTTTTAGAAGGCGGATCCGTTCCTCCGCTTCAGCGCGAATGTTCTGAATTTCCTTGACCAAAACTTGAGACAAGATCTCGGCAGGGATGGAACCGAGCCGAGGCCATTGAAAGTGATGGGAGAACATGAGTGATGGCTGAGGGCGGATGTGGTAGAACAGAAGATGGCGGATAGGAGAAGACAAAGGCCTCCGACGTTTTATATAGAAACTAGAGATACGTTGGAATCTACGGTTGCGACTACCGATAAAGTTGTGTAATAATCCTACGAGGCGAAATTATAGCATTCAATTAGGCAACGGTAGCCTATGTTCGCATCATGGGATCCGTCATATCCTAGCCGCATCAGATGCGAGGCCGCATAAAAGACAAGCAGTTATTGTGGCAAATAAGATGCCACGTCCTTGGCATGACGTTGTCATCCACAAGCCACGTATGTGAATAGACGTTGTCATCCACATGCAAATTCGCATTTACCTGCAAGTTATATCACATAATCTAGCTAGATATTTGTGTTACATACACTTTTCCATTAATAAATTATGAATTTATACATACAACGAGGTGTACGTTGTGGAGATCATACGACGCGAAATCCATTGATTGCTACCTAATTGCAAGAATGGCATTTCGCGTCGTGTGATCTTTTAATAAAACAAAACAAGAGAACAGATAGAAGCAAGAAATAGAGCAAATTTTTCTTTGAAACAAAAAAATATATATACAATGGCTACGGATCTTCATGATCCCAGATGCCGAAGCCAAAGTCAAAAACTGTTCATCCTCCGCAGCTCGAAGCTTCTTCTCCATATCTTCTAGCGCTGCGAAATGTTGTGTGCAATTAAATCGCCTCTAATTCTACTATTGGCCTCTCAAGACTGTTAATGTTGCTGCGAAGCTCAAGGTCTCGCCATGCAGCACCCCCTAGTGAATTCTAACACATCCACCGCCTCCATCTTCTCGCGATTTAGACGGCGAACATTTTAAATCGTGAACCTCCTTGAATCTCTTCATCACCACAAGAAGGGGTGATGTCCGCTGGCGATTCTGGGCGCCGTCGCTTCTTCGGAGGAGGATGAAGATGCCATCGGAGGAGAAGGCGGAAGGCGGAAGGCGGAAGGGGGAGAAGATGAGCAGAAGAAGGCTGAAGGCGGAAGAGGATCGGAGGTCGAAGGCAAGATAGAAAGTCTTCTATTTATAACAGGGATTTCGTGAGTAGCTTGAGTCACACCCACGAAGGATGCCGCGGGTCGGGAAAATCGACCGCTACTTCTCGCGTGTGTGAGGAAAAAGGACCGTTACTTCTTCTAACGCTTTTTCTTCCGGAGAAAGCTCGTGTGATAATTTTTATTGATAATTTCGGTGATACAATCTATACATAAGTAATTTTACTCGATACATAACTAAAGATAGAACTTCTCATTGAAGCAAAATAGAACGGCATGGAGATCACGACGCCGAAATCCATTGATTGCTACCTAATTGCAAGCAAGGCATTTCGCGTCGTGGTGATATTTTAATAAAACAGTAACATACATTGGAACAACAGGATAGATAGAAGCAAAAATAGAGAAAACTTTTCTTTGAAGCAAAAATAGATAGATACAACGGCTAGGGATCTTCATGATCCTCTAGCTGATTTTCATGTCCCGCACCGGCCGTAAAGGCTGCGTTCTCATCCTCCGCAGAGCTCGAGCTTCTTCTCCATATCTTCTAAGGCTGCGAAATCATGTGAGCAGTTTCAACTGCCGCCCTCGCTGCTCGTCGCCTCTTGGTACATGGCGAATGTTTCCACGAGCTCAACGTCTCGCTTCGTCGCGGCCAGCCCCTCGTGAAGGCTAATCTGCCGACCGATCCTCATTGTTCTCGGGACGGCGAGGCGGTTGTTTTCATCATGGATCTCCTTGAATCTCTTCATCACCACCGCAAGGGTGATGTCCACGAGCAGCTCTGGGGGCCGGGAAGTGCTATCTTGGCGTGGTCGCTTGCTAGAGGAAGATGATGATGCCATCGGAGCAGAAGGTGGAAGGCGGAAGCCGGAAGTAGAAGATGAGCAGAAGGCGGAAGGCGATCGGAGGTCAGCGTGGACATCGGTCTTCTATTTATAACATGAGTCACACGAGCGGAATAAATAAATTAATTGTCTTTTTCCAATAATATTTCATTTCTTCGAGATAGATATCACACGACGCGAAAACCTAGATATGACGTAAAAATCGGTGATGTATTTAAGGTGATGTGAATAAATACAAATAAAATAATTTTTATTAGGAATTTCGGAAGGACAATCCGTACATAAATAATTTTACCGATACAAGTTGGAAAACATATAACTTCCAATTTCTCAAGCTTCGTCGTCAATTTCATGCTCTTTCAATCCCCTGCCGCACTGATCCAACAAGGCAATGACTTCCATGTTATCGACCCCAGCTTCCAACCTTGGGTGAGTCAAGCCAGCAGCTAAAAAATTTAACATATTGCTCGCCCGCAGACCGGCTTGGTCGTCAAAATATTGTAACACGACATCCCGCCGAATTGCTATCACCCTTTCAGTGTTTGATGCCAATTGGGAATGGTTCCCGAACATGCATAATGCACGGAGGTAATAGACAAACTCTGCACCCTTTGGACTGAAAGTTCTCAATGAAGACGATTATCTCCCCATTAACGAATCTTGAGATATATCTTAACAATGTAGAGTCCTTCAATCTTTCCCCGTCCCCGCGTGCATGTCGGCAAGAAAAATCATCTACTTCCCACAAATAAGAACCCTCAAGATTATCTTCTTCACATTTATCCTCATCTACCAGGCTTATGCTGCCGCGATTGACTGAAGGGCCTGCCAAACCTGTAGATCCTGTTGGCAGCTTTGCACGGAGACGCTGGAATTCTTCTTCCGTTGGTAGATTCGCCTCATCTTGAGCAAATCGAGACTCCAGCCTCTCATATGCTTCTTTAAGCTTTATAGCATTGCCGGTATAATTAGATACTTCAAACATCTCTTTGTCCAAATCCTCTTCAAAATCTAGGCCTAAGTTTACCCATTCGGCCAAGGTACTGATAAGCTCGTCTTCCCTAGCACACATTCGTAACATAGACGGGTTCCTCAGTATATCACTTAGCAATAAGTATTCTTTGCCTTCCACTAAAATTGGCGTTATGTCAGACAACTTCTTTTCATCCTCATCCCCATCCTCGTCACCTTCAGAATCATCTCCCTCCTCTGGTTCACCCAAGGCCAGTGCGTCGAAGCTAAAACTCCTACATTCTTGCTCTTCTTCTTGTAGATCTATCTCCATTTCTACGTCATAGTCAGCATCATCACACATAACCGACCCCCTTGGCTTAAAGATTTCATTGTTTCCATTGTATCTTGGTTTGGCCGAAAGCGTAATGCAATAACTAGCAAATGCAAACGGCAAAGAGAAATAAGATACCTTCTTAAGCACAAGGACGCGCCGGGGAGGAGCCCGTTCGCTAAAGATTCTTGAAAAACATCTTCCCCTGCTTGCAAATGGGAAGCCGCCTCCTCTAGAGCTGGTTTTGGAATCCACGAGCCGGGACATCTGCAAAGGGCGTCTTGGCCGAGACCAAGCGGTGCGGGTGAAAGCTAAAGCAACCTCGCGATAGCATCCAAGCTCGCATCTTGTTTGCCATGATGTCCAACTCCTTGCAATAGAACGGATAAATCGCGAATCGGCGCAACTTCCTCGTTGTCATGAGGGGCGGATGCATACCATTCCGTGAACTTCACATAACAATCCATGGCGAAGCAAACGCAGCGAAAAAACAAGAAGATGTTTAGGAGGCGGTAAGGTCCACTTTTGAACTCAAGTAGCCGGGTGTCGATTATGAAAGGGGACACACCGTTGTGGGGAGATTTGTCCGCACATTTTAGGGTTAGGGTTAGGGTTAGGGTTGGATCACACGACGCCGAAGACTACTATGTGCAACAAAAAGCACAATGCTTGCTTTGCTGGTCGTGTGATCCTCACGTATAACATTAAAAAAAAAAATGCAAAGTGCGAAGCTAGGCTTCTAAGAAAGAAATGGACTAAGAGATTAAGCTTATAAAGCCATTGCATTAAGAAATATTATACATATGAAAAAAACACAAAGGCACTTCACGGCCTTTTTTCTGGGGGGTCTTTCTTCTTGTTGTATTCAGCCATAAAATTTTGACCATAGTACTCGGGATCCCTTTATCGTAAGACAAGGCGCATGTCCTTGGGCATGACAACACCCGCTTGGCATGTATTGCTGCAAAGCTGCGAGTCCTCGAACAGACCGGACACCAACCAGCCCGGCCATTTGAAGAGCATTTAAGGCGCTTGCTTGAATTCAGAATCGGTATGATGTATCGCACCACACTCTTGCGTAATCTCTCTCACGAGCCCGCAAATGGGAGACGGAATGACCATCTCGGTGCTCTTCTCGATACTTCTTAATCTCGCTGGCTTTAATACCGTGCTTCGCTTCTTCCGCCCTCTACCCTCACCCACCCCAAAGATTTGGAGCCTGTTCGGCCGACTCTTCCGGGCCGCCCTCACCCCAAAGATTCTGCAGTCGCTCCTCTACCGACTCTTCCGGCCGTCTCCTCACATTCCTGGTCGCCTTCCCCTTTCTGGCGTTGGGCCTCCTCCTCTGATTTGAAGGTCCTGGCACCTCCACAGGAGGAACAGGAGGAGCAGGAAGAGCAAGAAGAGGCGGCTGCCCAATAATTAATCCGGCATCATATTCTCGCCACCGGTCTCACATTTTCATCCTCATCTCTCGACCGAGTGCACCTCCCTACTTACTCCTCGGAGCTGCTTCTCCCGCTGCCTCATGCGCGGATTTCTTTTCCGGGTCTTCTGTTAGGCATGGTCGGAGGAGGAGAATCTCTATCAGAGACTTCAGAGTCAGATGAAGAAGGCGGACTAATGTAATCACCTGGCCTTACACCACCTGGATGGATCCTTGCAGTTTGCTTAGTTCTTGCCATGGCTTCTCAGCGGATGACGCTTTATACTACAATAACAACGACAAAAATAGACAAATCGCGCGGGAGATAAATAGTAAAAAAGTTTAAAGTAAAATATGATGGTAACGTTTTTAAATAATTGTATACGGAACCCTAAAAAATATCGGACAAAATACGGAACCCTAAAAAACATCGACACAAAAACACAAATAAAAACCGAGATTCAAAGCGCTAGCCGATAGACAATTTCTTGTTGATCGCGAACTCACTAAACTTTACATTTCCCTCTTGCCATAACCAACCCTAATGCCATCAATAAAATAATGGAAGTCGCCGAATTTCCTCTGTCTCCATTAGCACTCTTAGCTCTGATAATGGCCATTCGCTTTCCATGGTGGCGTATAAATGACTTCCTCCCTCTCCATACTCGAATATCCACCGCGACGGAGTGTCTATTATGGTCCTCAAACGGCTCCCAAAAAAGTTGTGCGACCTCTCTTTTTTCGTTTCCTTCGCTTCTAGTTGACAATTAACGATAAATATTGTTTTGGAAGAAAGTATCCGAACTTAAAGGAGGACTTAACTACGCGGACCTCTCGTTAGTTGACCGGATGATTCGTGGAATCGAACATCCCGTGTCGAACCAAAAATAAGCCATCCACAAAATCGGCGGGGGGGAGAAAGCACGTATATGTCTTGAGCTTTTCGACTTCCTGCGCCATCTAGAATATGTTAGCAAATACCTCAAACGGTGTGAAGATTTTGAAACTCATCCTCACGCCTCCGTTTTCAGACATTCCCGCTTGCACCTCGTCAGCCATGCATTTCTTCATTGCAATTACATTGTTCTCATTAGTCCATGGCTTACAAAGTTCACTTAAAGGGGCAATTCAACCGCCTCAAGCTCGGTTTCCTGACCTTTACGTTATAATCATGTCCAGTAAAACCGGATGCCTATACCCCGCAAGGTCACGGCATCCATACCTTGGAAAAGGACAATTCCGATGTCTATGTGATACACGACAAGTACACTACTAATACTTTCGGCCGGAATGACATCCACGACGTCTGATAAACATAAACCTGCACAATAAATTTGTTTGTAAACACGTGTCAACGAAAGAAATGAAAAGATAAGAAGATCACACGACGCCGAAACTATCTCTAGTCTACGCGCTTAAGTAGGCACACCAGCTTCGGCGTCGTGTGATCCGTTTAAAATGGTTACCATTTGGCGGGCAATTTTGGGAAGCTGTTTTTGGTGGAGATTAGCTCTTTGGCCATATCGGAAGGGGTATATGCATGTCGTATTGTTATACTTTCCACTTTCCGCCGCTAGAATTCAACTTGAACTCTTTTATCCTACCTATCCAATGTGTCCGCGACGCCTCGATCGCTTTTGTCGCTTAACTCTATGCTCGCCCCTCGTTGATGGCAGCATACTCACCCACGAACCTATTGAGACAAAACCTCCCACTTCTTGACCTTGGGAGTTCTGAAATGGGGCAAGAACACAGAAATTACAGGAGACATGGATTGCGATGAGGAGGAAGGCGGAGAGGATGCACGAGAGGCCGGAGTGACAAGATGTAAGTTTGGCGCCAAAATTTGACAAGGGAGTTGGTGACGACCGAAAGAGGGCGGTCAAAGTCACCATTATTTTGGGCGGCGAAGCGACTCCCAAAAAATACGGGCCATTAAAATGGTTGCAATAAAAGCGCAGGCATCCCCTATGAAAATACGCCATGTGGATGCCAAGTAAGCCTGCTCATCCTTCTACCTGCCAAGTAATACTGACTTTCGTAAAAAAGGCGCAAACCTGATTGGTCCTGGCGAATCTGACGTGGAAATCTTTAGCCCAAGATAAGGGCCATTTTCAAACCCCAAATCCGCCCTAATGTGACTACGAATGTGTTGTACATGCGCTACTTTGGCGCTTCTTGGAGAAATGGTGGTCTTCTACCCATGAAACTTGGTCCCCAAGGTAATGTCGACGTTCCGAGTCCATTCGCAGAGCCAATTCACAATTCCAGAGTGGGAGAATTGCCCGTCTATGGCCAGGGGCTTTTGGGAGAGGACGTTTGGGGCGAGCTACTTCCAGGGGGTTTTAAGGGTCCTTCCTCTGGTATCAACACTCTCCCTATACGTGATGATACGACGCAAGATCCTGTTCGAATCTGACTAGGACATGACATCCGAAACGTAAACCCCCTGCATCAAATGTGAAATACATGACAAAGGGTAGGAACCCTTGACCATCTAGCCTTAGGGCATGCCCCTTAGCTATATGCCACAACCAATAATGTTGGATACCATGCTATCAAGTAAAGAAGAAAGTACCTAAGTATCAACACAAGGAGGGACTCATACCCCCATCATACATCTATCATAGAGCTTAAATAATCTCGAATGGCACAACCCCAAAAACACCATCCCTTCCTCTAAATGAGACCAAGCAAATCTCATCTCCAAATAGACACGCAAGCAAACAAGGGACTCGTACCTCCAATATGAGCTCAATACAATATGAGAATTTGAACATGACCATGAGAGCTAAGCTCAACAACCATCTCCTGTAGGAAATATCACCAAATAAGGAAGGCTCTTACTTTGCTACTTATTGAAATCAGTGTGACCAACTCCATACAACATCAGATATTGAATCTACAATCCTTTATTATAAAGTTTTAGTGTATGTCGTGCATAAAACCCTAAAACTTTCGACGGCCCAGATTTCACTTAAAATTTTGGACCCTAACATTGGACGGCTAAGATTTGTTTTTTGTTTTCAGATTACGACTAACCCTAATCTACCTGTTGTTGTTGACACGAATGCAGATAGCAATGGAGGCGATGGAGCATCTGTGGAAAATATGGGTGCCAAAGGAGGTCTATGGGTGTTGTTTATGCAGCTTCCGTCTGTATCTGCTATGTCCGGCCTCTTGCAGTTCGTTTGAAACATCTAGGACAGTATTTGAACATATAAAAAGCTCTGTGCATCCGTCCATGTAAAGCTCATGGCGGATTCGATCTTTAGATCCCAAATGGGGTTTGGCCATGAAAAATAGGTCCGGCAAAAACATATTCGGCCCAAAATTTGCGAGCCTTCCATCAAAATCCCACCTTCCCTCGCTTCTGCATTTAAGTACCTCTGCAACTACTGATTTAGGGCATGGTGGATTACGTTTCTATGGCGGATTTTTGTGCCCGATGAAGGATTCTACTTTCGCTTCCATAGCCAATGTCCGACTCATCCGAATTTTGGACCCGCTTTTAGTTTTGGATACCAAGTTTTATGAAAACGCAGATGAAAGTCCGGCGGCATTGGATCATCCCAAAGAATGGCTTTGGTGGTCTTAAACAAAAGAAACATGTCAATAAATTCGGCAAGTGATTCCTTTTGTCTTACAATGGAGGTCCGGTGTGGAGGTGAAGCTGCAGACCTATGCAATGCATTACAAACCACGAAACACCTTGTGCCGAAAGCATATCGTTAGACTTCGTAGCCCACAATCTAAGAGGTACATTTCCTATTACTTTCCAAAGAAAGCTTTGTGATTATTAGGGTTGAACAAAGTAATATATTCTAGGCAATTGTCCTCCTTTGCATTTGGAGGATTTTGTTAATTGGGACAAGATTTTCCAATGATCGCATATTGATCCAGTCGAAAGCAGCTCAAGGATTCTCGATGTCGATGGCAATAAAATGGAACAGATAACCATCAAGAATCCGGGTTGCAGAATTGGATGCAACACGCTTGTGTTTGCAAGTAATCTGATTCGCATATCCCAAAATTACAAATGAAATTTATGTCTCATCCCGAACTAACTCCAAAAATTGATCCAGGTGCAATCTCTAGAAGAACAGAGGAGGCTAGCAGCAACCCCAAGACACCCGAAGATCTATACGGTATGTTCTCTCTCGCCCCGACCCTCTACCCCACATCTCTACCGGGTAAAATTTTTTCATTAGCTTGAATTTGGGTTTATGGGCATTGGGGTGGGTTTGGCTCCAGCCATGTATGCAACTTATGTAGCATCATGTTTTATGGAGCCGGGTGTGGCGTTTTGGGGTGCCTCAGGCTACTTTCTCTCCCCGCACAATAGTATGCTACCACCGCTGCAAAAGACTCCTTTGTTGGACGGTAAATTCACATCTCTCTTACACCATCAAGTATTTGTTTGTTTTTGCGTTCCTTCGATCAGCCATGTATGGGAGCTACATGGCTTCATGTTTTGAGGAGCAAATCTGGTCCTTTGCTTGCCCTGCGATTGTGTCAATAATGCATGATAGCCTCCTCCCTGTGGCTATACTTAACTTTGTAACACAGGTGGGAAGACAACCCATAATGCCTTTTAATAGTAACATGTAAAATGCATTTTCTTTGCATTAAAATTTATTTTTTTACATGATGAAACTTGCTATTTTCTGATAGTGAAGCTATTTTGCAGCTTGTGATCTTTTGTGGAGGCCCATGTGTAGGGGCTCTTATGGATTTTATGCCAAAGGTTGCTGCATTCAAACATTCTAAGTACCATTCAGGCATGTTGCCCACTGTAGTTCATGAGACTTTATTTGTTATTGTCTCTAAGTTTCACTTACCTGACTCCAGATGTTCGCAATGCTGGTGTCATCATTTGTGATAGTTCATGCCCTGCGTGACGGGCCCAGATTAATGGCAACCGGATCGGCGTTGCTTCTGCAGCCATGGTTCATTGTCTTAATGATTGCAGGCGCAGCTGAACGGCTTAGTGGATTGGCAGCAAGCAATGCATTTGAGCGTGACTGGGTTGTCCTGGTAAGTTTTATTCAACCATGTCATTCTTCATGGTGGTAACTGGCAATAACTTTTTATTCACAACTGTTTTAGCTTGCTGGTCCAAATCGCACTATTGCATTGGCCAATGCTAATGCACTCCTTCGAAGAGTGGATCTTATTTGTGAGGTAACACGGGTGGTCATATTTGAATTCATGTTTAAAATATTTTGTGTCTTAATTGTCATGTGGGCTGTATTTAATTCCATATTTTATTTTGCATTTGCAGCATCTAAGTTTCTGAGTAATATATAAGGATAGCAGGAGTCTCAACAAGTTGAACCTACCTCTAATAGCAGTCTTACCCTTTTGTTAAATTGTGCAGTTTATGATTGTTATTCATGTGCAATAAATTACTGAAACTTCTGTACATGCTCTAGCAGATGTATTATGAAATTTCATGAAGATCGTATTCTAAGAGATGTTTGTTTAGATCAATGTTGTATATATGCCATGTGAAACTGCTTTCAAGCCTCAATATGGAATAGTTGTTACATATATCTCATTCAACAAATTCTTAACATAGCAATGACATTGGAATTTAGGTCCAAATTGCAAGAATCTTAATGCTATAGTGATCGAAGGATCCAAATTCATGAGTCTTTGTCAACAGCCTAGATTTATGTCCTTTTTCCCTTCTAATCAAAATATCAACCTTATGGTCAAGAAATCCATGAAAGAAAGTGTAAACTCAATCTAAGGGCACCTCCAATGCATTATGAATTTGTGCTGACCTCTAATACTTCGACTAACAAACATAGAATACATTAAGAAACCTTCTCAATGCATCAAGCTATTCTAGGCCCAAGGACACAAATGCAGAAGCTTCTAAGAGAGCGATGAATTGGAAAGCAAGCTAGACATTGAATGAAAGGATAATGTATGAGCGATGAGCCAGCACCTTAGTATCACTGCTGCCTTATCATTTACAGGCCCACAGCTTATGCCCAGCAACGCTGGGCACTGTTACTAGTAATAGATTTATTGGCATAGGATGTTCTTGAACAACAAGAAATACCTTGACCACATCATGAAGTTTTTGTGATTTGAGTTGTGTGATGTTGAGATGCCATGCTTATGGTAATAGCTTCTTTTAGCATAATCTATAGGTCTTGATTGGGGTCCTTTATGAAATGTTAAAAGTTGTCATATTTCTTGTAAAAATGCTTAGGCATCATGTTCACAGCATCTTATCTTGCCATGTCGCCCAAACATTGCCACACTACCCCATGAAAGACCAAGATTGTACTTCATTCTTGTTTGGAGTGAACCTACTTGGAGTGCCGTGTCATCATATTCCATGTCACCTACTTGGAGTGCCATGTCATCATATTCCATGTCAACTTTTGTAAATTTTTATTTCTCCCAACTTATCTTGTAGAAATTGCAAGAATAACACTGCCAAATCATCATGCCACTTTTGCCATGTCATCAAAACAATTTGGCAAGTCATTAGCACATGTCAACTATTTCTCATATAGGTTGCATTTGCCTTGAATTTTTTTTTTTTTTTGTTTTTTGAAAAGTCCATAAATGCCTTTAAATTTGACAGTACATTAATTTGCTTACTTCTAGTACTATAAGCACCTAACATTTAGGTATAAGTGTATTCAAAACTCAAAGCATGTAGAATTGAAGTGCAGTTGAAAATTTGGCTAGATGCCATAAGGTTCCCACTACGCGTTTTTCATCCGTTTTTTAAAGGTTGGGAAGGGTTTGAAAGGTTTATTTTTGGAAAGTCCATGCGTGTCACGTGGGCTTCCTTTTTGGCCGAACCTATTTTTGTTGTAGTGCGACGTCAGTAACAGGATTCTATGGTCAGAGAGGGCTTTGTTGAAGAGGAGTGATGGCAGTGAATTTGTTCTCTATAGGTTCTGGAAAATTCAATATTACAAAAATTAGACGCTTCAATGTCTTTTGTTTGCAGATACTGGTTTGTTTTTGTTGAGGTTCAGCTCCCCGGCTAGTAGATCTGTTGCAGGGCCGTAGCTGTGCTTTGTGAGTAATTTTTGGCGCAGTCACTCTTGAATTGGATCTTTATTTTTTGAACTAATAGTCACATATTTCTATACAAATGGTTCGTGGAGTCTTTCTGCTTGCATCGTTTTCACCAGAGCTCAGCAGCTTGAAGCCTTGGTTTTGTCGAACCAGTGATTCCTGCAATAGTTTATATTCGACAATTCAATAGTTTATAATCCAATGGTTAAACTTTAAAATTTTAAAAAGCCATCACTTAACATAAGGTATCACTAGCCATTTATATAATGGAGTGACAAAAAATTTTGAAAAACAAAATGATTTTTGAGCGAGCATAAGCAATAAACATTTAAGAACTTGAATCCCGTCCTCCCACACAATGGGCGGGATATATTTGAAATGCATGTAGCTGTATTATCTTTATTCCTTATTCGAAACCCTATTTTTCATGTCTTGAAACCCTATTCTCCATGTCGACTCCAGCGTCCACAGCTCCAAGTTCGGCCCCTTTGCGGATCCAACTCCGGCCTCCTGATACCAGCGTCGAAAGAAGATCTGGCTTTGGATACAAGAAGAAGATTCGGATCTGCCTCCAAATCGGCACTGTATAATCTTTTCACAGCAGCATATTCTTGAAGAACAATCCGGTAGCTCCCTGTTCTGTTATTTTTTTGAAGCATTTATCATTTATCCTTTTGCTTCTATATCTTTTCACTGATCTCCTTGTTTCTGGCATTGTAGATATGAAAGGCCCCTTCATCTAAAACAGCAAATGCTTGATCTTTTGCACAAGGAAAAACTTTATGTTTCATCACAACAAGCGAGGATATGGCAGGGGCTACTTCAACCAGCAGATCCTTGTAGAATACGCCCAATGGGCTCTTCATTTCAGTGTCGTTTGTCGGAGGACAGAGTCTGCATGCTCTAAGTTATGTAATACACACTAAACCCTCTCCTTCCTATAAAACCTTTGGATTGTTTCATGTATTTTGTATTTGCCCTTCTGCTTCCTATAAAACATTTGGATCATTTCAAAATTGTTTTTATGTATTTTTGCAGTGGCTCACCAGGACGAACTCATTGAAGCTTTGGAGAAAATGAAAGAAGGTAATAACATGAGTTTTTATTTTATTTGATAGCCAGTACATTTATATGATTTGGCCTCTTTTTTTTTGGCCGCAGAGTTGATTGGGATTCACATCCCTTCTTGTCACTGTAACAAATGAATATATATCTGGCATATGCATAAAGCAATTCATCTACGGTACATAGCAACTCATGCCTTGTAAATTGGAGAAAGAAGAAAAAAGCGAACACTTGGGTTTTAGAAGAGAACTCAACACTTTCTATAGTTCAGAATGGATGACTGCATATTCAAGCGAAAATTGGCTGCAATTGGTAGCATTACATTTTATACATTACATATAACTGCAAGAGGTCAGTACGTGAGTATTGCAATGTTGTCACTTTCCTTCTATTCCAGATGTTTACCTTTTGCTTTGCTATAGATGTTAGATCTAAATTAGTTTTCTACATATATCTGGAAATAAATTTATCATTGTTTATGAGTTTTGGAAATAATTGGGGTTCAAATCCCCTTGCTCCCTATTATTTTGTTGCTATTGAGGAAAACAGATACAGTGAAAAGTACTACTATACATAAGAAACCATACACGGTCCTATACTTGAAATGCTTCAAACAACAGACCATTACCTGTATGCATAAGAAACCATCCACAGTCCTTAATAGTCTTATACTTAAAAACTTGAAATGCTTCAAACAACATACCATTACTGGTTTATAAATGAGAACCATATAGCTAATGCATAACAAAACCGTGCTCATATAGAACAAACACACATGTGCTTTACCATGACATTTAGCTATGCTAGTTTACTACAATAGCCAACCACATTATAAAATCACCCGAAACGAGCACTACATTAAACCACATCCACAACCATAATGTTATACCACATAGACAAATCGTACACTTAAACACTATAAGTATACCACATTCATTTACCAATATGTAATACCTTTTTGACAAACTCTACAAAAAGGCCATCTGCGATTACCATGCCATAATACCACCCTAACAAACCTAACAAGAGAACCCATTAGTTTAGCCACATATGGTTTTTAATGATATCAACCCACAAACACCCATTGGCTTTATAATAGAATGGTTTTCTAGTCATAACCAAGGAAAAAACCATGTATGTTTTTAATTTTGGGTGCCTTGTATTAGTCCATAGCGGGTTCCTCTTAACGCAGTTCGAGATGACTTCCATCCTTGTTGCATGCTTGACTACAGGCAACTGCTGTCGAAAATCGTCGCTGATGAGCATTATCATTTCTCCAAAGGACCTGTAATCTTGGCGTATCTCTTATAAAACCCTATCAATTGCAGTAAGTGCATGCGTGTCTGCATACCAAACCATCATTTAAGTAAATTGGGATTATGTCCTGATTTTGGAATACATTTTTTAATGTAAGTTTTTAGTAACTTAATTAAATTCACACACGTTAACTTAAAATCATACACCTTAACTTAAATTCACACACCTTAACTTCAAATTACAAAATTATATATCACACTGCTCAGGTAGTACACAACTTTTTATAATTGTGACTGATACATATTAATGAAGAAAGCATATTTACAATTACATAGTCTTTCATTTTTCCTCCAGCAGCCCCAATGATATAGTCTTATTCCTTACATCCTGAGGTATTGTAACTCTCACATTTCTACCTGGAATAGTTTTTGGAGTCCACGAGTACAATATGGTTTCAATGTCTAGCCAAAGATTCAAGATCACAAGGATTTCTCCTCCACCTCTTTGTCCAACAATCTGAATATCTTTCTTTATCAGTGACATTACTCAACTGATGCACTGAATACCACCATTCCACGTGCACCCTATTGAAGTTAACATTACCTTCTTCTTTGAAGATATACGAGATGGTGTATCCCAACCACACTGGATAGGTCTCTAGATTTGCTGGTCTTACTACTAGAAATTGGTGGCACTCCACGTCAGTAGAAGGTTTATAACAATCCATGCCTAGATATTTTGGCCTATCCTTCTTAGAGCCAACATAGTGTTTGTCAGATTGAGGAGGAGCATATGCCTTAACAATGCTCCTAATAGTGCCATCGTCTTCGTCAGCATCTGTTAATGTTTTCCACCTTCTTTCAACCCCCTTTCAGCTCTTCTGAGGATGTGTTTACCTCATCCAACAAGTTAATCACCTTCTTCCAGTAATCTATAATGCACGATTAGTCTCATCCGAATAGTTTGTCAATGCTTGATGTAATTGATGTCATCCTTAGTCAATCCCAATTGCATCACTCCTTCAGTTGGTTTTAGAGCTTTTGGTTGACCTGGAGATATCATAGGCTTGCCATTCACATCCCTGTACCAAATTTTTGCCCCTCTTCTCCACTTCTCCTCTGAATATCTCATTTTCCATTGCATGATTGGAATCCCTTCTCTCACCAAAAAGTGAATTGAAGAGGTCTAGAATGACCTTTTATGTCGAGAGCATAACCGTCCACAAAACTCTTCCAATCAGGCACTTCTTCTATGAGAGATCCTTAGGAGATGGAGTAGTACATCCATGAAATATTTCCAGTAGCCTAGGAAAGTTGGTCACTGTCTGCTGTCTCAAGACATGACTATATTTTCAAACAATGCATCCATATCCTCGTGAGTATATCCGGGCATTAGGAACCCCAAATTGACTCTTTCAAAAATACCCATAGCTGTTAAGGGTCAAAGCATGGAGGTGGGGGACACTTTTTGTGTCAGCGACACATGGTGCTTAGGGGGTGCTTTCCGTAGCTATTTTCTTTGTATTTTAAAAAAATATTTTTCTTTTATTTTTTTGATATTTTTCCCTGAAACGCATTCATATTACGCCTTGGAATACAAAATTTCAGCTTCATCGGAGTTATAGAAAAAAAGATAAAAATAAGTAAAATTTCCCACATTAGGTGCTTAGGGGGTGCTTGGCTGGCGCAAAAATGCCCTCCAGCTCCATGCTTTGACCCTTAAGTAAGATAGGAAAGAAAACATCCACCTGTTCTTATTTTGACCAACACAATTATCAAGTTGCAAAAGGAGTTTTCTAGGTAGATCTCGAGGTTTAACATGAGATGTTGAAGCTCCAACATGCTCATTAGATCCATGCCTCCTAAACCTTGCCTTGCTAAACTTTTCAATACTCACAACAGGAGAAAGGTCATTTAGCAACGTCTCTAGCGACGTCTGGGTCACGTCTATGCGACGTCTGACCACGTGACACAGACGTGACACAGACGTCGCTGGAGACACGTCGCATGATGCGACGCGCGTCGCATGCGACGTTTGCAGACGTGACATAGACGTCGCATGCGACGTATACTGGAACGTCGCAGCCACGTGTACTATTTATAAAAATATTCACGTGGAATATCAAAAAATCCACGTGTGCTGTTAAAAGCCACGTGTATACGTCGCATGCGACGTCAAGTAAAAAAAAATTTGAAAATCCACGTGTAATTAAAAAAAGCCACGTGTAATAAAAAATCCACGTGGCAATAAAAAAAGCCACGTGGATACGTCGCATGCGACGTCACTTAAAAAAAATTTGAAAATACACGTGTAATTAAAAAAAGCCACGTGTAATAAAAAATCCAGGTGGCAATAAAAAAAAGCCACGTGGATACGTCGCATGCGACGTCCAACAAAAAAAATAAAAAATAAAAAAATAAATAAAGAAAATGTTTGGCTTAGATAATTATTACAATATGATGTACAAGAAGCAAAAGGGCATGTCACCTTCTTTTTTAATTCAAATCGTGAATTGTATTTATATTTTTACATAATCACAAAAGACTCGTTAAGGGGAATATGTAGCATTATAACAGGGGGTTTTGTTTCTAGTTTTGTACGTTTTTTCCTATGGTTTTACTATGATTTGAAGGGCGTATTCCATGAGGTCTACTAATCAGTACAAATAGAGTGTGCACCATATTTTCCTTTGGTTCCTCTTTTTTTTCATCAAATTTCTAATGGTCTAGTTAGGTATGTAGACATCATCCCATGCAAACATCGGCCCGTTCTATTTTAGGGCAACAAAAAAGGGCTGCCGAATTCATCTGTCTCTCTGTTGGGGTCGTTGTTGGCACGATCGACTGTTGGATGGTTGGGGAAATGTTGCAGCCGGTGACATTCTGCTTGAGGCGTTTGTTGCAACAGGAGTTTCTTCTGCAAGTTCTTTCAGGCTCTGTTATTTGCTTGTAATTCCTCTCTGACTCTGCTATTACTCTCACAACTGCGGGCGTTGAGCATTACACGAAGGCTTTGCTATCTGTAAAAGTTCCGCAGGTCCTTTGGGTGCCATCTCCAACCAGGTATGTCTCCAAAGTGTCAGAAAAAAGTAGACGGATGAGGGTAGACGGATTCATGAATGCATTGCCAAAAATGGGCAGGTAAAGAATGTCTTTCTGGCTAACCTTCTCATAGAGATGTATGGTAAATGCGGCAGCTTGCAAGATGCACAGGCTATATTTGAAAAATTGGAGGACAAGAATGTTTATAGTTGGACAATAATGATTGGAGCATCTATGCAGTGTGGGTCTTGTAAGGCTGGAATCTATTCTTTTGAGGAAATGCAGCTACAATTGACACCAGATAAAGTTAGCTTTCTCAAAGTATGTGATGCCTGTGCTGGCCTTGGAGTCCTTGCACATAGCAGGCTGCTTCATTCCCGCATTTTGCTTAGTAGGTTTCACTCTGATTCGGTCTTGAACACTGCCCTAATGAAGATGTATGGGCACTGTAAATCTGTGCAGGATGCACACCATATATTGAATACAATTACCAATAGGGATGTGATTGCATGGACCACATTGATTAGTGTCTATACTGAAAATAATTGTTGCCGAGACGCACTAACTTTATATCAGCAAATGGAATTTATTGGCATTCCCCCTGACGACATTACTCTTATCAGTATTCTTGATGCATGCATTAGCATTCTTGCCCTAACCCAGGGCAGGCACATATGAAAGGCAAGGATATTACAGGTATGGATTGCTGAAATGTATATGTTTGACTTGGATAAATTGAAACAGACGTCACATTTTATGGTTCAGTGTTCGGATACAAGACTAAGTAATGGTTCTTGTACGATAATTGCTGTTGTGGTATGCTGCAACTTTTAATTGATTGTAGATTGTAGATGGGAAGTACAAGTTTCATGTGAAATGTTGGCTCCATAATGGTTCCAGGTTTGTGGTTTGTGTTCGGCCATGATGCCATGTTTAACAAATCTGAAATGAAGTGCGACCTTTCCTGAGATATTTGAGCTCCTTGTTTGCTGGTTTTGGCAGGCACTCATGTGGATTGCTGGCTGGAGTTCATTAGGCAAAACATGGTTCTCTGTAAGCCCACATTTGAAGGTGTAGGAAATGTGTGCAAATTTGAAGTGCTTTGGTTACGCCTACTCTCGGGGGGGGTTCAAATCCCTTCATTGCATCTTTGGTTTATGATAGAGCAAAATTTTGACTTGTGGCAAAAATTGTTAAGCACTTTTGTTCACTGTTTTCAGAAAAATGGGTAACACTTGAATGCCATGTATATAAGAATGCATACATGCAATCATCAATTGAGTCCCTTTGCCATGGAAATAATTTGTTTGTCTTCGTGTTATTGTGTTAGTAATTAATATCTAGGTCCATAAGGTCTACCTATGTTTGCTTTAGTTAGGGCCCGAAGGGCCCAAAATTTTTTTTAACACAACTACCATTAACATTATTAACATAAACCATTGCATTTAACACATTTAAATTAAAATCCCCCTTAAACCCCCTTTGGTTTGGGTGCATATTCACACGGGGGGTTACTCCGGGCAACGAGAGCTGTCGGATGGGCATATTTGCCCTTTATTCCAAGATCTGGACCGTACATAGCGATCCTCGTTTGTGGGGTATGCATGTACAAGTTTTTGTATACTGTATATTGAGGTTTGCAAAATACTATAAGGTTTGAGAGAATGTACTTAATGGTGTTAATTTTATACATGTATTGTGAATATATTTTTGGGGCTCTCGCTGCCCTACGTAACCCCTCGTGTAAATATGCACCCAAACCAAAGGGGGTTTAAGGGGGATTTTAATTTAAATGTGTTAAATGCAATGGTTTATGTTAATAATGTTAATGGTAGTTGTGTTTTAGCCTAGAGCTAATCTCTGTCAGATTCAGTGGAGTAGTCATCCGAGTAAGTAGTTTGAGGACCCCTCTGATCCTCAGCTTCAGGGTTGCGATTGGATGGCTCTCCACCATAGTTTGCAGATCCCTCGCCGACCCCCCGCCCCATGTCCTCGTCTAGGGCTTGGTTCATCTCCTCCACTGCTTCCTATAAAAACCAAAAGAATATGGCATTAATGTAGTTCATAGAATTATAATAATTTTCTACAACGCACATTGGCATTCCCGTGATGTGGGACAGTTCCCTCTTCGTATAACTGTTGATACAGATAAATAGCTCCACGTTCCGTGGCTATTTGTACGTGCTCCTTGCTAGGGGGAAACCCGTATAGCCAGGTCTATGACAATATGACGAGTATTAGCTAATCGCATCGGTCCGAGACATCGGATCGCCATTCTAGAATGGGACGAGCATGCATGTCTTGCATGCATGCGGGTGGCGCATACCCGTTTTGGTTGGGAGTTCGCTATTTCAGGCGCGTTTCTGCATCCACGTCTCATCGGCGCTTCCTCTTCTCTCAGCAGTACCTTATTCTCTTTGAACCCACCCTCCCCCCCTTCTTTGTTTATTGTATTGTTTATCATGCTTTTTTTTCCACCCCCTGGGTGATGCTATTCTCTAGTATGTTTGTGTTGTCTCGTTTGTTGTGTTGGTGATGTGCAGGTACAAGTTGGCGAGCCGCATCTGTTTCGACTTCTCCATGCGGGGGTTTTTGGGAGCGTTTCTATGCCTTACGTTTGTCTAAGCCCCTTGCCAAAGGCTTATCACTAGGGTTTTTCCTCGAAAACCCGAAAGGGCGGGGTTTTTTAATCCCGGTGATAAGCTTTCGGCAGGTACATCAGCCACTCATCTATTAGCATTGTATTTTTTTTGGGGTCCAAATGATATAATTGGATTTTCCCTTTATTTTTCGTGGGTAGTTCGCATGTGTGCGGCTACCCACTGTCCACCATTGTAGAAAATCTGCTGAGATGAATGACAAGGCTATCTATTTGTGTTTGCTAATTTTCTTCAAGTTGAGTGTTTGAATGGCGATCTGAGCTTGAGGCTCGAAGTTAGTAGATGCCACTTAACCATATGCAACTATATACCATTTCTTTAGCTTACAAGTTATTCTAGACCATTGTTTAAAGGGATTTATCATGAAAGTTGGTTAGGTGCCAACTTTTCCTTAGTCAATTTTGTCTCGACACATTATGTGTGTTTTTCGTATTCCTACCTGGGCTGTCTGGAACAAGAACACTTTACACGCTGGGATTTTTGACATTCTTAGGGGAATCTCGAAGGTGCACATGAGGTAATTTATTATTTGTTTATTTCATTTGGGACATGGATTTTTTTGAGCTCCCTTTTTGCTATAGGCATGCGTAGCCTTCACGTTTTTTATGATGCATTTGGTAGAAGTTACTATACATGGTGCTTTCATTATGTCATTTGGGTGATTTGTCCTTAATGTTCTTTTGTAGTTATGGATTTTGCTGCTATTGACATAGGTTGTGAGTTGTAACTTTGAGCTATTGTTTTTTGTTGGAATATGATAATTTCTGGCTATCTCCCTATATGCAGTCGGTCTTGACCTTGACTAACCTTTGTCTTCTCCTTAACCTTGGCTTCTACACGTGTCACTTAATTATGAGTAATTCCTTTCTTGTCTTACGTTGATTTTTCTGACAGTGATTTTATAATGCTGTATCGATATAATATGTCTATGGTTGATTATGGATTGATTGTCTTCACTTTTTTATCTTTGTGGACACATATGGTGTGCCTTATGGACTTTGAGTTTTGCGTATCAGGGGGGAGCATGTCTTCTTTTCTTTTGATGAGCTTTATCGAGTATTTTCTTAGTTCGTTGCTCGCCTAGTTCTTTGTTTCCTATATTCCGGGTCTAATATTGCTTCTCTTCGGTGATCTATACTTGGCGTTTTCACATGTTGCATTGCCTGCTTCTTATACATATTTTCTATAGGTTTATGGCCATTGGCCCTATGTCAAGTGTGTTTCTACACCCATTTTCCATATATACATGTATTGGAATGTCACTTTTTGCATCTAGATGTGGAGGTAGATTTGTCCAGTATCGGTTTACACTTTGGTGCAAATTCTTGTTCTGTTTTGCTAACCTTATGTTGGACTTTTTTGCTTCATACTTAGTCTTAAAGCATTTCCTTTGTTGTCCTGGTACTCCTGGTCTCTTGATATATTATGTTATGGATTTGTCGTTTCTAGATATGCATTGCAGTTATTTGTCAAGCGGAAGTAATTTACATGTTTATCATCAGTTGTCTTATTTCGTATCTAGATTTGACATGATATAATTTTCCACATAACAACATGTGGTGGTTGTGTTTCCATTACCCATTTCCTCACTTGGTTATTGGACTCACCTCGTTACTCCTACCCGAACCTTGGCACTCTCGACCTCATTCTCCTCGATACCCTTGGCCGTAACTTTTAACTTTGACTTGGATTTCACATTTGCCCTCCTCCATTCAAGCATCGCCATCTTACCATCCTCTCAACTTGGGTCTCTTTTAACTATATCCGCAATGTCTTACCGTAATCTCACCTTTGACTACTTACGCCTCATTTTTACTCGATTTACTGTGATTCACATTAACCTTCATCTCAATTTTCATCTTAACTTTGCTCTTGAGTTGCGCTAACATGTCTACATACTCTTCCTCAATCTCGTTCCTCGTTTGTCAGAGTCTTCTTCATTTGGGGCATTTTATCATGGTCTTAGGCATGTGGTGTTATTATTCCATCCACACACATTTCTCCGCTGCTAACCTGCACCGGTCCTTTACACCCTCGCTTTCCTATTCTTGTTCCAAACCATTGCTCAGATCTTATGACCCTCTTTGCTAGGGGCACTTCCTCTTCTCTCAGCAGTACCTTATTCTCTTTGAATTGTTTCCAGGAAGGGGAGGGGCTTCTTCCTGCCTGGTTTAGCCAATTTGGCGTTTCTTTCTTGCTATCCTTTTCCGGCCTTTGGCCTTCGTCCTGTGACCTTCGTCCTCGATCCTAGTTTGTAAGGAAGTTCTCTGGTAGTCGGGCGGTTTATTGGTTTCTTGCGAGTCCCATTCTAGAATGACATTTAAAGTTCTTATTAAAATTAATGTGAACTAATATAGCTCTTACAAATCTATGGTGAAACCCTTTCCGACCGCTGGAGCCCAAATGAGACGGAGTTCGTTCACTTGCAGTTGCTTTGTCAGTCCGAGCTCTATGTTTCTGTTTTGGATCCTTTGCACGTCCGAATGCAATCTGATTGCAAGGCACACAACATTATCACAAGTTAAAGTGAACGAATGGCAAAAAAAAATAAGAAATACCTTGATATCTTCCTTGTGGAGATTAAGTGGTTTAGGGACTTTTGACCAATCGCCTCCAACTTTTTCGCAAGTCGACTTCAGTTTACTGACCACTCTTTGCCTTTGACATAAATCGATAGATCAATGCAATATTAAAATAATAAAAACAAGACTATGACTAGGTCATGTACCTCCTTTTTCGTACAAGCTCGCCCATCATCGAAGTGAGCTTCTTCCAGTTAAAGCTCCTTGCTTTTTCTATCTCTGGGAAACTCTGTTTCATTTTATTTTTGACGCTCTCTATTTCGCGTTGGTCATAAGCGCCAGGCCACTCCCCTATACTGCAGGGAGGCCATAAACGAGAGATATTATTTGAGACCGCGTCCCTCAGTGTAGTATAAAAGACACTTCCCTCATCATCCCTCTTAGGAAGATCGTCCCTGAAGCATAAATGGTGGGTATATAAAAGCGTGTTTATGTCTACCGTCAATATACATATCCCGTCCCGATAGGAAACTTTTGAGCACTTTACAATTTATTCTAAGTGAAGAGAATGAACAAAACAACAAATTTAGATGACAAAGTACCAATATTTAAGGTTGATATCTTAAATAATATGTTCACATAACTTTCATCAAAAAATTATTATTATTATGATAGTCGGGTATATTCGGGGCCAAATCACCCGCAGACTTACGTGTCTAAAACAAAGCGAAATGGACGCTCTTCTTCAGTGACACGACATCGTCGGGATCCGGACCTCTCCAAGTCAGGCGATTCACGATATTCTTGGGACCCGAACCCTGTGATGATTCATGTCGTCGTCGCGATCTTGAACGTTGTGAGTCCGTTGCTCCACTACTTCTTGACCTGGGAAGTAATGAGAATGAGCATCTTTAACATGCTACAACCAAAGAAATGTTTGGTACGTAGTGGATATATATTTACCTGTTGAAATCTCCCTCCAAGTTCCTTGCACCAGAAAAATCTATTCACGTCTCTTGCCTAGAACGGGAGTCCATACTACGTCTACCGACCTCGATATTCTCGCGAGAACGTGGAGGACGATAATCAACACTATGTCGATGGGGAATAGAAATTGGAACGTCTGCGGGAGGCTGCCTCGATATTCTCGCGAGAATGTGGAGGACGATAATCAACACTATGTCGATGGGGGAATAGAAATTGGAACGTCTGCGGGAGGCTGCCTAACTCGCGTTGGTGTCAAAGAGGCAAAATATGCTGCAATTTGGTCTCTCTCAGGGGGAGACATGTTTTATGAGGAAGGCGGGAGCGGGCGGAGGAGCTGCAAGCACAAATATCACGCAAAAAACAATCCATTTATTTATTATTTTTATAAAAGCTATCTTAATACCCAAACCTGCTGCTGTAGTGACAGGTGGAGGTTGGCTGCTTCGAACATCAGCACGATTGCCCCTACCTCGTGGAGTCCTCCTCCTATTTTGTCTAAATTTTTCCCTTTCCTCTACACAACAAATTAAAACTCCATGCATAAACTTACATACCTAATTAGAGTGTAAAGGTATAAAAACTATATAAATACTTACCTTCGTCTTCGTCACTCTCCGTACGATTGCGATTACCTTTATTCATCGCTGAGAAAAATAGCACACCTAGATCAAAAGAAATTATGAGAGAAACATTTGATAACCATGAATGATATGGTTGCAATAATAGAATGATACTTACAAACCATACCGATGATAAATAGTATTTTGATGGTTCGAAATGTGCTACCAATGAGCCCCGGCAGGACTTATCGGGCAGTCTTGACCGCCTTGGCCAGGGCTGAGGGGGGAGACGCATAATGCCATGAATATTGCATCAGCAGAAAGAGGGCCACAATGAGGAAGACCGCTAAGAATTGAGCCTCCGCCATGACTATATATATTAATTTGAACATAACGAGAATTAGCGAGAGAAAAGCTTTGAACAAGTGTCTTTGAATAAATACCTAAATTTATATTCTTATCTTCTTATTTATATTAGAAAAGTATCTCGTATATATGTATGGGGTGTATATCGAACTCTAGGTTGCCATATTATCAGGCCATGTATCATGTCATATACCGAACCCTAAATTATCCCACGTGGCATTTTTAGTGCCACATCATGAAACCCTACATTGCGTGTGGAACATCATCAAACCCTAGGTTGTGTCACGTCGCGACTTCGTATTGCCACATCATAGTCAGTGCCATGTCATCAAACCCTAGCTTGCGTTTGCCACATCATCAAACCCTAGATTGTGCCACATGGCATTTACAATCTAGGGTTTGATGATGTAGCACACAAAATCTAGGGTTTGACGTCTGTAGCGACACTTTATCTACAAGTTATGATTCATAATTTATTTACCATTAATAATATTTTTTTTGATTAATAAATTACCTTTTTCATTAGTAATTTTGAATAAAAAACATTTATTTCTCGCAATAAGCCTCAAATAGGAAGACAAAATTATATTAATCACTTCTTGCAAGCATTTAACAGTAGCTTAGCCATCTCAAGTGGATCACCACACTTCATATGTCGTCTCTCTCTCACAACTATATCAGAAGAAAGCCCTGTTGTTTTGAACACATCGATGACACGAACAATAGATGGGCGATCCATGTGCACCAGCTCTCTATCCATCATCATTTGAACCTTCATATGTTGGATGATGTTCAATGTGCTATAGTATCGGTCGGTTGGGTTTATCTCAACACACAACCCCATAAGCCGCATTGCCTGGACAAAATCAAGGAGCATCTCGTAAATGTAGCCCAGGGAATATATGTCAGATATCTCATGCTTGGTCATCTGATGATGATGTAAAAACTCTCTTCTCCCACCAAGGATATCGCACCGTTCCATCTTGTAGTGTATAACGGCTCTTCAACTTGGGCATTCACTCCTTGCAAAAAAACGGAGGGCCGTGTCCCAATCACCAATAGCCACCCACACATTTGTAAGGGAGTCATCAAAACGGAGTTTGACCCTTTTGCAATTGAGCTTTGTGTGTGTCCAACCTGGAGCATGGATGGCATAGACTCCTTCTGCAAGAGCGAGAGCTATTTCTGGGACGTACTTATACACGAGTCTCATTTTGGCTTTCCACTCCACACTTATCTTCATATCAGCCCTTCTTGGAGCACTATGCATTGCATTTGACCATCTTCTATAAGAAGAGAATTGGCTCGGAAGATGGTCAAGTAATTCTGCAAAGGTTCCTCCATTCATGAATGGCAAGACTACCATTGGTCCCTGTGGCTCATCTCCACAAAAGACCTCAGGGGCAAGTCCAAGGGGTGTGGCCAATGCTGAACTTGGGCTCTTGAAACGGATATACTTGTCAGCCAATAACCATGATGCAGCTCTATCTTGGTCTCTCCACACAATGCCAGTATAATAGTCATCTGCATTAAAGTACAGGGTTCCCAAGACCTGGATTTGGTATATCTGGCAGTCTTGTTTACTACCAATGCATTTTACAATGTTTACAGCATCCAGAGGAATGCTATCAATAAATGCAGCACATTTATCATGAGCATGCAATGATAATCTAGCCCTTGCACCAATAGAGCTCCCACCATGGATAAGACTATCTAACTCCTTCACCTGTTCATCTTGAGACTGCTACTGGCCATCTTGTGATCTTTGCGTCGGACCTTTGCACTTCGCCACGAATTAGCCCATCGTCCCACGTATGCCTCAGCATGGGGGCTCATAAGTGGCACTTTATACTTAAGTAGCGTCCTCAATTCTGGCTCAGGGTTGCAAACCCAAGACTTTAAGTTCTTTCTCATCATATCTTCCAACTCAGACTCATGCTCTGGCCACCTCCCACATAATTCAGACCGACATTCTTTCTCAACTGATGCTACAAAATGGTTAATTCGATCATCGGTTTGGCATATGCCGTTCCGGCCTGGAGTGCAGTGCGCATATTTGATTGATGAGTATGCGCCTAATTTCACTAAGCATCTCTGTCCTTCATCGAGGCCATTTTTATGCCTACAAACAAAACAAAATAATGAATACAAAAGCCAAGCATGCACAAAGTAAATGCAACATAATCTGACAATATCAAACATGTATGCACGCACCATATAATCATTACTTATAACACGCCCTATGGCGACTAATACCTTATCCGATCCCCCAAAAAAAAAAAGAAAAAGAAAAAAAAGAAAACTAAATAGGTTAGACTAGGGGATTCGGACACACAGTCAATTTACATTCGTATTACTAGTTAATTAGTTAGCAAATAGTCCCGAAATTTAGTTAACTTTTTTAACCAAAAACACTACCTAAACATATCTTCGCACCTTGTTCGGATTAGTTAGCAAAATTAACTAAAAATTAACAAAATTAGAAATTAGCACTATAGAGGTCACTTTAAGTTTAGTTAATTGTGCTTATAATTTTTTATGTCTTTGGCTAACTTAACTAGACATGTCCGAAATAATTTAGTTAATTAGTTAAGTTATTTTTTTACCAAAGCTTTTAGTACGAAATAGTATTACATTAAGTTAGCCTAACCTATTTTTTTTAACTAGCACTGGTGTGAAGGGAATCATCCAGTTACTGTTAACTTAACTTAATGAGAAAAATAACTTAACTAAACTTGACCATGGGTGCGAATAGACCCTTACTCGGATCAAAAGCTAGATTTGGCTAGATAATAGAGGAGGCTTTGGACTGATGGAATAAGCTAGATAGACTAGATTAGATCGGCTGGATTAGGCTAGAGTATGATTAGGACCCGAACACATGGTCCTCCCCTGGTGGAGCCGACCATGCCCTTTCCCTAGCCACCTCTACCTAAAAAAAAAAAAGAAATGTGGGACTAGGGCCCGAACATCTGGTCCCCTCCACTCATGGTGGAGTCGACCACGTCCTTGCCCTAGCTACCTCTAGCTAAAACTGACAATAAACGTGAACTAAGGCCCGAACACCTGGTCCTCCCCACTCGGTGGTGGAGCCGACCATGTCCTTGCCGTAGCCACATCTACCTAAGAATGAGAAGAAAAGTGGACTTGGACCCGGACACCTGGTCCTCTCCATGCAAGGTGGAGCCGACCGTGCCCTTGAACAAGCCACTACAATTTTATTTTAAACCTAAAAAATAACAAGTGGAACTGGAAGTGGACTTGAACCCGGGTACGTGGTCCTCTCCACTCTAGGTGGAGCCGACCGTGCCCTTGAACAAGCCACTCCTTAACCAAGAAAACATTTATGATTGTAGTGAAAGTGGACTTTGAACCCGGGTACATGGTCCTCCCCACTCTAGGTGGAGCCGACCCGTGCCCTTGAACAAGCCATTCCATCAATTTTTTTAACCTATTTAAAACTATAAAAATAAAATGCAAGTGCGATCAACTACTTACCAAAAGAAGGATGCGTATACAAGATCCTGTCGGGTCCAAATCGTAATAGAAAGCTGCAACAGAAGTAACAAAGTATTAGAAGAATAAGAACAAAGAAGAAAAAGATCGAAGAAGAAAGAAAGGAAAAAAGGGGGGATAGAAAACAAGAGATAGAAATAAAACAAGAGAAAGAAATAAGAGAATAGAAGGGAAGAAATAAGGATAGAATAGAGAAGAAATAAGAAAGAATGAAGAAAAATAAGAGGAAATAAGAGAGGGGAAGGGAATAGAACGGAAGGAAGAAATAAGGGAAGGGAAATAAAAGGATCGAATAGAAAGTGAGGAAGAAATGTGAAGAATAAGAAACAAATGAAGAATGAAGAAATGAAAATAAAAAGAATGAAGAATAAGAAATGAAAAAAAATGAAGAATAAGGAAGGGAAGAGAAGAAAGAAATGAGGGAAGTGAGGAATGAGAAAGCATGAGAAAGAATGGAAATGAGAAAACATGGGAAAAGAAAAGAAATGAGAAAGAAATGAGAAAGCATGAGAAAGAAATGAGGAAGAAAGAAATGAGAAAGAATGAGGAATAAAGAATGAGAAAGCATGAGAAAGAAATGAGGAAGAAAGAAATGAGAAAGGATGAGGAAGAAAGAATGAGAAAGATGAGAAAGAAATGAGGAAAGAAGAAATATGGGAAGAAAGAATGAGGAAAGAATGAAGCATGGAAGGAGGAAGAAATGAAGCATGGAAGAAAGAATGAGGCATGGAAGAATGGGAAGAAAAAAAATCAAGAACAAAGAAGAAGAGGAAGGAAAGGAAACCAAAAAAAGAGGAAGGTTGGGCATGCACCATTCAATCCAAAAAACCTATTCAATCTAAAAAAATATGATATACTAACCTTAGAATAGTTGCTTGCAGGTCGATCAGGGTACTAGCGCCGCAGATCGCCCAAAAACCTCAAAGAAGTAGGGCAAAAAAAAGTTCTGGAAAAGCCGGCCGTCCGCGGGTTGAAAAAATTACAGAGTGTCGCATGCGACGTGACGTCGCATGCGACGTTATTTCAAACCATTTATATATGGTTATATGTCGCATGCGATGTCTACGCGACGTATTTTGTTATAGCGACGTTATGAACATTATAATTTTTTTTTACGTCTTTTTTAAATGTGATGCTCGTTAAAGTTTGTCCCTATGCTTATTTAGACAGTCCTGAGGCATGCATGCAGTCAATCACATTCCGGATTTTATTACTACCAGCAAAAATTTTAGTGGCCTAAATATATCTACCAGATCGTGAAGTTGATTTTCTGAAATATCGTCATGAAAAGAACAATTATTTGTATGAGCGAAGTCGAATCGCCGTTCCTGGGGACGGTCGCCCGCAGGATGCTTCGCGGTCAGGAAGGGTTGCCTCGGGAACTTCTTTGGATCCCGCCTCCTGGGGTCCGGACTCTCCCCTCTTATGCGGGATCCCTGCAAGGTCCTGGCCTCGTTTGACTTGGGGAAGGGTGCCAGCTCGGTTGCCCCGCAACGGGCTGCCCCGACCGTTCTAATGCTAACCCTTTGACCTAGACCTTGTCCGAAAAATCTGAAAATTGGGATGAGTGCTGGAGATGAATTAGGAATCCAGCTGGCAAAAAATCAGAATTTATTTTCATACAATGCATTAATTACGAATTTATGAATGTCTTGCCACTACAAAAACGCCCCCCCGACTTCTACTTGCCACATCGGGAGGAGGACAGGCCCAAACTCCGTTCCGTCACTTCCCCTTGCTCCGCGTTCTCGGCCGCAGCTTCTCGGCCAAGTCCCAACTGCAACAGACCAAGACGTGGCCCCCAAAATGCAAACCCTTCTAGAACCTGGCAACCCACAGGGTTTACGTGTCGGAGGCCCTATCCTTGTCAGATTCGGCCGGGACCTTCCGCCGTGGCTTGACGTGGAGTTGGGGTGTTGACGCCAGAGCACGGACCCTAAAATCCCCCCGGAAGCTGCTTGCCCCGAATTTCCTCTCCCCAAGGCCCTGGGGACGGACGGGCGACCTCCCCTCTCCGGAATCG
The DNA here is from genome assembly GCA_021234155.1 of Isoetes taiwanensis. NCBI lineage: Eukaryota > Viridiplantae > Streptophyta > Lycopodiopsida > Isoetales > Isoetaceae > Isoetes > Isoetes taiwanensis. Next base: position 8,183,716 of record JAJEKV010000005.1, read on the forward strand.
TGATTTGGCTCTGTCAATGGACTCAGAACGTCGACATTGCCTTGGGGACCAAGTTCCGTGGCCAGAAGACCACCCGACCTCCAAGAAGCGCCAAAGTAGCTCACGTCCATCACACTCGTAGTCAATTGGCCTAGGATGTGGATGCGGGATACTGTCGTGGAGGGCGTGAGTGTTTCTTTCTTTTGCAAAACCGGCCTTGCAACTTGCTCCCTAGGGTAATTTCGCCATTCCGGACGACTTGGCAAGGTCGATTTGCCATTCCGGAGCCTGCCCAGTGCCCCAACGACAAAACACTGTGGTTTCTACAAGGCCGACCTCAGGACGCCCCGCGGTTTGACAAGTTCTCCCGGACCGATCTGGAATCTTTTGGGCCTTCCCGAAGAGGGGCCCTGAACGGAGGATCCAACGGTCGGATAGGGGAACCGGGCTCCGGGAGGGTGGTCATTAGCGTGCGGCCCCCCGGGGGAGCGCTGCCAGGAAGGGCTGCCTCGGGAACTTTTTTGGATCCCACCTCCTGGGGTCCGGACTCTCCCCTCTTGTGAGGGATCCCTGCAAGGTCCTGGCCTCGTTTGACTTGGGGAAGGGTGCCAGCTCGGTTGCCCCGCAACGGGCTGCCCCGACCGTTCTAATGCTAACCCTTTGACCTAGACCTTCTCCGAAAAATCCGAAAATTGGGTTGTGTGCTGGAGATGAATTAGGAATCCAGCTGGCAAAAAATCAGAATTTATTTTCATACAATGCATTAATTACGAATTTATGAATGTCTTGCCACTGCAAAAGCGCCCCCTGACTTCTACTTGCCACATCGGGAGGAGGACAGGCCCAAACTCCGTTCGTCAGTTCCCCTTGCTCCGCGTTCTCGGCCGCAGCTTCTCGGCCAGGTCCCAACTGCAACAAACCAAGACGTGGCCCCCAAAACGCAAACCCTTCTAGAACCTGGCAACCCACTGGGTTTACGTTTCGGAGGCCCTATCCTTGTCAGATTCGGTCGGGACCTTGCGCCGTGACTTGACGTGGAGTGGGGGTGTTGACGCCAGAGCACGGACCCTAAAATCCCCCCGGAAGCTGCTTGCCCTGAATTTCCTCTCCCCAAGTCCCTGGGGACGGACGGGGGACCTCCCCTCTCCGGAATCGCGATTTGGCTCTGCCATGGACTCAGAACGTTGACATTGCCCTGGGGACCAAGTTCCGTGGCCAGAAGACCATCCGACCTCCAAGAAGCGCCAAAGTAGCTCACGTCCATCACACTCGTAGTCAATTGGCCTAGGATGTGGATGCGGGATACTGTCGTGGAGGGCGTGAGTGTTTCTTTCTTTTGCAAAACCGGCCTTGCAACTTGCTCCCTAGGGTAATTTTGCCATTCCGGACGACTTGGCAGAGTCGATTTGCCATTCTGGAGCCTCGCCGATGCCCGAACAATAAAACACTGCGTTTTCTACAAGGCTGACCTCAGGACGCCCCGCGGTTTGACAAGTTCTCCCGGACCGATCTGGAATCTTTTGGACCTTCCCGAAGAGGGGCCCCCGAACGGAGAGGATCTAACGGCCGGATAGGGGAACCGCCCCGGAGGGTGGTCATTAGCAGGGCCCCCCCGGGAGCGCCGCCAGAAGGGCTGCCTCAGAACTTTTTGATCCCGCCTCTCGGTCCCGACTCTCCCCCCTTGTGAGGGATCCCCGCAAGGTCCCCGCCCTCGCTTGACTTGGGAAGGGTGCCACCGGTTGTCCCAAGAACGGGCTGCCCCGACCGCTCTAATGCTAACCCTTTGACCTAGACCTTCTTTGAAAAATCCGAAAATTGGGTCGTGGGCCGAGATGAATTAGGAATCCAGCCGGCAAAATCAGAATTTATTTTCGCATAATGCATTAATTACGAATTTATGAATGTCTTGCCACCGCAAAAGCTCCCGACTTCTACTTGCCACATCGGGAGGAGGACATGCCCAAACTCCGTTAGTCCAGTTCCCCTTGCTCCGCGTTCTCGGCGGGCAGCCTTTTCTCGCCAGTCCCAACCCGCAATGCAGACCAAGACTCGCCCCCAAAACGCAAACCCTTCTAGAACCTCGCAACCCATAGGGTTTATGTTTCGAGGCCCTATCCTTGTCGATTCTACTGACCTTGCGCCGCGACTTGACGTGAAGGGGGGTGTTGGCGCCAGCACGGACCCTAAAATCCCCCCTCGAAACCGCTGTTGCCCGAATTCCCTCTCCCCAAGGCCCTGGGGACGGACGGGCGACCTCCCCTCTCCGGAATCACGATTTGGCTCTGCCAATGGACTCAGAACGTCGACATTGCCCTGGGGACCAAGTTCCGTGGCCAGAAGACCACTCATGTTCACCCAATTAAGAAATGAGTTTTTTGACGTCGCGTAGACGTCGCATGCGACGTATTTTGTTATAGCGACGTCATCTTATATTATAATGTTTTGGTGTAAGTGCGTAGTGCATCGAGCCCTAAATTAAACGGCTGAGATTAATCTACGCCATGTGGCATCATCTCAATTATTCCAATTCCAACTTCTTTTCTTTAGGGTTTTTTCTTTTCTTTGTTTTCGTAGCATCTCGAGAACTATCGCGGCTCGACCCACGGTGATGGTGCAAGCAGCAGAAGATATTGGTAGAGAGAAGCAGCGGCTATATGCTTTTAAGAAATGGCTATGGCCGAAAAATGTTGTGGCTGTGGAAAACAGAGGAGTTCTTGGGCTATGGGAATGGGAAGAGGCCGTGGTAATACCAGCAAGGATAAGGGCATCGCGTTCGTGGAGCATTCGATCGTGGTCAGCATCATATCCTTCCATGGATAACAATGAGGCGAGAATGAAGATGTGCAAATGCTGCATTGGTGGCATCTTTGTTCTCTGCAACTTTCGATGGCTGAAAAATCTAAAGCTTTGTTACTCGGTTCTAAGGTAACAAAGCTTACCTTATCATTCCCTTTACCATTCCCTTATCATTTTGTATTCGATTTTCAAATTCATGTGCTATCTGCATGTGAATGGGATATTTTTGAAGACGAGTTGACTGTTCTTCTTGAAGTTGAGATATGGGCTAAAGTCATAATTGGGTAGATGGATCCACTATCCGCATATCCCGTGATAAATGTAATCGCTCTTCTCGTGGTATATACTTTTGAAGTCTTTGCATAGGTAGAAAGTCATTCCATTTTTTTTTTCTTTTGTTGTTGGGCATGGCAAGATAGCTGCTCATAACTATGTTCCAAAATCTAGGTTTCAATGACACGTGATTGATTGTTTATTTGTGCTATTGAAGCTCGTGAAGTTGCGATTCGTGGGCAACAACGCAACATGCAAGATATTCCTGTGTATATTGGTATACACAATCGTATCATGATGTATGGATGTGTTTTGTGTTTTCGATAGCTTTTTGCTCTATTTTAGATGGAAGATACTTCCGCTTTTATATGTGCCATCCACCTTCTTTTGCGCTTCTGCAAAAGCTAGCCTTCCTTTGAGTTCTTGAGAACATTGATCTAAGTGCTATAGTATCCCCGCTTCAAATTCGAAATTAGGTAACCTATTGTGTTTTGTAGCAATAGGTTAAAAATATGCATGATGCATTGTGCTCTATTCATGCATTTGTGTTATTCCGAGCATGTTTGTCCTCCTCTTTATTAAATCCTTTTGTGCTATTGCAGCAAAAACAGAGAGAAACCGAAGGGAAGAAAAGAAGAGGAGATAAACTGCAAATTTGTGGCAAATTTGGACTTTTGCTCGTAAGGCTAATATAGGAAGCTGAAAATAAAAGAATATAACGGGTTGTGACTGTATTTGAAGGCATGCAGTGTCCAGGCTATTGTGAAATTTTCAAAAACATTTAACTCTTAGATGTAGTATATCTACATTTTAAACTTCTCACCGGAAGAGCTATTGTACAACCTTCGTGATTATCATTGGAGCACCGCCTTGATTATTATCATTGGAGCATCGGAGCTTGCCGCAAAAGAAATACACCACTTAGGATAATTCATTCAACAATGTGGCCTCTAGCCTCAAAAAAATGCTTACCTTGGAAATTATTGCAGATTCGGTTGTTACATGGCGCCGCCATGGGCATGTTCAATTTGCAAAGAATATTTCATGTTTGTATATTGCAATCGTAATATTATGGTTTGTAACGTAAATACCATGTTCTCTATAAGCTCCAGCTCAAAATCAAAATGTGTCATCAGACTTGGATGTTTCTACTCGTCGAACCTTCCTTCTCTTAAAGAAATATTTTTGCAAAGATGCTATAATGCCTTCCGATAATTAGATTTCCAAATCAATTGCGCTTTTGAGCTAAATGTTTGAGCAACGCTTAGGCAATGTAATAGAGCAAATCGCCTAAATCCGTTGCCACCATTTATGGAAGGAAGGAAGGAAGGAAGTCTATTGTACATTTATGATGTCTATTGTACATTCCAGACTTATCCTTTGGTATTTACATTTTCTACAAAAACAAGAAATTTAAGTAGTTCATATTTATGCGAACTACTATCATTTCTATAAGCGAAACATTATACATTAGACATATTACTTGCTCAAACCATTACATTTGCTAAATGAGTTTACTTTTCAAAGATTGTGGATGATTTATTAAATTGGACCACCTAGATGACATTACCTTTGAACAACGGAATGTTTCTGGGTATCATTAAATATTACAATTAAACTCAGCACCTACCAACTAAGATTGCGATGCTACATAGCTTTAAATTGTCTAATCTGTATCCATATTATATATATCAAGACTGCTTAGTTGTAGATCGCCATTTATCTCCAATGAAGGTTACGCGTGCTACACTAATCTAATAAACCAAATTCACACATAACCCTTATAGCCTAGCAACGTTGGGCGCTTGGTTTTCTACTAGATAAGAATGTTCATAAAACATCCATCAAAACATAAATAACATATATGTTCATGTGTGGTGTTCTATAATGGTTGGCTCATCATTTGCAGTTTTTCAATTTATGCCCAGCAACGCTGGGCACCGGTACTAGTTTACATTATTTTTTATTTTAGTTGTGACATGTTTGATATTGGGGCATGTTTGAGCCTAAAGGCAATGCTTGAGCCTAACAGACTTGTTTGAACCTAGGTGGCAGGTTCGACCCTAAGGGAAATGCAACGCCTACACGTGGTATTTTGTTATTGCAACGTCATATACAGTATATTTTATTTTAGTATATATGTGACCTGTTTGATCCCAGGTCGCATGTTTGAGTCACACGTCATGTTTGAACCTAGTTGACATGTTTGATGTAAGTCGCATATTTTAGCCACGTGTAATGTGAGCCTAGGTGGCAACATGTCATTGTGACGTCATGTGTTGTATTTTTTTTTTCAAGTTAATTATGTGGCATATATTTGATCTTCCATTGGAGCCTAGGTGGCATGTTCGAGTCTAGGGCAATGCTTGAGCCTATGTGGCTTCTTTGAGCCCATGTTCCACCCGTTCTTTCCTCCGATATAATGTATACCCTGGGAGGGGGGGAGAATTGAATTGAATGGGTTTTATTGCACACCTAAGACCAATAAACATAGCCTATCGGAAGGATTGCAATCGAGGATGTGCATAATATTAGGCATATAGAATTTAATGATCGTCTCCTCTAGGTGCCGGAGTCGTCATTGTTAGCATTGCCAACATTTGTATCAAAATGGCTGAAGTACATCTGTATTTCGTGGAATTGCTCTGGTGTAAGATGCTGCATGACAGCTGGTGGTCCAACCTCTTGATGCTCGCTTTTTCGGTGAGTTTGAATGCCTTGATCTGCGAGGGCTCTTCAGACGTTATTGACTCCTCTAGCACAACACCTTGAATATTACGCCCCTCTGTAGTTTATATGATAAACCACCATGTTGGGTCTTGTCGACGGTAAAGAAAAAAAATCTGGTCAAAGAAGCCGGACGTGAGATTGATATTGATGGTCTAAATTTTGAAGTTGGATATGTATATGTGTGTACCGCTCACGCTTGTCCGGAAGGACAAGCGCCTCACTATCGTGGTACAGCTTTGCTAGAGTTGACAAAAAAAAGCCACTTGTTCTATCATACTTTACTGTAGGCCTGGCCCCCCTTAATTGAAGGTCAAACCAATCGACATCAAATATGAAGGTCTTGAAATTGCCACCAACATCCACCTCCATTATAGTCTTTAACTTCCCGTCTGATTGAAACTCCATCGTGAATGATGCCATGACTCCGCAGTCACAAGTCTTCCTGTGTATGTCAAGAGAACTCACACGATAGTGGGTCCCATGCCACCATATCGAGGAGTAAGATATATACTGTCAAAAGCACCATTAATGTCAATAGATACAATAACATCAAAAGAAAATACTCGATTTCGACATCAACATAATTTGTTGCAACTACCTTTTTCATGACACCTTGTGCGTATGCCCATTCCGTAGCTGTAATATACTCCCCCTTGTAATATGCATCGGTCATAGCCTGTAGTGTCTTTCCATCTTGTTCGGCAAGGGTTCATATCCATCAAGGTACGGGGCTCATCTATTATGTCGTCTCCATTCATGCCTCTTCTCTTCCATTTCTTCCTTTGCGTTCTCATAACGAGCAATCCATTTTGCCATTGGTGCCGAATTGTAAAGAAGAAATTGATTAACCTTATTGATAATATCAGGCGGAAATGACTTCTGCATACCATTGCCTTCTGCCACTACCCCTATAAACTTCTCGTCCCCTTCATCACTCCATAAGCGAGGTGCATCTGGATGTACGGCGGAAATATATTCTGTCACATAGAAAAGTGACTCTTTCGCAAGCCATCCCTCTGCCATACTACCTTCAGGACGTGCTCTTTGACACACCATATCCTTCAATACCTTCATAAACCTTTCCAAGAAAAACATCCATCTCGCATGTGCAGTTCCCGCGAGCTCCACTTCCTCAATAAGATGTACCAAAAGATGGGTTTGACTGTCAAGAAAACTCGTAGGAAACTCCTTCTCCAACAAGCAACATGCCTCTGCCATTTTCACTTTCATCTCTTCAATTTCGTCTTTCGGTATAGTTTTTTTACACATCCACCTATGAGGTCCAAAAAAAAAAAAAACAAAAAGACTTAGCCACAAATAAAATAGACGGGGGACCACTAAATCAACATGGGTAACAACCTTATGACCTTTGATAGGGCACTTATTGCCTCCAAGGGTCCCTTGTCTAAAACTCCCCTAAAGGTCAGGGGCATGAAGAACTGCATGATCCAAACACCAAATATAAGTATGGGTTACATTTAATAGTAGTGCATATATGTGGACTCCAATTTTTTACATGCAAGAACTTATGCCAGTCATGGGACTTTACACCAGTTAGCTCCCCAGCACTTGTGAATGCGGTTCGCAATGATTGCATATAACCAGTTGGTGTTCTAAGGGCCCTTAAATCATCATAAATAGCTCGATGATCAGCCCTAGCAATAACCCATTTTGCCGGAGGAAGTGGTTGCCCTTCACCTCGGATCCATGCCTCTTTCTTTGTATTACTTACCTTAAGGTCCATCCTGGCATTTGTTGTGTCTTTTTGACCAAATACATGCTTCCATAAAGAGTTTCCCACATTCTTGAAGATATGATCGGGTCTAAAAGGTGTTGAATCAATAGGTCGGTCCAATATGGTAGTCTATAAAAAACAGACTTCCTTTTCATATTGGCAGTAAAGACTTCCTCCTCCGCGGCTTCCTCGCCACCACTGTATAATTCCTCATCCTCACTGTCTAGGTCGGCTACGACTTCCTCAGCTGCAGGTGCCCCCCTGTGGATTTCCCCTTGCGGATTTTCGCCTCTTCCTTCTTATCCCAACGCTCACCCCATTCTCGTATGGTAATTCTGCTTGGTGGTTCTGTATAGTCTACAGTCTGCTGCTGCTTTCTGAAGGGGTGCATGAGCGGCAAATACTTCCTAAAACCCTTGTATACTACTTTCTTCAGATGCTTAGAGTGACGGTGCTGCAACTTTTCCCCACATATCATGCAAGGGAAGTGCCCCGATGTCTTAAACCCTGTAACACTTCGGCAAGCCCGGAAAGTCATGCATAGTCCACAATAGTATACCTCTAAGATTAAAAACGCCATTTTTATGTGCATCGTGACCTGAATACATGTTCCACAAAGGCAGAACTCATCCACAATTATTCTTAGGTACACATCTAAATTACTTGATTTTTTCTTCCCAGGTATCAATAAAGTCATAATAATGTGCCCACTCTTCATCAACAACCATGGGGGTATGTTGTAGTTCATCGTCATCATCGCCATGTAGACCATGCAAATGATTGTGTACCATATGGGTTTACGCCATCGGTGGCCAGCCCAAACGCACGCTACGTGGTTCTTTTCCAAAGTCGCCATGTCGCATCGACATGCTTCCAAGTCGCGACTGCCGCTTCCTCGCATCACATCATCATTAGATGCATGTGTAGCCGTGAAGTCCATTAGGCTAGCCAATGTCTTGCAACGGAACATCAACTTTAACCTATATAATATATTAGAATAAATTATAGGCAACATATAAGTACTGAAAATAAGTGAATCTACAACTATTTGTAAGAAGTGGTGATGCATATACCTTGGGATTATTGGAAAGTGTCGAATAACCTTCTGAGGTACCGTTTTTCCCTTTAGGTCATTCCTGTATCTCGGTTCATTACATACGAGACAATGAGCGGACTTTTCATGCTCGGCAGGGGGATAGAAGATCATACAATCATTTGGACATGCATGTATGACTTTATAACCAAGGCCGGTTGCTTGAATCATTTTCTTAACTTGAGATCTGTCGGTAGGCATATTGTTCTTCTCTGGAAGGATCTTCTCGTGCAATAACCTGCACATCTAAGAGTGGTAAGATAAAAGATGGAGATGGTGGTAAGATAGAAAGACTTGATAAGTATGTCACCTCAATAGAGCAGAGACACTTGCATTGCTCCACTTGAACTTGGTTTGGAGATTGAGAATTAGCAGGTATGCCGACAAACGAGAGGTTCAAGACGCAGGAAATAACTGCGTTTCTGCTTCGATAACAATAGGGTCATCGTCAATACGACCAATCCTCGAAGGGTATCCCACGTCTTCTACCATGTCCTCTCCACCACCATCCTCGACATCATCTAAATCAATATCAGGTAATTCTTGAAGAGCGTGCAACATATCGAGCATCGGCTCGTCACGAAAGACTTCGTTCTCGGGTTCGTCAATAGTTTCATCCTCTTCATATTGATCGTATGCATATCTTCATATTGGTGCGCGCTGGCTTAAAATTCACGACAATATATTTCCCTTTGCCTGTAACTTAGAACTAATGGATCGGGATGGAGATCGCTCTAAATGAGTTCATTAAACAGGAGTAACGTATTAAACATCATGTCAAATAATATAATAAGTATAAAATACATACAACCATCTGCATAGACTCACGAATGACAAAAAACATATTTAAAAAAAAAAATGCTCTTTATTCCCTTTTTTTTTTAGTACAACAATACTATTGTTCCATCTCAAATGGGAGAGGTCTATCACAGCGATAGTTGATGAATAACTCATCTCCAATGTTTATGCTTTTAATAGCACACACCATGATAAATCTGCCTTTTACATATCTTGTAAAAAAATATTCCTCCCCTCCTTGACACTCTAAAAATTCACAATTGCATTGCTCACGGTTGTCAATAGAACTGTTGACGAACCCTGCAATATTGCCATGAACCCCTGGTCGACCATCAATAAACTTCAACTCCTCATCACAGGCCCCCACAGCTATCGACGCAGCATTGGAATTCATTCCATAAATCCTCATACGCCAAGCATATTTAGTCAAAGTTTGCCAAGTTTTCCAATCGTACTCGGGACCTGCATATGGCATTAATGGAATGTGGGTTCCTCGCTCCACTTCTATACGCGTGCCGGAGATAAGGCCGTATCCAGCTTCTGGACAAATGCGGCTTCGCATAATGATGTATCTTCTTCTCCAATAAGCAAATTCTTGATCCATAGGGATAGGTAAGTCTACTGGCCACAAGCCAAATGTCTTGGCGGTCTCTAACAAAGGGTCGGACTAATCTTTGCAATTCTTCAGGAATTTCACGCTCGGGCAGTGAGGCCAAACGTTATTGGAAAATGTGCGACACATGCAATGTTCTCATGATTGTAGCCCTTCGTATTCTTTCACGCAGGGGAACACTCAACGTAGAGCGGCACCCATCCACATTATTGATGAATCGGGTTACTGCTTCGGTTTCATATGCCTCTATGGACAACATTAAACCAAAATCCACATCTAGTTTGGAGGAGACATCAGCATCATCTACCTACATATTTAGATATCATAAACATCTTGAATATATACTTGAACTAGGAGAGATACTCTTAAAAAAAAAAACAAAAAAAAAAACAAATAATCATTGTATACCAACCTGATATCCATGACGCGCATCAGATCTGGTGGGTTGTTCAAATGTACCAAATCTTATCAGATGGTCTTCAACAACCGTTCTAAGTCGCCGCTTCAGCCCCATACATCTTTTACAATCGCAAACTATTTTGTCCCTCTGCCAATTACAAAAGGTAAGTACTATATACTGCACAATAGTTTGAAGGCTGTGATAGATACAATATGGTAGCATAAACCCTAAATCCTAAACCCTAAACCCTAAACCCTAAACCCTAAACCCTAAATGGACAGAATTGGGCCCGGACACCTAGTCCTCTCCACTCAAGGTGAAGCCGATCATGCCCTTTTCTGAGTACGACCCTTATATAAGTTTCAATTGCAATAAAGATTTTGAAGACGCGCTAGCCCCGATACATAGAGTCCCCTCCACTCAAGGTGAAGTCGACATATGGCCTTGACTACGCGACACCTCAATTTTATAATCTACATTGTATCAAAAAGGTATGAAGGTGAGTTTGGGCCTGGCGCACCTGGTCCTCTCCACTCAAGGTGGAGGCGGCCGTGTCCTTGACCAAAACACCTGCATTTTTTTTTACTACTCGCAGTACACGTCCTCTCCTAGTTTATATATGTCTAGGCTACTAAATACAAGAATCAGTCACTTACATGTGACGGTTCCGCATATCCAGCCTCCCCTGGCCCCAAGACAACATCAATCTGTCTCCTGGCCATCTCCAGGCATCGATCATGCCGGTGACCATGGCGATCCATGTAGGGCAGCAACAAGTACTAGTAAAGATGCCCAGCATTGCTGGGCATAGGTGGGAACTTATAACATTGGGAACTTATAAATGATAAGACTGCATTGTGAAATCGCACTACCTAGCGTTGTTAGGCAAAAAGTTGAAAACATGTAAATAATGAGGTAGCAATGCATGATCATTATGGGGTTTTGAGCCTAATGATATTCAAAACATTTTAAATCAATATTGTTCAAATGTTTAATATTTAAGCTCAATAGATAGGAGGGGCTTATTTCCACAAAGACATGATACAATAGCACATTTGAAGTTCTAGATATAGACAATGTACGGTCACAATCTAGAAGTTGTTTGCTTAAAGTGCTTAAAGAGTTTAGAAGTCTCTGAACAAAAAATGTTCTATGACATGCCATTTTTTAAAAAGGCATAAATTAGAAGACATACTTAGTCTATGCAATACCATGAAAACCCACACAACATCCCCCCACAACATGGCAATGGGGAGGAGGGATTTAGCGGCTGATTACTGGTTGATGACCTGCTGAGCAAAATTGGAGCGTCGTTTTCCATTCCAGAGATGGAATGTCGTAATTAAAACTTACCTTCTTCAGGCTCTAAATTAAGTAAGAAAAATATAATGATGAGAACATAAACAATGCTTTCAATTTTCATTGGTGTAGAAGGCCTTCAAAGTCTATAAATAACCCCTTGCCCATCAAACTTCTTGATGCCCCATGCACATATGTTGGGTCCTTTTCATTTTAAATTCTTACATCACATTCATATTCCTACATAACGCTTATGATACTAAATTTGTAAAATATATGAGGGAACATGATTGCCAATACTGCATACTATAATTTTGAATTCAATATGTATGGCATTGCTTTCTAAACACCAACACGCATTTGCACTAAAGCTACTTAATATTTGGATTCAAAATCTGGTCAAAGAAATGCGATTCCCCCTTTTCACATGATAAAAAGGAATTTTATATGGGCGATTGTATCTCTAAAAAATGAAACATTGATCCTACTAATCTGTCAAATCTTAATTAAAAAATTTAAAATAAAATAGCCCATTTGCGATTAATCGTCCTTAACTTTTACCCTGACGAGAATGTGATGATGAGATACGTGATTACCAAAGTGCAAGGTATCTATCGTCAACTGAGGCGGCATGGCGAATACTAAAGTTTCATGTGACAGAAAAGCATCCTGCTGTTAAGTGTCTTCCACTTCATCGTCAACAAAGAACGAGTAGATCATATAGGAGGCCCAACAGCGCTTCATTGCTTGATCGTTACTTCTTGAGGCCTCCTGCTATAGAATTTTCGGAGCTAACCTATCTTGAGTACTACGAACAGTACACATTTGTATCCTGTAGAGATGGAATGTATACTGATGGTGATCACCTTGAACTAGCCAGACCGCAGCTTCCTAGGAACATAGTTCGCAAGAGAAGTAGGGGAAGCCTTATTTGCAGAATAAGGTTGGTCATGCCACGTGAGGGGGAGCTATTCTATTTGCGACAGTTGCTGCTGCATACTCCAGCCAGATGTTGGAAAGACTTAAGGAATTATAATGGAACTACCTATGATACCTATCAAGAAGTCATAACTGTTATGGGTTTGTTGCAAGATAGATCAGAGCCAGTTGTGACAATGCAAGAGGCAGTGTTGGCATTGCAAACGCCGTCGCAGTTGCGTTTCCTTTTTGCACTCCTTATCCTTGATGGTGCTCCGGCAAGTGAGTTGTGGTCGAATTTTCATGATGAGCTGATAAGGGACTTCCATGATGTTTCAGAGGCAGGTACTTTGCTTGCAGAGCAGCAGGCTCTTTTGTGCATTGAAAATGTGCTTGCGCAACATGGCTCTAGTGTTGCTGGCTTTGGGCTGCCTGAGATCCACATTCAGTCACAGTTAGTGCTGCAAGAGCTGTCAAAATTTCCTCACCATACATCTTACATAGAAGAGTCAAGAAAGATGCGTGATAAGATGAACACGAATCAAGGACGAATATATGATTATGTTGAGAAGATGGTGCATGGGTCAGGGATAAGAAGACCTGTGTTTATTGATGGGAAAGCTGGTACAGGTAAGACTTTTCTACTCAATGCTATATGTTTGTTAATCAGAGGCTCCCAATTGTTTTGCCCTGTGCAACAACTGCATTAGCTGGGCTGTTATACCCAGGAGGGAAAATCATGCGACCGTGAATCGAAAAATAGTGTTGCCGCGTGCACTCGACTATTGAGGCTACGCCCGAGAAAGCGAAGCTTGTTGATTGAATGCCATTTAATCATTTGGGATGAATTTGCGATGGCAAATGAAGTCACGATTGAATCGGCCGAGTGTGGTTCTACAGAATTGTGTAGAAATGATGCTCCATTTGGAGGGAATGTTTTGTGGTCTGCAGCGACTTTTAGCGTGATAGCCCATAGTACCAGTCGCGTGGAGAAGTGCAACAATAGCTGCTTCTATTAAATCATCTGAGATTTGGAGAGCATTCATTATTCACAAGTTAGATGAATCGGTTAGAAATGCTGTGGACCCAGAGTTAATAACATTAGTATCGTCCATAGGTGAGAATTGGCAGTCAGATGTTGTGACATTGATTTGTTTTGCACAACAACATCTATGGAAGAGGCACGGGAATCCTTATACCCGGCAGATATTGTTTGTAGACCAACCTTGTGTGAAAGAAAAGCATTTTTATCTCCATTAAATGTGCATGTGGATGAGTTTTACAGATCTATTCTTGATCGTATGCCAGGTCTGGAAAAGAGATATTATTCTCAGGATTCCATAACTGAAAATGACCAGGTAATTCACACAAGCGCTCTTGCTGAAAATGAGTTTATTCATAGCTATGGTCACCCGACTTTGCCAAAACACACGCTTTGTCTTAAAGTAGGAGCTGTGTGTCAAATTATGAGATTGTAGGATGCGAGTAAGGGACTTGTGAAGAACGCTAGAGTTGTCATACACGAAATGCACAACAGATTTGTGACTGTCCGGCTTCTTCAGAAAACATACATGCGATTTGTCGGGCAGATTTCTTTCACCAGCCAGCACGATGCCCTTTTACAACTAGTAAAGATGCCCAGCGTTGCTGGGCATAGGTGGGAACTTATAACATTGGGAACTTATAAATGATAAGACTGCATTGTGAAATCGCACTACCTAGCGTTGTTAGGCAAAAAGTTGAAAACATGTAAATAATGAGGTAGCAATGCATGATCATTATGGGGTTTTGAGCCTAATGATATTCAAAACATTTTAAATCAATATTGTTCAAATGTTTAATATTTAAGCTCAATAGATAGGAGGGGCTTATTTCCACAAAGACATGATACAATAGCACATTTGAAGTTCTAGATATAGACAATGTACGGTCACAATCTAGAAGTTGTTTGCTTAAAGTGCTTAAAGAGTTTAGAAGTCTCTGAACAAAAAATGTTCTATGACATGCCATTTTTTAAAAAGGCATAAATTAGAAGACATACTTAGTCTATGCAATACCATGAAAACCCACACAACATCCCCCCACAACATGGCAATGGGGAGGAGGGATTTAGCGGTGATCATCGGTTGATGACCCTTGAGCAAAATTGAGCTGTCGTTTTCCATTCCGTAGATGGAATGTCGTAATTAAAACTTACCTTCTTCGTGCTCTAAATTAAGTAAGAAAAATATAATGATGAGAACATAAACAATGCTTTCAATTATCATTGGTGTAGAAGGCCTTCAAAGTCTATAAATAACCCCTTGCCCATCAAACTTCTTGATGCCCCATGCACATATGTTGGGTCCTTTTCATTTTAAATTCTTACATCACATTCATATTCCTACATAACGCTTATGATACTAAATTTGTAAAATATATGAGGGAACATGATTGCCAATACTGCATACTATAATTTTGAATTCAATATGTATGGCATTGCTTTCTAAACACCAACACGCATTTGCACTAAAGCTACTTAATATTTGGATTCAAAATCTGGTCAAAGAAATGCCAGCTCCAGGAAGAATTAGCAGGTTGTCTCTGTTTTTATGGGTAGCCATTCATTCAACAGTCTGGATAGTCCCAGCCATTCAACCGTCTGGATAGTCCCTTCTGCAGCACTGCCAATGCCTGGGATTGATTAATTTATGAATATACAATAGAATTTCATGTGCAGAATGTACACAAACAATGCATCAATGTTGCTATATTTCCATGTTTCCATGTTCCCAGATCCTCCCATTTAGCCTTCCAAAATCACAATCCATTTAGCTATGATATATTACATTAGTTATTGATTTCAGTTCCAAGTTTCCAAATTTTCCAGTGCCCTCACTAATTTGCGCAATCAATCCGCATACTCCGCTGCTTCAGCTAGCTATCTTACAGATAGATCTATCTATGGTGGCATTATGAATACAATATGAACCATTAACATGGTATTGCCTCCAAGCCCTGCATTATGTAATAACAAAATGGACTGAAATGAGAGCATACATCATGTGGGAGAGGACACGAACCAAAAAAAGCAACCTTTGTATACCTGCATTGGAGGAGGCCCACTTCAAATATAAGAAAGATAAAAATCTTATTTTACACAAATGTAACACCGGACTTTATATGCCTCAAGAATATAATTTGATAAAAGAAAAATCTTTTTTACCTCGCACTTAAATAAACGATCAGAAGCTGCTGTAGCAAAAGCCGAGACATGGTATTCTTTTGCTGTTGACTAATTCTCGCAGAAAAAAGCCATGCAAACACAAATAAATTTAGAGATCAAGTGTTTGAGAATAACTCCTGGTGTTCTGGTATTTAGGTTCATACCTTGACGTCCTTAACATATGATTGTCAAAGGTTTTTGGCCATAGCCGGGATCGAAAATAAGGTACCTTTGCTGAATCCTAGAAGTTTCAAGAATGTCATTCCACAGCAGAATGATGCAGATGGTTATTGCAAAAGCAAAGCATTCTTACCATCTTGCATTGGTAGCTTCAATGGCATCTGCAAGATCAGCAGATATGCACCGCCATTTCTGGCAATCATCACATAACACCCAACCTACCCCACTTGTATTCCCTCCCACAAAGAATATCCTCTTTGTCGACCTTATTTTGCACAACATTTCCACCTTCATGAAATCCCACTACACACATCTTTCCCTTGTGTACCTGTATCTATATCAACTGGTGTAGGGCAATGGATCTCAGAGGTCTCAGAGACGACTTTCCTACTCTCACATGGGGGTTCTTTGTCTTTTGTGGGCATAGAAATACTCGCATTCTCAGTCAATTCTACACAATTTTTAAAATGCTGATCGTTTTCCTTGCCTGAACACCCTGCATCATTTGTCTCCTTCAAACTGGTTAATGTCCCTTCACTACCATTCTGGTTCGTCATTGCTCCTACGTTAACATGAGGGGAATCTTCATGTAAACTAAGGTCCACATCTGATTCTGAAATAGAATTAACAGCTGCAGTTGCATTAATATGCACCTCATGTGTAATGCTTTCCTGCAACAACTTAGTCCATTGCTCTTGATCTGTCGAGTTGTTTTTTATAATTTCCTCCGCATAACTGCCATTGCTATGAGAAGCTTGACATGGTCCTGCACCCAGGATGGTTGTTTCTGGGGACATGTTTCTGCAGTCTGCGTGCATGGAACCCTCCTTCAGAGCAAAATGATTTGATGCTAATTCATTATAATTTTCACATAAGAATAAATCATTTTCTTGACTGTTGGGTGCATCTGGACTGGATAGTTTTCCAGTCTCCTTTCCTTTCCGACCAGTTGATATTGTCTCATTATTCTGGGAGCTTAGTTCCATCAGCCAGTCCTGAAGCTTGTTCACTTTCAGCTTTTGGCCTTGAACTCCCAGCAGAAATAACCGAGCCCGACTTTTAAGGCCTCACCGGATTCAGCAAGAGATGTAGCAATAGTTACCTCCGACTTGCTTCCGCCATAGCCACGTCCAAGACATAAGCAGCAGCTGTTAGTCGGGATCAGAACATGCGGCCCACGCTGCTATTGCAGAAGAAACCTAAAGCAAGTCAGCAAGTCAAAATGTAACGTCTAAGCCGTCCGATTTGATTGAACGATCTCAGCCGTCCGATTTAGGGCGTGGTCCATTACACAACATTATAATATAGGATAAGATCTGGTTAAAAAGAAGAACACCAAAGGCGCTAGGCTGGAAGAAGAGCGAAAGAAAATAACAATGAAGGCCGAGAAAAGGCTCCTTATATAGAAATCTGTAACGTCGCAGGGCACGTCGCGTCGCATGCGACATATTGTCAACGGTGGAATGAAATGAAATGGGTAGGAACGGTGGCGGAAGGGAGTTAGTTGCAAACCACATATTAAGGGAGAATAAAAAAAGATAAAAATTTTAACGTCCACCGGAGTCAATTAAAGTTGAAAGAAAAAAGATGACAAAGGAAGGGAGGTATGAAAGAGAGGTTGACATGACAACTAGTATGGAAGTAATAAAGCATATTAATTTGGATTTGGATATAAATGCTATTTGTTCTATTTATTTTTTGTCAAGACCCCAATGCATCTATAGGTTTGTACTCAGGCTTGTGTTCATGTTCACCTGTACCTCAGATATCTATTCGAGACCGTCGGCAACCATGTCTTATTCAGATGCAGTTCCACCAGTTGGCATGGAGGAGCGTCCCCTGCCGTTTGGCCTACATAGCGGCGCCGGTCTTCCCGGACGCATCGGTAGCATTGTAGAATGGTACCCCAACTGACATTGTCTTAACCCGCTAGGTCTGTTTTGTGTGCTTGTTAACTGTATTTGTTTTGTGGCAGGGAATACCATGGCATTTGGTGCCTCGTCCGCAGGGTCACGTCGGTTGAGAGCGGCCGGGCCCCTACAGTTGCGCAGCGGTGGATTTGCACAGCACCTGGGTGCACTCACTATGTCGACAGGATACGTCGTGACCCTGGATTTCCGGGTCTGACGCGTGACGGAGCATGGGGCCACCACCAGAGCCACCACCCAGATCTATGGTGGCCCACCCGGAACATTCCCGGTCCACGGTCCGCGACCGCAATTGCGATAGAGTGGTGTCCGAAAGCGGGAGAGGGCAGCTAAAACGTCGAGAAGATCCCCGCCAAAGCCGCGTGTATGTTGGAGGTCACGCCGCATACGAGAAGCGAGGAGGCAAAGGCGCAACAACAATGCGCCTTACAAAGATGTCCTAACCCCGAGGCCGCCTTGGATGCCTTTCCCGAGGGCCCTGACACCATGTTCCACGAGGCCGGCCAAAGACAAAGGGAAGGGCTGAGAGGATGCAGCCCTTTATGAAGGTTGCATCGAGCGAGCTGGTGCCACAAGTGGCGTCCGGGAGGAAGACTGGACCGCACATGCCCTTCTCAATGACTGGGCCATTGCACAGAGGATGGGTGGTCATTTGCCCACAGTAGGAGCTACTAGCTGAGCTCCTCAGGATACGGGAGTCTCAGCCAGGTTACGAAGCAGGTCCATCTTCGCCACCAGTTTCGGTAGCTGGCAGCGTCCACACTCCTACCGATCCCTCATTCGCCCGGGCTGAGGAGAGTGGAATTGCATGCGACATGGACGAAGTTCCATCGAGAGGTAGGGCTAGGTCGACGCAGGGCTCTCTCATGGGACACGTCCATTGCCGGTTGATCTGTATATGGCCACCCCTCCTTCCATAGGGCGCTGCTGCGGTAGACCTATCTGACCCCGCCTAGGGGCCGCCAGGTCTTCGACGACATAGTGAGGACCGCAATGGCGTGCACCGGTATGGCACACTTTGACCTCGCCATTTCCGCCCGACCGCAATGTCGAGGGAACCGAGGCATGGATGAGAGACCGAAAGCGCGGTTTCTTCATGTACCACCTTGGAGAGTTTGACGTGCACACCTTCGAGCTACTTGGTGTGTCATACCCATTCGGGTTGGTCCCAGCCCCACGTATCGTCCAAGACAGTTCCCCGAGCACTTGCGTGATCCCGGCCAGGGTTTCAGCCCCTCCCTCTTCGAGGAGGTTAGGTGTTCACCCACTTCTCTGACCCGGCCAGCCAGATCCGAAAGCATCTCACGGCCGCGAAAGGTGGCATCGAATAGCGTGGCCACGGGTGTGCCGGCAGAGGGCGCCGGCCAGCATCGCGCGCATAACTCACTCTTGACCTCATCGAGGCTTGCACACCATGGGCGGTGGGAGGAGGGACACATTCGAGTGCCGATGAGGTATGCGGTCCGTTTTAGTTTGTATGTATTGTCGTCGACATCTAACCACTTTGGAGTTCCATGTATGTAGTGCCTTACGACACATGCTACCCGGCGGGCGTCCGCGAAGTTGTTAATGGTGGACCCTCGTGTCTACCACGACTTCGTCGATCGGAGACACACAACGCGTGTCTCCCCGAGGAGTCGTCTCCCACTTTCTTCCCCGCCGAGCATCCTGATTGGGGTACACTCCGTCTGGTCCTATGGCCCATCGTCACAAAGTAAGTACGCAGTTCTTTGCTTTAGTTTCAATTGGTGCACATAGCATTCTTAAAATCATTACATCCTTGCCGTGCAGTGGCCATTGGATGCTCTTTACCCTCATACGAGACGCGGACCTGCGCGGCCGCCTGGGCCTTGGAGACGACGATCATGTGGGGTGGTGGTACTTCGACAACCTGCCCACACGCCCAGGAGTCTCAGGAGTTCGTCTCAACCTCCCCGCGCTTCGCTCGTGAGTGTTTCTTGTGCTTGCGTCATGCGCGTATGTGCTCCATTGTCGTGATCTCACCTGCAGTGTCTTTGTACAGCGCAACGGCTTGGCTCTTTGAGCGATTGGGGGCACCAGCGGGGTACATCCTGTGGGGGGGGGGGTACGTGCGACCGGTGTTGTGCCCGCTACAGATTGATAACAACACCTGCGGCATGCATATTGGCTTCACCATGCGGCAGCTCGTGCGATACGTGTGGCAGACGAGGCCGGACACAATTGTGCCAATTAGCAGGGCCTGGTACACGGCGCAAGATGTGCGACAGTTTAGGAATGAGTGGCTTGTAGTAGTCGGGCTTCTTTATTGTAGGGTATACTGGTACCGACAAAGGCTCGGTGGTCACTGTTAGTGGTAATTGAGCTTCTTGTAACAGAAAGATTGCTTAAATGGTTAAATGGTTTAAAAACTTACAAATGTCCACCCCAAAATTATAACATGTCACTTGTACAGTACTTAAATCTTGGGTTGTGCCCCATCAGCTTCCAGTGTGGCCCCTCGTCCCGTCTTGTGCCGTGGCGCTTGGTCCCTCGCTATGGTGGCCCTTGCGTGCCATCTGTGGACTCCACTGCGGGCATGTTCCTGCTGTCTATCGTACCCGCCATGGTAGACGGAATGAGCGGGCCGATCAAGCGCTCTCTATAGAATCGGATCGCCGCCGAACCTTGGAAATCATGTCACGCACCTCTGGCGGGTCAAGAGCATCGCGATTTTGCATGGTGGCCTGCAGACGATTGGTGTTCGCCATGAGCAACGATCCCAATCGCTGTAGCAACGGGATTAGCACATGGACGTCGTTCGCGGGTGCGGGCGGTCTTGGAGGCAAGGGCGGAATGAATTGTCGGTTGGGATATAGCTCGTTGAACAACGCGGGGTGGCTGCTGCTAAGGAAGTAGTCTCCCGCTATGAGATGTTTGCACACAGCATGGGGGCATGGACAATCACAATATCGCATTCTCATGTGCTGAGTGTATCTCAAACCCTCTGTTGACTGGCTTGCCATAGATAACCTGACGTCGGTAGCATCTTCGAGGCGAATGGCGTTGGAGTTATCGTGCAAGGACTGGATAAGCGAGTAAGCACCCGCATGTCTCTTCGGATATGAACGTGTGCTATAACGTCCAAACTCGGCTGGATAGAAAAACATCGGTGAGGGTCGGCGATAGGACAGAAGCACAGAAAATACGAAAGAGTAGGACCCAAACAGACTTACCAAGACTCCATCTTTCTTACCACCGAGTCAAGATTGTGCCTCCTGCCGCCTACGA
The DNA here is from genome assembly GCA_021234155.1 of Isoetes taiwanensis. Taxonomy (NCBI): domain Eukaryota; kingdom Viridiplantae; phylum Streptophyta; class Lycopodiopsida; order Isoetales; family Isoetaceae; genus Isoetes; species Isoetes taiwanensis. The sequence continues at coordinate 8,204,912 of JAJEKV010000005.1, forward strand.
GGTGTAATGTGGTGAGATTGAATGACAAAATATTTTCGATTGTGCTCTTATTGAAACAAATGGACAACATCATTGAACAAAATTATGGACATCATCACAGTATGGAGTCTACGACAACATCACTGCTCCATGGGATCTTAATTTTTTAGGGATCTTACCGAGTACTTATTCTCTGCCAGTATGCCAGTTGCCACACATCCTCCTGCGACATCGTGAATCGGTATATGACTCGCTCAACCGGGCTTACAGTCATACGTATTTGCGGTCCCCGTGCTCTTGCGATGTTCCACGCAGCATGTGTCATTCCAATACTTCTAAGCTCTTGTGCGGCAACCGCAAGCAGTTCAGGATGCACATGCATGGACCAATCCTCTGCATTTGTGAAAGGGTCATGGCCAGTGTGTTCTGTGCGCATGTATATTCGTGCACCGCTCGATTCAGCACCATTTCCATCTACTTTCACTGTCCGCAAACGAAACAAGCATCCTCTGCGATGCAACCGTCTGATTTGCCTATCCCCCTGGGTGCCCCTCCTTCGTGGTTGTCTCCATCGGTGGCAGGCATAGTCATCCACAACCTCTCCCGTTGCAGCCCGCACGTGGTGATGCCCATGGACCAAACGGACACGATGAGTAGTTTGTAGCTCAATCACCCTTTGCTCTAGGCTGTCCATGGTGGTCTCTTCACAGTAGTTGAAGTCACTGTCCTTCATGGTGCGGCCACCTCTGCACGTGCACACTTCCATGCACGCCATTACGTATTCTTGCGGGACGCCATTCCGCCGTAGGCCGACTTCCCAATCCTCTGAAATCTTTTGAAAAGTGGCAGTGGGGGAGCGATGGGTGCTTCCACTCAGGTGACCCCTAGCAACTAGTCGCCTCGAAACTCCGCGTAAGGGACTAAGTTGTGAGGCCCTTCTTATTTAGTACAACCAACCGCTGGATTCACTGGACTCATCGTCAACTGCAAGCTCCTGACAATATGCAGCCCATCGGTGCATCAGCCGAACATGGTTCTCGACGGGTGCCCTCCCGCTTCTCTGCGGGACCGGGGGTAGGCGGGGATCGGCAGCACTTATTTCGGACGGATGGGGAACATAGTGTTGCTGTAGGCACAACCTCATCAACCCATACACACACTCGTTCAATGCGTAACCACCAACCTGAGGTGCACCACGAAGCCATTGTACTGGGTCCGAGTAGAGACCGGCCAATTCGTGAACAAGTTCTTCGGGATCTTGGGTGGGAGTAACTTGTGAAGTGGATAGGCCAGGCGGGTTCCACCCATCGTCCGTATCATCCCCGGTTTCCTCCTCTGACATTGTGTCATCCTCGGTGTCATGAAGGTCATAATCACTATCATTTTCATCTGAAATCTGACTCACTGAGTCGTCGGTGTCTACCTCTGCCATTCTCGGACACTCTACTTGGAAGACAAATATAAACTATCACAGCACGAACCTGCTACTGCACAAAACATAATCTATAATTCAATTGAAGAAATACCATTAAAATTTACATATGGTAAATCCCTATGGTTAAAAAAAATAGCCTATGGTAAATGCCTATGGTAAAAAAAGGGACTATGGTAAAAATAACCTATGGTAAATGCCTATGGTAAATGCCAATGGCAAAAATAGCCTTTGGTAAAAAATAGCCTATGGTAAAAAAAATTAGCCTATGGTTAAAAATAGCATATGGTAAATACCTATGGTAAAAAAAAGGCCTATGGTAAAAAAAATAGCCTACGGTAAAAAAAACAGCCCATGGTAAAAAAAATGGCATGTGCTAAAAATATCCTATGCTAAATGTCTATGGTAAAAATAGCCTATGATAAATGCCAAAAATAAAAGCCTATGCTCAATATTGAGAATGCAAAAGAAGATGAGAGAGATATGGAGTGCACCTGCTTTAGCACCAGCGCCTGCTATAGCACCTGCACTCGATCGAAGCACCTGCGCCCTCCTCAAAGGTTATGAGAAGGATACAACGTCTTGGTGCCCATAAATAGCCCTTAGGCTCGCATACGGATTCGCCCAGGCGAATCCTTACACGGGCCAAAGATGCGGGCCAAAGATCCGGGTTCGATTGGGCGAACCCTTCTTTCAATGCTGGGCCGAGTCACCGTAAACCCGTGACGTTTGCCGTAAACCCGTGACACTCCACACAGCCCCTCTGCCGAAGTGACCGTGCGATTCACGGACCTGCCACGGCCCCTGCCGAAGTGACCCGTGCCCGATTCTGGCCCCTCTGCCATGCTCGGGTTGTAAGCGAACGTGAGAGGGGCCACCGTTCGTTCCCTAAGCGTGGTCGGGCAGCGGACCGCCGCCAGCCTACGCCCGCGGCGGGTTGGCTGGCGAACCGGTGAGGCAGCGTGCACCAAGCCCGCGGCGGCGCCTGCTGACTGCAGACCTGCACCGATAACGTCGGCACAGGTTGCCTGAAGCGAACCCGTTGGGGTCTGGCGGGCCATATAACGCAATTACGATCCGCCCTTGCCCGATTCGCCGCGGATTAAACTTAGCAGTGGTTCGGGTTCACTTAAGCGAACCCGGTGGGTAGTGCCACGACAGCGCCACGTCGACATGGCGGGTTCGCCTGGGCGAATTTCCTGGGTTCGCTTGGGCGAACCCGCTTGGCAGTTTGACCCAATTTCGGGAGCCAATAAAGTGGGCGATGGCCCCATGTATGCCTAATCCATGAGCTGTCATCATTTGCACCATTGATATTTTAGCAGACGGTGGGGATTAAGGGGGAACCCATGGGCATACATGTATGGGGTGTGGATGAGGGGGCATGAGAAACCCCCTTGAGTACAATAGAGACAAAATTGATTAAATACTTATATGCTACTACAGACAAATACACGTACTAGTGAATTCAATTGTAAGCATTTAAAATATACATCTTGCATGTCGAATTTCCCATATAAAAAGATTTTCTAAACTCTTAACCATCGTATAAAAAGATTTTCTAAATTCTTAACCATCGTGGTGCAAAGGCATGATGAAGACAAATCTATATTACATCAGTTAAGGGAGATAAATAATCATCGAAACTTTATTTTCTTAGACATCTATACAATTCGTCAATCTGCAATTTGTAGACAGCTAGCTTAGCATTCCAATGCAAATTATGGACGCATCATGCGCATGCTCAAAATAGACACATAAAATGAAAAGAAGAAAATTACTTCTTGAATGCTACAAAAAGGGGAAGGGAAATTTGAGACCTTGAGTTGCATGTTACAACTTTTGATATCGTAAAAACTCAAACCTATCCCACAAATCTAAGCCCTTAAACTCATAAACCCTCATCTTTGCTACAAACTATAGAAGTAGCTCTACACAAAGACGAAGATCCTCATCCTTGCCATAAAATATTGAAATGGAATTCCATAATCTTGAGATAGAATATTGTGTGATTACACTTATAAGCAAGCAAACCAAATATTAAACCATGAGAAAATCATATGCAGCTGTCATACTATATCATGTAACAATTTGTAACGCTCCATATCTATATGCATATATGTATTGATTACACGAGAATACAATCTCTTATTTTCCTCTTGCCAGCAATCTATCCAAATGTGGGAAAAATTTATCCAAATGTCGTATGCATGATATTCTAGCTAGACCATTATCGACAAAATTTACTATAAAAATAACCACGTTGCAGTGCATAATGAAACTCTAAGCATAGACAATTTCCTTTATTGGCATCAGTTTGCCAAATCTTTGTTCTTGTATGCAAAAGATTCAAAGCCAATCTAAAACTGCCGAAATATCATGTTGCTCCATGATATAATCAAAGCCTTTAACATTTCACAAGTCGATCCTATTTGCGCTATCAATAAGCAAAACAAGTGATGATCATTCGGAGATGTAAACAAACATGAACTATCACCTCTTCCAAAACTTTTTTATGTCATCGATATAAAGTCTCTATAGAACACACGCAATGTACAAACCACAAGCAGCAGAAGGATTCTTATCTCAAACTCATCTATTGGCAAGGACACAGGGCACGCATTGCCCGTGAATAAGACATATCTAATAGTATATGCCTAGAGCTATAGAACAAACTACAATTTCTTTATTATTGTTCGAATCAAGAGCTCAAAATCTGATCAGGGCAAACTACACCATAGAGTTCTACAGTCCATCACATAAATTAATAAGTCTGAGCTATAGTGACTCAAGGCCTGTACTATCCATTTGCATTACACCTAGAAGTTTTCAATATCTCGAAAGAAGTCAAGGCCTTTTCTCCTGGATATCTCGCTCCTCTTCAAATCAAACTATGCCATGATTTTAAAATTAGATTATAATACTACATGAACTAAAAGTAATATGAATGCAAGGCATTGCCCGGATATGTCTATAAGACTATTTGAACTTTTGCAAGACACGAGTTTTTCCCAAGCTTATGCAACAGAATGCACTTTCTAGAACACCTCTCATAGAACAAATAAAAAGAAATCAAAGTAGCGTCATACTTTGCTGAAACAACTTTATGCAATAAAAAATGTTACAAACTAGTCAAACTTTCCCTGGAATATCAGCCAAAGACCGATCAAAGACTACATAATGTTCATTTAGACATGATATTTATTCAGAACAGGATATGTATTATGAAAAGCTATGCAAAGTTAACCTTGCAAGGTTCTTTAATAGTCCCCTAGATTCTTTAGGATTCCCATAGATTCCTTGAATTCTCCTAGATCTGCTAAAAATCCCTTTAGATTCCTCAAAATTCCACCAAGATTTGCCTAGATTCCACAAGGATTCCCTTAAATCCGAAGATGAAGTGAAGATTCCATTCTTTCTCCAAGATTTTGTTAAGATTCTGCTCAAGAACCTTTTACATTCCCTAACACTCCATATAAGTTCTCCCAGATACCCTTATCCAAACATACTATGATGGCAAGTTTAAAATTCTAATAGGTTTCTATGCATGTAACTAGATGTATAAATATTGTTACAGACCTAAGTGTCTGAAAAAGGACGTCATAATAAATATAGATGCAATTCATATGGTCTTCAGGTCAAGCTCTAAATTTGGGGTTTGCATGGTGAATTTTAAAAGTTAGGACACAAGGGAATTTAATGTTTAAGATTGCACATGGCAAAGTTTGCGTAATTTATCTATATCTAAGTTTCGTTATTTTGAAAAAACTTAAACATAAGGAAAAAATTTCTAGATATCATACGGCTGTAGTAATATTCCCCAACATTTATGATACAACATTTTGCTAGATAGAGCATAGTCATGAATATGCTGCATGTTCAACATATAGAACCTAGCACTATGGTATTCCCTAAGAAAACCCTTGGTTAACCCACAATGTCGCGGCTGTTTTCACACGTTTCTCGAGATAGAAGTGTTAGGATTTTAGAGAAAGTCTTATTCTCTCCAAAAAATGCCTGCATTGTTCATGCATGTCAGTTGAAGTTGACTTCACCTTACACAAGTTCCTTGCTTACTGTTGTGAGAAATTATTGTAGATTTCTGCACACGATTCTGATAGTGATATCCTTATGATTGAACTATGCATATTGTCTTTATTCTTGTGTTTTGAATTATATTTATTTAACAAACAGTCTGATATCATAATCTAATTTGTTAATGCTCGTAAATCATAATCGAATTTATTAACCCTACTGGCTATAGCCGTTATCCATTATAATACTTATTACAATGAAGATGAAATAACACGAAGATGCACCCTTTGCTCAAATCTTGGGTCAAGCCTTCGATCAAACCAATAATCAATGCTTGACCAAAGCCATCATCATTGCCTCGGTCAAACCCTGCAAAAAATAAAGATTGACAAATGTCCCCACTTAGTGTTGCCATGCACGTAATAATAGCAAAGAGAATTAAGGATATTAACGTAATAGGACTTCTTTCTCCAAGAATTGTTTCCATTATTAAAAATGATAATGTCCACCTTGTCATTAGAGTGTTTAAATAACCAAAGGTGTTACCACTTAGCAAAATCTTATGTTTTTAGTCATTAGGGTGTTTGAATAACTAAAGGTGTTACCACTTAGCAGAATCTTATGTTTTTAGTCATTAGGGTGTTTGAATAACTAAAGGTGTTACCACTTAGCAGAATCTTATGTTTTTAAATGTCTTGTTAAAGAAGTAAATATCATTCAAACCCCCCTTTGTGCTGGCATCATAATACTTGTGTATGCATATAGAATACCCAATAGACCCATTGCTCACTATGACACAATAACCAGATATCCATTATAAAAAGTGTTAATGAAATGTAAAGAATATAGAGATTTGAAGTTGTGAAATGGCATAGAGCCGCAATATCGCTATATTGCAATGTGTTTATTGCAGCATATACTCAGTGTGAGTTCAATCTAAGAGAATACACCTTCATAAGCACCATCTTTTTTAGAGTTTCCCACAGTTTTAATCTGATCCTATGGTAGTAAACATACGATAAAGAGACAGACATTCTACAAAGCATTATTGAACCAATTACAACTTTCAGAAAGATACATGGAAATAAGGCTTAGGTTCTCACAGGCCTATCAGGATTGCAGTTCCTGTTCTTGCGTTAATATTAGGCTTGAAATTGTATCCAACACATTTAACAGCTCTTGCTGCCAAACCACAGTATTGCAATGACCACGAAAATGCAAAGTAAAAACAAACTCTTCACAGCTATTTCAGATGGAATTCGTACTTAAACAAATTATGCCTTAATAACACAGATAAGAAGATCAAGAATGGCAGAATCATATGTTCACATCAGGAAGAAAACCGACAAAAGCTATACACAAAAACAAAGGAAAGATGTGCATCAAGCACAGAAGGAAATGCTCAACACTTTAAAGATGCATTGTGACACTTTAACATGAGCTTGTGTTCAAGTTATTTTATGATAATAAATTGACAACGTAGCATGTGTCAGAACTTCAAATCTACTAACCCGGCATTCCCTTAGAAGTTCTGCATTGCTTTCAAGTTCTCATGTAATTGAACAGCCTTAGACAATGCTATCTTAGCTCTATCTTCTCAAGTTGCACATTGCTCTAATAATACTTCTTTTATTACCAGCAATTCTTTGTCTTTCCCTTTGTTATTACAATGAGATGCTTCTGAATCTTGAACCATCTTATCACCACACTCTGCATCTGCTGCAACATGATCTTTCTCGCTATTGTTTGCAGAGAACTTATTCATTCCTGAATGTCCATCACTCAGTTTCTATTCAAGTTCCCTTGTTCTTTTGTCATAAAACAAGGTGACCTAGCAAATGCACTAATGACCTGCAGTTGCACTAATAAAGGAATATTCCCTAAGATTTCCTAGAAATATGCTAATTTTGGTGTCAAACTTTAAAAAATGCTTCATTTTCTAGGAGGGTGGTGCCATTTTAGGGGGGTCAAAAGAAGAAATTTGACATATTTTAGTACAGATTCTCCATATTAAGGATATTTTTATTTAGATTATTTTAACAAGTGTTGCTTCTTTTGGAAAACTAGACAAAAAGAAATGGAGTATAGAAATGATATAAGAACCACCATTTGAAAAGATCATATGAAGGTTTTCTGCAAGGCATCAGGATATTAATCTAAATACATCATTACAAAAAGCACAAACAAGGTTCTCAAACATGTCATTTGTACAATAAAAATAACATGAGCGTATGCGCGCATTGCACCTTGCCTAGATAAAAAATATTAAAATTACAAAACTGTGCAAGATGTACATAAGCAGCAACTAGAACATTTAAAAGATGTTGTTGCACTTGTCATTACTTTTGAGGGGGTCTACAAGTTATATAGTGGTGGTGACTCAAGTGCATATAAAGCTATATCAATGATGCAACTACCTAGAGAAGTTGGTGTACTATATCTACATGCTCTAACAAGGCAACATTTGGAGGAGGAGATGAATCTTCTTCGTGGTGTTTAAAGCCTTCTATAGTTGCTTCACAATAAAATAAGAAAAACTTGTGGCGGAAACATGCCCTTTATGTGGGAGGCGACGTGAGACCATTGAGCACTACTTTGTCCTATGCACAGAGGTAGGGGCAGCTTGGTCCTGGGTGAGAGCCCTCTTTGGGACCTCATTATGCAGTCAGAAGATTCTCTTGGGAGTCCTTCCTAGCAGGTGGGCAGTGGCCAAGCGGCAGGCGTTTCATTTATGTAGAGCTTGGCTTTTGTGGCTGATTTGGAAAAGACGGAGAGCGAAGGTCTTTCAGAATGCAGTGCTTAGCCCTTTTCGGTTGGTTCCGATCTTGAGGCATAAGTTGTGGCAGGCGTACCAAGTCTCAAGCTTGTCTGGCACAGTTAAGCGGGAAATTTGGTCGACATTCCTACAGATTGTGGATCATGATGGGCGCTTCATTTCTTAGCACCACACTTATCATTGTACTTGATCGCATTCTAGTGGTTTAATATATTCTTATATTCTTCAAAAAAAAAAAAATAAGAAAAACTTAATGACACAACCTGAAGACATGTTAAAATCAAATTTGGCAAAGTTTAGATGCTTTTGAAAACACATAACATTGTCTATGTGTTAGCCCTTTGGGCTAAACATATGTATGAGTGGCATAGGCCACATGTATTTATCACATTGGACCACTTGATCTAGGGCCCAGATTTAGCCCACATATGTGGTAGGTGGCATCCCGGGGACTTCACCATTAAGAACCCGTATAGACCAACATCGTGACTGGTAGGGGGTTTTTTAATTGGCAAGGGGGTCCGTAGACGTATGGGTTGGTTGTACGGAAAACCAAGTTCTAGCAGTACTCAAAACGGTAGGGGTGATGGGCGGGAAATGGCGCTCCCGCATGGATCCTTGTAGGGGTGTGTTTTTTTATGTGCCATTTGATCTGCTACTGCGCTTGCATCTTTGTCGGTTGCAGCTACATTTCAGATTCAAGAATGAAGTTAGCAGCCACATCAAATCTTTTCATTTATGGAAGAGCTCTTGAAGAAAGGCAGAAGGTCCAATTCTGGAATCTTGGAGCTGTTTGTTGAGTCTTGGGAGGTGCTTGGAGAAGGATCTTTTGAAATGAAAGTTTGGTTCTAGGGCTTTTAGATTGTCTTTTGTTGCAGAATCTTACCTTATCTTTGTGTTCTGTTATGCAGGTTAAAGATCTTGAGGCCTAAGCAAAGATCCGCGTGTCTTTATTTTATTGAACCGATTCGCTTTTAGTTCTAATTAATTTTTTGCATTTTTGCTTTGGTGCATATTTTTGCCTACATTGTTGTTTCTTGGCTTGATCTTGCATTTCTTTGTCATTACTCTTCTTAGATATACCCTAAAATATCTAGAGTTGCTTGCTTCAGAAAGGTATTTCCTTCATCTCCCGTTTTTATCAGTAGTCTCTCAATTAGCTATGCACTGTGTCCCTTTGATTCTAATCTCATAAAAGCGTTTATTTTGCATCTTTCTAACAGGTATTTCACGAGATTCAACCCATAAAAGGTGCGCAACAGGTGGAAAGAAGAAATCATGGAGGAAGAAGAGAAAGTAAGTCTTAATATCGTAGTATTTAGTCAGGTCCCCTTTTTCTTAAAGTAGTTTCTGGATGCCAGATCTGGATGCTAGACCAATCCAGATCTTAGCCAAGTTGAGGCAGTTAATATTGTGCTGGCTAAATACTGTTTATGCAGAGCATTTACGCAACAGAGCAACGTGAAGCTGAACTTGAGGGCCATGGGGAGCCAGCTACACCTGATAAAAATGGAAAAATGAAGGTAAGGAAATCATAAATGGTTTATAAGGCAAAAATCTGCAAATAACTGATTGTTGGAGTTCTGCGTTGTTGCATCAGAGTATTGAGAAGTTGAAGGATTATTTGGCAAGGATGAAGGTGTCACAAGAATTAGACATTTGGAGGAGACTTGACTAACCATTCTTCACCAATATCCTATGTAGGAAATAGAAATATGTCTGACACAACACGGTACTTGATATTGCCTTTATGTTTTTTAGTATGAACATTGTGAAAACAGGAGAATCAGCAGCATAGAACCGGTTGCTAGCATGAGTGTGACGCTCCCTGCTAAACATACGGCGCTCGGCCGTACACTCGGCAGGAAATCCCCCATCCGGCTCAGCAACCGCATGGGCCCTTCGTCTACCCCGCACTCTGAGGTGACTCTTAGTGCGGGGAGGGAACACGAAGGTGTCTTGCGCGCCCTTCCCCTATGGGCTCCTATAACAGCGGAAGCGATAACACGTCAGAACTAGCATCAACATATACAACTACTACCTCGGAGGGTAGTGCATCGCACATCAACCAATGCAAAGATGATAATCACGAATAGTAAAACATGAGAGCTCCTACCCCGCCGGACTTCGTAAGGAGGATGACCCGGCCGGCTAGGCCTCAAGATAGAGCGGACCGAAGTCATGGCAATGGCGAGGGCTGGCATAGAACAATGGCTAGGGTTGACCACTCCATCCGCCCCTCCCATGCATACTTTGCGGATGGGCTAGACCGGGCTCGACAGGACTCTAGCCTTCCTGATCACGCAATCCCATGGCATCACCCATCTGGGACTACTCCGTGTTGCATCTCCCCGGGTCCGAAGAGGCGGGGAAGGGTTGCATCTCCCCTTCCCGAGGGTCTAGAGGTGCCGTGGCGGCTAGAGAATCGCGGGCGACACCCGATTAAGTACCCGACCCGAACCCCCAAAGCGAGAGCCAAGCCAACACTTGCGACTCTCGAGAGGCAGGGCAACACCATTGCCCCGGGGAGGTGTCGGACCCATGCTCGCCCCCACCGCGGTGACCGACCATAAGCCTAGCCCACTATGGGATCCCCCCAAGCCCCCACTCGGCGGGGATCCTCCCTCCACTTTCCCTCTAGCCCGTTATCACGGTCTGCTGAGTCATATCATAGCCTCAATAGCCTGGTGGGCTCCTATGCACAGGCCGCAACTAATAGGAACTAAGGGATCTACTCTAGGAGCATACTACATATGGCTCTAGGTCTCTACCCCCCTTCCCAATACAAGAGGAGCAAACATGATCAACCATCATCACATAATCATCACATCATGAGAATAATCATAAGAAGAACATCTTAACCTAATCATACAACTAACTAATAGTTAGGGTTCCTTGATTAGGGTTCAAGATGTTGAATATGGGTTCTAGGATGGCTCTACTCTAGATACAAAATACTAGCACATCTGGAATGCTAATCCCAGATGAGCTATCACAACTACTATTCTACCTACCTGCTCCTGATGCTCTCCCTCCAGATCCGGGCGCCTCCATGGTCTTTGACTCACAAGCTGCTGTTCCTACTCCAAGAACGAGTCTACCCTGCTGGGGCTGTTGCACCAGCCTATGCCACAACAAACGATGTTCGAAACGGGGTTTCGAACGAGTAGGTGAGTCTCTGGGTGCTAGGGCTGGAAAGAGGTCTAGGGTTAGGGTTTATGCCTATATAAGTTAGGTCCACCTAGGATGCCACGTGGCACCAATCGGGTGAGTCCTGTGTGGCGGTGCCCCAATAGGTTAAGGCCACGTGGATAATGGCTTAACCTATGGTTGGCTAAGTTATGTAAATAACTTAGCCATGCCCCCTAGTGCCACAATCTATGGTATACAAGGCTATGAAGATAGACTTGTATGGTGACAGATCCACGAATATACGTATTTATGGCGTATATTCCCCTGGACCGTCACATTCTCCCCCCCTTAGGACAATGCTGTCCTCAGCATTGCGCTAAGGTGACGAACCTACCTTATGCCTGCAACACATCAACAACATGTCATGACCTTTAGTTTAGTTTAACAATCAAGTTTTATTAGTTCAAGTCAAAATTTTAGGCTATATTTGTACTTATACAAAATTATATAGCCTTAACACGGTTATTTCTTACGATAATTCAAAACATTATTGTAAGAGTTATTAGGGTTCATAATCTAATTATGGCTCCCCCTATCTTCTCGTAATGCGCTCCTCGTTGAAGTCCACCTTCTACTTGCCTGCAAAGGGAGCACATTACGTTAGTTTAGTTAATAATTTGTGGTTTTAGGGGACCACCCCCCTTACCTCCTTGAGCCGAACTACTGACTCAAGGTTGTCCTACTACCTTGCCCAAGATCATGGCCCTTTCGGATTTGAGCTTAAGGATCATTTAAGATGCTCCCTTCATCGCCCATGATCGAGTGCTACCTTGTACTCGGTTACCCGGTGCCGAGTACCCCTAGTGCATCATGCCCCATGGGTTTGAAGCTAGGGAACGTCTCACGATCCCATCATCGCGCATGATCACTTTAACCTTCACCATGACCCTCCTACGGCCAGGTGTGCGTACCCCGCATCGTGGCATAGAGATCATCCGATCGATGTCCCATCATCGCCCACCATGCCTCATTCCTCACTCACATGACCCTAATGGTCATGTGCACCTCTTGGTGCGTGTGGCCTAGAGAATGCCCTAAAGGCGTATCCCATCATCGCCCACACGATCCAAGGTTCTGGCACATGCACCCTAGTAACTAGAATGCATGCGCCAGGCTTAAGGCTAACTAACAACATACTAGCTAACCACCTGGCAAGTCGGGGTCGACCAAGTCGGAGACGACTCGCCCATCAAACTCCTTCATAAACTCTGGGTATTGCTTCTCCAAGTCTTGCTTCAATACCCATGTCGCATCTTCCACGGGTAAGTGCTTCCACTTAACCAAATATTGGAGGAACTGGGACCTCCTAGTCTTCTTGAATGACTTATCAAGAAGCAATTCAGGCACTATTTCTACTTGCTCCTCCGTCATTTCCAACAAGGTTGGAGTATCTAAAACCTCCTCAGGGTTAGGACTGTGCCTTTTTAATAAACTTACGTGGAAGACCTTGTGGACCTTAAGATGGGCTGGAAGATCCAACTTGTAGGCTTGAGAGCCCACTCTCTCCAAGATCTTGAACGGACCAGCCCACCTAGGGGCAAGCTTCTTGCAGCTCCCAATCCGCAGCTTGGCTTGCTTCACCTTGATCTTCAACCAAACGGTATCGCCCACCTTAAACTCCCTTACGGTCCTGTGCTTGTCTGGCTACACTCTTACTTCTTCTTGCTGCCAATAAATAACCCCTTACTTCCTCTACTAGCTCTGCTTTGATATCCCCTAACATCTGGCTGGATACTTCTACCTTGGACACGAGGATTGTGCCGGTATCCGGGGTTAAGCACTGGTACCCGTAATTCACCATAAAAGGAGACATCTGAGATGACTCCTGCTTGGCACTGTTGTAGGCGAATTCCACCAAGTGGATGTACTCATCCCACTTGGATTGCTTATTCCACACATAGCTCGAAGCATGTCTTCAATGATCCGGTCGTCCTCTCGTCTGGCCATCTGTTTGGGGATGATATGCCGTGCTCATGGAGAGCTTCGTCTGAATGGTGCTGAAGAGGTCCTGCCAGAAGGCACTCATAAACTTGGAATCCCTATCAGATATTATCTCCCGAGGCATGCCATGGAGTCTGAAAATCTCCCTTACAAATAACTTGGCGTTATCTAATGCGGTGTCGGTAGTCTTGCAAGGCACAAAATGTGCCATCTTAGATAACTTATCTCGACCACCATCAATGCATCCTTGCCTCGAAGAGTTCTAGGGAGACCTGTGATGAAATCCATGCTTATGACCTCCCACTTTGCATTTGGCACCCCAATGGCTCAAGAGCACACGAATCGAAGTTGCTCCGCTTTGGTCTCTGGCGGCATAACCGGGTAATCCCGAATATATGCAGCTATCTCGCCTCTTCATTCCTGGCGAGTAGCTACTTGAATCTTGAAATAGGTCTTCATGAAGCCAGGCATGCCTGCTATAGGGCTGTTATGTGTGTCATGAAGAATTAGCTTCCTTACCCCTAATGATTCGGGCACACACAACTTATGCTTGTGATACAACAGTTGCCTTCCTTCTTATAATGCTTGAAGGCTTCCCGCTCCTTATCCTGTTCTTGCTTCCTTGGAAAGGCTTTCCCATACCTCCTTGAAGTCCACATCGGTTGGCAAGGACTCCTCAATCTTCTTGCCAAACTCACTTTCGAAGAGTGGAAATCGCATTACAATCGTCCTTGTCTCGAAATGGTCTCCTGGAGGGCATCATCGCTACAACATTAAGCTTACCGGGCTTATATATAATATCAAAATCATACTTCTCAAGGAATTCCATCCACCTCCTTTGCCTTAAGTTGAGGAGTGGCTGGGTGAAAAGATCTTGAAGGCTCGGTGATCGAGATCCAACTGAAACTTCCTTCCCGGCGGATAATGCCTCCATATCCTCAATGCCCCGACAATGGCTAGCGACTCCTCGATCATCGGTTGGGTAGCGTTGCTGGCCGTTCATCTTCTTCAATCGTGGCGACTACCCTTCCTTCTTGCATCAAGATCCCCTGTTTTGCTATCTTGCTTGCATCTGTTGCTACCAACTTATCTTTACTCGGATCCGGAGAACAAGCACCGGGTGCTGTTGTTAAGGCCTCTTTAAGCTTCTCAAAAGAAGCTTGGACTTTCTCTAACCAATGGCTAGCCCAATCCTTAATCTTCTTGGCCTTAGTGAGGTCCGGACGAGGGGACGCCCACTTAGCAAAGTCCTTCCGCGAACTTTCTCGTAGTATCCCGCCAACCCGAGAAAGCTTCTTACCACGCCACATTCCTTGGGCTGGCCAATCAACTATTGCCTCAATCTTAGATGGATCTGTGGAGATTCCCTCGGATGTTACTACATGCCCCAAGTACTCCACTTTCGGCTGTTGCAAAGTGGCACTTAGAGAGCTTCCCATACAACCGATGGCGTCTCAACTTCTCCAACACTTTCCCCGAGATCTTTGACAATGCTCTTCAAGGGACTTCTTTGTAGATTAGGATGTCGTCGAAGAAGACAATAACAAACTCATCCAAGAAGTCTCGAAGATGTCGTTCATGAGGCATAAAAACGTTCTTTGGAGCATTCGATAGTCCAAAGGGCATTCTCAGAAACTCAAAGTGACCATACCACGTTCTGAAAGCGGTCTTATGGATATCTTCTTCTTTAATTCTTATCTGATGGTATCCTGACCTCAAATCGATTTTAGAGAATACCTTTGCTCCTTGCAACTGGTCCATTAGGTCATCTGCCCTTGGCAATGCATATTTATTCTTTATCGTCTGCTTATTAAGCTGGCGATAGTCTATGCACATTCTTAAGCTCCCATCTTTCTTCTTGACAAAGAGTATAGGTGCTCCGAAAGGAGACACGCTTGCTCTTATAAATCCAAGCTCGAGCAATTCCTGCAGCTGTTTCTTGAGCTCAATCAATTCTGGGATGCTCATTCTATATGGCGCCTTACTGGTAGGCTTCGCATCCGGAGCCAACGTGATCTCACATTCCACACCCCTATAAGGTGGCAGCTGCCGGATTTCATCCGGAAATACATCCTTGAACTCTGAAATAAGCCTTGCTATCTGCCTGGGCAGCTGATTTCCTTTTGGGTCACTTCCATCCTGCTTGCCTGGCTCAACTGATTCCATCCTCAAGATGTAATCCACCTTATTCCTTTCTATACTCTTCCTTAGCTGCTTCAAAGAAATACACTGCATAGGAGAATCTAGCTTCTTACCTTTCACTATCAACTTGCTGCCGTCATGGTGACTTCATTCCGGTCGCAATCAATCATGGCTTTGGCTGGCTTCAAAAATTCCATCCCCACTATCAGATCATATCTTCCGATGTCCATGACTTCTGCTCCCATCGGCCACTTAGCCCCACTAAGGTCTATGTCAAAGGTGATCCTCCTCCCCTTAGTGTGCCGAATGGCGCCGTTTGCCATAGCTACTGGCCTTGGCTTAGACTTCAATACCTTGTTCTTCGTTAAAGCAGCCAATCTAGGAGATGCAAAATTATGAGAGCTACCTGTATCTATGAGGACTACATAAGGATTACTATCTATGATCCCATCAGCCCTTGATGACAGCTTGGATGATTCTCTATATCACGACTCAATGTTTGCACATATGTGACACTCACCATCTATGAAGTCCCGGGCCTCCCGCTGGTCATCGTCCTCGTCCCGGCTACGTTGGGGAGTCCCAATCCAAGAGTTCGCCAAAGGCCGACATGACGAATGGACAATCATGTGTTCGGTGCCACGGCCGGAAGCACTGAAACATAGCTTTTCTCAATGCATTCCCTGTCTCTTTTCCTTCGCAAACTGTCTAGGAGACGCTTTAAGAGCCCCCCCCGATGCATTCTGGCTTCTTACGGTCCCCAAAAGCTTTGCTCTGACCCTTACCTTGCTGCTGACTCCCGATGGTGTAGGCTGGCTGATTGCTTACCCCGATATTGTCCCCGATCACGCCTCAACTCTTACCCCGAAGGTTGGGCTGCTTCTCTGCTTTGGAGTTCTTTGGTGCCTCCTCAAACTTATAGCTTTGTCTTGACTGCAAGAATCGACCTTGGGTTGATTGCTCTAACAAGCCTCTTGATATTGCTGTTCAACCCCTCAATGTAAGTATCCACGGCTTGCCTCTCTGAGACTCCAGGAACATGCAGCCTGAGCCTCATAAATTCTTCTGTATACTTAGCCACTGATAAACTACCCTGATTCAACCTGTAAAACTGCTGGATCTGTCTACTAGTATGAGACCTTGGCACATAGTGCTTGCGGAAAGCCTTGCTGAAGGTCTTAAACCTGCAGTTGTTCCTCTTCAGCTTGTTGGATTTAGCATATCCCTTCCACCAGATCCTTGCCGGTCCAATAAGGTTAGCTGTAGCAACTTTCCCTATGTCCTTGTCTTTCATACCGTATGAGTTGCCAAATTCTTCCATTTCATCAAGCCATGCTTCAGCCTCCATGCCTGATCTGTCTTTCCCTGAGAACTGGCCGAGCTTCCTTGTCTTCCATACATTGCTCATAGCACTATCCACCTTTTTCTGATAATCACCTGTCTTTCTTGCTCTTTTCCTTGCTTAGGTGTGCGGTGACCGACCGCTCTGACTAGAGCTGTCCTCACTGGAAGAGCTGTCTGATGAGCTGGAGCTAGATGATGATGGGCTCCTGGTTCTCCTCTTCCTTCTCCTATCCCTGACGTTCCCCTGGTTGCCCTCCCCTTCTGGCGAGGGACTTACGTCACCACCCGAAAACAAGGTGGAGGTGGAGGGCCATCTTCTGTGCATTCATGAGAGGTGTCGCCCGATTGATGAGGTGTTGCATCCGGTTCCTCATCTGCACCAACCTTGCGTTGGATCGCCTCACGGTGACATATCCTGCTCAACATCTTCTTGTTCCCCGCCAAACAAATTCCTTGGTACCCAATTATGCGTGGTGGGTCGATCTTGAGATCCCGTGCACTTGAGTTCCTTTCTTTGCAAGGATTGATCATCAATACATTTTATTTGGGTTAGATGTTGATCAATTTTACTTGCAAATTGAATTATCTTTAGTTATAAGAAATCATACAAAGCCTTACATTGACAAACCAGTTAATAGTCATTAATACATAAGGATTACATGATAAAGTAGATATATCTTAGCGCAATGGGTACAAGAAACATTTAGCACAAACTTAAGAAAATTTTACAACTATTCAGTGGCCTCCCGAAAGCCTGAAGAAGTTCTTGACATCCCTGAATCGGAGGCCTTTGCCGAGGTTGCGCAAGATGTTCCTCGTTGATCTTCCTTCAAGTGCTCGGGCCATCTCTGGTTCCGGGAGTTCTGGTGCTGTTGCTGCTACCACCGAAAGTGTTGCATCCCTAAGGTGCCCTCTCGCAAAGTCGAGGCAATGGAGCGCGACTGCCCTGTTGAAAAGAATGATGTGATCGGCATGGCCGTATATCTTCGAGTGCTGCCCGAAGCCCGAAAGCGCTATGAGAAGTGCCACGGATTCTTCCCCCCTCTGGCTGAACTCCTTGTGGAAGACTATCATTTGCCCTTGGCTGAGGGCTGGAAGATAGTAGCGAAGTGCCGCGCCCTTCTCGCGATCCAGTGCCCTTCCTTTGAGCTGCTTCGCCGTAGGCATCCACCGCCATAAGGTCTTCATGATCCCTCCACATGCTGGTTGCGTTGTCCAAGTTAATGCTGCTGGACCCTTCCCTCATGCTCTGGCTCGAACCGGCTCGGCTTGAGCTTGGGCCCTTCCCCGGTTTGTAGAGTGTGCTCAGACTCTGCCGGAACTCCTCCTCGAGATGATAGGCTCCTGGCGTCGATAGATCTCCCTTATCTGGCGATAGGGTTGCTATATCCGACATTGTCTCCCCAAAGATAAGAGTGTCTCTCCGCCGACTCCCTTGGAATCTCCCCGGTATGAGTAGTCGATGATGTACATTGCTCTTCCCGTGTGCTATCATACCCAAGAGCTCGTCGATTCAAGACCCCGCTTCGACGATGGGACAAATTGAGGATGTCATTTGCAAAATGTACTCCTCCCCCGTCGATGACTATCGGCGACAAAAGGTACGTGATGCCGATTTGGTGGGTCGATAGTCGTTCTCACATCGTCGTCATGCCTCGGCGCATATCTCCGCATTCTTGTTGCCTCCACGCTCTCCCATTCTGGGTTCTGCTCCCCTAGCCGCTCGTAGTCTTCATGGATGCTCAGAGATGGTGCCCCCGGCGCCGCGTCCGTAATATTCGTAGGGCGGAGGACTCTATATTCGAGGATTTGATCCCGGGCCCTACGTATCAAGTGGCGCTAAGTCTAAGGGCTGAAATGGAGGGTTCCCCTACTTTGTTGATTGACTTATAGTGCATGAAGAGGGCAAGGGCTGCCCCCAGTGAGAGGTACCTATGCCTATTATGTCTGCAGGTCATGTAATCGGGCATGGTCCTAGTCCTATCCCATAGCTGCTTCTTGCCTCTCGGATCCCCGCCAGCTCTCGACCTAAGGCTTGGGTAAGTGTCTCAAGAGAAACCCAATTCCCTCCCCTAGGAGGCATCCTAACTTCCTAAGGCGGGGACCTGCTGTCATATTGGCACATAATGTCTGTGTAGTAGGGTGTTCTAGTCAAAGTTGCGTGAAGATCAAACAAGTGATCAAACACGAAGGCTTGATCTACCGGAAGCACATGGATATGGCTGGCGAAGATTGTACCATCTCTCAAAGTTCTTTGCCGGGCCATTGAGCGTAAAAAGGGTGTAGAAAATGGCTTGCAAAGATCGGTGGAGGATCGAGAAAATCGCCTAAGGGGTGGGAGCGATTCAGAGGAAGAAAAATGGCAAATGAGACCTATTTTTATAGACTATGGGTGACCTCGGGTTTTGTGCAAAAAGGTGCTTACCTAAGACGACCTTGGTTCTATGGCTCTGGGTGTCCAAATGAACTACCATGAAGTGCAAACTTAAGCAAAACAAAGCAAGAAACACTACATGGCAATTTGTTGCATCAAATTTGGCTAATTTGGGCCAAAGATGGCCCGACCCGGGTGAATCCGCGCGGATGGCCTCCGCGTCGCGGACGCAGGCGCATTTGGCGCGGCCTCATCCGGTTGGCCCGTTTTGGGTCAATTTTTGGCCAATTTAGGGAATTTGGAGATGCTAATATGGCTAATTGGGCCGATTCTAACCTAACTAGCAACTTATTTTGAGCAAAACTGACACCAAAAAGCATGTTTATGGGGGTAGGCGGGTGAATCCGCAATGTGGCACGCCCAGCGTCGAGGACGCAGAGGCCATTGGCGCGGTCTCACCCGACTGGCCAAATTTTTGCATTTTTGATGATTTTTTTGCCAAAATTTTGTTGTAGTCATGATTTCGAGGGTGTTTCTAGGCATGCTATGAAGAATTCTACCACAATTGGGTTCTATTTCCTATCTTTCAAGCATACAATATTTTTCTAATTTATAGAGGAAACTGACTTTTATATTAATAAGAAACATAGTTACATGAAAATTTTAATTCTTCTACAAAATTTACAAAATTTGAGGCCTAGGGCCTCTCCCTGCGGATTCTCCGTGCTAAGTGGATGTCCTTCGGCATGAGGGTTACCCGCTTAGCATGGATAGCGCAGAGGTTTCCCTCCTCGAAGAGCTGCACCAGCTCTGCTTCGGCGGCCTCTTGCAGAGCCCGGGTCATTAGAGGGGTAACCCTGTAATCGGTCCGGAACTGCTGCAACACCTCTCTAAGGAGACGCTCGAAGGGCGCCTTCCTTATCAGGAGATTCGTGCACATCTGGAAGTGCCGAATCTCCCTAAACACCCGGGCGTATGTGCTATTTGGCCCGTGGTGAACCCTCTTGGGTTTTTCCGGCCTCGGTGGGGGTGGCTTGGGCTGGTTCTTCTTCGGCCTGCCCCCCACTACGACGCGCTGCACCTCCTGCTGGCAATACCACTCATTGTACCTCGTCCAACGACGAAGGTACTCCTGGTATGCCACCATCTTCCGTTTGAACTCCCGGTCCTGCTGGAGCGCGAATGCCCGCTCCCCTACCTTTTGTTTCTTCACCACCTTAGGTGGTTCCGGCCACTTAGGGTAGGGTGGCCTAGCGTCGGGGTCCTGCTGCCCCTCCTCCTCCTCTTCCTCCACCTGCGGCTCCTCTTCTGGCCGGGGCTCTTGAATAACGACGGTCCGGCGAGGCCCGTCGTTCCTTCTCTTCGTCCGCCTCTCCTCCTCCCTCAGCTCCCTCTCCCGCTCCCGCTTCTTCCTGGCGGCCCTCTCCTCCGGCCACTCTGCTACTTTTTCCTTTCCCTTCTTCTTGGGCACTGAAGGCCCCGCTTCCTCCACCTGCTGCTGCACCTGCTCCTCCCCCTCTTCTTCCACCTCGGTGTCCGAGGGCCCGAAATGGCGAGACTCGCCGGTCCTCTGAGTACCTGCCGATGGAGAACTGCTGCTGGGAGTCTCCTCGGCGTCATGGAAGGAGGCTTCACTGCTGCTACTGCTGCTGGGGGGAAGCTCCTCTTCCCCTTTCTTGGGTCGGAGGTGCTCCGGGATCTTCTTCACATGTCGCCCTGCTGCCTGCGCCATGGAGAGGGTAGGTCTTGTTCCAGGCTTCCTGTAGGTTTGTTTGGTGCGAGCCATATCTTATGGTTCAGAAAATGGGTGACGAAGGGCTGGGCAAGAGAGGGTTGGAGGTGAAGGGTTGGAGAGAGAAAATGAGGTGTCAGATATTTAAAAAGGAGGGTCCCTGGGAATATTCTCCTACCATAATTACCCCTATTTATTAGCCCCCCCTTATTAATTACAAGATATTTAATTAATTATTTAACTATTAATGTATATATTAACCTATATTAATTGATATTATCTTTAAATTTTCGAATTTTCCTAATGGTTCGAAGTGCAATTTATGAATTTGCGCCATTTTTCACCTGGGTCTCCGATTGGCATGATTCTTCGACCCATTTTAGGTGAAATTTGATGCAGATGCATAATTTTCACTCCAAATTTACTAGAAGGTTCGTTTGACTTCCTCAATTCTTCATCTAACACTTAGCCTAATTCCTGACCCACTACCTAGGAGAAAAATTTTTCCCCCATTTTCGCGGTTTGATGGTGGAAATGTTTATTTCACACCCCTATAGGCCTGTTAGACTACTTCATGGTTATGGTCAGTGCTAGTTCTTGGTCAACCAAGAACATCGCTCTGATACCATTGTGACGCTCCTCGCTAAACATCACGCGGTACACCGCAGTACACTTTCGGCAGAAATCCCCATCCGGCTCGGCAACCGCGATGGGCCCTTCGTCTACCCCCCAACTCGAGGTGACTCTTAGTGCGGGGAGGGAACACGAAGGTGTCTTGCGCGCCCTTCCCTATGGGCTCCTATAACAAATGAGGCGATAACACGTCAGAACTAGCATCAACATATACAACTACTACCTCGAGGGTAGTGCATCGCACATCAACCAATGCAAAGATGATAATCACGAATAGTAAAACATGAGAGCTCCTACCCCCTCCGGACTTCGTGGGAGGATGACCGACCGGGCTAGGCCTCAAGATAGAGCGCACCAGAGTCATGGCAATGGCGGGGCTGGCATAGAACAATGGCTAGGGTTGACCACTCCATCCGCCCCTCCCAGTGCATACTTTGCAGATGGGCTGGACCAGGGGCTCGACAGGACTCTAGCCTTCCTGGATCACGCAATCCCATGGCATCACCCATCGGGACTACTCCAGGTTGCATCTCCCCGGGTCCAAGAGGCGGGAAGGGTTGCATCTCCCCTTCCTGTGGTCTAGAGGTGCCGTGGCTAGAGAATCGTGGCGACACCGCGATTAGTGCCAGACCGAACCCCCAAAGCGAGAGCCAAGCCAACACTTGCGGCTCTCCGAGAGGCGAGGGCAACACCATTGCCCGGGAGGTGTCCGGACCCATGCTCGCCCACACGGCGACCGACCATAAGCCTAGCCCACTATGGGATCCCCCTCGCCCCCACTTTCGGCGGGGATCCTCCCTCCACTTTCCCTCTAGCCCGTTATCCGGGTGCTGAGTCATATCATAGCCTCAATAGCCCGGTGGGCTCCTATGCACAAAGCCGCAACTAATAGGAACTAAGGGATCTACTCTAGGAGCATACTACATATGGCTCTAGGTCTCTACCCCCCTTCCCAATACAAGAGGAGCAAACATGATCAACCATCATCACATAATCATCACATCATGAGAATAATCATAAGAAGAACATCTTAACCTAATCATACAACTAACTAATAGTTAGGGTTCCTTGATTAGGGTTCAAGATGTTGAATATGGGTTCTAGGATGGCTCTACTCTAGATACAAAATACTAGCACATCTGGAATGCTAATCCCAGATGAGCTATCACAACTACTATTCTACCTACCTGCTCCTGATGCTCTCCCTCCAGATCCGGGCACCTCCATGGTCTTTGACTCACAAGCTGCTGTTCCTACTCCAAGAACGAGTCTACCCTGCTGGGGCTGTTGCACCAGCCTATGCCACAACAAACGATGTTCGAAACGGGGTTTCGAACGAGTAGGTGAGTCTCTGGGTGCTAGGGCTGGAAAGAGGTCTAGGGTTAGGGTTTATGCCTATATAAGTTAGGTCCACCTAGGATGCCACGTGGCACCAATCGGGTGAGTCCTGTGTGGCGGTGCCCCAATAGGTTAAGGCCACGTGGATAATGGCTTAACCTATGGTTGGCTAAGTTATGAGAATAACTTAGCCATGCCCCCTAGTGCCACAATCTATGGTATACAAGGCTATGAAGATAGACTTGTATGGTGACGGATCCAGGAATATACGTATTTATGGCGTATATTCCCCTGGACCGTCACAATGAGTAAGGAAGCTAAGACAAGGGACCTTCTGAAGGTAGTCTTCTATCTGATTTTTCATGAATGGGAAAATGATGTTTTAGCAGTACATGGACATGCGCCAATTTTTTTATGTAATTTGCGTAAATATCTCCTTTACAGTAAAGAATTGCTTTGTTCTCTTATCCAAAAGAAACATCTAGTCTCCTTACTCTGCTTGGCACAATTGTTTTTTCATCTTGAGATAAAGGAAAAAGTTGGAGTTTGAGTATCCATGCACTTCTAGATAATGTAGTGGCTTGATAGTGGTAGAACAGTCAAATGTTGCAAATCTTTGAAGGTGCTCTGGCATATTGTTGCTTTTCTTACAGAACTTTACCTTTTTACTGTCCAAATGTTTGGTTGTTTGCCTTTCTGTAAACTCCCTTGAATTGATGATAGCATTGATTTTATCTCCAATCACAAATTTTCAGCATTGACGATGGCCTTTGCCTACTCTGGGTACGTCTTTCCGGCAGGGAGAGATAAGTGCTTGCTATTCCAAGAGCAACTTGCAGTTTACTTGGTCTCAAAATTATTTACGTGTTGTCTTCTATCTTCCAAACAAGTTTGCCTACACTAAATTGAAGGACACTCTGCATGTCATATTGAGCTTTTACATAAGTTAACTTACATTTTGAAAACCTTATTCGTGTTGAAAGAGATGTCTAGTTTGTTGTGTTTCTACCATTAAACTGAACATCTCATAATTATCCAATGCTTTTTTCGAACACCATTATGTACTTCAGCATTAAAAGGAGTTCTATGTTGATGCGAATCGAGAAACCAACATCTGCGACTCAAGCGACCACTCACTTGGCCAAGATTGTCTCTCGGCGGCATTAGAGATGAAGATAATAGTGCCAAGGCTATAGTTGGCACGAGTCTTTGCTTGAACCGCCAATGCCGGCCGATCTTCATAATCTATCTTCAACGTAACCTAGTAAAGACAAGCTACCAAGGATATCTATTGTTGATGCTATTGCAAAATGACCGCGGGGATGCTATTAAGGCACTTACGTAAATATCGAGAGCGGTCTTCTGCGACAAAGGATCATCAAAACCGTGGTCTATATTTACTTAGAAGGTTCTTGGTTTACCATCCCAAAGGATGATGAGTCTCATGGTCTTTGGGACACTTCAAGGAGAGGTGGTTGTGGTTAACCATGAAGATGAGAAGATAGTAGGCTATGTGCGTGGCACTCCACAGAGTGTACTTGGGCTATGTTGGCTGAACAAAGCTCCAGATAAGGTATGGTGCTATATTTGTCCTCTTCCTGTGTTTTAATTTCTTGCCATTGCTGATTGAATCAATATTTTTACAGCTCATTTCCGGATCTGAGGATGGGTCTTTACAGTTTTATGACATTAATCTTATGCGGACTAGGATGGTTTTGGCAAGTAAAACTGCAGAGGCAAGCAGCCTACTACATACAATTCGTAGTCCCACAATATACACATATGAGAATTTTGAAAGCCTCACTTCTGTGCATATCAATTCAACTGATGATGTTATAAGAACTTATAATAAAGTTATAAGTTGCTATTATGCAATTTCTGGCCATGCAATCATGTAATTTAGTAATCATATGAACCATGCAATGATGTGATTTTATGAATAATCCTACCTTATAATAATGAACCATAGGAAGCTATAATAATGACCTTAGGAAGTCTAGGAGCCATGCAATCATGAACCATTTCAACATTTCAACATTATAAACCATTGGCCAACATTGGCTAAGAATTGTGAAGCTATTTGATCTTGTTGATCTTGCCTTATAAACTTAAGGGTATTTAGGGTCACTTTTTGTATCATTTTTTCCCTCAAAATCACATGCTGAAAATATTTTAAAAGTGACATAATAAGTGACCTAACGCGTTGACGTAATTACGTCATCAATAGTGTCACTTTTATCGTCATAAATAATGACAGGAATACAGGCAGTACTATTGTCACTATTACTGTTATATACTGTATCACAAGTATTAATAGACATAGCATCATCTATATAGTCACTAGACATGCCATCTACCACATCACAAATAATGTCACGCGTGTTGATAAAGATAGGGCCATTATTGTTGTCATTTATAACGTCAAATATAATGACATCCACGTAGTCACCAATAAAGATAGGGGATGATAGAAATGGGGTCATTACGTTGGTCACTAATAACATCAAAAATAATGCTACAAATAAGGTTAGTACTTATGCCACATCTATTGTCACACATAGGGTCATTATGTTGGTCACTAATAGCATCAGATAGATAGACACATGGGGTCCTAACGTTGGTCAGAAATAATGCCACAAATAAGGTTAGTACTTATGCCACATCTATTGTCACACATTTTGATCTAATTAATGTCACCTATACCATTGTACAATACATCAACTATAGTGGCACACCAATGATCACAATGACGTTATATATGTCAACGGCAGTATCACGAATAACAACAACAATATTATCAAATTTAAGGTCATAATTTGAGGGCCACAAATATGGTCATAATAGGGATATAATTCTAGAGTCACCAGTACCACCATTTTTTGTTATCTTGATTTTGCATCATTTGTTGAGCCACATAAAAGTACACTATTAGGGTCATGATACCATTTTGCAATAATCAAATACAACCATAAAAATTTTACAAAAAGGACATTACTTAATCACAACATGAGAAGATCAAAATGTACTGATCATTTATTATAACTAACACAATTCTTAACATAGAAGAAGTGATTTTTCAAGTTCAATATCGAGCAAATTCACAAAACAAAAAATGAAAAGAAACTGCAATTTAGGTGCTTATAACTTGCGCAAATGTTCAGGTGTCGGTGGCTCAGTTAGCCCTCGTCTTTTATAAATTCCTTTTGCGATATCACGACAACTTGTCTTTCTTGGTGATGGTGCTGGTGATGTTCTATGTGCTCCTGTATCTTCATCAGAAGACTCATCACTACTATCTGAGTCACTTGCTGATCGAACACTGGATGAGCTACTGCTACCACTAGACGATGAGGAAGAATCATTGCTTCCACTTTGCACATCTTTCTCCTACATCCAAAGACAATCATGAAAAAAACTAAGTATCAACACAAATTTGAATGGTTTACCTTTATTGCCACTTCTTCATCTAATCCAATGATGTCCAGGTCATCCTCTAATTCAATACTTGGTGCATTGTCTTCATCTTGCACATCGTTTTCTGCTTTATCGTTTTCTGCTTTATCATCCTGCATAGAGGTTAAGAAAACTAGTTAAAATAAATCACTTAAAAATAGGGAGCAATCTCATAAAAACAATGCCAAATTAGTTCAATGCTTGCATCTATTTGATATATACACTTATTGGACAAAACAAAAACTCACTTTTTCAAGGTTGTTCTTTGGCTCGAACACACATTTGGTAGCGCCCTTTCCTGCATAGTCCTTGGCATCATACTGAACACAAGAGAAATGTAATATAAAATTAAATAGAAAATAAACATCAATTTAATATAGAAGGCAATTCATACCCTTATATCAGAGCATTTTTGCGTCATCAACCATAATCGAAATCCACCAGCATTCTTTATTTCAAGCAGCTCCATATCGGTGGGATATCCACAATAATAATTGAACTATTTGTACAAATAAGTAAGCAATCAAGACAAGTTATATCCATTTACACATTAACAAATAAAGACTTACGAATTGAGCTTTGATGCCATCGTCTCCACCAGATCCAGTTGATTGCCCTTTTGTTCTTGCAGCAGCTGCCTTTTTTTTATTCTCATAAACATTTTTGCTATCTTCTTTAAACAACTCCCAAGATTCTTCAGTTACTTCATCTGGCTTTTCCATTCTAGGATCTTCCCGCACATCTTGCCTCAAGTTATACCTATTTGACATCTTTCATTTAGTATATGGCTTTAAAAGGTTCACTAAAATTTGAAAACATAATGCATACCTGTAATGGTTCCACTTTCTGGACAGTTTCTTCAAGACCCAACGTCTAGAAAATCCGCTGCCATACTGCTGCTTCAACTCTCTAATAATATTATCCTTTTGCCATTTCTTTAATTCTGGCCACTTTTTATGAATATCAAAACAATGAATCTTACAAATCTCCATTGCTGTTTTCATAAATTTCTTGCCGTCCTTGTTCATATGTATTTGACCTCCATCATATGTGCAAACCTGAAATTAAATAGTTAGGAACCTGAATTTGTTATCTAAAGAACGAACTAGTTTTTTAAAGCTAAATACAATCTAAACATCTTGAAATTTGGCATGCTTGCTCTCTACTACTAGAACTACCATATAGTAAAGTTACAAAAGCAAAATATGGACCTTGTTAAGTCTAATTGGGTCTGTAACAGCGAAGATATTTGCTGTTTTTTTCTATTTATTACTACATAGTGAGCAAGTTCTGAGCTAGTTTTAAAAAATTAAATCTAATCTAAACATCTTGAAATTTGGCATGCTGATTCTCTACTACTAGAACTACCATTCAGCATAGTTTCAAAGGCAAAGCATGTCTCTTGGTAGGTCAAATATGGCCTGTAACAGACATAATTTGCGTTTTTTTTTTTTCTAGTTTTAACTACATCAGCATGTTCCAAGCTAGTTTTAAAAATCTAAATGCAATCTAAATATTTTGAAATTTGGCATGCTGGTTCTCTACTACTAGAAGTACTATTCAGCAAAATTTCAAAAAAAAATAATGTCTTTTAGTAGGTCAAATAGTGCCTGTAACAGCACATAATTTGCTGTTTTTTTTTTCTAGTTTTAACTACATCAGCATGTTCCTAGCTAGTTTTAAAAATCTCAATCCAATCTAAATATCCTGAAATTTGGCATGCTGGTTCTATACTACTAGAAGTACCATTTAAAAAAATTTCAAAAGAAAATAATATCTCTTAGTAGGTCAAATAGGGCCTGTAACAGCACTGAAATTTTGCTGTTTTTTTAGTTTTACCTACGTAGCGAGCACGTTTCGCCCTAGTTTTTAAACGTCAAATCTAATCTAAATTTGTTGAAATTTGGCATGCTAGTTCTATACTACTACAACTACCATCCAAAAAAATTTCAAAAGCAAATCATGTCTCTGGGTAGGCCAAATAAAGCATGTAACAGCAGTAAAATTTGATGTTTCTTTTCTAATTCTAACTACATAGTGAACACGTTTCAAGCTGGTTTTTAAAACTTAAATCTAATGTAAACTTGATTGAAAAAACTTGATTGAATATAACAAACAAATTACCTCGGTCTTGGATAGAAATTTCAAACTGATGCTTTTTGCACTTCTTCCACAAGGATCCTTAGCCGCTTCTTCTTCTTCTTTAGACATCTCACTATTTTGGCGTGATCGAGAACTTCTACTCTTTCCAACAGAGATAGATGAATTGCTCACACGTCCCTTTCCTTTGCCACTTCGTGTAGCACCGTCTGAATCCTCCACATTCGTTTTCATGATGCTAGATGCCTTCTCTCTGATTTCTGGGCTCAACAATTGAGAAAGTGAAGCTATCCTCTCCAAAACTTCAGATTGGGTTAGGCCAGGCTGCCGTGCATCTGAAGCATTGCCAGATGTTGAAGCTCTTCTTGATTTTGAACTTGATTTTGCTTGCTTCTTGCTGCTGCCCCCTCCTACAGATTTTCTTCTCACACCTTCCATGGCACTCACGGCACTCACGTAACCAAAACGATTTGGATTTGGATGGAAGGCAAATAGAAAGGCAAATACGAAATTGAAAGGGGAAGGAAAAAAACGTTGGGGATGCCAAAATATATGGCACACGAATCTGAACGGCATCCACAAATTCACACCGACTAGCCATTTCTTTCTTAATCGGGCATGCACAAATTCAGCATTTGATATCTCTAATCTGTAAACCCTAATCCCCTAATCCTTGTATATAAACCCTGGATATGCCCCTCCTGAGCACATATCTGTTGCCATGAGGGCTAGTGAGGATGGTGGTGATGGAAACCCTAAAATGTGCTTTAAGAGTTCAAAATCAAAGTCATCATCTGCATCACCATCACCACGTAGGAAGGCAGCAATATGTAATGTAATGTAATGTATTAAAAATCACGCCCAATAAGGACCTTGAAGGTCATGGAGCGACATGTACATGTGTTCTGTTCACAGATTTAAAACCAAAGAACGGTGTGTTTCTACCGCCTTAAAATATAGACCCAACTTCATTGGATCTTGCTGTAATAGGGATGAAAATATCACGTATGCGTAGACGAGCACAAAGAAGGAAAATAGAAAGGTAATGCAATAATGTTTTATTTAGTGGCAGGCCTACTGAAGTTTTGCTTGGAAAAAAATGTAGGAGTCATCCTTCATCTTCATCTTCATCTCCGTCTTTATCATCCTATGGAAGCGACGCATGCGATAAAGTTTTTGATCAAATTGCACTATGTTGGTGTATCAAATGTGGAGGAAGTAGGAGAATACCTTTTGACACTAGGGAGCAACATAGGATATCTTATGGATGGTGTCAAGATTGTCCCCATCCAAGCATGAATGACAAACATATGCAAGACGAGGTACGAATATATTCAATCTTGCTTGTCAATTTTATTTTGCCCATTCTATCCCTAAATAAAATATTACTATTGTTTAAATATGTAATTAATATGTAATGTGCATGATATAGGGTACTTCTGCAACCCACTTATCAGATGAAGATGTTATTCCGGAGTCTGGACTAGTTGAGGCTCTTAACCACTTTTTTCCTACAAATGAAGCCATCGACGTTGCTCAAACTGAAAACTTAGACCATGATGGCATATATAATGAAGAAAACTTGAGCCACATAAACTCTTTGAATATAGAGGCATGTCAAGCATTGTACCCAAATTCTAAAATTTCACGTTTGGCAACGTGTCTGCTAATAATTAATCTCCAACACAAGTGTGGATGGAGCAACAATAGTGTTTCCCAACTATTGAGGTGAAAGAAAGTCTTTTTTTTTTTTTTTTTTTTTTTTTTTCCTTTTACCTTGTTGTAGCATCTATCTAATATAAATGTTTATTTGCAGCTTATTGGGGGATATTCTTCCAGATGGACATTGCCTTCCAAAAAATAGGAGAGAAGCATGTGCTTGCTTAAATCAACTAGGTTTGGAGTATAATTCTATACATGCATGTCCTAATGATTGCATTCTCTATCGCAATGAGTATGAGAAATTAGAGGTGTGCCCGAAATGCGACGAGCCAAGGTATGATATGAAGATGAAGACATCAAAAGTTCCTAGAAAGATCTTGCGTCAAATGCCACTAATACCAAGGTTGCAAAGAATGTTTCGTTGCCCTTCACTTAGTGCACTAATGGAATTTCATTCAAAGCATCGTAGTACGGATGGTATTTTACGCTTACCAATTGATGGTGAAGCGATGAAGCACATTGAAGATAGGTGGCCAATATTTAAGGAAGAACCACGAAACTTACGCCTTGCCATTGGTTTAGATGGTGTTTGCCCTTTTGGACATATGTCCTCTAGTCATAGCGTATGGCCTATTGTGGTCATAAACTATAACATCCCTCCTTGGATGGCAACAAAAGCAGGACATCTTATGTTGACGCTTATTGTTCCAGGTATATGTTATATCTAATGCATGTATCATAGAATTGTTCTCATATGTTCCACTATTTTGTTCATGTCATGTATAGATAAATACCAAGTAAAGAATATGGACATATATCTTGAGCCACTCATAGAAGAGTTGCAAGTGCTTTGGAAAGGGATTCAAATGTATGATATAGCGAGGTCACCACATGTATTTACTTTACATGCTATATGTTGTTTCACAATCCATGACTATCCAGGACTAAGCGTTGCATCAGGTGCGTATTATACTTTTGCCATAATGAATGGTATAGATGATAAATGTATATGATATATTTGTCTTTAATGTTTAGGCTTGCAAACAAGTGGCTATTCAGGTTGCCCATCCTGTGGCTCTAACTTGCCATGTTATTACTCAAAACATCTTTCCAAACAAATATATCGTGGGCATAAGAAATTTTTGCCGCCAAAGCACCATATGCGTGGGAAAGCAAACACTGAAAAGGTGAAAAGGAGAACTCCGAAGGATTGGTTAGATACTTGGGAAAGTGCTCGAGAGTCCCAAAATGTAAATGATGATAACTTGGTCACTCCACCTCCTGGTATGAAACGCCTATCTATTTTCTACCGCCTTGAATATTGGTCACAACTTCAAATTGTACATTTGCTTGACCCCATGCATATCTTTAAAAATGTTGCCCACTCAATTTGGAGACACTTGACTGGGGATTGGGAGACTTTGGGATGTAGAAATGATTTAAAGGAGTTGAATATAATGCCCAAGCTATGGCCATCAAATGTCTGAGGGAAGTCAAGCATGCCCCTTGGGTTTTAAGTAAGAAAGAAGAGAAACAAGTGAAAAACGTAATATGTAGTATGAGAACACCAACGGGTTATGGCGCATCACTACGTAAGGCATTCACCAAAGATGGTAAATTAAGTGCATTGAAATCACATGATTGGCACAAATTTTTGCAAGTAAGTCTATTTGCCCTTTCTTACAAATTGTTTTTGGTGCTAAATTTCATATGTGTGTTATTCTTTTCAGCATATTCTACCATGCGCCAATTGATAATTGCTTAACGCCAAGATTCGAGATTGCATTTACGACTAGGAAATTTGCAAGGTACATTGTCTTTCTGTATACTAGGTCAAGCGAGTGATATATAAAGCACACTTTAATTTCTCCATTATATTTTGCATGATAGATGGGTTTCATTAAAAGAGATTGATTCTTCCGATATATCAAAGATGGAGGTTGAAATTGCAGAGCTATTGTGCATGTTTGAACGAGAATTTCCTACTAGCTTATTTGATCTGCAGTTACATCTTCTAGTACACATTCCTGAAGAGATCCGATTGGTTGGACCAGCTCCTGGACGTTGGATGTTCTTTTTAGAAAGATATATGAAAGTTTTAAAAGGCTTTGTCCGCCAAATGGCCCGTCCAGAAGCATGTATGGCTGAAGGGCACTTGGTGCAAGAGATTCTTTTCTTCATGAGTGATGCTACTATATCAATAGATGCTGATGCTCCTAGTATATGGAAAAGAGAACAATCTGTAGAGGATATGGGAGAAGTTCTTGAGGGCCTTGGGGTGGAGCGCAAACTTAGTGATGAAATGTACTTGGAGATCAATAAGTTTATCATGGCGAATTCTGAAAGTTTGGACCCATGGAGAGAAAAATATGAGGTCATCCGAAAGGAAAGAGATGTTGCTAGAAAAATCCATGGTCCGCAAAAGAGATCACGATATGGAAAACATGCAAAGGCCTTTAAAGATTTGGAAAAATTACCTGATGTTATGCCACGTGATTGGTTGTTGAGTGAGATGGTGGATGCACAAGAACAAGGTATGGAAATTCCACAAGATGATTACAATATAGCGCTTGGATGTTCAAGGAAGGTACGTTATTTCTATACATATTCCTATTGTTTGTAATTTTCCATTGAATTTGTGTTAATCTTATAGGACTTTATTTACAGGTAAGATTCCACACATCAATGTGGGCATATGGTCAACATTTTAGGATTATGGACGTTGATAAAGGTCGAGTTACATATGATAGTGGAGTTGCTGCTTGTTTTGAGCAAAAAAGTCAAGCTTCCAGCAGAGACAGTCGTCCAATTGATGGTGACGTTAATTATGTTGGTCAAATACTGGAGATCATTGAAGTGGATTTTCGTTCTTTCAAGGTTAATTTGCTAAAAGTAAAATGGTTCAAATCATCTTATCGAGGGAAAAATCGCACAATCAGGCAGCATCCTTCTGGCTTTTATGAGGTTAATTCAACTCAATTCTTAAGAGAAATGAATGAGCCATTTGTTTTTCCTAGTCAAGTCGAACAGGTTTTCTTTCATAAGAATCAGAGTGATCCTAATTGGTGGATTGTTGTTCATGCAACACCTACATCTCGTCGTATGATTGACCCTTCTACATTGCAAGATGGTGGTGGTGGTGATGATCAAAACCATGTAGCTCCTATACAGGATGATGATGCAATTGAGGAGGGTGCAGATATGCAAGAAAATGATGTTCATGACATGCAAGAGGTTCAACCTGAACATGAGGATTCAGATGATCATCACTGGTTGGAGGAGATGTTGCTACATCCATCAGTTGAGTCACCAAGTCATAATACAGAAGGTGACGTCAATGACATTGCAGAAGTCGAGAATGTGCCTCAACATCTCTTACACCTACATTTGAGTATTGACGAGTTGAATGATATTGAACAAGATATAAGAGAGGAGGTAACATCTACAGACTTGCCATTTTAGATTCTTCTCCAGTATTTTAAGTGGTTAGATGTTGTGAACTTATTACAATAAATCTATATAAATGTGAAATATTTCATTTTTTTATTCATCACTGAGCACAAAGCATTTGTCATCAAAGTTGCATCAATGGTGTAATGACACAATCAATTATTTAAATAATAATGTGGGAATGGATGCAAAGAAATAGGTGATGCTATAGTTCTTGAACATTATCCATGATGTTATAGGTGATGTTTAATAGCGACACCTATCTTATCATTGATTGATAAGGACACACATGTTTCAAATGGTGGCATACAGTGTGATCCTATAGATGACATAAGTAATAACACTATTAACATCATTAAATATACACAAGTAGTGGCACAAAAGATGAAACAATATGTGATGCCAACAACATCACCTATACTATCATGAGAAGATAGCACATAAATGTTGTTGCAAGTAGTGATGTAACTGGTGGCATTATAGTTGGCATAACCCTAAACACTAGTTGTGTCAGTAATAAATGCTATGGCACAGAGGGTGGCACTATGGGTGATAAAATAAGTGAAATAACGTATGGCACAGAGGGTGACACTACGGGTGATAAAATAAGTGAAATAACGAGTGCTACAAATGTTGACGGAGATACTGATACAAAAGATGGCGTTATATGTGAGTTAGTTAATATCACTATTTGTATCACCATTAGATACTCCTATAACTATTGACCAAATGGTTGTCACAATGGGTGTTACAAATAGTAGCATCTTTTTCAACACCTATAGTATCACATATATAAACTGATATAAAGGATGACTCTATATGTGACACAATAGCTGTTACAATAGGTGACATAAATTGCATCATTAATAGTGTCACCGTGTTCTAGTGCCACTATTTACGTCAACAACTAAATTTTGAGCATTTTGGTGACGTTTAGGTGACGCAAAAGAACCTGTTCTCTTGTAGTGTTGGCACGAGTGCTGCAGAACTGCCAATGCCGGCTGATCTTCATAATCTATCTTCAACAGAACCTAGTAAAGACAAGCTACCAAGGATATCTATTGTTGATGCTATTGCAAAATGACCACGGGGATGCTATTAAGGCACTTACGAAATATCGGTGAGAGAGCTTCAGCGAAAAGGATCATCAAAACTGGTGGTCTATATTTACTTAGAAGGTTACTGGTTTACCATCCCAGTGACAGTAGTCTCATGGTCTTTGGGACACTTCAAGGAGAGGTGGTTGTGGTTAACCATGAAGATGAGAAGATAGTAGGCTATGTGCGTGGCACTCCACAGAGTGTACTTGGGCTATGTTGGCTGAACAAAGCTCCAGATAAGGTATGGTGCTATATTTGTCCTCTTCACGTGTTTTTAATTTCTTGCCATTCTTGATTGAATCAATATTTTTACAGCTCATTTCGGATCCGAGGATGGGTCTTTCTGATTTTATGACATTAATCTTATGCGGACTAGGATGGTTTTGGCAAGTAAAACTGCAGAGGCAAGCAGCCTACTACATACAAGTCGTAGTCCCACAATATACACATATGAGAATTTTGAAAGCCTCACTTCTGTGCATATCAATTCAACTGATGATGTTATAAGAACTTATAATAAAGTTATAAGTTGCTATTATGCAATTTCTGGCCATGCAATCATGTAATTTAGTAATCATATGAACCATGCAATGATGTGATTTTATGAATAATCCTACCTTATAATAATGAACCATAGGAAGCTATAATAATGACCTTAGGAAGTCTAGGAGCCATGCAATCATGAACCATTTCAACATTTCAACATTATAAACCATTGGCCAACATTGGCTAAGAATTGTGAAGCTATTTGATCTTGTTGATCTTGCCTTATAAACTTTGTAGGGCAATTGATAATTCAACTCCCTAATCAACTTAGATCAATCATTCAATGGACATTGCGTTGACACCGGGATTGACACACTTTGTATAGTCTTTATTTGCCATAGGTTATGATGTTAATCCCCCTTTTAACCTTGCATTTAATATGGGCTTGTATTTGAATAATCAAACTCCAAACCCATACAACAAACTAGCTTAGCTAGCTCTTGTAATGACTAAAAAAATATTCCATAAATGATGTCTTACCATATGTGCTACAAGGGCTAGGACTTTTCTTATGGTGTCCAGTATATGTATGGGAAAGGGTATATGGATTGCTAGTTGGGACTGGAGTACATGTACGGATAAGAGGCCAAAAATTAAAATTCATATGTACGTATGGTTGGGGGGTTTCGCCTGCAAAAAGTCGTATACAGGGGGGTTTCAGTCGACCCCTTGCACGCACATGCCATATGCTCTATATAAAAGGGTGAAGCCCCTGGGGGTGGCATAGGCCACATGTATTTGTCATATTGGACCCCACAATCTATGGCCCAGATTTGGCCTAGATCTGTGGTAGGTGAGATGTCAGTTAGGGTTAGGGTTTTGCTCTACTATTTAGAGAGAGCATTTCCTCTCATTGTTTAGGTTTTCGCTCACGTTTTGGAGCACCTCCTTTTGGAGCATTAATATGATTCAGTTTTGTTCATTCTTTGCTTTGTTCTTGTTCTTGGATTTCTTCCCACCTCCTTTTGTTGATCCATGAGCATTTCTGGCAGCCCTGTGGCATCCGGCAGTCATGGACTGCTGCTGCAAGGTGATGCCAAGAACCCCAAATATCAACACTGGCGCCTCATGCCGGGGTCTCTTTGGCTCATGATCATACTTTGTTTTCTTTTCATGCATCTCCAAAAGTTTTCAAGCAAAAAAAAAATTTGAAGCAAAAAAAAAAAATTGGTTCTACATCGACACTTCTACACTTTATGGGTTCTGTAACCTTGTGAGTAAAGACGAAGTAAAGACGACAGTACAGTTCTTTTTCTTCTCTTGTGTCCAATATTACTTATTTCTTCCACAAGCAACAAACATTGGAAGAGGATCAACGGCTTCCACATGTATTTCTCGCAGATGTCTTATATTGTGGAATGGGACTCTGTTTTTGCACAGACCGTAGCCCATAATCATTGCTCCTTTGCTTCACCACTTAGTTCTGCATTGAAATATTTTTGCATACTCTCCTATATGTCAGCACAGGCAACGCTATCATTCGGCATTCTTCCTGATTGATCCTTCCATAGATGCAATGGTCTCTTCACCGACTCAGTCAATCCATTTTCAAGATTTTCTGCCTTCTATGTCTTTCCACACAGTAGCTGCAAGTTCAGCAAAAAAGATCAACAGCCTAGTCAGTGTACAGAAATCGGATCTGCATTGAATTTGACGGACATGCCCTTGCTTGGCAAGCAACGCACCTAAGACGAAGCCCAACGGCTCATCTGCAGAAACTTGCTGAGCAACGGGCAGACATTCACCACATGCAACTTCCTTCCTAATTGGGTTTCTGGACATTCTTCAGGCAACATTCCTTGGATTTGTTCTGTGCCATGCAGGGAACTGGAATTGTTTTCTGTAGCAAATTGGGGCAAAAGCCCCATCATTTCATTTTGGCAGTTTGCTCCATTATTAGACAGCCTATACACGAAAATCAGAGCTACGGATTCGCACCATTTCATTTCTTTCACGAACTTTTTCCCTTGTTCCATCCTTGTCCTGCCCAACGGAAAGCAACCAGTTATTCATTCATACTATTATGTTGCAGATGTTACAGTGCTTGTAGTTTGCAGTGCTGGAGATGCTCTTTGGGTCTTCAGCCTGTTCTTCATCAACATATTCTGTGATTTTTGTCCAATAGTTTCCTCGAACACATGTGGCTTTGATAAATTCGAATTCCTATACCGATCTGTCGACACAAAAACAGCAAGCACCTCCATTTTCTCTGGGCAGACCCTTTATTGGCTCGAAGCTGCCACAAATCGATTGTGTTTTTGCACAGTTCTGTCTATCACCAGTCCGCGATCTGCAAACAGACTAAATTTTTGGGCTCATTTATCACACCCACACGGAGTTGCAGACTTTGTATCCAGCTGCACAAGGCATTCCATAGTCTAGCATAAGGCGGCTTTCTTCCCAAGTATCTCTGTATGACAGAGCCTTCATGGCCAGACGACGTAGCCCAAGAAAAGGGGTTTCTACACCACCAATTCATTCTGGGATCGAGATGCAGGTCACCTGTCTAAATGAACTCATCAACAACAGAATTCTCGGCTATCCTGGAGTATCTTTCAAAGCCAAATCTTGATCAATTCATCTCCAGGCTTCAGCTTCTATAGCCACAGTAAGGAACGGCATTTGCGCACCTATACCATCATGACGCTTACTCTCATTTTTATCAAGCAAAACCATGCAACAGCAGTTCTTGGATCTCTGGAGCACGGCATGCCCAAAGCATATCATCCGGAACCAAAACCTCTGCACACACAACTTTCATTTCCACGGCCCTTTGGCGTGGAAATTTTTTTCACGGCCTTCCACGGTCGACCCACAGCCTTCAACGGCCCAGAATCCATGATCTTCACAGTCCACTGCCCATCCCAGGCCACATTTCATTGCGTGGAAGTCCACCCAGACGGATTTCCAAGGCCCCTTGGCATAGATCTCACCACTCTGATGGTAAACGGCATCATGGCATCACTACGGCCCTTTTGGCGTGGACATTTTCTTTCACGGCGTGGCATCTCCTCCCTCAGCACCTCACGGCAATCAATTTCGTATACAAGAATTGCAGGGCGCCTAAAATTCTGTGGGGGAAAGTGTTGCCCACGCGCGTCAGCGTGGAGGCAACACTTGACCCCACGGAATTTTAGGCGCCCTGCAATTCTCGTAACGTGAATGACAGGTGGCAAATTTTCTGCTTACGTGGCGAAAAACTTTTTCCTTTGGTTCACTTCTCATTTTCCTTCGTCCCTTCGCACTCTGCTTTCGATCCGGCGTAGCTATGGCGCTGTGAAGGCGCTGTGGCATTTCTGATGCTAAGGTGAGGCGCCAGACCGATTGATATCAGAATGCAAGGTTATTTTTGAAGAATCGGCAAGATTAACTTGTTTGCTTGAAATTTTTGCAGTAACAGCGGCGGGTTGGAGGCGCTGGACCATTTTTGAGCGTAAGGTGAGGCGCTGGAAGTTTGTTATGCTTTAATCTTTTGATTCTTTGCAAGAATGTAGAATCTGACCCGTTTTTTGGTTAAATTTTGGCATGCATGCCTTTGGCACAGACATTTTGGCGTCTGGAGCGTCGATTTAGCCGTCTTTGTGTGCTTTCTTGCGAGTTTTCTTTGAACTTTCGGTAAGATGCTGCCATTTCTTGGGGGAAAGTGTCTGATTTCGTTCTAATGCTTTCTTTTTTTCTTTGCAGAACGTTTTACTGTAGTCGGAGGTGCGGGATGGCTCTTAATCGTCTTGAACCCTTTTTCTTTAGCTTAGTGTTTACCTTAAATACTGTGTCTGTTCTACAAGACCTGAGTTCTGGTCTAAGGTTTTTAGGAATGGATGCGCCATCATTTGCCCTGAATGTTGGTGTACCTCTTGGATCTGTTTTGGAGGATGTTACAAATGCTCCAATGGACATGCATGGCGATTCTGATGATGGTGGGAGTTTCCAAAATTGTAGCATTGTAATGCCACAAATGTCAGGCAAGGAATTTGGGGACTTCATGATGACACTGATGAAGAAATAGCTTCTGCAGTTTTACTTTTGTGTTTTTTCCGACAATGTAACTTTGATTCACTTGAAATAGTTGAATCGATTTTTGGGTTTTGAATACAGTGAATTTTCTATATATCTGAAGTGCTGTGTAATGTTTCGAATGATATAATGAATTCAATGATAATGTTCTGTACTATTTTCTAATTGTAATGAGTTTAGCTTGAAATTCTGGATTTAGTTCAGAAATAACAGAATGTAGAGTGAAATTAAGAATGTAGAGTGAAATTAAGAATGTAGGGTAGAAATTTTAGAATTACAACCTAAGTAAAAGAATTGATTCTAAGCTTGACATTCCCTAAAAGAATGTATGCCACGTGGCAATAAGTGATTGGACGAGAGGGCAGAAAATTTGGCACCTGTCATTTACGTCATCGGAGCTCCCACGACCCTTCACAGCGTGGCCTCCTCACCCCACGGCCCATCCTGGCGTGGCCGCTCTCAGAACCTCTTCCGTCAGAGCATCAAGAGCCGCACGGCTATCACGGCGTGGCTTCAATATGCAAAACCTTATCATGCGTGCATCTGCAAAACCTTCGTAGAAGCCCACGGCCATCACGACATGGCTTCGAGTCTGCAATATCTTCACAGCATGAACCACGGCCCCACAGCGTGGCCTCAACATCAAAGACCTCACGGGCGTGGCCTCTGCGTGAACCACGGCCCCACGGCGTGGCCTCAACATCAGATACCTCACGGCCCTCACGGCATCAAACCCCACGGCCCATCCCCTGGCGTGGAACATTTCTCTAATGTCAACACATTGTCATGCTTTTTTTTAACGACATCCTTTATGATTTTCTTTCCTAGAGAAAATTCGACACTTGAATATTCCACATGGCCCACATTTTTGGTGTTTTTCACCCCTTCTAATGTTGAAGCCATTTTTTCACATATCAGACTATCTAGTCCTACCATTCTGCCTTTGGAGGTAAAATTTCATGCAACTATGACTTCAAACATCACGGCCCCACGACGTGAGTCCAACAAAATTGTCACGGCCCCTCGACTTCAAGCACAAACTTTCGATCCACTTTTGACGCAAGCAGCATCTGGAGCATATTTTTGGCACATTTTGGGGGACGCCTCATCTTTTGCCCGATTCTTAGATCTGCTTTGCACCTTTGTACCAACAAATTTCAAGTTCCTGCAATGGCGTGAAGATGAATTCTGCCTTCCGCCCCTTCGTACATCAACCTCACATGGCCACATGGCGTGTGCAGGCCAATTTCAACAATTTCTCTTTGGTGTCAACTTTTTCAAGTTCAACATTTTGATCAACCACATCCGTCCATAATACATGGCGGTTGAGCCTCGTTCAAGTTCAACAAATGGCGTGAAGATGACTTAGGGCCTTCCGCCCCTTCAATTTCAACTCCTTCAAGTTCAATTATCTGTTCAAACTCTTTCAAGTTCAGCACATGGCGTGAAGATGACTTAGGGCCTTCCGCCCCTTCAACAATTTTTGTTTCTCATTTTTGTTCAAGTCATTACAAGACACTTTGATTGGCGCATGTATTCGGAGCTAAGTGGCAAGCTCTATGAGAGGTGGTGACAGCCTTCTCAACATTAGATTCGACTTCTATGGATTTAAAGGAGCTCGTGGCAAGCTCAAGAGAAGTGGTGACAGCCTTCTCAACCTCTCATGATTTTTGTACTTCATCGACATTGGCATTTTTGGGTCAAGACTTTTCGGCGACATTATCATTCCTTCCCCTCACTTTGGACACTGTTGTAAATGTTTAACCTGATGTTATAAAGGTTCTACATAGTTTGGTTTGGTGGGGGGGAGTGTTAGCCCTTTGGGCTAAACATATGTATGAGTGGCATAGGCCACATGTATTTATCACATTGGACCACTTGATCTAGGGCCCAGATTTAGCCCACATATGTGGTAGGTGGCATAGGCCACATGTATTTGTCATATTGGACCCCACAATCTATGGCCCAGATTTAGCCTAGATCTGTGGTAGGTGAGATGTCAGTTAGGGTTAGGGTTTTGCTCTACTATTTAGAGAGAGCATTTCCTCTCATTGTTTAGGTTTTCGCTAACGTTTTGGAGCACCTCCTTTTGGAGCATCAATATGATTCAGTTTTGTTCATTCTTTGCTTTATTCTTGTTCTTGGAGTTTCTTCCCACCTCCTTTTGTTGATCCATGAGCATTTGTGGCAGCCCTGTGGCATCCGGCAGTCATGGACTGCTGCTGCAAGGTGATGCCAAGAACCCCAAATATCAACACTATGCCTATGCCAACATAGGCAAAGACCAATTTTGTTTCCGGGGCAAAAAGAAAGAAAAGTAACGTAGCCACAATGGTATAAGTAAAGAGATCTTCAGAGAGTGTTATGCCTATGATGGCATAGGCAAATGCCAATTTTTTTCTCCAAATAAACAGGAATAAAGAAAGAAAGAAAAGAGGACATGCCGACGCATTTTTAAGAAGCGACGGCATAGGGAAGGACCAATTTTTGGACAAAATACTTTCAGCGACTTTGTGAATTCGGCGCCCAAGGCTCTTCAAAATCTAGACAATAAGGCCCAGATTCCACTGGCGTCAATTGATGCCTAGAACTTGAATATAGGCCAGTCCGGTTCGAGCATCCAAAATGTATCATCTTCTCTACGATTCCAAACGGAGGTATTTGAGCATCGGATAAGGATGTGGATGCGATAAATAGCTGCTTAACTGTCAGGGGATTCCTCCCATCTTTTTGCAGCAGCAACAATTGCCACTCTCTGGATCTTGACACGAATCAGAATAACGAGTAGATCTTGCTGTGGAAGAATTACCTCTGTCGTAGTGGAATCATACATCCAGTTACGCTAGATATATCTTCAAGGCATTTGATGCCACAGAGGTAGCTGCAACTTCCAAAAGTGGAATCTGGGCTAAGTTAAATAAGACTTGGACAATAATTCGATAATCTGCAATATTTTGCCATTAGTCTCATGTTACAGATATCATGTTATAAGTACAATTCTTACGACAGATTACTTGATCAGGTTATAGAATATAAACTATACTTCGTGTTGTATGTCCACTTGAGCATATCCATTATAACTCCATGTCCATACTCTATTGGAGATGTATCCAATTTCCTAGACTTCTTAAGCCATTTCCCTTGTATATGCTCAAAATGTATTAGTCTCCACCTCATTAACAAACAGATTAGCCGATGATTCAAGGACAAAATTACTTGAACTTGTGCTCAAAGGCTAATTTTGATCCATGTACTGGGCAAATCCACTCATTAATTTGACATATATTAACTTAAAATCTGCAATAATCTGCCAAAATATTACCTTGTAATTGGGTCTTCAGCATATGAAGATGCACTTTGAATTGCCCAAATAGGCTGGTAAATCTAGAATTGTTTACAATGGCTACAACTGAAGACAACAGACCTTTGGCACTTGAAATCTCAAGTAAAATATAGTCAATCAATAGGGCTCAAATCTGCAGCAAAAAATAGTCGTCGTAAATGCCCAGCCTGATTCTTTGGTGCCAGGCAAACTGGCTGGTTCATCTAATTTGAAGTGCCTGAACTATCTAGCCTCAGATAAACCTGCAAAATTAAGAATATGAACTTGACTTGAACCTGACCTAAATCGATTTCCTAACCTAAACCTAAACCTGAACCTGCAAAATCAAGAAAGGATTTCCTGACCTAAACCTGAACCTGTGAAATCAAGAACGGATTTGCCTCAGATTCGATGCCTTAGATTTGCCTCAGATTTTTTTTGCTACAGATTCGATGGAAGGAAGGAAACCTGCGAAGAAAAACTGAGGAAGAAATTTTGCTGGTCTTTTCTTTTCATTGCCGTGTGTCATTTTCCATGCTAAAACCTGGCCCTAATTTCCTTTTTCGACTCCACGGATCCGCAAGCTCCAATTCTGGCAATATCACCTCTGGGTGCTGCTGAAGAAGGTAAATCTGAACCTTCGCCTTTGGAAGATCTTCATAACTCGCCCAAAAATGAAATTCATAACTCGCCCAAAAATGAAATGTCGCTGGATTCAAATTACAATCCGCATCAGCTTGTAGAGCCAAATGGAAATCTGAAATTAGGAGAAGTGAACGATGCTGCACGTGCTTCGGAAGAAGATTCTAATTTGTCCAAAGATTGTTTATATGAGACACACCCCGATGATATAGATGTATCCCCAGTTTCTTTATCGGATGCTTTGCTATGCGCGCATAGCATGCGTATGCCCGGCATAAGCACCTACCCACCACTTTTTTTCCTACCCACCCTTTTTTCCTACCACCTACCCTGCTTTTTTAACCTATCTATTTTCCACGCCCATACATGGCTAGTTTCGATTATTGTCATATTTATATGCTTATTGAATTATATGTAGGCAAACAAACCTTGGTTCTCAGAAGGATCTAAATTGTGTTTGTTTATCCACGCATAGACAAACACTAACATTGAATCTTGTACATGCATAGTTAAGTTCCTTATTAGAGTCTGCGTGGCTAAAATCAGATACTTTTTGTTAGGGTGCCAACAGTTCTAAGGTATAATTACTATTTATCGGGAACACTGATGATTCCACTGACTTTGTTGATCAAGTTTCTCTTGAAAGTCTATGTCAATTAGATGAACTA
The DNA here is from genome assembly GCA_021234155.1 of Isoetes taiwanensis. Lineage (NCBI taxonomy): Eukaryota > Viridiplantae > Streptophyta > Lycopodiopsida > Isoetales > Isoetaceae > Isoetes > Isoetes taiwanensis. The sequence goes on from JAJEKV010000005.1 coordinate 8,248,787, forward strand.
AGTAGTACCAAATGATGTTTTCCCCTTATGGACATACTTGCAGAAAGTGAACAAGAAGATGAAGGGGACTTTGTTCCTAAAGAGGCACCCCTTGATATTAAAGGAATCAACAATCATTTGTTATTTGCTAAAAGTGATGTTTTTTGTGACTAGGAATATATATTTAATCATATTTTTTCGGTTCCTAGTCAAAATGTGGTATTTCTTTTCCTTGCACAAATTTTCAACAATTTATTGCAACCACCCCCCTAAAAACAGCATAAATTTGAGTTTTTGAAAAAAGAATCTGCAATTGCACTACAGGTCATTAGTGCATTTGATCCGTCACCTTGTTATAAGAATGACATTGTAACTACTTCCTATTTAGCAGGTTGTTTAAGTGTCGCATGTCCTCATCCTTGGACTGCAAAGCCTCATCCTTGGACTTCAATATGGTCTATGTAGTCAGGTTCATATTCAGGGTGTAAACTCCAAAGCATCGCTATAGCAGATGCTAGCTTTGCCTTCAGCAATGTATTCTCCACCTCCAACTTACTGGCCCCAGGCATATCACTCCTGATCCTGTCTTCATATAAACCTTCTCTCTTTTGCCATGCTTTTCAAAGCACAATTTCAAGGATGGAATGTTGAAATCCACTCTAGTGTAGCTCTTCACTATTCAAGCATATCGGTAATCTGGCACAGGTCGTCTAAAACTAACCTACAACTTACCAGTTTTTTTCTCAAACACGTTATCATACACTTTAATCATGGATACAGACTGCAATATTGTCACCCAAATGACTTCATATAAGCACCTCTCGCTATTACTAATTAAGCAAAATCTAATGTCTACCATTGGAAGTCTCAAGAACATCTAACTGTTCAATAAGTTAAGACTTTTTTCTACTTCAACAGTTCGCATAATTTCATACCCCAACTTTTTACGGCCTTGCTGGCTTACATATGTCTGATATTCTTGGAAGTATCAGATGCCTTGAAACAGAAGGCATATATCTAAGAATATAATGGCGTCGAACAACTTCATCTTCCTTGTCTAAATTATTACATATCTTTTGAAAGAGCTATTAACATTTTGCATCAGACTGATAACATAGACATATATTATTAGCTTAGGTAGATCTTAACTAAAAGCCGGAAGATTACTTCATGCATTCTTAGAAATTGTAGTATATCAACAGCCTAAAAAGTTCAATGGACAAATATAACATGTTTCTGATGACTGATTCTATTTATATGTATTTCAAAACGGAAGCAGCTTCATAAAGAAAACAGATAGAGTTTGAGAACAAAATCTCAAACACGAAGACAACTTCACAACAAAAAGTCAAAGTTTCTAATAGATGACATAGTATCAACTTCAAATTAACTACTTACTTAGGTCGACCACAACAGAGCTGCAGCTGCTTTATGCAATCCATAACTATACGTTGTCCGCTGGAGATTCCAACTCCAACTGATTAAACTCTCCTCCCAATCTCATTTTAGACCTCTTTATTCCGTCTATGACAACCTCAGATTCAGCTTCCCAATCTATAGGTGTGATTTCCCGAACCACAACTTTGTGACTCTTGAATCCATTGTATTCTGTCTGAACTACGCTTAGACGGAATATTTTCGTAATCCAAAGGTGCTCCATAAAGAGAGAATAATATGCTTGTTGATTATTCTCCTGCAATTGACAACCTGTTAATTTCTATCACAAAATCATAAGCAGAATCTCACTCCAATCTTATCTTACATTATCCCTGATTTTTGACATCTCATCTGCAGTGTGCCCTAAGATTTGATCTCCTTCATTAACTACAGTTTCTCCTGTTGCATCTCCCAACGTTGCATGAAATATATACCTGATCATAACAATGACATCACGCATCTACTTAAACGAATTGATAAATCGGATCTCTCTCACCTCTTTAATGGTTCACTAGCCACCCCACATTTCTCGCACCATAATGCTGATTCTCGCTTAGTTACCTTCTTATTGCATGTTGCACATGCTTCATACCACATTGGCTAGTTTGGGTCAATAAACGTTATGCACGCGCGAACATTGAAATACTCAATCTTCACAAGAAGCAGATTAGAATAAGCGACTGCAATAAGCAAGGAATCAACATACCTCATACTAACAACCTACCTGCCCATCCCCAACAGAAGGTTATACTATCTCTGATACAAATGCACGATCATGCAATGTAGCTGCCGGCGTCATTGTACACTTCTGTCCCTCTTGCTCATACCTTTAGTGTAATTGAATTAGTATGCTACAGCATTTAAAGGAAAATCACATAACCCATACCATGTGCGTAACGCAGTAGCACGAACAGTGTTTGGGTTTATTTCCATCATTGTTTTATTTGTTGTTGACAAAGAGACACCTGTGCAAGACACTATATAATCAGCAGTCTCAATCAGCAATTTAATTCAATGAATACTATTATTACAACCTCAAAATTTGCTAGCTCGAACACGAGTCAGTATTACTATTGGGATGTCACACAACATTTGCGACAGCCTCTCTCCTTCATTCACAGCAAGGTCTCCCCATACGCTCACATTTACACTTTTTCCACTGGAACGTGTTTCCTTTGTTAGAAAATATCTACACGTTGTGTTCTATTCATAAAATACCTTTCATCAAGGAGGCTGATGGTACGTTTTGGAACATCTTGCTTATCATATTTCCTACGAACAGTTTCTGACACAGAGACTGAGCAGACAATTCCAATGACATCTGCAGGCAGGGGAAATTATACGATCTATTCCATCTCAATACCATAACAAACAAATGCAAAACTACTTTATGTACCAAGCACCACTTCCCATCAAGGTACTTATGCAATTCATCTATTTTTGTGAACTTCTGCTCCATTGAGTCTCCCACCCCCGCAGTCCCATCACCGTCAGTGGCAACTTCAACTATTGATTGTACATCAAGCGTTATCTGATAGTCATGGTTTACGGTTGTGTATCGTTTGTTCGCAGGTCGAACAACTCCTTTAGAGATGTAGTACACCTAGATGTCGACAAAGAAGTTCAACGACTACCTCTATTCATGACGTAATCCCCAATTTATGCATGAACCTATAATTTACCTTCATTAACTCAAGTCTGCTGTAGAATTTGTCAGCTGCCTCGTCAAACATTGTTGCTTGAATTTCTGTTCCCTGTATATATTAAGATGACTCTGTAAATATACACAAACCACGGGAAATAAGAATCCAATCAATTGAACTTTGCATACATCCTTGTCTCTTAGCTCCACATTAAACAATTTCCCCTTGCCTGGTCTTCGTCTGTTTTCAAACTCTCGTACAGGTCCTTTCCACATTACCTTTACTTTAATTGTCCAATTTGCTTGGTAAGGACTTAATTGGACCAATGAACAAATTGTTCTCCCACTTCCTATGTTTTCAGCGTCATTTGTACTGCAACATTTCTTCAAAATAAAAATCTTTACACATACATTAGAAGAGATCACATCAAGGGATACCTCATCATGATGCACACACGAACAGGTCAGCCACCAGAATTACCTAGCTGTTGCAAACGCAAGCAACACACTATTTCAAAACACAATTAAAATTATCAAAACTCCATCACAAATAATGGGCAGAAAATTTTACCAACTATTCAAGCAGTTCTCTAAAAACAACACTTCTAGTCGTTACAGATGGCAATGCCTCATTCTGTAGGATCAGCGCATCTTCTCTAGCTCGTATTCTTGTCAATGCCGTGTACAATTGCCCATGAGCAAACACATTTGTTCGCAAATCCAAGACTATTTTATCTAATGTTAGGCCAAGACAACTGTGGAATGTCGTTGAGTATGCCAACTTAAGTGGCAGCTGGCGCCTATGTATCCTATATTATATTATATATATATAATATTATAATGGTGTGTAATGGACCACGGCCTAAATCGGACGGCTGAGATCGTTCAATCAAATCGGACGGCTTAGACGTTACATTTTGACTTGCTGACTTGCTTTAGGTTTCTTCTGCAATAGCAGCGTGGGCCGCATGTTCTGATCCCGACTAACAGCTGCTGCTTATGTCTTGGACGTGGCTATGGCGGAAGCAAGTCGGAGGTAACTATTGCTACATCTCTTGCTGAATCCGGTGAGGCCTTAAAAGTCGGGCTCGGTTATTTCTGCTGGGAGTTCAAGGCCAAAAGCTGAAAGTGAACAAGCTTCAGGACTGGCTGATGGAACTAAGCTCCCAGAATAATGAGACAATATCAACTGGTCGGAAAGGAAAGGAGACTGGAAAACTATCCAGTCCAGATGCACCCAACAGTCAAGAAAATGATTTATTCTTATGTGAAAATTATAATGAATTAGCATCAAATCATTTTGCTCACGAAGGAGGGTTCCATGCACGCTTGATAGCAGAAACATGTCCCCGAAAACAACCATCACGGGTGCGGGACCATGTCAAGCTTCTCATAGCAATGGCGGTTATCGCGGAGGAAATTATAAAAACAACTCGACAGATCAAGAGCAATGGACTAAGTTGTTGCAGGAAAGCATTACACATGAGGTGCATATTAATGCAACTGCATGCTGTTAATTCTATTTCAGAATCAGATGTGGACCTTAGTTTACATGAAGATTCCCCTCATGTTAACGTAGGAGCAATGACGAACCAGAATGGTAGTGAAGGGACATTAACCAGTTTGAAGGAGACAAATGATGCAGGGTGTTCAGGCAAGGAAAACGATCAGCATTTTAAAAATTGTGTAGAATTGACTGAGAATGCGAGTATTTCTATGCCCACAAAAGACAAAGAACCCCCATGTGAGAGTAGGAAAGTCGTCTCTGAGACCTCTGAGATCCATTGCCCTACACCAGTTGATATAGATACAGGTACACAAGGGGAAGATGTGTGTAGTGGGATTACTGAAGGTGGAAATGTTGTGCAAAATAAAGTCAGCAAAGAGGATATTGCTGTGGGAGGGAATACAAGTGGGGTAGGTTGGGTGTTATGTGATGATTGCCAGAAATGGCGGTGCATATCTGCTGATCTTGCAGATGCCATTGAAGCTACCAATGCAAGATGGTAATAATGCTTTGCTTTTGCAATAACCATCTGCATCATTCTGCTGTGGAATGACATTCTTGAAACTTCTAGGATTCAGCAAAGGTACCTTATTTCCGATCCCGGCTATGGCCAAAAACCTTTGACAATCATATGTTAAGGACGTCAAGGTATGAACCTAAATACCAGAACACCAGGAGTTATTCTCAAACACTTGATCTCTAAATTTATTTGTGTTTGCATGGCTTTTGCTTCTGCGAGAATTCCGTCAACAGCAAGAATACCATGTCTCTGGCTTTTGCTTCTGCTTGGCTTACAGTCGTTTATTTAAGTGCAGGTAAAAAAGATTTTTCTTTTATCAAATTATATTTACTGAGGCATATAAAGTCTGGTGTTCTGTTGTGTAAAATAAGATTTTTATCTTTCTTATATTTGAAGTGGGCCTCCTCCAATGCAGGTATACAAAGGTTGCTTTTTTTGGTTCGTGTCCTCTCCCACATGATGTATGCTCTCATTTCAGTCCATTTTGTTATTACATAATGCAGGGCTTGGAGGCAATACCATGTTAATGGTTCATATTGTATTCATAATGCCACCATAGATAGATCTATCTGTAAGTTAGCTAGCTGAAGCAAAAATTATCTTGGATTGATTAGCAAATTAGTGAGGGCACTTTGGAAAATTTGGAAACTTGGAACTGAAATCAATAACTAATGTAATATATCATAGCTAAATGGATTGTGATTTTGGAAGGCTAAATGGGAGGATCTGGGAACATGGAAACATGGAAATATAGCAACATTGATGCATTGTTTGTGAGCTTCTTCATTATTTCGCCTATGTACATTCTGCACATGAAATTCTATTGTATATTCATAAATTAATCAATCCCAGGCATTGGCAGTGCTGCAGAAGGGACTATCCAGACGGTTGAATGGCTGGGACTATCCAAACTGTTGAATGAATGGCTACCCATAAAAACAGAGACAACCTGCTAATTCTTCCTGGAGCTGGCATTTCTTTGACCAGATTTTGAATCCAAATATTAAGTAGCTTTAGTGCAAATGCGTGTTGGTGTTTAGAAAGCAATGCCATACATATTGAATTCAAAATTATAGTATGCAGTATTGGCAATCATGTTCCCTCATATATTTTACAAATTTAGTATCATAAGCGTTATGTAGGAATATGAATGTGATGTAAGAATTTAAAATGAAAAGGACCCAACATATGTGCATGGGGCATCAAGAAGTTTGATGGGCAAGGGGTTATTTATAGACTTTGAAGGCCTTCTACACCAATGATAATTGAAAGCATTGTTTATGTTCTCATCATTATATTTTTCTTACTTAATTTAGAGCCTGAAGAAGGTAAGTTTTAATTACGATATTCCATCTCTGGAATGGAAAACGACGCTCCAATTTTGCTCGTGGTCATCAACCAATGTCGGTAGCTAAATCCCTCCTCCCCATTGCCATGTTGTGGGGGATGTTGTGTGGGTTTTCATGGTATTGCATAGACTAAGTATGTCTTCTAATTTATGCCTTTTAAAAAATGGCATGTCATAGAACATTTTTGTTCGAGAGACTTCTAAACTCTTTAAGCACTTTAAGCAAACAACTTCTAGATTGTGACCATACATTGTCTATATCTAGAACTTCAAATGTGCTATTGTATCATGTCTTTGTGGAAATAAGCCCCTCCTATCTATTGAGCTTAAATATTAAACATTTGAACAATATTGATTTAAAATGTTTTGAATATCATTAGGCTCAAAACCCCATAATGATCATGCATTGCTACCTCATTATTTACATGTTTTCAACTTTTTGCCTAACAACGCTAGGTAGTGCGATTTCACAATGTAGTCTTATCATTTATAAGTTCCCAATGTTATAAGTTCCCACCTATGCCCAGCAACGCTGGGCATCTTTACTAGTTGTAAAAGGGCATCGTGCTGGCTGGTGAAAGAAATCTGCCCGACAAATCGCATGTATGTTTTCTGAAGAAGCCTGGACAAATCCAAAATCTGTTGTGCATTTCGGTATGACAACTCTAGCGTTCTTCACAAGTCCCTTACTCGCATCCTACAATCTCATAATTTGACACACAGCTCCTACTTTAAGACAAAGCGTGTGTTTTGGCAAAGTCGGGTGACCATAGCTATGAATAAACTCATTTTCAGCAAGAGCGCTTGTGTGAATTACCTCAGTTATGGAATCCTGAGAATAATATCTCTTTTCCAGACCTGGCATACGATCAAGAATAGATCTGTAAAACTCATCCACATGCACATTTAATGGAGATAAAAATGCTTTTCTTTCACACAAGGTTGGTCTACAAACAATATCTGCCGGGTATAAGAATTCCCGTGCCTCTTCCATAGATGTTGTTGTGCAAAACAAATCAATGTCACAACATCTGACTGCCAATTCTCACCTATGGACGATACTAATGTTATTAACTCTGGGTCCACGGCATTTCTAACCAATTCATCTAACTTGTGAATAATGAATGCTCTCCAAATCTCAGATGATTTAATAGAAGCAGCTATTGTTGCACTTCTCCCTGCACCTGGTACTATGGGCGCTATCTTCGTAAAGTCGCCTGCAGCCACAAAACATTTCCCTCCAAATGGAGCATCATTTCTACACAATTCCTGTAGAACCACACTCGCTGATTCAATCGCAGCTTCATTTGCCATCGCAAATTCATCCCAAATGATTAAATGGCATTCAATCAGCAAGCTCGCTTTCTCAGACGTAGCCTCAATAGTCGAGTGCACAGCAACACTATTTTCAGTTACAGGAATTTGAAACAATGAGTGCGCAGTTTTCCCTCCTGGGTATAACAGCCCAGCTAATGCAGTTGTTGCACAGGGCAAAACAATTGGGAGCCTCTGATTAACAAACATATAGCATTGAGTAGAAAAGTCTTACCTGTACCAGCTTTCCCATCAATAAACACAGGTCTTCTTATCCCTGACCCATGCACCATCTTCTCAACATAATCATATATTCGTCCTTGATTCGTGTTCATCTTATCACGCATCTTTCTTGACTCTTCTATGTAAGATGTATGGTGAGGAAATTTTGACAGCTCTTGCAGCACTAACTGTGACTGAATGTGGATCTCAGGCAGTCCAAAGCCAGCAACACTAGAGCCATGTTGCGCAAGCACATTTTCAATGCACAAAAGAGCTCGCTGCTCTGCAAACAAAGTACACCTCCTCAAAACATCATGGAAGTCCCTTATCAGCTCATCATGAAAATTCGACCACAACTCACTTGCCGGAGCACCATCAAGGATAAGGAGTGCAAAAAGGAAACGCAACTGCGACGGCGTTTGCAATGCCAACACTGCCTCTTGCATTGTCACAACTGGCTCTGATCTATCTTGCAACAAACCCATAACAGTTATGACTTCTTGATAGGTATCATAGGTAGTTCCATTATAATTCCTTAAGTCTTTCCAACATCTGGGTGGAGTATCAAAGACAAGAATCGTCGCAAATAGAATAGCTCCCCCTCACGTGGCATGACCAACCTTATTCTGCAAATAAGGCTTCCCCTACTTCTCTTGCGAACTATGTTCCTAGGAAGCTGCGGTCTGGCTAGTTCAAGGTGATCACCATCAGTATACATTCCATCTCTACAGGATACAAATGTGTAATGCTTGTTAAGTAGTACTCAAGATAGGTTAGCTCAGAAAATTCTATAGCGGGGAGGCCTCAAGAAGTAACGATCAAGCAACGGCTTTGTTGGGCCTCCTATATGATCTACTCGTTCTTTGTTGACGATGAAGTGGAAGACACTTAACAAAGCCGGGATGCTTTTACGTCACATGAAACTTTAGTATTCGCCATGCCGCCTTAGTTGACGATAGATACCTTGCACTTTGGTAATCACGTATCTCATCATCACATTCTCGTCAGGGTAAAAGTTAAGGACGATTAATCGCAAATGGGCTATTTTATTTTAAATTTTTTAATTAAGATTTGATGATTAGTAGGATCAATGTTTCATTTTTAGAGATACAATCGCCCATATAAAATTCCTTTTATCATGTGAAAAGGGGGAATCGCCCAAGTCATGATTCCTTTACGAGCATTGTAAAAAGGGATTAGCCCATGTTTGATTTTTTGAACATATAAGTGAAATGGGAATAGCCCAAAATTACTTACATTCATGGGGTGATAACCTACCCCGTTATCACCATTATCCAAAATTCAATTTAGGACATTTCAAATTAGGGTTCGAATCAGGTATTTTCGTGGCACAATTACTTCTGAGTTAGGTCTTCTGAAGATGGGCCGATTTTGTTGCAGGGAATCGATATTTGAGTTAGGTCTCTTGAATGTGGGCAGATTTTGTTGCAGGAAATAGAGATTTGGAAGCAAAATTTTTGTAGCAGAATTAGAGCACCGAGCTTGTTGTAGCACCGTTCATGATGTTTGAATGATTTTGGATGATGCTAATGCCTTATATCTATAATCAGGCATATTTGGCAGTACAATGGCCTTACAATTCAAGGTATTGCCCAAGCCTACAGAATTTGGTGCTGTAACTAGATTGTGGCAAAGTTTGGAAGAGAGTACATGCTTGAAAGAGTCTATGGGCGAGTATTTTAAGTTTGCTAATTTGTGTTTGACTATGATATTAGGCTCTGTTGAGGATGAACGGACATTTAGTACAATGACCTTTGTCAAGAACCAGCTTCGCAACAGATTAGATGAGAATTTAGATACAACAATAAGGTTGTATAAGACTAGCTACAGTTGATACCTTTCCCTATGATAGGGCATTTGAACTATGGAAATCTGCATGCACAAGAAGAAGTGTATCAAATGTTTATCCATTAGGCACAACAACAATTAGTACATCATCAGAGAAAATGGTTGATGTGGAAGACATGGCGGGTGATGACATGGAGGGTGATGACATGGAGGGTGATGTTCCATGTAATGCCAATTTTGGCAACTACAACGAAGTAAATTGTATGTTGCATTTGGTATGAATATAAATTAAGTTTTGGTAATGACAATTAACATTTAAATGGTGTGAGAAACGACAATTTGTGGTTACATCAATACCTTACATTTGCATATTGGAGTCGTAGGAAAACAGAAGAAAATCTACATGCACAAGAAGAAGTGTATCAAATGTTTATCCATTAGGCACAACAACAATTAGTACATCATCAGAGAAAATGGTTGATGTGGAAGACATGGCGGGTGATGACATGGAGGGTGATGACATGGAGGGTGATGTTCCATGTAATGCCAATTTTTGGCAACTACAACGAAGTAAATTGTATGTTGCATTTGGTATGAATATAAATTAAGTTTTGGTAATGACAATTAACATTTAAATGGTGTGAGAAACGACAATTTGTTATTTTAAATGGTTACATCAATACCTTACATTTGCGTATTGGAGTCGTAGGAAAACAGAAGAAAATAAAATATTATGAAAAATCAATAGCCCATCAATGTTGTACCATACGTATACCATATCGTACGTCCGAAACGTATTTTTTGAAAAAATAAATATTTTTGTCATACGTGCTTAAAGTGCTTAAAATACGTTTTTTTTAAATTAAAAGAAAAAGCTTAAATATTACTAAAAATGAAACTAAACTACAAATAGATTGTTGGATTGTAGGACATCCAGGTTCAATCCCTAGTGAGTACGAAGTAAGTCTATTTTGAAAAACTAATGTCTGTTTTTTTTTAAAAAGCTGCAGACGTATTTTTTAAAAAATACATGTACCTTATGGTACGGGAGGGTACGTACGCATTTTTAAAAAATACGCGTATTTGAACAACATTGTAGCCCATCAAAATAAATATAAAATTATCATAAAAAGAAAATCGCCCAAATATTAATTAATAATAATAAAATTATACTAAAAAATCGCCCATGGTTAATAACTTAAAAAATAATGGGTGCTCGTAATTTTTACCCTGATTCTCGTTGACGATCAATTCGATACTCCACCTTGTCAAACCCTTTATAAATATAGCTGTATAGATACATGAAGATATGAACAGTCGAAGCAATATCAACATTGATATGACAATCAAACTGCTTTAACAGAAAAGGTGAGTATGACACAACATATCTATCTTCAACTTTCCTTCTTCGATATTGCACATAACCCTTCGAGTCTAAATGTGTTCTTGTAGTCAAATCTCGAGGATAATGCCAACAACATGCCCCATCCTTACAGCATCGTTCAGAGTGATTGTGCACCATATATTTTCGTACCATTTGAGCAAGCACCTCATCATTTTCTGGAATCTCAGCAGATATTAGCAAGTCAATCACCTCAAATGGAATCTCATGTTCTGTTTTAAGTACAATGTGGCCATGAGGCAGCCCACATTTCTGGAATTCTATAACATGGATCATGTACGCAAGCGGACCAACATAAGAACGCAGAAAATCCTTCAAAGATTGGAAACGAACATGGAATGACCTGACAACAATAATTGGGACATCTGCAGCAGTTTGCCCAATGCGCAGCACTGCCTTGATCTCTGGCCAATCTGGATTCGTAGTCATTGTAATAAACAGGCTAGGAGGCCCCTTCACTCTTGCAAGAGCTAACGCATCCGCAATCTGGACGGAGCACCATTGCCTAGAACCAATGAAAGACGAAGGGAGCGACCGTCGGACATACTGACCACCCTGGTTCTCAACAAAGTCATCATCCTCCTCAAGATTTGAATTATCAACCATAGATCTCGACCTCTGATATCCATTAGTTGCCAAGAAATTCAGCCTTTCTTCTTCGACTCTAGAATACATATCCACAAGGTATTCACAAGTCAGATGCCCTAACTGAAGGAACCGCACCTCATGGAGCAAACGTGACCTATACCAATCCACCTGCGACATCTGCTGGTCATTACCAGGGAACCACCCCGCCGTCCCAGCTGGAAATATAAGCGGATATTGCAAGGGTTCATACTGCGGATCCAGTATACTCATAAAAACTGGTCGTTGATCCTGGTGAAGCCAAAAAACCGCTATCCTTGGATTAATTGTGACTGAGTTGTTTGCATGCACTATGGCAGCAACTTCATCACTCGCAACTGCCCCATTCAATGTCAAGAACACGGACTCCAAGCGCATTTGCTTGACTCGCCTTATCATGCAACAATAAGGATTAACAACCTCTAGAGTCGCTGCTATTCGCGTCACCCATGCAACAGGCAATAACTTCCTCTCTGCAACCCGCTCTCGCTCACTACTATCATGAATATACCAATGCAACGACTGGCCAGGTTTTGACGTAGGATGTATTTTATGGTATGTCCTACCCATCAAAGCAACTGAGGATGGCATCCCTAACTGCACAAACTCTCCACCAGCAACACCAAGCCCAGTGAAGGCAAACAGATGGTTTAATCCACGACTTTTTGCACTAAATCTTGCTTGCTCATAAACATCCCTCAGCGAACCAGGCAATTCAGGTACAAGGGGGCGTCACCTTGTGAACCTATCAAAACCACGTGCATCAATGGGAGGGGGCGATTTTTTACCCTTTTTCGTATGTATACTAGGGGTCATAGGGGTTTTGGGACGTTCTTCTAGTTATAAAACCATACGGAAAGGGGGTCAAATTTGCCTATCAGAAACACGTATACTAGGGGTTTTTCGGCTACCCTATGCACGCAGGTGGCATATCCCGTATAAAGAAGGTGGATCCCCCGGGTTCAGGTAGCTTTGCTAGGATACGCCCTCCGCGATTGCAACAGAAAATATCGCTCTCACCATGCAGTAACGCAATATGACAATGCACACAAAATCTGTTCCACATGAATTCACTACCAGATGGAATAGGACGAGCTTGCATCCTTTGTATACGTCGTTGCCAATATATAACCGCCATGCTTGGCACAATCACCACTTCTGGAACACTCTCCACATCTCTTGGCATCTGCTGCCCACTCACACCCTCTTCCTCAGTATGTCTTCCACCCAATCCCCCCACCCGATGACCACCTGAACCCCTTCTCCGCTGCCTCAACTCATCTCTCCTCTCTTGAGACAACTCTGCATACCATCTCCGCCTATACTCATTTTGCCTCAATCTTCTAAGCTCATCAGCAGAGTATGTCTGACTTGGATCAATCTCTACTCTAGGCCTTGGCATTACAACCTCACACTCCAGTCCTTTCGAACACGCATACACACACAAATATCCAACCTACTACCTGCTACCCAAATCCTAGAATGTTTAACACACCACCAGACTCACGAACACAACCTTACTCATGACAATCCAAAAATACCATGACCTTACCAAACAACGTGAATAATTGACCACCCAGCCCACCCTCCACCCATTGCCGACCGCGCTCCCAATTCCACTCACGAAACCCTCGAACCCGTCCCCTGCACATACAAAGCAACATCGACATCAAACAAACTACTCAACATATAAATAGTCCCCTTAAATTTAAGCCTTCACAAATTTAAGTAAGTCTCAAGTTTTCACTACTTCCAAATATATGAAGATAATAAACAGGACAACACTTATTTCAGGATTACTTGACTGTCAACTTATTTTACTCTGGAGCATGCATTCAAATGGCTTTTGCAAGCGAATCTTGACCTTAAAGATAATAATAATGGCCTGAATCTGCAAGATCCGGCTGTAACTGAAGCCTGGCCTACGAAATCTTTAAGGATTTTCCCAGTGGATTAAAATAAGCTTCGATTTTCCAACATAGATTAAACCAATCGATTTGTATCTTGAGCAAAAGTTATGGCCATAGTTTTCGTTGTACACCGATTTAAATTCGTACCAGATGAGATTATATCTATTCTATGTCCAAAGAAATTTTATGTCGTTCAAAAACTAGGACTTGCATTGTCAAGTATATAGTCGGTTAGGCACTGATTGCATATATGAACAGTTAGCTTTTATGCCAAAATCTATATGATCTGATGAAGTAGCTGCAAAACTATGACCAGGCATTGACGTTTGTTCCTTTACAATGATAGAATACCCATGTTTGTGCAAAGGAAGGTCTCCAAACAAAACTGGAGTCTATATTTATCACTGATACACTTTTGGATGTTAATCCCAATCTCTGAAATTCCTGCGCATGATCGCAGATAAAGCACAACTACACTAGATTTTTATGTAAGGAGGAGTCCACTTCCAGCGCAATTATGGCTCACATGTTTGCTCAATTATGAGTGCCATGTTCAACTAGACCGCTTCTTAGTCTGTTGCTTTGATCTTTGAGCTTAAAAAATGGAGCAAAAATATGTATTGTGGTCACTCTTAGACTCAACCTTGGTGTTAGCATGGATTACAGCTTTCAAATGGACGCATTTTGAAGAATCCTTCCTTGAATAAGCATATAGGCCCATTCATCTCTACCCTATTTTTCATCCTCTAGACCTTGGCATTATAACCTCACACTCCAGTCCTTTCGAACACGCATACACACACAAATATCCAACCTACTACCTGCTACCCAAATCCTAGAATGTTTAATACACCAAAGACTCACCAACACAACCTTACTCATGACAATCCAAAAATACCATGACAATCCAAAAATATCATGACCTTACCAAACAACGTAGATGACAGCCACCCTCCACTGCACGTCACGCTTCCAATACCACTCACGAAACCTTATTCTCCAACCCGTACCCTGCACATACAAAGCAACATCAACATCAAACAAACTACTTAATATATAAACAATCCCCTTAAATTTAAGCCTTCACAATTTTAAGTAACTTTCAAGCTTTCACTACTTTCAAATATATGAAGATAATAAACAGGACAACTTGACAACAATATGGAAAAAATCCATGACCAATATGGGAATTCTCTCAAATCCATGACCAAGAGTCGTCTCAACAACTAATGTATAAGTAGTTATTTCAGGATTACCTAAGCCTTCAATACAAAAAAAAAAAAAAAAAAAGTTATTTCAGGATTACTTGACTATCAACTTATTTTGCTCTGGACCATGCATTCAAATGGCTTTTGCAAGCGAATCTTGCCATGGGAAAATCATTTTTTCTGGCCATAGGGATTAACTTCTTTAATGTGTAACATAGTTGAGCACTTAATCAGACCCTTTGATGAAGTACTTACAAACACAACAAATCCTTTGTCATATTAATTTTCTGCAGCAACTTTTAATTTCTGAAACTTCATAACTTCATAAACAGATGCAGTTCTCGTTTTTTTTCCCCTTTCTTATCAGAATATGATATAACAGCACCAACATATTTTGCCATGATAATATATACCAGCCATATATCCAACACATCTGCCTCAACAGGGGACTATACACTATGCACTAACTGTTTTCAGGAAACACTATGCACTCGAATTAGAAGATATCATTTGCTTCAAGATCATTACTCCTTTATAATCTGCATGAACTCTCATATAATCCTTCGAATCTGGTAGGTAGATCATCTGAATACTTGTTAATTGAATTTTGTTGATTATAAGCTGCATGTCCACAATTTCAATGCAATCTTACCAACAACTTTCTTTCTCTTTAGCATTCACAAATTTAAGTAACTTTCAAGTTTCCTACAATTTCATCTTTCCAATTCAAGCTTAGCAAGAACTTTCAAAATTCCAAACACACTCAATTCTCTAGCTTTAACACAAAAAATCTACCACCTATTCAAAAATCAACCACCTGCCACAAACTTTCAATCGCCAAAATGCCCAGACCTTCAATCACCACAACAGAGCTATGACAAAACAGCCGAACACAACTCTAGAACACTAAAATCCACACCCATTTAAAAAGCCACAGTCTTCCTTACCTCATTCCCCTTCCACCCACGTGCCCAGCCACATTTAACACTGCCTGCTCCGACCACCATAACTAAAACCTGGGGATCGCAATCTACGAACACAGAATGCTCAGAATGCTCAGGAAGAATGCACAACAAATTCCATGAAACTCTCCAGGGTAAAAGTTAAGGACGATTAATCGCAAATGGGCTATTTTATTTTAAATTTTTTAATTAAGATTTGACAGATTAGTAGGATCAATGTTTCATTTTTTAGAGATACAATCGCCCATATAAAATTCCTTTTTATCATGTGAAAAGGGGGAATCGCCCAAGTCATGATTCCTTTACGAGCATTGTAAAAAGGGATTAGCCCATGTTTGATTTTTTGAACATATAAGTGAAATGGGAATAGCCCAAAATTACTTACATTCATGGGGTGATAACCTACCCCGTTATCACCATTATCCAAAATTCAATTTAGGACATTTCAAATTAGGGTTCGAATCAGGTATTTTCGTGGCACAATTACTTCTGAGTTAGGTCTTCTGAAGATGGGCCGATTTTGTTGCAGGGAATCGATATTTGAGTTAGGTCTCTTGAATGTGGGCAGATTTTGTTGCAGGAAATAGAGATTTGGAAGCAAAATTTTTGTAGCAGAATTAGAGCACCGAGCTTGTTGTAGCACCGTTCATGATGTTTGAATGATTTTGGATGATGCTAATGCCTTATATCTATAATCGTGCATATTTGGCGATTACAATGGCCTTACAATTCAAGGTATTGCCCAAGCCTCACAAATTTGGTCTTTGTAACTAGATTGTGGCAAAGTTTGGAAGAGAGTACATGCTTGAAAGAGTCTATGGGCGAGTATTTTAAGTTTGCTAATTTGTGTTTGACTATGATATTAGGCTCTGTTGAGGATGAACGGACATTTAGTACAATGACCTTTGTCAAGAACCCGGCCATAGCAGATTAGATGAGAATTTAGATACAACAATAAGGTTGTATAAGACTAGCTACAGTTGATACCTTTCCCTATGATAGGGCATTTGAACTATGGAAATCTGCATGCACAAGAAGAAGTGTATCAAATGTTTATCCATTAGGCACAACAACAATTAGTACATCATCGAGAAAAATGGTTGATGTGGAAGACATGGCGGGTGATGACATGGAGGGTGATGACATGGAGGGTGATGTTCCATGTAATGCCAATTTTGGCAACTACAACGAAGTAAATTGTATGTTGCATTTGGTATGAATATAAATTAAGTTTTGGTAATGACAATTAACATTTAAATGGTGTGAGAAACGACAATTTGTGGTTACATCAATACCTTACATTTGCATATTGGAGTCGTAGGAAAACAGAAGAAAATCTACATGCACAAGAAGAAGTGTATCAAATGTTTATCCATTAGGCACAACAACAATTAGTACATCATCAGAGAAAATGGTTGATGTGGAAGACATGGCGGGTGATGACATAGAGGGTGATGACATGGAGGGTGATGTTCCATGTAATGCCAATTTTTGGCAACTACAACGAAGTAAATTGTATGTTGCATTTGGTATGAATATAAATTAAGTTTTGGTAATGACAATTAACATTTAAATGGTGTGAGAAACGACAATTTGTTATTTTAAATGGTTACATCAATACCTTACATTTGCGTATTGGAGTCGTAGGAAAACAGAAGAAAATAAAATATTATGAAAAATCAATAGCCCATCAATGTTGTACCATACGTATACCATATCGTACGTCCGAAACGTATTTTTTGAAAAAATAAATATTTTTGTCATACGTGCTTAAAGTGCTTAAAATACGTTTTTTTTAAATTAAAAGAAAAAGCTTAAATATTACTAAAAATGAAACTAAACTACAAATAGATTGTTGGATTGTAGGACATCCAGGTTCAATCCCTAGTGAGTACGAAGTAAGTCTATTTTGAAAAACTAATGTCTGTTTTTTTTTAAAAAGCTGCAGAATATGACGTATTTTTTAAAAAATACATGTACCTTATGGTACGGGAGGGTACGTATGCATTTTTAAAAAATACGCGTATTTGAACAACATTGTAGCCCATCAAAATAAATATAAAATTATCATAAAAAGAAAATCGCCCAAATATTAATTAATAATAATAAAATTATACTAAAAAATCGCCCATGGTTAATAACTTAAAAAATAATGGGTGCTCGTAATTTTTACCCTGAAACTCTCCTTCCTCGTTCTTGTTCCCCCTAATCTCGAACCAGGATGTAAAGCCCCAAATCCCATCGATTTTCAACGGTCCAGATTAAAAGCCCTCTTTCTTACACCATCCTTGCACCCCCTGCCCACATTGGACCGCCAAGATTTGCCCTGCTCTTTTCATCCAACGGTTCAGGACCATGAACTATGACCCCATGTATGGCTACCCATCCACATCAAATTCCATATGCATGGCTCCCCCATGAGCTGTCATGATCTCCACTGTTGATATTCCAGCGGACGGTGGGGATTAAGAGTGATTCCATGGGTATGCATTCATGGGTTGCGGATGGGGGGGCATGAGAAACCCCCCTCATCCTGATAACGTTATTAATATTAGGATAAAACCTCTATCATTTTAGGTATTAAATATATAGGTAATAAATTTTCGCGGCAGTTATTATGTATGGTACAAATTTTTTTAAAGCAGTTATTATATATCTTCGAACTTTTCTCATTCAAACTTTTCTCTTTCAAAAATTTTCTGCAGTTTGAACCGATCTGAAGCTTAGGCACTCAAACTTGATCTGCTGAAATATCTATCCTATTCTCAATTTCAAATTTGGGTTCAAAACTTGGCTCAGATCCAACTTTGGCTTTTCAAATCTCTGAGGCTTTTGGTTTCTCTGAGGCTCTTCAAATCTCGGCTCAAAGTTCGGCTCAAAGCTCGGCCCAAATCAGACAAGGTTAGTTAAACTGTTATTTAAAGTCTGTTATATAAAATGTGTTATTTAAACTCTAATCCGACAAGCTTAATTAAACTCTGTTATTTCTAGGTCTTATTCTCAAGAACTCTCAAGTTCCTATTCTGTTCTTATTTCTAGTTCTCTTACTCTATCTTATTCTTATATTCTAGTTCTTCTATTTTTATTCTTATATCTAGTTCTTAAAAAAACTTATTCTATTTCGTACTTCTAGTTATTTCTGGTTCTAGTTATTATTCTATTTCTTATTCCAGTTTTCTTATTCTTATTGTAGTTCTAATTCTAGTTCAGATGTTTCTATTCTAGGTCTTCTTCTGTTTTATTTCTAGGTATTTGAAAGAACAAGTATGGTTTGTATTCTAGGTCTTTCTCTGTTCTTATTTCTAGGTATTTGAAAGAACAGATTAAAAGTACAAGAATAACAGAACAGATATAAACAAATGAAATGTATATTTTTGTTCTAATTCTGTATCCCCTATCTATCTACTCTTATTCTATTGCTATCTCCTATTGCTATCTATCTATCTATCTTCTAATGCTGTCTAGCTTCTATTTGCTATCTGTATTAAAATTGCAATTGCTCTGCTATTGCAATTGTTATTACTTTTGCTATTACTATTCATATATCTATTCATATTCTCTGTCTTCTTGTCTTTAGAGAACTTCGTTTGTTTTTCAGTATCTTAGCTGCTTTTATTATTTCATCCTCGCAGATCCAAATTTGAACCTTGTTGTTCAAGTTCGTGGCTCACCTCTTTGTCTAGTAAAATCTGAATGCTCTCTGCCCTTAACATTAGAGTTATTACTGGAACTATCCTGGGTTCATCCACTAAAGTTGGTCCAGCATATCCCCTGCCATTTAAATCCAGGTATCTAACAAGAAAAATTCTCATTTCACAAGATACCACCACTTTTTGGAATCTTCACTTGATTCTTTAAGGCCATAAAGAATTTCATGACCAATAGATTTACTAACACTACTAGAGAATGGGTTGTTTGCGACGTCAGTTTGTGACGTATATGAAACGTCCACGTCGCAAAAATCGCGTACGTTCCTATGACGTCGCGTAAAATTTAAACGACGTCGCAGATAGAACGTCCCACGTCGCAATTGCAACGTCTGGTCAGATGTCGCAATGGCAAAAATCGAGTACGTTCCTATGACGTTGCACAAAATTCAAACAACGTCGCACGTAGAACGTCAGACGTCACAGTGGGGACATCTGGCCAGACGTCACAATGGCCTACTACGTGCCACGTCGCAAGTGCAACGTCATTACAACGTGAAACGTCGCAACTGCAACGTCTTATTGCGACTTAAAGAATAAACATGGAATAAATGCAAATACGAGTTATTGAGGTGTTGGTAAGGCCTCAGGTTTGTTAGCCAGAGGTTATGGGTTCAAGTCCATGAAAAAACATTTTAGGTGCACATATATGTACGTCGTATATGAGCGACGTCTGTAAAACGTCATAAGGACATATTTTATACATATTTGGGACATCCATGACGTCGCTAATACATTGCACATGCGACGTGGCGTCGCACATGCGACGTGACGTCATGCTGCGACGAATCCACGGCGACGTCATTTGTGGCGAGCGGGAAACGTTATTAAAGCGTGTGCATGCGACATTTGATGTTTTCGTTACGTCGCAAACGACGTCGCAAACTGCCTATTCTGTAGTAGATGTTGTGGTGATTGCCCAAACCTCATAGAATTCAGCCGTTTTTACGCTAGGTCAGAACTGCATTCTCTAAACTTTCTAGCATAAAGGGGCCAAATGTTTCTAAAATTGAAGGTAATTGACGTTTTATGATAAAACATGTTGATTTGCAGGTTTTCATATTTCACCGCTATTAGATGATATTATATGAAGTCTTCAAAACCATATTTAGCTCAAAAACGTTGTTTGAGGTTGTGAATTGTTTCTCCTTTACTATAACAAGTTTTGACGTAAGACTTGCGGCCATAAGTTGTCAATTCTAAGAGCTATAATCCAATAATCTTTTGAAGTGTCCATAAGTCATGTTGATCCCAATTTTCACTAAAGAAGATTCGACAGAGAATCCGGGATTAAAATAGGACTAAAATGGTTTAACTAAACTTATATATAAGCTTTTTGAGGGCAATAAATGATGCACTCCATATATTCTACTTATATCTACATAATAAATATTTTTATCAACTTAAATATGGTGAAGAACCATGTATTCTTTATATTTAGAAGTGGTTGCCACTACACAAAATTGGAGTTTAGTTAAGGTAGTAGTACAAAAAACTCATCCTTTATGGTATGCAATATTTTTTATGAATGTGACACTTCCTTGGCAATATAGACCTTGAATTCTATTCGATTCTATTCTATTCTATTCTATTCTATTCTATTCTATTCTATTCTATATAGACCTTGAATTTCATGTTAAAGTATCACATAATACACAAGATTTAATTTAAAATAGACATGGACCATTTCTGGTTTGTACTTAGGCTTGCCATATTTTAAAGCAAGATAACATTCTTTTTTAACTCATGATTGATGAAAAATATTACAGAAGTTCAAAATATAGTTTGTATCGTCTTAGTGCAAAACACATGATGGAATCTTCTTGTTTTTTACTATTATAAACTTAGGACACATGTTTACTGCATAGAAGTTCCTATTTTAGGTAATCGTAATTTTTTTTTAGCACACCAGCCTAACCAAGCCTATAACCTTTCTTGCAATTCTAGCCTATCCACCTAGCACCTCCACCTCATCAAAAACTCATGTGGCATGAGTCTATACCGTCCGTTTCCATTTTTACAAATCAAGCTGAGAAAATTAAAAAATAGCCAGAAAAGAGACACAGAAATACCAAAAGCGCCATTTTGCTTTTGTTTGAACCTTCTTATTCCTTTCTACTCTGGGCGTATACAGTTTGAAAGTCGTGCTTGTTTCCCCTCCACTACCGGTCATTCCATCCGCTATAACCGATCTGGTGGCTCCGTTGTTTCTCCTTCCCAATATTCTACTCTTTTTCCTCAAATAACAGCATATTGGGTAGCAAGCAAGCAACTCTGGACGTATAAGAGTAAGCTAACCAGGACAGTTTTCCCGGTTTAGCTGCGACCGGCGTTAGCTGGGAGCAGCTAACTTCGCTTACTCTTACAATATCACAATCGAGGAGTTTTTTTTTCTGAAATTTGATTCAAGATCATCTGATTCAAGCTTATGTTGGCAAACAAGCCTATTTTGCCAAATTGAAGGCTATTTTCTCGGATCAAAGATCCTCTGATTCAACCCTATGATGCCGGATTCATGCCTATTTTGCCCGTTTCAAGCCTATTTTGCACAGATTCAAGCCTTCTCTGAAGATTCATGCCTATTTTGCTTGATTCAAGCTTATTTTACAAAGATTCAAGCCTTTTCTGCCGGATTCCAGCCTATTTTATGGGAGGGCAAAACACCGATGAGCAAATGTTACCTGTGCAGCAGGTAATCCGGCATAAATCGACCCGATTGTTATTCTAGATTGTTCGCCTATGCCACATGGCATCACGAAAATGCACCACTGTGAGAAAAAACAACCCGATTGTGATATTGTCGTGGGTGTCTACCTTTATTGAACAGAAACCCTAGCATTGTTGAATAACGACACTGGAAACATATTCTTTGGCCGAAACCCTATTTGATCTAAAGTAGATCTTTCCTGCTCGGCTATGCAGATAGTGGATCGATTAGCAATCTTCATCGGCAAATAATCCATAGTACAACCAAAGATTTGGCTTTGTTTTCGCAACTGTTCCATAGATTCTGGCAGTTCTTAGATGCAAAGAAACAACCGATTAACACCAAGATAGCCGCATCAAGAAGCAGATAAGCAAATTAGCATCAGGATAGCCGCACCAAGAAGCAGATAAGCAGACGGCAGTTCTATTGGGTTCCTGACAGATCCAAACACGGGCACAAACCAAATGTGATGTTAGTACATGGATTTGGAGGTGATGGAACATCTGGCTGGTCTAAACAATTTTCATGTCTAACAAAAGATTATGCTGTTCATATATCTGATCTATTATTTTTTGGAAAATTGTATGCCCTAAGTGAGCAGAGGTCGGAAATATTTCAAGACCTTTGCATGCTGGAAGTTTTGAATCAGGAAAATGTTAAGGAGGTTTCTGTCATTCGTACTAGCTATGGTGGATTTGTCACATTTTTTTTTGTCTCATCTGGCTTCAGATATGGTGAAAAAAATTCTCATTGCTAGCTCTGGCATATGCATGGATAGATCTATAAGTGATAAGATGCTGAGCAAACTGAATGCATGTGATTTACATGACGTATTCATAACAAAAGACGTCTCTGCTCAAGAAGATCATCAACAATCTTGTATATGAACAGCTTAAATTTATTCCTGTTTCATACTCAATGATCTTCAAGAGGTAAGTGTTATTAGTTTTCTTTTGTAGGAAGTGTATGTGTAAGATGGACATTTGCTGATAAGAAAGGTCGAATTCTTTGGTACATAAGTTGAATGTAAACAGGGAAGAGAAGGTCCAGTTATTAAATGGACTTGTGTGATAGGCAAAAAGGGTGCGCCGGATCTTCCCAACCTTATTCAGGTGAAGCTTCTATTCTGTGTAGAGTTAAGTTTCTATTCTATGTAGAGCTAAGCTAGCATTCATAGTTTTACAATTCAGAATGGTCACAGTTGTTGTCTCATAACCACATTATGTGCTCCCTATTTTTGTTATCATTTTTCTAACTGTCAATAACTCCAGTGCCCAATTTACGGCAATGCAACAGGTGCTTTTGCCAGCCTTTCTTTCCTTACCCATTGAGACTAATAGGCCACCTTTAGTCTATGTCTGCATTTATATGTGGTCTGTCGTTCTCAATGCTGCTATCATGTCCATCATACTCTTCATTTGGTAAATTAACCTAAGATCTACCACCTAGTAAATTGGTGCTAATATAAAACACTCCAACATGTCTGTTGTCTGACCATCTTAGCTACCAATATTACAGTTTGCTGCATGAACTGCAAAAGGTTGGGAGAACTTTTCTGCTGTACAAAGCCAACCACCCTTGAAATATATGGTTGCATACAGGAAAAATGAATTACAATGTGTGTTAGTTGCATGGTAACTTTCTATATTTCTCCCCCAGGTCTATGTATGCATAAGGTTAGTCTATGTCGCATTTATATGTGATCTGTCGTTCTCAATGCTGCTATCATGTCCATCACACTCTTCATTTGGTAAATTAACCTAAGGTCTACCACCTAGTAAATTGCTGCTAATATAAACACTCCAACATGTTTGTTGTCTGACGATCTTAGCTACCAATATTACAGTTTGCTGCATGAACTGCAAAAGGTTGGGAGAACTTTTTTGCTGTACAAAGCCAACCACCCTTGAAATATATGGTTGTATATAGGAAAAATGAATTACAATAAGTGTTAGTTGCGTGGTAACTTTCCATATTTCTCCCCCAGGTCTATATTTCATATGGCTGGTGCCCTCGTCAAAGGTAAGCATGTTTTGTTGTTCATTGTTGGTCTGTACGAAATTGCAAAATAGAATAAGCTTTTTGTTCACTTTACTCCTGGAATTTCCTGCAAATCCATAATGCAAAATCATTTCGTCTTAAGGCCCTTTTTCAATCATTGTCTATCGACAATCTTTTTGCAATTTGATATGTGAACATATCTGTGAAGCTTCAGTTGCGAATTATCAGGCCACGGATGGGCAGATGATGTGTAATTGAATTAACTGATCTTGCATGCAACTTCACTGCTCAAGTTAGCAGAACAAACTCACAGCAAATATCTTAACAATCAAGCGCACAATTTTGTTTCTTTTTCAAATTTTTCTCCCTTTTTTTTTTTTTCCCCTTTTTTTTTTTTTTTTTTTTCATTGGGCAATGTTAAAACAAGAAACATAACCTATCTAATTATGCTCTTCATTAAGTTAAATAAATTTAGTTAAATAAATTTAGACTTACGTGATGTATCGAAAATAGATGTAGAATATTGATAGAATTGACCAGTTCTTTGCATGTGTTGGCATCTTTCAGCCAATGAGAGTTCGTGCCAGCCTATGAAATCACTTCAAATGGCCCTTCCAAGATGTTTTCAAACTTGGTAGTTGTACTTTTCTTTTTTCCATTTAAGCACCAATGCTCCATTTCTGTAAACAAAGGCTTTAACATTATTAGAGAACATCCAAATGCAAACCCTGCTCTTCTTACTTCTAGAATAAGCTGTATCTATGGAGGTCTTGTCTGTATGTTACATTGCTGGTCTGTCATGAGTAATTCTCCAAATGTATCAAAATTTATATTCTCATATTAAAGTTCCTATTTATGGGCAAACCAATTTTGCATGGAGCCTGTCAAACCTTCTATTCCATGTCAATGTCAAGGCTATTAAAAGTATTGAAAAGCTTTCCAGAGCTAAATATTTGCATCCATATTTAGAGTTATGCCAGATTCTACTGGAAGCTAAGCTTTGTCCATGTTTTAGTTTTGCAGACTGATCACTTTCTAGAGCTCCCTTAAATGCATTTGCAAGAAATGGGTAGAACAGAAGCTTCTAAGAACTTAAATGACTATTTTAACAAGTTTATAAGCAGATGTGATTTTGATATAGCCCTGTCCAGTAGATGAAGCTACATACATGTGCATTGTTTTAGAAGATGCAGATCTATATCTGGATCTAATCATAATCAAGAGTGTATTTGCATGAAGGGTAGTGGATGTCATAAAGGCTAGAGTTTCTTACAGGTTTACATTGAACTTTTCGCCAAGGTCGTAGAACACATGAACAATACTTTTCTCAACTCCAGATAAACTTTAGCAATGGTTTTTGCACTCTCAAAATTTCCTACCTATGCATCTTAATAAAGCTATCTCATTATAAAACTATATATGTTCTTCTCAACACCCTTCCCTTAGACTAATGCAATACCAATAATGTTATTTCACTACAAGGTCATTTTCTTTAACATTCTTTAACACATAAACTTTATTGCAAATATTACGTAAAGAATGCTTATCATAGTAGCTGCAAATTGAAATGAGCAACACTAAATTCAACAATGTTCAGTTTGCATGGCTCTCAAATATACAATCAATTTAACCTCTGCCACATGCTCGAGTATATTTTAATGGTTTAAACATTACCATTGAGTTTATTTGCCTATTCAATAACCATTGTTGGTGCATTGACTTATTGGTCATTTTATCTTGATCATTGATTGAAGTTTGTGATTGTTGCTAAAGTGCTAGATATTCTAACAATATTCACAGCACATTCCCTAATAAGATATAGTCTATCAGGGGCAGAGCCGAGAAAATCGATGCCATGGCCTGCCAGATTTCATTCGCCTCCCATCTTTAATGACGAGAGGTATTAAGAATTCCAAAAAAAAAATCCCTTTAGCTATTAGTATAGTTAGGTAATAATAAACTGTAAACAAAGGATTCCAATTCCAATGGTTAAAAGTGCCCTTACCGAGTTTAACATGTCTATATATGGAGCATGGACCACAGTCATAATTTATGAGTGAATAATCCCCAAGCTGAGCATCCAAACAACTACTATCCAAACAACTACTACTGTGTAAATACTTTAGGGTCTCAATTAGGAATTACCATACCCAATGGTAATTCAGAACAACTGTTCTTTTATCTACTCCAAGTAAATAATCGTGGAGTTAAAAGAATTCCAAGGATTAACTTCCCCTCAAGGTTTATTATATAAGTTACCATCTTGTAAGAAAAGCCAACAAAAAAAAAAAAACTAGCAAAAAACACACCAGAAGGCTTTAGCAAGGTAAGACTTGTTAGGTTTTTATTTTGACTTGGTATCACAGTGTCTTAATAGATCTAAGTGTAGTCGGATTATGGAAGAAATAATGTGATGTGCGTGTGAGAAAATATACCATTTTGATGGCAAAAATTATAATATTATTTTAGCACTACTTATGGTACCCAGCGTTGTTGGGCTATAAGGTGGTTATTGAGTTCAACGTTGCCTTTACATTAGAACAAATAATGTAGGTCAATTTTGTCACTCATAGCTATTTCTTCCTTCTTTCTTTTGCCTTTATTTACTAAATGCATTATTGAAAATGTCAATTCAGAAAAAAAAAACAATCCCAATGAAGTCTTCATTTCCAGCCGATCTCGACCTTAATCCCTGAGGCTCCGCATCCCATTGCACACTACTGCAATATATACAAATGATTCCGTCGGTGCAGGCTTGGATCCAAGAGCTCGGCACGCCGGATTAGCTGGCCTTTCTAATTTTGCATTTCTCTCACAATATCCCACATGCACTGTTCAAATTTCACGACCCCTTCAACCATTGTATTTGCAACTAAAATAATGTGCTAAACCTTTACTTGCCTTAATACCCCTTGTAACAACCCTAAAATAATTTGTCTGCTTCTGTATTGTTGATTTAGCTAACATAATCATGATGTTCTGCAACTCGTCTTCATGATACATATGTGATGATACCTCACATTCTAACATTCCTCCTTCATCACATATGTCAGCAGATTGTTTCAAGTACCTGTTTGTTTGCAACTTCTATTGAATATTCAACCTGTTCTTGAACTGTGTAAACTTTGCTTCAGTGAGCCCTTTAGTGAACACATCTGCTACTTGATTTACTGCATTGACATACACCATTTGTATAATCTTCCTTGCTGCCAAATCCCTTATAAAATGCATACTAAGCTCAATATGCTTAGTTCTTTCATGGTCAACTGGATTTTTGACTATTGCCATGCAGCTTTGGCTATCTGTAAAAATGTTTGTAGGATCATTTTGTATGCATCCCAGTTCATCCAATAATCTTCTTAACCAAACTAGTTCCTTTGCCACTAGAGAAGATGCAGCATACTCTGCTTCTGCAGAAGACATGGCCACTGCACTCTGCTTTTTGCTTCTCCATGTGATTGGACCTCCTGCTAGAAAAATTACATATCCAGAGGTTGATCTCCTCATGCTCAAATCTCCTGCCCAGTCAGCATCACTATATGTTTCAAGCTTTAAATTCTGCGAGTCATAAGTTATTCCATTGTCTTTGCTTCCTTTCAAATACCTTAATATCCTCTTGCCTGCCAACCAATGGGCTTTGCTTGGATTATGACATCTTCTACTGAGGATATTTACAGCATAGGTTATATCAGGTCGTGTATTGTTAGACAAATACAATAGACAACCAACTAGTGCTCTATATGGCACGCCTTCCATTTCAGTGATTTCCTCCTTGCTCATAGCAATATCTGCAGTTAATTTGTGCCCTGGAACAATTGGGGTTTTAACTGGGTTTGCCTCAGCCATATTAAACCTTTTTAGCATATTGTCAATATGCTTGCCTTGCTTAAGATGTAATATGTTTTTCTGCCTGTCTCTTGTTACCTCTATTCCCAAAAATTGATGTAATTCACCAAGGTCTTTCATATGGAACCTGTTCTTGAGGATTTGTTTACAATGAACCAATATCTTTTCACAATTTGCGGCCATTATACAATCATCTACATAAAGAGCAATAATGCAAAAATTTTCTCCAACTGAATATCTATAGAGATTTCCATCATTTTTGAGCTTTTCAAAACCCTGATCTCTAAGAAAATTATCCATGCACAGGTACCATTCCCTGGGAGCTTGTTTCAAGCCATAAACAGTTTTGTTCAACTTCCAAACCTTGTTTTCACCCACTTCATACTCTGGTGGCTGCCTCATGTAAACATCCTCATCCAATTTTGCATTTAAGAAGGCTGTTTTAACATCCATATGATGTAATTCTAGGTTCAAAGCTGTTCCCATTGCTAGCAGCACTCTAATGCTTGTAAGCTTTACAATTGGTGAGTAAGTCTCATCATAATCCTTCCCTTTTCTTTGAGTATGCCCTTGAGCCACAAGTCTAGCCTTAAATTTTTGACTCCCATCAGCATTATTTTTTAATTTAAAAATCCATTTGCTCCCAATGGCATTTCTGTCAGCTGGTTTGGTGACAAGGTCATATGTTTCTGTTGTTTTGAAGGATTCTAATTCCTCCTCCATTGCTTTTACCCATCTCTCCTTATCTCCAGAGTCTAGCACCTCTTCATATGACTTAGGAATTATTACATCCTCTAAGATGGCCATAATCTGCTCATATTCATGTTCAGTATCTAGCAGTTCTAATTTTTCAAGCCTTTTACTTCTTCCAGTTGCTGACCTTCCATATTCATTGTTATTTATTTGTGCATCTTCCAGAAGTCTTTCTACCTGAGTCTTTCTCTTTTTTCACAAACGTATCCTCGACTATTTCTTTATTCTCTTGCTCTTCCATGTGTGTTTGATCATTATTTTCTTCTGCAATTTCACTTTCTGACTCAGAATCATAATGTGTTGTCTCCTTTGTTTGACCATCCATGTCTGCCTTACATTCCTCTGCAGTGACCTCTTTTTCTATCTTTATTTCTGCTGGCTTTACATTATGTCTGTCTTTGTACAGAATTTCTTCATAAAAAATTACATCCCTGCTTACAATTATGGACTTATCCTTTGGAATAAATAGCATATACCCCTTTGATTCATCATCATATCCAACCAGAAAACCCATTTGGCCTTTGTCATCCAATTTCTGCCTTAGTTCAGAAGGTACATGTGCTACTGCTAGGCAACCATATGTTCTGAGCATGCTGAAGTCTACCTTTCCTTTTGAACCTGACCAAATTAAGTCTGGCACATTCCCTTTTAGACTAGCTGATGGCAACTTGTTTTGAATAGTAATGGCAGTTTTTAAAGCTTCTTCCCATAGGTAATTTGGCAACCCTGAATGTTTGATCATAGATCTTATGGCATCAAGAACAGTCCTATTTTTCCTTTCTGCAACTCCATTCTACTGAGGGCTATACCTGCATGTCAATTGTCTTTTGATTCCATTTGCTATGCAAAAGAGTTTGAATTTTGTAGAGAGAAATTCCCCTCCCCTATCTGATCTTACACATTTAATTTTCTTTCCAGTTTCTCTTTCAACTTCCTTCACATACTGTTTAAATGCAATAAATGCTTGTGACTTCTTCTCAAGACAATATGTTTTGCACTTTCTACTATAGTCATCTATGAAAGAGATGAAGTATCTCTTATTTGTTCTTCCTCTCACATTTAGAGATCCACAAATATCAGTGTGTACAAGCTCAAGAATATCATTTGTTCTTTTGCCAGATTTTGGAAAAGGTAGTCTATTAATCTTCCCAAGCAAACACCCTTCACAAAAGAACTTTTGGTTTCCTGCTTGCTCACAGTCCAGCCATCCTTTTTTGCTCAAAAACTTAATATTATTGCAATGAGTATGGGCCAGCCTATTATGCCAAATTGTTATTTCTGAAACATGCATTACTTTCTCACTGTCATTTTATGTGCTATCAATTGAAACAAGTTTCCAACACGTTTTGCATAAAACTTTAATTCATTTCCAAAGAAAATAGTACATGCTTTGGTGTCAAAAGTGACCCTGTATCCCAAATCAACTAGTTGACTAACAGAAATAAGATTCTTTATAAGTGTTAGCACACACAAAACA
Source organism: Isoetes taiwanensis (assembly GCA_021234155.1). Taxonomy (NCBI): domain Eukaryota; kingdom Viridiplantae; phylum Streptophyta; class Lycopodiopsida; order Isoetales; family Isoetaceae; genus Isoetes; species Isoetes taiwanensis. Next base: position 8,279,162 of record JAJEKV010000005.1, read on the forward strand.
TTTTCAATATCCACTATTTTTCCTTGAAGATCTATCAGTTGCAGCAGGCCTCTTCCTTCTATGCTTTGGAGTTCTCCATTTCCCACTTGGATATTTTTAGCATAAGATCCTTCAAGGTTCTTGAGCAGACCAGAGTTTTGAACTACTGATCTCTCAGCTCCACTATCAACTACAAGCACACCAGATTTAATATTAGCTTCCTTTCTACAAGAGATAGACAAAGCACATTTTACCTCTTCTTCATCTTCAGTTTCAGCCTTTTCCTTCTTTTCTATCTCTGTTGCCACAAAAGTTCCAGCTGCTCTTTTTCCTCCTTGATTTGAGCTTGAATTTCTAGCTCCCCTTCTATTTGAACTACCTCTCCCTCTTCCATAGTCTTTTGGAGTTGGGCATTTTGCAGCTGAGTGCCCTTTTCCTCCACAGTTGAAGCAATGGAATTCTTTGTTTAACTTAGGGCATGCATTCTTATAATGACCAGGCTCATGACAGTAGAAACATGTTTCTTTATTCTTTTTTCCAGCAAAGAGAATTTCTGCACTCCTCATCATCACCCTTTAGCATTTTCTTTTGTTCTGCCTCAGTCCTTATAATGTTTTCTGCTTCCTCCCTATTCTTTGCCATGTTTCTAATGAACATTGCAAGCTGCTCATTGTCATTAACAGACCTAGCAATGGCTAACACTTGATATCTTTCAGTTAGATTAACTCCAACACCACTTAGGTCTGCTACAATGTTGTCAAAGTTATTAAAGAACTCTGAAACATCATTTTCTTCTCTCAATCTTAGCTTTCTTAACTCATTCTCTAGCAGGTCAATTTGAGAAGAGCTTTTCTCTTCATAATGTTTAAGCAAGAACATCCACATTTCTCTGGCATTTTTATTTCTGAGTTTTAATCTTATGGTGGCACTAACCTTACAGGTAATAATGCCCTGAGCCTCCTTTTGCCTTGCATAAGCAGATCTCCCTCCACCACTGGTCACAGTTCCAGAGGTTGCTCCAGAGCTTGTACTTCCAGATCCTGCAGCTAAAGCATAGCTTTGAGTGTTTGAGGAACCACCATTTACTGACCTTGTTGGTGTGACATTGTCTACTCTAGTTTGAGCACCTCCTGCTCCTAGTGGATCAACTAGATCCCATAACTCTTCTACTTCCAAAATATGCTTGATAGCATCCTTCCACACCTGAAACCCAGGTCCTCCTTTGTACACCTCTACTGTACTAAGAAGGCTTGCTCCAAAATGACTTGATTCCATACCTAAAACCCAGGTCCTCCTTTGTACACCTCTACTGTACTAAGAAGGCTTGCTCCAAAATGACTTGACATAATTTAATGTTAAATGTAAGCTGCTCTGATACCAAATGTTAGAATATCTAGCACTTTAGCAACAATCACAAACTTCAATCAATGATCAAGATAAAATGACCAATAAGTCAATGCACCAACAATGGTTATTGAATAGGCAAATAAACTCAATGGTAATGTTTAAACCATTAACTTATACTCGAGCATATCAATGTCAATTCAGAAGAAAAACAATCCCAATGAAGTCTTCATTTCCAGCCGATCTCGACCTTAATCCCTGAGGCTCCGCATCCCATTGCACACTACTGCAATTATATACAAATGATTCCGTCGGTGCAGGCTTGGATCCAAGAGCTCGGCACGCCGGATTAGCTGGCCTTTCTAATTTTGCATTTCTCTCACAATATCCCACATGCACTATTCAAATTTCACGACCCCTTCAACCATTGTATTTGCAACTAAAATAATATGCTAAACCTTTACTTGCCTTAATATCCCTTGTAACCATTGTGCTCGAAAGAACCCTAAAATAATTTGTCTGCTTCTGTATTGTTGATTTAGCTAACATAACCATGATGTTCTGCAACTCATCTTCATGATACATATGTGATGATGATACCTCACATTCTAACAAATATTTTTCTCGGGCTAAGCTAGCATGTAATTTGAAGCAGTTGTTCTTGAGGACAATTTCCCTATTTGTGAAGGTGATACGCTGGACTGGTAAGAGGCGCAGTTGGATAGAAATACATTTTGCATGCAAAGCATTGTTTTGCAAGAGCCATATGTGAAGCTATGGCAAACGATGTAAACATGGCTTTGGTGGTCAGAAGAAATACCAGGACATGTTTTCACTTCCAGAATCCACTACAATGGCTTTAATCTGCCTAGTTTTCTTAGGAAAATATCCATGAGTTTTTTTTTTTGCCTTTGATGGAAATTCGGCCATGCTTGTAGATTGAACGGCATGATACATATAAGCAAAGTGGTCTCTGCAAGAGAAAATCCATAAACTAGTTTTCGGAGTTTTTTACGGCAGAAAATTGTGGCCTGTCTGTACATTTCTTTGCAGATATTATGCCTGTTTGGGAGTGGTAGCCATCCACACATTAAGAAATTTCGTGGCCCTTTTAAGCTTGGTCATGCAGACTCATCTCAATCTGTGCCAGAAACTCAAACTGAAGATGGCATAGGGTCTGACACTGAAGGTAATCCAGGTATTCTAGTGCTTTATTGTGTTTGGATAAGGTTAAAAAGCCATATAGGAGAGTTGCAAGAGCTCTCATGCTCTGATAGAAATGCAAGAACTCGGATAGGATTAAAAACGCTTGTAAGTTACTGATGCAAGAATTTCAATGCATGTCTTTTGATGCAAGAGTTCTGCTAAGAATTAAGGGCTGAAGATTGCTACTCGCTTGCTGATTTCAGGTTTAAAAGAAAACTAGTAACGGTGCCCGGCGTTGCCGGGCTTTAGCAACCATTTGTTATGTTACGGCATATAGAGTTCATAGGTGTGAAATATCAAACCCCTTGTATCCTCTTGTACTCAAATACCTGAACTGCTTGTATGCCTTTCTATGTTCTATCAGGAGAGAGGGACGATTAGGAGAGAGGGACGATATAAATAGACTATATTTTCTAGTAAAAATGGATTGCATAAAGTGGTTGTAATGATAACCAATAATCGTTATTCATATGTAGAGAAACATGTAGGTTCGAATATTGTTCTTGTTTAATCTTCGATTTTGACATTATGTGCCCTAACCCCATGCTTTTAACACATTTATGTTGATGTAGAGATATATAAGCAAGGACACGAAGTCACCTTAGCGCTGGAACCATCGAAACCAGAGTATGAACATCGTAAGGATGCAAAATGTACATCTTGTTATATTGTTTTGTAGTTGTTGCTAAACTCCACGTTTATTAATTTTTTTACATTTGAGTACTCGTCTCGTTAAATGTCCATCCACAAAATGATAGCCTTACATTCGTTTCTAGTTTGTTGTAAAACATGTGGATGGTTATGCTTGTGCATTTAAACCATGGCATGTGCGAAAAGTTTCAAAATTAAATTGGAATTTGTTTGCAAACATTTGCAAACATGCATGTTGAAGCATGTGGCAATTGGGAATTTGTGAGGAGAACTGGAATTAGGCTTGGTAAAAAATTGCATGATTTCTACAACATTTGAAAAGGAAGTAAAACCGAGAGGGGTTATAACATGCATATTGAATTGCATCTCCTAAGGAAATCTCATGCCTCATTATAGGAAACATGGACAAAGGCTTTGACAAATGAGTTCTCATTAATGGTCTAAAATTGTATATTTTGTTATTGATATTGTGGATTGTTCATGTTGTTGTTGACACTGTTTCTTGTAAGTTGTATATATATCCTATGAACATTTCTTGAAGAGGTTGTGAAGTTGCATGAAGCAAGTATAAGTTGTGTATATATCCTATGAACATTTCTTGAAGAGGTTGTGAAGTTGCATGTAGCAAGTATAAATCATTGACACGATCTAAGTTTGCTGACACAATCTAAGTTATCTTGTGAATATGTGTTGCGATTGTGAAGTTCCATCAAGCAAGGATCTATTGCCCAAACAATTCAAGTTTATTCAATAGACTTACCCTAAATGTTACAACAATTTAAAATGACACAAAATTTGAGTTACTGTCAAAATAAGAATTGCAATATAAGAATTGCAAAATTGCAATGGGAGTGTCCCGTCTCTTCCAGTCTTTTCCCAGTCTTTTCTCATCAAATTTGAACCACTGCAATGCAATGGGTATTGTTTGCTCTCCGGTTAAGATTCTTGTTTGGAATTGTTGGTTTCCTCCTATATGCTTCTCATGGAAACCTAAGTATACACCATGAATGAAGTGTATATTTCAGTCTTCTATGCGTTGCCATAACTACCTAAGCAGATTTAGAACTACGTTTAGGGTATGTGCCAGCCTCTCTTTAAACTAAGAAATAGAAAGTTACATTTGCAAGATCTGTCGTTTCCAGTCTGGCTTGTCCTAGTCCTGTGTGTTGAATGAGAAATGTTAAACTCACATCTGCAGTCTAATTGTTTCCCTACCTCCCATGCAACTCAAGACATGGTATCTCGCTTCTTGTTTCAGTCTAACCAGAACGCAACTTATAAAGCCACTTCTCTTTTGCAAAGAGAATGCTTCAAGAACCACAAAATCATAATATCGTTCCTGCAAATATATATATCAATAAGGTTGAAAAAAAATTCAGTTCACATGCCAACTCATTGTTCATATGGAACAACAGTAAAACAAATAAGAGAGCAGGCTCTATCTTGTAACTCATATTGTTGCAAGAGAATACTGATCAGAAGCTAACAGAAGAAAATAGCATGTAAATAGGCGTAAAAGTTTTAACAACGTAAAAGTTTTAACAATGCCTGCATGTAAAGTTTGAATGCTTCAACCTAAAAGGAAAACTATTGTATGCAAGAAGAGGGGACATGGTACCTGCTTAGCAGTGCATAAACTCAAACTAAGCTAAATATGGAACAGATGTTTGAAAATACCACAATGCGATGAGTCAGGCATTATACCTGCTTGGCAGTGCATAGGCCCAACCAGAATGTGGGCCACATTTGTTTTTTTGCCATACTTGATTTTTGCCATGCGCAACACCTAAAGTAGCTTTTGCAACCTCAACTAAATACGGAACAAATGTTGAAATTGGAAATATTACAATGCAGTGAGGCATTGTATGCTTGGTAGTGCATAGGCTCGACCAAAATAGCAAGATTATGATGAAGCTAAGAATTGTCTTCAAATTGCTCCCAGATTGTGAAAGCCCAAAGATTCACAGAAAAAATGGACTTCTAAAGTGTTGCCGTGCGACTTAAGAAGATATAAGAGTACACACAGGTCACTTCAATGCATGATATTGTATCACATTAAATCTGTGAAGAAAAACCAAACCGAATGCTAAATATTCAACTGTTTGAGACAATCATAAGAGCAAATTGCCAATAAAGAGCTGAACACTGGAAGTCTGATACAACGTTCCATACTATGTGCATATTATAAACATCCATGAAGTAACCTGCAGCCTGTAAAGTTGCCACTTTGCTTTAGTCTCCCTCTTATACTAAACATGGAACTGCTGTATGCAGATATAGTCATCTGACAGAGGAACACCTTTTTACTTGCCTTGGGTTCAATATAGCCATATCAGCATGTATGCTAATCCATTTGCGTCATTCCCGAGATAATTCCTAAAATTTCTTGTTTACCGTAAAATAGAAGCGCTCACCCCAACAAAGATGTCAGCTTCGAAGCCCTTACTGTTTTTTCAGTAACACTACGCCGATAATGTAGAGGTATAGATCAGGACCAAGAAGTTCCTTATGTCTGACAAACTGGATTACCTGCTTTAAATTGCCATTCTTCTTCCAAGTACATATAAACAAACACAATATCTAATAAAGAAAGCTTTATAGAACAAATGTGTAAACTCTTTCGAGTTTGGAAAAACAATAAAAGGTAGATCTAATTGCATGTGTGCAGGCCAGGTTTTAAGCTCCATTGCATGAGGAGCATATCTTACCTCTCTAGCAGTGGGCTCGGGCAAGTTGCTGTAGAACAATTTGAAGAGGACATCATATCTGAGCAAATAAGGCAGTGGTACATTAGAAGATATTCAAAATTTGCGACAATGAAATGACAGCTCATGTCGAACGTAGCTATTTGGGCTCCATATAAGAAATGCTTCAGCATAATATTCACAACATTGGTTTCAAGTCAGTAAAAAAATCTCCCTCTTTTTACTCCAAAAAGGTAAATGCAGCTTCAAGTTACCCAAACAATTTGTTTGATGGGTACCTCTGGACATATGATTATTTAGTAAGCAAGGTCCCTTAATTTGCAAGGGCAAGGAAATCTACCACGACTCCATCTCTACAGGTCAAGGATGTCTTGAAAACTTCCAATCGCTTATGCAGCATTTCAATCTTGACCTTGCAAAAGAAATAACAAATCAGAAAGCCTGCATATGAAGATGCACACATCCAACTATAATAACTTGCAAATCCACCATGATATCCCTCAATCTCAACAGATCCAATACTTCCAAAGAACGACCCCTTCTATATTACCTACCCTAAATGTGGAGAACCTAAAATAAACAACCCACTGATCAATTCGTCCCATACATTAAAAATCTGCATCTTCCAACATGTCGATGTTCATAATATGGCAGAGCAAAATCTTTCCAAAATCTTACTCTCAGGTGACAGCCTTTTTGAGTATGACAATATTGCTCTCTACTTTGCCCCTTCCATCCTGCACAGACCAATAAGTAAACCTTTATAAGAAACTTATAGCTAGCTGTGCTTCCTAACAGACCAAAACATATGGAGCTACATATTCATGTCTTAAGGGATATGGTAGCAAAGGGATAGATTTTGGTTGAATATAGAAGCACAGAAGAGCAAACAACATATGTCCTCACTAATTTCACAGATTTCAGAAGTTGCAATTATCATTGCAAGTACAGAAACCAAATGAAGCTAAAAGCAGACATGCCATAACCTTCAAAATAGAAAAAACTTGAGAAAATACGTAACAAATGATGTTTTAACCCAACATGGAAAGAAAAATGATCTTGAGCTGTCGTTTACAAAATGGGTTCGCCTGAAGCTAAACCTGAAATGCAAAATCGTCTAAAATGTTTTCTCTCAGATTTTTTTCATGTAATACAAACAGAAATAAGAATACCTTCTGAATTCGCTGCCTCTTGATGCAATTCCGGCTCCAGGATCTCGGTGAAAAGCTCCAGCTCAAGCTGCAGGTGGAACCTCCAGCAGACAATTTCGCTCTCTTATAAACCTAAAACCCTAAGGGGTATGGTGCAAGGCGGAAATCTAACGCTGCCATAACCATAATCACTGTGAGATCAACCGCCCCGCTGGTCCGCCTAAAACCTAAAGGGGGCAAATCGATGCCCTGAAAATCGAAAGGCAAACCGATTTTTGTATATCGGGGTTTTTTTTTTCGGGGCAACAAAAATCCCCAAAATAAAAAACCATAGGGAAAAGCTTCTACTACTTTTGGGAACTCGGAAATTTTTTCCGGCCTCAAGAAACCCCAAAATCTTAGGAAATTGGATTAAAAAAAATTCCAAAAACATTTTCTGCCAGGCCGGATAATCCCAAATTAACAAAGTAGATATCTGAATAATTGTACATTTGTGGAGTTTGTTTCTGTTAACTAAAGCCAACTATGGCAATGATTTTCCAGGAAAAACGTAAACTTCTAGTTAAGGTTTTTTGAATGCTACTTGGGTTGAATCACAAATTAAGAGATAGGTATATTCTGCAAGCCAAGTTTAGTTTAAGGGAGGGTGCTTAAGCATTGGAATATTATCTAGTGTTTCATTTATTTCCTAAACTTGACTGTGTAGTTAATAAGCATAAATATATAGCATAATAACAGGGGGTTTTTTTTGTATTTTTGTACGGGTTTTTCAATGGTTTTTATATGATTTGATGGGCGTATTGCACAAGGCCTACTAATACAAACCATAACCTTCACAATTATAATTAAATTCCCCCTGAAAACCCCCTTTGGTTTGGGTGCATATTCACACGGGGGGTGACTCCGGGCATCGAGAGCTGTTGGATAGGCATATGCACCCTTTATTCCTTGATCTACACCACACATAAAGTTCCTCGTTTGTGGGGTATGCATGTACAAAATTTGCCATACTGTATAAGAAGATTTGCAAAATACTATAAGATTTAAGGTAATGTACTATATGGTGTTCATTTTGTACATGTGAAACATAATTTTAGGGGGGCTCTCGCTGCCCTACGTCACCCCGTGTGTGAATATGCACCCAAACCAAAGGGGTTTTAGGGGGAATTTAATTATAATTGTGAAGGTTATGGTTTGTATTATGAAATTTTTTTGGCCCTTCTTCGGGCCTTGGAAAAAATTATTCATATTTCTAAAAGAAAAAGATCGACATATAATAAGAACATAAATTTTGTGCTATAATCACATTCTTAAGGTTTTCTATTGCATAAAAAGGAAAGGATAGTGGTTGGACCATATCCTAAAAGCGAGATAAAACTTCGGATATACACATATTGCCACAAATGAACATCATATGCCATAATTCCACATTCAGCTATAAATAATGTTCTTATGTAGTCATGTGGCAAGATATTTGCAATGAAAAATAAATTCTATAATCCACATTCTATGCTACAAAAATGTTGGTATGGACTTGGAGTTCTTTTATGAAGTCATGCACAACACCGGAAATGCTTTGAGGAAGGAATATCTAACATTCTTTATAAAGAACATAACATCTGGATAAAGGACATGACATCACTTTCACCACTTTGGTTATTGCTAGGCTAGATTTCTATTTTTAAGAATAGGATTCATGTGGAGTTCCTCTCTTCTATACCGGTCCCAACTAACAAACTAGCATATGAGATCTTAAAACTCCAACTATGAAACTAGCACACAAGATTTTAAAAATGAGAAAGTTGAAGCACATGTATATATAACCAAACAAAAGGTATTCCTTATTTTACAACCTTGTGGTGAATTGGATTTCTAACAAGGAGCGTGTAAACTTTCTTTCTTTCTCCTTGTAAACTTTCTTTCTTCCTCCTCGGCTTTCTTTTTTGCTTCCTGCATCATGAGATTGATTGAGAAATTAAAAGTATTCTTTCATTTTTTCTAGAAACAAAAAGCTTTTAATATGGCATTGCACATGAGGAATGGGAGAAACAAGCTTGCAAGTATGACAAGAACACTAATAAAACTCAAGGCATACTGAGAAACCTGGTAATAAGGGCGTATGCATGGTGAAAATAAAAAACTCAATGCAAACAAATGCTTACTTCACGATCGCAATATCTAGCATAACCCATGAATTCTGTAGACTTCTAGAATGCCGCAGCCTCAACAATATAGTACATTTGCATTAAGAATATCCTGCAAACTGAGTTGTAAATCGTCCGTCCTGCATAGAAGCAAAGGAAAAATGAGAGTTTTTCTACTTATGTAAAAGCCTTCTCATTTGACGCTAGTACATAAATCCCTGGCCTCTTGCATCACAGGTTTACCTTTTGCTCTCAGTTCGAAGCCCCATCATGAGGCTGGAAAGTGCCATAAGGCCTCCTAGAGCAGGGCCTGTAGGGTTTAGGAAGCAATAGAAATTAATTACCGGTAAGCCAAATCAAACCGATGGGGAGCCGATGCCACGTGATTTGCCCAAAAGAGGCCAACATTTTGAGGTAGAAGAAGCGGAAAGAGCTCCTTTGCTGCGAAATAATTCATCCAATTTTTTAATATTAGACATGCTGCATTGCACAAGTGTTCTGGCAGAAAGCAGGAATCAAATTAAGGCTGTTTTGAGAAGCTAGGACTTACGAGGTTGTCTGCTGGCCAGAAGGCTGGGGAAGCCATATCTACTTAGTAGGATTTTCTCTGTGTAGATTCATTCGAATACTAACTGCTGGCCGAAGTCGAGATTTACCCCTTGCAATATCACTGGCCATGCTCTCATACCAGACCTACCAATCAATAATAATGCCCACACAAAATAACCGAAATAAAAAGCGATCTGCATTAGGAAAATGAGAAAAACCCCACATGCCCATATGTGGGATAGCTCGGTTCAAGTTCATATGGAGCTCGATATAAATTTCTCATTTATTAACACAAATGCATTGCGAGAAAGGAGGCTTTAAACAGCCAAGTAGAATGTCGATCCGCCCTACGATGCAAATGGAGCAACTGAGGTGACAGCTGCTGAGGCCACGAAGAGAGTGCAACAAGGGCAACGATGATCCGGAGCTTGAACAGGCTGCTATAGGAGACGAAATGTGGCCGTAACCGCCGAGAGCAGCAACCTGGAAGAGCTGGAGCTGGAAGACCCAACAAGAGAAGCCTCTTTATTCTGCTTTTACCCCCTACCACCAAGCAACCAAAAGAAAAGGGGCCCATACGATTTATCACCGTAACTGCACCACAAACCGGTGACTCTTGTTTCCCCTTGTAAATGCATGGGGGACTGTTGCTTCTGTGTTGGCCAGAGTGCAAAGATCGGCAAGCTGGAAGAGCAAAAGAATGGAAACCCTAGAATACATGAGCTCGTCATCTGCATGTTGGCTTTTGATTTTAAAAAACAATTACATGGGCTATGGAAATAGGGTGTTTATTGTGAGCCCTTGATTAAGGACTCACGACTCCATCTTGGCCATTAACATAACATGATGGCACAAACATGGGTCTAAACCATTACAAATATGAAATTAGGAAGTGAAAATACAGTGCGCACTCTAGATGTACGCATTAGTACACCTTGCAAAATACGGCCACCAAATCATATAAAAACCATAGGGAAAAATGTACAAAAATACAAAAACAACCCCCCGTTATTATGCTACATATTTAGTACATCTAGAGTGCGCATTGTATTTTCATACGCTTGAATTAATTTTTCCGTTAAGCTCTATTTTTCGTATTATATTTTATTTTGCTCGACATGCAAAGCTCGAGCAACTTATTTTAGGGCTCTTGTTAACTCGAAAATTAGGTCTCTGGGTTATGGCTTTTGTTGTAAGGGATCTTGATCTCAAAAATCGGAGCAAAATCTGCCGCGTTTGTGGTGATTCAGTGCAGCTTTATTATAATCCCACAACTCAAATCCTTCGGCTTGATTGATTAACCCGTTGGAACATAGATTTGGCGTCAGAAAAAAGGTCCCGAAATGGATTTCTTGGACTAGGTAATCCTCATGTTTTTTAGTGACGAAGTTGAAGAAGATGGGTTATTTAATAAGTCGAAATGGGTCATGGTTTGGGAGATGGCGTTAAGGGAGGGATTCCTGGACTGCAAAGAGAAGATTTATCTATTAGATCTAAGGCTTATCATACTTGGACGTTTATTTAATTCATTGGCCGACTATTTCGTCTGTTGGTGATACCAATGATGGAGCGTGGAAAAAACGATCATCTACGGTGAGGGTGAGCCTACCATGCTGCTACTATTTCATTGATCTCTATTCCTTAACATTTTCATCTTTCTTTGCAGAGAAGCGTAAGGCCATAGATCTATGGCTGCTTGCAGCTGTAATTTGGTTGGAAGTGCTCCTAAGCAGAGAGTAAGAAAAGAGTTGTCAAAGGGTTCTAAAGTTGAGCTAGAATGGCTCAGAAATTAGTTCTTTATAAGGTAAGTTTTTATAGTACCTAGCATTTTGAACAAGATTGTGTATTAAATGGGAGCAAATCATCGAAACGAGAGCAAAAGGAATATTCCTTAAAGTTTCCATTTTTTTTTACAAAAAAGGGGGTAAAATGAGGTAAAAAAAAAGTTGCATGAAATTCTATTTCGACCCCCCCAAAATGACTAATTTTTTTGTGGAACGAAAGAATTGACTTTTTTAAAGTGACACTTTTCTTAGCAAATAGAATGTTCTTTAAGTATGTTTTTAGAGAGGAACTCTAATTTCAGGGGATAAAATATTTAACAAAAAATTGAAGTAAAATCTGTAACTGATACTGTAGTATTCTCAAAAGTTGAAGATAAAATCTTCATATGCAAAATTTACAGTCTTTTTCTAAGACTCAGTTATGTGCAAAAGTGTGAGGAGTGATGAAGGAGGGATCCAGGACGTCATCATGTTCATTTATGCCATCTCATCTCCTTCACTTCTTTCACTGTCACTCGAGGAAGTGCTTGAGTTGTCTTCCTCGTCACTATCAACAGATACCACTCCCTGCTTCATCCTCTTCCTCGTAATTACAAGTCTTTTTAAGCAAATTGATAGTTCTCTGGCGCAGACGATTGTCAGATTTCAATTTGAAATCGTAGCATAATATAGTCACATCACTTAAGTTCAGCTCGTCCCTACAACCCGCTTTCTTAGACTTCCTCCCCTTTCCTTGAGTTCTCATTTCTAACTCATACCTACCTTCAAAAGCATTTTCTGAACGTGTGGTCAGCCAGTGAATCTTGAGTTTAGTTACTAAGCCTTCCTCCTTGACTGTATCAAGAACTTTTGCTATCCAAAAAGGCCGACCTTTATCATCTTCCTCAGTTGGAAGAGCAATCAGCATACCTTTAGCTATTTCTGTGATATTGCCTTGAGGCTCATTCCTACGTCTTGGTCCGAGGTACATGACTCGGTCCTCTTCTTCCTCTCTCTGGTGTGTGCTATTGTAGCATTGCTTGGACCTGCCTGGTTCTGGGGTTGATGGAAGGTGTCAGGCCATTGAAATGGTTCTTGCAACTGTCTTACAGCTAGATGTTCCAAGACATCCTTCTGGTCAAGAAAAAAATTTCTCCACCACATCTGATTTTCTTCCGAGAAGTACTTGAAGCCCGAGGAAATGCCATTTTCAATGGCTTTTAAGGATGTCAATGGGGTACTTTTCTTCTGTTTGGACTCTTTAGGATTTTTGAGAGGAAGTTGCTCAGCATGCTCTATGAAGCAATGGTCTGGAACAAATTTAAGGAAGTGCAATCCCTCTGGTGGACTCCAATCCTTAGTTGTGGTGTACTTCTTCCCCTGTAAGAAGCTTTGTCCATCCTTCAAGTAGAACTTAATGTGATGTTGAAAGGTAAGATCATTCAACTTGTTCACAGCTAGTTCTCTATCTGAACGTTGAGGAAAAACAAACTCTCTAAAGTCAGCAGTCTCTTTAAGAAGCTCGACCACTGGAATAGGAGTGTAAGAATCTTCAATGATTCGAACTAAAGTAGGAAGACAAAAAGCTTTCTTCCTTCTAAGGCGCACAGAAAATCTGCTGAACATCTGGTCAATCTGATCATGGGTGTGCCCCACAAGTAAAAATCCGAGCTTTACTTTTCTGAAGATCCTTAGCTCCACTAGCATAGCACAATAAGCAAAGAGTTTTTGATTCTTGTTCTCTCTTGTAGTGTTGTCAAGTTGCTGGTAGAGCACTGGTGGTAGTTGCTCTTGCTCGCACGTGACCTTGTTAAGAATTGTAATTGTAAGGTTTGGGTCACCATGCAAGTTTGGATACGTCAAAAATACTTTGCACTTTAGACTTCCTTTGAAGACCATGTCTCCTACAAGGTGGACTTTAACAAAACATTCCTCTGGCACATCTTTTGGAATATTTAGGAAATGGGGTAGAGTTGTCTTTTTTTTATCAATTCCATCAATTACAATAGAAGTTGTATTTAATTAAAGTGGGACTCATTCCATTCCCATTTTTTTTCGGAACCCTGTTAATTTACACAAAAAGGAGCACCCCGACCCGAAAACTATCCTTAATTCGAATTTTTGTCTGTTAGTGTGCATCCAAGCTTTCTTTCAGTTTCCTCGGATAGCGAGTCGAGAACAAGATCAATGCAACTCAAACAAAGGAAATTCATTAAAGATTGAAACCAAAGTTCTAGTTGAAAAAGAATTTTTATTAATAAATTGAATAGGTACAATGTATTTTACATCGGACGTAGAGACCATGGCGGTCTTGCTGTCACTACAGTTACATCATCGTGGTAGGTGGTCCACCTTAGGGGATTAACTTGCGGCGCTTCTTCATGCCGTCTGTAAGCCTTGGGGGCAACCTGAAGAGTGTGGAATGCCTCACGAGGAGGTGCCTCTGGAGCCACCGGCTGACCTGTCCACCCGACTTCTCCACTCTCCTCCCGCAGCTTTTCATCGAATATGCTCCTTCCCCAACCTCCGTGGATGTTATGCGATGCTTGCAAGATGCTTTGAGCTTCCTGGACTGTCTCAGATTTCTTCGCGTCTTCTTTATCACGAGCGTGTGCATGGCGTCTGCATTCACGAGCAACCTTATCCCAAAGGCCGGGCAAGAGTGTAGCGTGAGCGGGATCTGTGCTAGAACGGTATCTCTGCCGCCTTGAGCGGGATCTGTGCCACCTGGAGCGGTCTCTGTGATGCCTGAACGGTATCTGTGCTGCTGCCGGATCTGACAATTACGGTATCGTTAGTCAAAACGAAGAAAAGAATGGTGAATTCAAAATACAATGGAGAACATTCATTCCATATAACTGCATCCATTCACGTGGCAAGTAGTGTCTTTCTCGACTCGCGAGTCGAGAAAGGCCCAGAAAAGTCAAAGTACAACCATTCTCATTAGAATATGGTTGCATCCAACCACAGACGGAAGCATACAAATGGTTTCGTCAACGAGACAAGCAGTGCCTTTCTCGACTCGCAAGTCGAGAATGGCCCAGGAAACCCAATGTACAACCATTATCATTATAGATTATGGCTGCATCCAGTCACATAAACAAACATACAAATGGTAATGGTTTCATAAACAGGACAAGCATGCCTTTCTCGACTCGCGAGTCGAGAAAGCCAGCGAAAAGCCAATGTACAAGTATATTCATTACAAAATATAGTACATTTCTTCACATTTCTTTACATGATTTACACAACTCGAAAATCTGAAAGCAGTGGTCACTCGTCTTGATCACCATAATATTTCTTGTCCATAGCGTTCATGATCGCGGTGCTCTCTAGATTTGGTTCCTTGAGGCTCGGATAGTTCCTAATCACATCGGCCACAAGAATGGCAAACAGGGATTCCGCCAAGACAGGAACGAGACTGAAAGACAACCACCTATCCGTCTCATACTCTTCTGGTCGATAACTCTAAACAATGATTGCACTTGTAGGCGGAGTCGTCTATGATCAGCGTGTTGTGTTTGCCAAAGTCCGGGAATTGTTCATAAACCCTGTCCAGCCTTTTCACCATAATAGGCTTCCCCTTTGTGATGGCTGGATCGAGGTCTGACACATGCTCGACCCTTTCGTTTCCCCAAACAAACTTGAACTTCAAAACTGGAAGGCCGATAACACCAAGGATATTGACAATATTTTTCTATACAAGACCATATGGCCACTTCGAATCCCCGTTCCAGGCACCATTCAACAATTTCCTTTGCTCTAGGCCTCGGATACACGATTTTATGGTCCGTTTTCGTCGGGATATGCGAGGTGTTAAGCTCAGGGACGTCTTTATCGTGGTATACTGCAGCTAATACTCCATTGACGTCAAATATTACAAGCTTGGTGGGACCATCTGGATCCCAGTTGGTGTTTGGCTCTAACCAGATTTTCCCTTGATCGGGATCCATATGCGGGATCATTATTTTTTCAGCTCCTTTCTTGCTGCCCGCAGTGTCTTGCTCTTGATTGTCTTTGTTGAATGCAGTGTCCTCCTCGTGATGTGAACCGCCACTAGATATTGCCAATGATACGGAGTCGTTGCATTCGATGTCCCTGAAATGATGAGAGATGTCAGATAGGGAAACGAGTTTTCTCGACTCGCGAATCGAGAATGGAAAAAGTTAAAGTCCCGAAAGATTTCTCAACTCGCGAGTCGAGAAACACCGAGAGAGTAAAGTGAACTCACCTCAATCTCAGATTCTCAAGAATTTGATCCGCAGCATTCTCGTCTAAACCTTCGACATTCTCATCTCCGTCATGTTTCTCTCCCTGGCTGTCAGGTTTGTCTTCGTCATCATCGTCCTTACTGCTTCCATTTGTCTTCCTCCCTTTGAAATGCTCATGAAGCAGATCCAAATATGACCGAATGGTTTCAACCATGTCCTTATCTCCAACCACGGATATAGGTTTCATTCCATATAGCATAGCCCCCTGAGAGAATGGGCCATTCATGTACCACTCGCATACAATATGAGCTTCCTCGACCAAGCTGGTTATGAAGTACTTGATAACTCTTAGCCGGATAGGAATTCTATGTATTGGACCTGTTGCACCATCAGTGCTGACTTTGGCCATCGATGGCACATCCTCCATAAATCTGCCGCCCTTTCAGGGTTCCATCTGCTCTTGAGAAATCATGAACTTGTCGAGATAATGATGTTCGCTAGACCACCACTTGTCCAGGTCTATAGCCGATCTTGAAACCAAAACCAAAACTATATTGGCAAAGCTTGGTGCCTTCGGCAAGCCAAGTCTATACTCATGTTCAAGTTCATATATGGAGTACAAGATCTTGTTGGTGAAGTTAATATCAGCTGCCCATTGGGAGACAACAGTTGTCTGATTGCCCGGCATGCAAAAGACAAGGAAACCGAAAGTATCCAGGTCGGTCATGTCCAGACACGTCTTGTACCACTACTCTATGTCAGCTTTGTCATAAAAAAGGGTGGGATCTTCGATCATATTGATGGCAAATAGTGCCACGGGCCCAGGTGCTAGTTCCAGACCACCAAATCCCTTGTGTCCCAATGTTACTAGGAATGGAGGGGAGCTATTATCGGCCTTAAATGGGACCACCCCGAATCCAAGCTTCCTCTTCAGAATTGCCATAGCACGTTCAGGGAAGGGAAGGGTTTTGACGTTACGCTTTAGCTTGGTGTTGATGTCGGGTTGACATAGACGATTCAATTCCTTCATGTCTTCCTCATCAAGGGCAGCCTTTTCCTTGTAATAATCAAAGTCATGGTATTCATTGGAAGCAATATCCGTGATGCCTTCTTCCAACGCACGCCGTCTCTTTAGGACTGTGGCATAATCCTTTGCGTCCTGCATTTTTGAGCTTCTACTTTTCCTTAGCAGGATTGTTCCATCCAGGATTCTGCCCTGTAGATCAAGCGTTTCCTTGTCGGTCAGGCCCTATATCCTTTTCATAAATTGCCTGTCGAACCACTTTGGGTCCGGCCTGCATGGCAATTCTCCATTGCTGTCCTTCAGCTTGCCTCTTGTCCATTGAGCCCATATCTTAGTCCATTTCTCCCAGACCGCCTCAGTGCTAAGAATGAGGTCATATTGGTCTGAGAGAGACTCCCTGCCCTTTCTTGGTGTTCTCTTCTTCTTTTCCTCTTCATCCTCCCCCTCATCATCTTCCTGGCCTTCCAGCAGAACATATCTGCAGAGTTTCTCAAAGGTCTTCCACTTATCTGAGGGAGCTTTGTTTCCTTTAGGATGCTTTCCACTGTTGCCGAGCGTGTATGATCTGGTCAGGATACGGGCTGCATTCAGTAAATGTTCCAATGTTAGAGCATGAAAGTATCTAAATAGGAGGATGCAGGGGGTTTCTCGACTCTCGAGTCGAGAATACCCACAAGGAGAGGAGAAAACATAGGAGAGTCAAGGCCAGAGCGAAAGCATCGCGCATTCCCAAATCCTTGCTTCCACGCCTCTTCGAACGATGCAACTTAGGATATAAACTAAGCGACATTGCACGTAGAGGCAAGGAAAGAAAGACTGGGAAGGCTCGATGCTTTTGCTCTTCAGCCATTAATCTCCAATGTTCTCTCTATTATCCTGGGGTTTCTCGACTCGCGAGTCGAGAAAGTGAGAGGAGCACAAGTAAGGAGAAGATTCAAGGGACTTTCTCGACTCGCGAGTCGAGAATACCCTCGGGAGAGGAGAGAACATAGTATGAGAGTGAAGGCCAGAGTGAAAGTACCGCTCATTCCCAAATTCTTCCTTGCCGCGCCTCTTCGAACGATGCAACTTAGAATAGAAACTAAGCGACATTGCCCGAAGAGGCGGGGGAAGAAAGGATGGGAAGGCTCGATGCTTTCAGTCGTCGACCATTAATCTCGAATGTTCTTTACGGCCCCGGGGTTTCTCGACTCGCGAGTCGAAAGTCCCTTGAATGTTTAATTTTCTTTTACTTCTCTGGGTTTTCTCGACTCGCGAGTCGAGAGAGCTCCGCATCCTTTGATTTCCTGTGTTCCCCTGGCTTTCTTGACTCGCGAGTCGAGAAACCCCAGTGAAAATCGAGAAATGATAGGATGCTAGGGCTTTCTCGACTATCGAGTCGAGAAACCGCCGAATCAGAGACAGTTATTTACCTTATGTAGCTGGCACTCGCTGCTATTGTGTTCTGGCAGTGGCTAATGCTGGCCAGCTCCATTGCTGGCGTCTCCGCTGAAAGAACTCTGCACTCTCGCTTGGCATATCTGTCCTTGATCCTTTGCGGCACCTCCTTCTCTGTCTGCAATACTTGCGCTGCCCTCACTGAATGCTGACCGTCTACAAACCAGAACCGGACGTCTTTTCCCTTCAGGTCTTCCTCAGACTTCCAGCTGAACAACTCACCGGTCGATCTGCTGGAAGGTATGACATCCACAGGCATTGGATCTGCAACAGGATGTCGCACCATCAGGTTCAAAATCTCCAGCATGTGTGCTGGATTAAATTCCCTGTGGTTGAACAAGACGGCATCTCCCGTGCAAACCTTCAGGCGTCTGATGTCCAGCAACAGCTTGTGTGATATTCCCAACGGATAATACTGAGCCAGCCGCTCCATTTTTTGTGCCCCTCTCTGTGAAATCCTGATCTGATCATCTGGATCCATTAATGGGGAGTCGACCATATCTTCGTCTGCTTCATCATCTGATTCCTCCCGTGTGGTGTCATCTGCTCCATCTGGATTCCTGTCCGGAGTTTTTTCTTTATGAACCACAACTTCCCTATTAACTGCCGAGTGTTGTAGATTCTTCAGCACACTGGACGTGAAGCTCCCCGTGTTGAACAGTTTTTCCCTCACTCTGGAAATCTCTATTCCAAGCTCCCTGGATATGTTAGGGTTCCGGCCTTCTTCATCCCTTCCAGATCCTTCCACCCAAGGTTCTGACAATTTAAAGGCGCCGGCCTTTTGTCGGTGCCCTTCGACTTGCTCATTGAAGGGTGAGAATAATTTGATACTGATAATTTCTTCGTGTGGTAGAACTTACCCTTCTGGCAGTCTTCCACATACATTGTTAGATGCTTTGAATCTGGCGCAGAGACGGAGATCACAACACCGACCTTCTTGTACTTGTCCCCGGAGCTCTTCTTATCCCTTTGGTGGAGAAACAGATCTTTCTCCTTCCCACTTGTTGATACCTCGACATACCACCAAGAATCTGCTGGTGTGTCAAGAAGCTCTATCTCCAATCCCTCGATGACAAAGAACGGAGTTCGGCCAGTGATCACTAGCGACTCCACGGTGAATGCTGCAAGACCAAAGGATGGATCAGTAAAGGTATTCCGACTAAAGAAAAACCTCAGAGCTCACCTGGAGCGCCTGACTTTTTTCTCTTGCTGCCGCTAGAACCAGCATCCGCTCCGGCGCCTCGCTTCTTGGTCGGAGTCGACATGTCTGTATGCCCCCGCATCTTCTTCCTGCTCGAACTCCCCTGTAAATTTAGCCTCTTCCGCACCTTGGAGGTTTTAGGACTGCACGTAAAAAAGGTCGGGCGTGTTCTTAAATTTGAATTTAAGGACATACATTCATTTAAGAAAAAAAGCGGGCTAAGGGTACAGCACGGTCGGCTTTAGCCCGCCCAAACACCATTTCGAAATTGAATTACATCCAGGGACTTAGTGAGCGCAGTATAGCATATCTTCACTGCGGCATTGGCGACCTTGAGTTGGGAGGCGAGCATTGACTGTAAGCGACTTCTGGAATGGCGCCACGACGCGGTAAGCTCATCACAGCGCCTTGCTCTGTGTCTTTTTTCTAACCGCGCATCTTATTGCAAGTAGTTGATTTGATCGATGGGCACGGAGCTAAGGTAGCAAGCGGAGAGGAGCTGCCACACACGGGAACTCTACACTGCAGCGCCATGGAAGGGGGATACACAAGAATCGCATTGATACAAGTATTAGATGCGAATGCAATCTTGATGAGACCGACAGAAGAAGCAAAGACTCTCAGTGAGGCTGCGGGATCTGTGATACAATGGCCCAAGGAATTACTGCGTGAAGAGGTGAGTTTCAGAGATGTCTGTGTTATTTTGCGTGTAGAACATGCCGTCTGTGTTTAGATCATGGAACTGCTCATAAGCTCGACGGATTTATTGTTTCCTTGTCCAGCATTTTTCAGCTTCGAGAGATGATTTACTCTCTGGTTGAGAGATGCTCGGCACGGAAACAATGGATCGGGGGTAAACGTGAACAGTTCCGTGTTCTGGTCATGGAATGTTCGACAGCAACTAGCGAACAGTTTTAGGTGTATTTTTTCTTGAATTGTTTTCCCTTCAGTTTAGAAGCATAGGGCTCCATCCAGTGCGAGTATCTGTTAGGCGTACTAGTTGTGTATAGATCAGGCTAGGTCTAAGGCCCTGGAGATGCGGTTCAAATGCATTCTCATGTGGTTAGTCGGAGAGGCCTCCACCCAGTCGGAACCACTCCTCTTCGCAATATTCGAGGAAGATAGTTCGAAGGAGAGTGGCTCAGACAGGCTAGAGGCACTTGGGACTAAAACAGGAGAACACAATCACCGTTGGGCTGTTTCTGAGTGTAGCGGGTCCAAAACACTATATCCAAAAGGAGTGCCTTAAAGAGGTCAACTCCATCCTAGAAACTATTGGAGGTAGGCCTCTTTCTCAATCACATTTCAGCAAGTTATGGAGCACTCACTTCTCAGACGTGAGTGTCCTGAACATGCCATTCTCAAAGTGCAACACTTGCATTCAACTCAAGGATACACTTGCATCAACTGCAATTTGCAGATCACCAAAGGGACCAAATATCGTGTAGCCAGTTGTATTGGCAGTGGAGAACATTTTCTGAGATGCAGCCGGACAAATTTTTGTGTATAATTCATGATAAGATGGACCAACACAAGACTTTCTTGCCAAAGCTAGATCCTTTACCCAAGCGTTGTCAAAATGCTTTTCAGATGAAAGTAAGTCTGGCGGGTGTCTTAACACATGGTCATGGAACTGGAACCTATGGTCATTTTGTGCTTGATCTATGGAGGGATGATCCAAACTTCCATGTAAGCTCTATTTTCAAGTGCTTGAGAACACTAGAGAAAGGATCGATATAGGGGAGGAGGTATTCCCCTTCAGCACCCATTTTTGAGGCTTTGATGGATGATCAACCGCTTTGTTACCAAAGGCAGATAAAAAAGCTCACATTCAAGGTGTCTAGTGAATCATGGATTCCCCTTACTTGAGAAACAACTGCCCGAGGAGCTATGTGTTCAATTGGACAACTGTTGGAAAGAAAACAAGAATAGATGGATGTTTGGGGCAATGTCATACTTGACAGCAATGGGAGTATTCAAAGTTGTGAAAGTGGGATTCATGATGCTTGGGCATACGCATGATGATATAGATGGATTCTTTGGAACTTTCTCCACCAAGCTCAAGAGAGAACACGTGACTAGTCTTCCTGAACTAATGGATGTGTTTGAGAGCTGCATTGACCCCAACCCAATGGCTTTCTTGATGGATGAGGTTGCAGATTGGAAATCATTTGTCGAGGGATACTTGCTAGATGGTAAGGACCAGTTGACAGGACACACAAAGCCACTTCAGTTCAAGTTTTGGGTTAGGGATGGAATACCAATCATGCAATATAAGTGGAGACCAGGTGACAAGTTGTGGATGCCTGTACAAGGTATCGAGTTGTGGCAACGGGGTGCTGCTGGTGAAGTTCTCATTCCCAAAGGGCAGCCAAAACCACTACCTCCCTTCAAGACTGTCAAAGACTCTAGCCAACTAGTGAAGGGCATCAAGGATTACATAATGCACTGGGATGATATTCGAAATGGAAAGCACACCTCCACTCTTAAGAAAAATCAAATGGACTCCCTAATCAAGTACTGGGAGAAAGTTGTGACATGCTTAGAAACTGAACAACCATGTGGGAGGGAGCTAAGAGACAAGTTCTTGCCAGAGTCAAGATGGGAGGGTTCTCAAGGAACAAGCACGTCTAAGAATGTTCACTTGGGTCCTAACAAGGGTTCCAAGTGGTTTGTGGGAAGTAAGGCCTCAAAGCCGAAGTGGTTTGATCTTCCTGAGTGGGGTCCCTTTGAGGACATCAAGGAAGGATACTTTGTGCTAGTAAGGCCTGATGATGAGGATTGTCCATTGGCCAGCTTTCTTCTCTCTGTTGCTTGTTGTTCACGATGTCTGGCAAGATTCTGTTGCACAATATCTGTAAAAGAAATCAGGTTAAAATATTCTTTTTATAACAAGTGAGAGGCTGGAGAGCTTGAGCTTACTTCTTTCGACCTCTGTCTTTGCAGTTTCTCGTTGACTTTTTAACTCTGCACATCTTGAGCAAACAGACATGCTATGTCTTCTTGGAATTTTTACCAGGCCAAATTCACTCTTCCACAGTCTAGTGAAGTGTGAGTAAGAGATGTGCTGAAACTGAATGCAAGTCTCTTTGTATTCTTTGAAGACATCCTTTTTTGTAATATTGTCTGTCAGATGATACATGTTGCTATTAGGCAACTTCTCACATGTCTCTCTAAAATATTTCTCCATCCATGTCACAGCAGCCAGGGCATGCATGGTCACAACTCTTCTTGGACCACAATGATCATCAATTGCTGGATTTTTGTCCAGTCTTTTGTGTATTCGAGACATTCTCGTGGACCCTAAACGGTGGACAACCATGAAGCATTTTTGGCAGACTTGTTCACGGTTAACGTAGTGCAAGAATGTGTTGCGGTCTGGTCTTACATGGTAAGCTAAGTAGGCATTCTGGTCAGCCAATGTCATTGAACTGTAGTTGTCTCTAACTGCTCGTAATTTAGCCATGTTAAATCTGTTGATGCAACCCAATGAGCAGCATTTAGTTCTCAAGAGTCTCCTCATTTTGTGTTCATCCATAAGGTTTCTTCTTCTTACAGAGGAGCATGCTCTCAAAGTAAAATCCACCTTAAATTTCTTTGAAGATTGGCTGGAGAACATGTAATCTCGTTGTTCTTCGTTGGTGTCTTCATCTTCTGATGAAACTTCTACTCTAGGGGTAACTTCCTCAGTCCTGAGTGGTGTGTTTGTAGAGGAAAACAGGCCACGTGAAGTTGTTCCCAGAAAAGGCGGTAGCACAGTGTTAAAGGATGGTGATGGCCCATAAGAGGTTGTGGCAGCAGCTGTTCTTGTACCCTCCTGAGAAGGAGTTCTTGCAAACATATCCTTTAGAGCGGACTGGAATTCTGCAAATCCATGTGTCACAACCATTGTGTGACAAGGAGTACATGCTGCAGCATCGTTCTCATTTGTAGTGAAGTCCTGGGAAGTGAACGAATCTCACAGTCTTCTGTGTTCCTTGTGTACTTGAATGAAGGGGGCAAAGCTACAAACGGTGGGGGTAGCTTGTTCTTGAGCACTCGTTGTGGTGGAGCCTCTGTAGGTCCGGGGGATGGAACGAAGGGTGGTGGCAGCATGCTCCGAACTGGAGGTGATGCTTTGGAAGGAGATGGGAGTGCACTGTCTAATGGACTTGGTGACAGTTGGAAGGGTGGTGGTAGTCTGTTACCTGCTGGACTCGGAGTGTCTTCGAGAAGCAACAACGATGCTGTAGAGGTAGGAGTCGAAGTATGTTGGTCTTCCGAAGAAAGGCATTGCTCCCAAGCGTTTCCTCAGAACTAGACGAGCTTGAGACAACAAAAGGTGCTGGAAGCTTGTTCACGAAGCGGTTCGTCATCTTGACAACTGCAAAATAGTGTAGAGATTTTAGAAATTTTCTCTAATGCAAACCTTTTCTTATTCCCGAATACAAGCCCACCTAGTACAAGTAGAAGTTCCTGTAGCAATTAAGTGAAAGGCAAACTAAAAGCTATTCCGGAATACACTGGAGCAGAACAGTAAGGCTAAATGTATTCCACTTCACATAGAATACGAGACGAAATGGATACCTTTAAAAGGAAATTTTGGCGCCTTCAGTTGCGTATTCCAGTCTTTGAGCAGAAGTCGCTAGCGCCAGCGCCTCAAATATTATATTCAGAGACTGTATTCCGATACGCATAGAGAAGACATGGACAGGTGAGTCAAAAGTACAACGTACAATCATTTTTTAGTGCGTTTCTTATTCCGGAATAGGTTTTGGCTTTCATGTGAAGGCCAAAGTGTATTCCGGAATACACTTTGGCTTACAGTCGAAGGCCAAAGTACCAAAGTGTATTCTGGAATACACTTTGGCCTTCGACTGTAAGCCGAAGTGTATTCCGGAATACACTTTCGGTGTTTTTTTTGTAAAAAGGTTTTGATTTTAAGAAAAAATAGCTTGTTTTTAACACTTCCTTTTCGATAAAAAAATCTTCAAAGGGGCTTAAATCTGTCTCGTTTTAGTAAAAAAAAGCTGAACATGTATTCCAAAATATGTTTTAGTGTTGTTCTAGCTTCTAAATTTGGTTTTTGTCTCCAATATGTTGCAGACAATAAGGTAGCAAGAAAGCTTCGAAAAAGCCACTAAAGTTAAGAACAAAGCCACACCCACAGGCAAGTATACGGGAAACTGAAGAACCCACTGTGTATGAAAACTTTCAGACACAGTGGTATATCACAAGAGGAACAGGAGGAAAGTACAGCACACTCACTTTCCTCCACGTTTGTAAAAGTCCTGGAGGAAAGCTCTACATTGACTCCCACTTCATTTGCATGGGTGTAATAAGAGAACTATCTGAAGTGACCGGACAGTCCGGACAACAGGGAAGGATATCGTTTAAGACAACGCAAGGGTATATTGTTGTGGACCGGGGCTATTTTAGGCTTGGTAGAGTGACACCTCAACCTCTGTACAAATACATGACGCATTACATAAATAAGCTGAGGTTGTGGGAAATTATACAAAGAGTGCAATCTACGACCAACGAGGATTTTGCACACAGCGCGTCAGAAGATGAGAGAGTAGAGGAGGACAATGAAGATGGCGGCTCCAGTCAAGAAGAAGGGAACGACAGCCCCAGCACATCAGAAGAGCATCAGAGACAAAGCCGGCCAAGGGACACCATTGCGGCAAAAGAACAAAAAAAACGCAAAGTGCAAGCAATTGTAGTGCAGGAAATTCCTGAGGAACAACCAAAGAAGAAGAAGGGAAAGGGCAAGGCACCTGGGGTGGCCATTAAAGAAAAGAAGGTGGATAAGACCTCAGAGAAGATGGAAGAAATAAATCAGAACAAGTATGTGCAAGGTGTAATATACTTGCCAGTAACTTCCATGAGTTTGCCACTGAAGAATGAAGCTGGTGAGCGCCCCCTTCAGGTTCGCAAAATCTATGCTGACCACTTAAGAAATTTGAAGGACAGAATAAGGAGCAACCCCAATGCCCATGTTGCTCCAATTGTTGTTCTTGTTGATGTATCCCAAAGCATGGACCCCAAGGACTACGACAAAGAAAATGCAGACACCTACATGCACTATGTCCTTGGGGAAACCACGCTTCAAAGCAAGGAGGCAGCTTGTACAAAGAGAAAAACAATTCAAGATACCTCTCAGGCTCTACTGTTGCATCGTGGGGCCGACAGCATCGAAGAAGCCAAAATCGTTGCCAACACGCACAATGCTGACAACGAATATAAGCTTAAAATGAGTTTCGTGGACAAAATCAAGTTCATGCACAGGGAATATGTGATATTTAAAGAAAAATATGGAGATGATTTGAAAAAACCACAATACTCTCTGGAACTGAAGGAAGCGTGTGTTGTGGAGTGCTGCCTCAAATACGACGAGGCTAACAAACGGCAGTCTCTCATACCACATGATAACTGGTTTCAACTGGCCTTCAGAGATGGCAGAGTAAGTTCCTTTTGTATTCTGGAATACCCCTGCAACCATCCCACTGACATCGCTTTCTTCTCTGCAGATTTGGGACCTCCAAAACGAAATATTCACCATGTTCAAGCGTGGTGATTTAAAAAGCAAAGGAAAGGTCTCCGACAAGAAAAAAGGACCCGACGTCCCCAAAAAGGAAATGACAATAACTGTCTGGCGAGAAATGCAGGGCTTCACAGATATGGATATACTAGAAAGGCTACTGCAAAAGGTTGTTGATAAGGAATTTACACTAGAAGAAATGTCCAAGGAGCTCCACAAGTAAGAATGCCACTTTAAGTTTTTTGTTTCATAGGACGATGTGTATTCCGGAATACACACTCTGGCTCACACGCGAAAGACAAAGTGTATTCCGGAATACACACTCTGGCTCACACGCGAAAGACAAAGTGTATTCCGGAATACACTCCGGAATACACTCTGGCTCACACGCGAAAGACAAAGTGTATTCCGGAATACACTCTGGCTCATACGGGAGACAAAGTATATTCCGGAATACACTCTAGCCCACACGCGGGAGACAAAATGTATTCCGGAATACACTTTGGCCCTCATGCAAGATAGAAAGTGTATTCCGGAATACACTTTGCCTTGCAGTGTGAGAGCCGAAGTGTATTCTGGAATACACTTTAGCTTACAGTGTTTAAATGATTCTTTCTTGTTGCTTTCCTTTAAAATTTTCTTTCTTCTAACGTTTGTATTATATTACAGCCAGAAAAACGTCATCACCTGTCAAACATGCTTAATGGAACAGTTAAATGTCGACAGCTGGGAAAGGTGCAAGGGGGTGAAAGTATGCTGGTGGGTATCAAAAGCATGCGTCCGGACGCATGCTTGTAGCATGCTTATAGCAGGGTTTTAGCCCACTTAAAGCACCCCTGCTTTTGCTTAATTTGGGTGCTGGTGGGCGTAACTGCCCGTCATATTTTTGATGCCCTTCATGTACTCGCACGTCCACCTCACCAACGAACCGTTAGGAAAATGATTGTGGGATTTTGGCTGGATTTTCGCGCGAGTGGTAGTACGTTGCAAATTCGATCGAGCCCAGAACTACCACGACCTCATGGCCCGCGAAAATTCTCCCTCCAATTCACTTATTCTCCCTCTCTCAGGAATTTCATGGCGCTCCCTGATACCGGCCTGGAGGCAATTGAACGTTTAGCATTGGAATTTCGGCCTGATGAATTCCAATACAGTGTTCCAGATTTGTTGGATGTCAATGCAACACAGGAAATATCGCGTGAAGATCTAGTTTCCTCTGCAATTTACAAGAAATTGGATGCAGAGAGAAAGAGAGAATACAGATTATGGAATAAGATGAGGAAAGCAGCGGTTGAACGGGAGGATCTGAGCACGAGACGCAGGCAAGAAATAGCCAAGCTTGTAGTTGATTACTTCAACAAGCTCACCAAAAAGTATTCACCCGAACTCAAGGCCGATGTGATGAAGAGGGTGGTTCATCACCACGAAATGGAAATCTCAGAACCTGGAATTTTGCCAAATCCAAAGGAGTGCAAGGCAGCGGGGGTGCTGCTCAACAACTTGAAACAAACAATGGTAGCCATAAAGAGGCAAAGGAACCATGATATTTGGAGAGCCAGAACCTCGACACTGGTGATGGCTTCTTCCTTAAAATCGAGATGCAATTCCACTATGGCAGGGCTGTTAGCTACATCTAATTCTTGCTTTCATGCCTGTGCTTCTTCATGCTTTCAAGTGCTTGTATCTGCTGAGTGGTGCTGGCTGGGATATGTTCATTGATTAATGTGCAATATTTCTTATGATAGGTTGCATGAGGTCAACTATTGCAACTGCTGCATTAAGGAAATCGGAAGCCTTCCTTGGAAATGGTCCGTGGTCTTGTTTCCAAAGGAGGTTGAGGTGCGATTCTTCACCCCCTCGCTTGCAAGCAAAGCATAACGTAATTCGAAACAAAATAGCGTAGTCTCTCCTTGCAAGAAAGATGTTGTGAACACTGTTGGAGAGTCAGGCTTCCGAATTTCTTATCCCTTGCACCTTATGGAGGTCACACAGGTACAAGTTTCCATACATTTTTTTTTTTTTTGCTATTATTGCATAAATATTCCTAACCAAAGGCCACAATTCAGCTGCAGCTATATCAACAATACAAAAAGGCACATCCTGAACACCCTGTTTGCTTAAAGGCTTTCGAGAAGTTGAAGCCTATTTATGTAAAGAAAGTATCAGAAAGGGAAACCTGTTGTTGCATATACCATATGAAGTTGGAGTAGCACTGAATGCATTAAGGTCAGCGATCTTCTGTAATATATGCTACAGACCTTGTTACGATTCCATTCCGGGAGAGATAAGAAGTCGGTGGAGTTGCAAACCGCGTTACAAAGGAAGTGCCGTGTGGCGCCAGAAAAGAAAAGATCCAATGCCACCAAGAAGGGAAACAGAAGTAAGAAATCCAAGGTAGCTGGTGGGACACAGCCTGAAGCTGCAGCACAAGTTGGGAAGAAGGGAAACAGAAGTAAGAAATCCAAGGTAGCTAGTGGGACACAAAAAGTCAAAGACAAGTTGGGAAGAAGGAAAACAAAAAGTAAGAAATCCAAGGTACTTTGGTGGGACACAAACTGAAGTCGCAGCAAAGACAAGATGAGACCTCAAATGGCAAGGGGAAAAAAAAAGAAAGGTCCAAAGCCACCCTTAGATTGTCTTACAAGAGAACGACAAAGTGAAGGATTTCATTTCATATCCGTGTTCCACATTGAAGATATTCGTGCCACACAATTCTGAGGGCTAGATGGCGTGCCATGCAATTCGTGCATTGCCCGGACAATATCCAAGATGGCACCATTGTTTCGTAATTGATTTTGCAGAGAATTACAAAGATAAAAAATACAAAGGGAGGTTCAAATCCAAAGATTGGCACAATGACCGATAACAATTCTCGTCCCACATCACGTATAGGATGGACAAATGCTCACGGGATCGAAAAGCTATTGAAGGAAACCCATTTTTACTTGAGTGATGACAAGATTCATGACACTCTTTTTTGTGCAAAGACTGCCTTAGAAAGCACAATTCATGGCTAGTATCAAATGGTGTAGAATTCTCCGGGCATATAGTTTGGTCGATGGTTGTTCTAGCCAATTCAAATCTGCCCGGCCATTCTATTTCCTACCAAGATATCACCACGAGCTAGGGAAAGAAATAATATGGAATTTCTTTAGGACCGCCCATGGTAAGGGAGAGCATGATGGGCAAGGGACAGTCTTTAAAGGGGCATTCACTAGAGAGCAGCTCAAGTATGATGGAGTGAGATTTAGGGGTGCTGTTGATGCCTGTGAATTCGCTACGCAATGGAATGAAGGTGCCAAAGAACGGGGACATCAAGAGGTAATATGCTTTCATCTACATTCATCTGCTTTTGACGTGCTTTCATCTGCTTTAAAAAGTGCTTTCATCTGCTTTTTTCCGGCCGTGTATTGTCAGATTGTGCCTCCGTCAGATGTGAACCGCAATACTTGTTGTCGCCTTTTTGCAGGCACTTCTGGTTCATTGGAAAGGATGATGTTGATAGGACAGATCGGCCGGATCGCCGGTGGTAGAAGGGACCAAGATTATACACAAAGATCGGGACATACTTGGCCAAATCAAGCACAAGGGTGGCTCATAGAGGTTTAAGTTGTTTCGTGGTAACTGCTTTGAAAGGAAACCGGGTCATCTTGTGTGAACAAGCAGAGGTTAAAGAATTGGAAATATGTTACTCTAAAGCCGTAAAAGTCTACCGGTGAAGGTAATCAAGACCTAAATCGATGAGGCATTTTTTTGAAGGTGATGGAGAATGGCTTAGTGGAAACATAGAGGAAGGTGATAACTTTGTTTGTTGTAGCCCGAGGAGGGAAATCGAGAGAATGCAGATTTCTATGTGGTGAAATGTGTCAAGCCGAGGCATATCCTTGACAGAATTGTCAAGGATAGCTGGGGTCAGACCTTCAATGTCGATGAACATATGTTGGCTGGTTTGTACTATCTGTGCACATGACTTCCAGCAAATCTGTGCAAATGACTTCCAGGCGTGATATGTTCTCCCCATAAGCTGTGTAAGCTGTTGGGCACATTGTAAAGCTCTCTTCTAATTTAATACCAAAGCCTCCCTCAAACCGCCTTTCGCTATGCTTTCGTGTGCCGTGGGTTTGTTGGGATTTGTCGACCTCTCGCTCACGCTTCTTTGGAGCACCTTTGAGGTGGGTTCACTTTTAACCTTGTTCTTTGTAGGCTCTACTCTTTGCCGCAAATCACTGCCCAATTAACCTTGAACTTCGTGGATCCCGCTTTGCTCTCGTGCGCTTATTGAATGCAAATAGGTATGATAATCGTCTTTCTAACTTCTCGTTCTTCAACCCGTCCCCGTATATTTTGCTCGAAGTTCTATTAGAGCTTCTTCGTTTTCGCCTTACCTTGTCAATGGAAGTTTTGCCAGGAATGACCCCGTTGGTATCCCAAACTTCATTGTACTCTGCTGCAGATATGAGATCTGTTCGAAATTGAGAGGGATGACGCCCTCGTTTGGCAGACCCGCATACGCATGGAAGTCTTCTTCGGTTCGGCAATCAGCCAGGTCCGGTCTTAAGGGAACGTTTCTTCTGGCCTGGAAGAATGCAAGAAAATCGAATTAACAGGGTTGAACCCTAAACCCATAGAAATTTTGTTTTGTTACTTTTTGATCACCCGGCAAATGGGTTCCGTTGGAATTACTGCTTGAGCGGGCGGATCAATCACCTTCTTCACCATGTTTGATCTGTTTGTTTAATCTGGAAATCCGAGAGCGCAAATTCGCGGGTTGCTTGGCCGGAACAGAGAAAGTTGGGGAAGAGAGATTTGGAAAAACACAAATTCGAAAGTTCGTTCGTTTGTCTAGTGGTGGAAGATTGCAGGGGTCGCATTCATTAACGGGGGCGGCAAACAGGTAATGATTGTATAAACGGGTACGAATAGACGGGCAGAATATAGGTGGTACTATATAGGTGAAGGGTGGGAAAAAAATGTTTGAAGGGTGGAGAAAAATGTATTTTGGGTGCTGGTGCTGGTGCTGGGGTCGCGTTTTTTTGCTACCCACCAGCATACTTTCACCCAAGGAGCTTTACCCTATCACAACATCGGACGAAAGGATTATCCAATATGCGCCAAATTTTGAAGGCTGGGTACGTTGAATTGTTTTCTACATTTTTGTTTTTCTTGTTACTAAGACGTTATTTTTTGCAGAGCAAAAAGAAAAACAAGGACCTGCCGGAGGGCTTCATGCATCTGGTCAGGATAGCGCGAGAAGAGAGGATGCTGGCGGACAGGCGAGTTTTGGATAATGAGCCCTCCGATTACGAACGGTTTACAATGTACGATCAAAATAACCTGTTCTGTATAGTACACGGTGATTGCACCGAATTAGCCGATTCAATAAAGCCCCAAGATTTTACCTTGGTAATAGCTGACCTTCCATATGGGTTTAAGCTGAAAGACAGCCGCTACGACGACCAGCCATTTAAAAACTCTGAGTTTAACGCTTTCGTCGACGGTATAAAGCAAATTACCACGGCAAAACATTGGGGGCTAGTTGTATTTCACTCAAGCATGCAGTCAGGCCTGGTGGAAGCCAGCTTCAAGAATCATTTCGGTTCCCCTGCGCAAGCTGGTTATGAAAATCTGGTTTGGTAAGCACTTATTCGGGAATACGCACGTCCTTTTGTTTTCATTATCTTTTTTTTTTTTAGTTACAACTCTAGCATTTTTAAATTCTTGTTAGGAGTTTCTATTCTGGAATACGATTCTTTTGGCTGTACTTAAATCCTTTTTTATTTCTTTGTTGCTTAGGTACAAAACAAATATTAATTACCATGGTGGAGGCCCCTGACTGCTGAGTAAGGTCGAATATCTCCATGTGGCTTATTGGAGTTTCGATGGAAAACGTACAATGGAACACTTCAACAGAGCGGCGTGCCAGAACTTTTCAAATGTGTTGGAGTTTCCAGCTGTGTTACAGAAGCTGCAGGACCATAGTGCACAAGGAAGAATAGTGAATCACTATCAGAAGCCACAGAAGCTGATTAACCACCTTCTGGACATGTTCTCACGTCCAGGAGATTGGGTGCTCGACGCATTTTCTGGCTCTGGTACAACTATTGCTTGTGCACTTAAGAAGGGCCGAAACTGTGTAGCTGTTGACATTGATAAGAAGGCTGTACAATTCATCAAGATGAGACTTTCTGCCTTACCAACTCTACCAGACGAGAATCAAGAGTTGGGAGCAAAGTCTAATTCTGATTTTGCTAAGATGACATCTTCGGAGATACAGCCTCCTTTCACAAGCTCTTTGGAAGACGAAGCTACGTTTGCAGAGCTGAAAGAAGTTGCTCTAGCTACAATACCGGAAGCAAGCACCAACACAGAGAAGCCTAAGTCACCAGAGAAAGGTGAAAAGGTAGAATCTGATCAAGCTGAGACCAGCAAGAAGAATGAAGAAGAGTTTAATTTAGATCTCTGACGGATCTATGTTGTGGCTAGTGATTGACATTTATTATTGATTGCCATTATTCAAATAACACAAAAACAGTAATGAGATTATTATTATTATGTTTACTAAATTTGTGTTTTTTTTACATCCACCTCTATAAAATTAGGTACTCATGTCTCAATTCTGCTATTTTCACGTGCTTAACTCCAAAAAAACCAAAGTCGTGTCCAAAGAATACCCCAAAAATAGGCCAAAAAAAAAACTGATACTCCTGAAACTTTAAACCTCTCTTAAAAAAGCCCAATTTTTGAAGTGACGTGCTTTTTCTAAAGGAATCTTTCAAACGGGAGTGCTGCAACACTCCCGTTTAATTTGCAACCTTGTTTTTGTGAAGTGGATCCTCTCTCTGAGTCAGATGATGATGACGAATTTGATGAAAAACAAATCCAGCCTAATCAGGTCTTCTATTGTTCTGGGCCTTTTTGGGTTTGGTTATTGGTTTTTGTTAGATTATATACTGAACTAAACCTTTAGATTGATAGTTTTGGATATGTGTCACTCTGTCTGGTTATACTGTAGTTCAGAGTGTGTATGGCTGACCTTGCATTTATGGTTACCATTTTTTTCTGGATCAGATGCATAAATAAGTGGCAACCACCTGATATTCTATACCTGATTTTCTCTGTTACATAGTACTTTGTTTTATCCTTTGGTGTAGTTGCTGGTTTAGACCATCTAGGTTTGCTATTGCTCTATTCACCCTGTTTACATGTTACTTGCATTTTGGTCATTTTAAGCACATATTCTAGAATGGGACTCGCAAGAAACCAACAAACCGCCCGATAGATAGGCTTCTCATTCATCTCAGCAGATTTTCTACAATGGTGGACAGTGGGTAGCCGCACACATGCGAACTACCCACGAAAAATAAAGGGAAAATCCAATTATATCATTTGGACCCCAAAAAAAATACAATGCTAATAGATGAGTGGCTGATGTACCTGCCGAAAGCTTATCACCGGGATTAAAAAACCCCGCCCTTTCGGGTTTTCGAGGAAAAACCCTAGTGATAAGCCTTCGGCAAGGGGCTTAGACAAACGTAAGGCATAGAAACGCTCCCAAAAACCCCCGCATGGAGAAGTCAAAACAGATGCCGCTCGCCAACCTGTACCTGCACATCACCAACACAACAAACGCGACAACACAAACATACTAGAGAATAGCATCACCCAGGGGGTGGAAAAAAAAGCATCACCCAGCGGGTGGAAGAAAAACATGATAAACAGAAACTTGTGCACAATACAATAAACAAAGAAGGGGGGGAGGTTAGGTTCAAAGAGAATAAGGTACTGCTGAGAGAAGAGGAAGCGCCGATGAGACGTGGATGCAGAAACGCGCCTGAAATAGCGAACTCCCAACCAAAACGGGCATGCGCCGCCCGCATGCATGCAAGACATGCATGCTCGTCCCATTCTAGAATGGCGATCCGATGTCTCGGATCGATGCGATAGTTATTTAAGTGCATTGAAATATGTAGTTCTGGAAATGGGGTTGTTGTAATGTTGCACTAGCCTCATTGTTGTCTCATAGAAAGCTAGGTTGCTTGGCCTGTTGTTCAATTTAGCAGATTGATGCTGATACAACTCTCCTGCTTTTTTGGTCCTACCATGAACTGTGGTTGTATTCTGTGGCATCATTGATCGTCTCATTGTAACCTCTAGACCTGAGCCTTTGCCTCTATTTTATGTTTCTTACCCCTTTATGTGGATCTGTTCCAACCCTATCAGTCTCGTTTAGGCAGAAATACCCTCGAGTTGGAAAATTTTTATTTAATAGGAATACCTGATAAACATTTAATAGTGGTAGAGATGAATGAGCATCTTTTTGACTAAAGGCCAGAAGTTTCTTCTTAAAAACAATTCGCTAACATTTCCTTGTAATGCATACTATCTAAGATTGTTATATCATTGCTTGAATGGATTTATTTGGGTTCAACTCCCAAACTACTTTATTAAAGCATGGTTTTAAGTGAAAAAATAATTGTGAGTAGAACAATCGAAAAAACAATGACCATGTGAAATTTTTTGTTATCTATGGTTATTTGCTGTTGTTTTTGTTTTTTTGCTAGTGTAGTTTTTCAATGGTTTTCTTTAGAACTATGTGTCCTTATTTGAGAAAGACTACATTTGAAAACAACTATTTTAAAAAACCACAAGTGGATGTTATGTTAAGCCACATATTATTTTTTAGTGAAAACAACACTTGGAAAACTATTATTTTAAAAAATCACACGTGGATGTTATATTAAGACACATTATTTTTTAGTAAAAACAACATTTGAAAACTACTATCCATGTGTATATTTTGTAAACCACATGTTATTTTTTTAGTAAAAACAACACTTAAAACAACTTTTATTCTAAAAAATGACACATGGATATTCTGTTAAACCACATATTGTTTTCTAAAAACAACACTTCAAAACAATACATCGAATTTTTTTAAAAGACTGTCAATTTCCTATGCATAGACTTTTTGGATAAAAACTACACGTTGTTTCTAGCATTTTCGGAACAAAACAATGGGTACTGTTTAAGTGTTGTTTTTTTGAAAAAAAAGATACTAAAAAACTACACGTTGAGCAAATTTTGGGGTTATAGTAGCTGGCACTTTTTTTGCCCACCCTTTCATGCTTCTACCCTCTTAGCAGAAAGATTACTTCTTAACAGAGCTTTTTTCTATGTATAATGTGTCAAATGCTACTTGTTCAGACATATGAAAAATTTACATCCTTCTGAACATCTACTCTTTGTTATGCCTGCTAGGTGCTGTATGATAGTGGTGCAAGAAAGTTAGCAGCATGTTCATTACCAGCAATAGGATGTTTTCCATCACAGATTATGCTATATGGTAAAGGAAACCTGGCATGCGTGAGTACATTGAACCAAGATGCCCAAGTATTAAACGCAAGATTAAAACGCAGCACAGAATATATGAAATGGTGGAGCCTATCCAAAATGAAACCCCACAGCTTTTAGACTTATACAACACAACTTTGGATGCTTCACAAAATCCTTCCAAATACGGTGAGTAGCTCATACCGTATGGTCGAAGATTTAGATTAGGGCAAGATTAAAACGCAAAGACGAAGACATGAAATGGTGGAGCCTATCCGAATGAAACCGCGTTTTTAGACTTATACAAAGACAACTTTGGATGCGCCACAAAATCCTTCCAAATATTTTTAGACTTATACAGCACAGCTTTGGATGCTTCACAAAATCCTTCCAAATATGGTGAGTAGCTCATACCTGGTATGGTCAGAAGATTTAGATTAGGGCTGAAGCTTTGCCGCTTGTTCTTTGCAGGTTTCTCAGTAGGACCAACTGGCTGTTGCGGATCAAGAAGATATGAAGCTGCCATCTATTGTAACCTTTTGACACCTGCTTGCCCCATAGCCGAAACTTATGTGTATTGGGAAGAGAATTTGCATAGCCGGCAAGAGCATGTTCACTCTTGTTTCCCTTAGCAATCTGCCATAGCCACTAGTTTCGAAAGGAGAGCCTTTCTCTTGTCGCTCTGCACAGCATCAGAAATGGAGGCCAATAGAAACCCTAAATAAAAGGGTTCTATGGTTGAATGGTACATATAAAAAAAGCATTGTGGTCCAGCCTGTGTGACAGATAGATAACTTTAATCATGGCCATACAATTCTATCTCTCATCAAAAATCAAAGGCCAAAAAATGGAGCACTCTAGAAATACTATTTTGTACACCTAGTTGAATACGGCAACAAAATCATAGAAAAACCTTAATAAATATCGTACAAAAACACAAAAGAAACCCCCTGTTATTATGCTAGATATTGGTCCCTTCTAACCTAAACCTAAAGGGTCATGTAAAAGGAACAAAAGGGGAAACCTTAAACCTTTTCCATTTTCGCATTTTGGCTTCCTTGAGGAATTCCGGCCAAGCCAAGTTGCTAGTTCGCATTGCCAGGCATCGTCAAGCCGCATTTGCACAATAGATCTCCCAGAAGTAGCTACATTCAGGCCAAGCGAAGGCATGGACGCGATTCAAGGAGCTGGAGCAAGCCAGGGATCAGGTAACCTGTGATTCCGTTTTGCAAAGCGGACTTTATGCCAGGCAATGAGCTAGGATAACACACTCACCCCGGTTTTTGGTCCACTGTTGAAAACATCAGTTTTGGTAGGTCTACATGTCCTGTTTTCAAAGAATCCTACATGTGGATTTGTGAAGGTATGGTTTTGTTCGATAATGGTGTTCTTTTTTCAGTGGACTAAAACATCCACTGTTGTTTTGTAGTTTCTTCTATTGTGACATGTCATTTTATAATACAATCCACTGTAGGAAAGAGTACTTGAATTTCTACATGTCTAATAATTCTATTGTCACATGTCTTTATAGATGTAGAAAAGAATATTTGATTCTCTACATGTCCTATACTTCCATTCACATGTCTTTATAGTAGTAGGACAGAGTACTTTTATTTGCTAAGGCATTGTAGGAAAGAATACATGAATTACTTACATGTGTAATACTTCTATTGTCACATGTCTTTATAGAAGTCGGAAGAATACTTGATTCTCTACATGTCATATGCTTCCATGTCACATGTCTTTATAGTAGTAGGACGAGTACTTTATTTGCTAAGGCATTGTAGGAAAGAATACATGAATTACGACATGTGTAATACTTCTATTCTCACATGTCTTTATAGAAGTAGGAAAGAGTACTTGATTCTCTACATGTCCTATCCTTCCATATCACGGGTCTTTATAGTGGTAGGACAGAGTACTTGATTTGCTACATGTGATGCACGCACGCCATCACATGTTCTTATACTAGTATTCCATGTAACACAAGTTACTTCAACTACTTCAATTACTTAACACCTATTTTTGCATAACGTGGGCACCAACATGCCAAGGTGACTCTAACATGCCACCTAGGCTCAAACATGCCAAGGTGGCTCCAACATGCCACCTAGGCTCCAACATGACAAAATGGCTCAAACATGCCACCTAGGCTCCAACGTGCTCAAACATGCCACGCAGGGGTCCAACATGCCACCTATGCTCCAACTTGACAAGGTGGCTCAAATATGCCACGTGGGCTCCAACATGCCACCTAGGCTCCAACATTCCTAGGTGGCTCAAACATGCCACATAGGCTCAAACATGCCATGCAAAGCTCACTTAGGCTCCAACATGCCAAGGTGGCTCCAACATGCCACCTAGGCTCAAACATGCCAAGGTGGCTCAAACATGCCACCTAGGCTCCAAACATGCCACCTAGGGCTCCAACATGCCACCCAGGCTCAAACATGCCAAGGTGGCTCAAACATGCCATGTGGGCTCCACCATGCCACCTAGCCCTCCAACATGCCAAGGTGGCTCACAACATGCCACCTAGGCTTAAATATGCCAAGTTGGCTCAAACATGCCACCTAGGCTCCAACATGCCACCGTGGCTCTAACCTGCCACCTAGGCTCAAACATGCCACGTGGGGTCCAACATGCCACGCGCCCAAGGTGGCTCCAACATGCCACCTAGGCTCCAACATGCTCAAACATGCCACGGGCTCTAACATGCCACCTATGCTCCAACTTGCCAAGGTGGCTCAAATATGCCACGTGGGCTCCAACATGCCAAGGTGGCTCAAGCATGCCACACAGGCTCCAACATGCCACCTAGGATCTAACATGGCAAGGTGGCTCAAACATGCCAAGTGGTATCCAACATGCCACCTAGGCTCCAACATGCCAAGGTGGCTCCAACATGCCAAGGTGGCTCAAACATGCCACCTAGGCTCCAACGTTGCTCAAACATGCCACCTTGTCTCCAACATGCAAATGTTTCTCAAACATGCCAAGTTGGCTCAAACATGCCACCTTGGCTCCAACATGCCAAGGTGGCTCAAACATGCCACCTAGGCTCAAACATGCCAAGGTGGTTCCCACATGCCAAGGTGGCTCCAACATGCCACCTAGGTTCAAACATGCCAAGGTGGCTCAAACATGCCACCTAGGTCGCAACATGACAAAATGGCTCAAACATGCCACCTAGGCTCCAACGTGCTCAAACATGCCACGCCGGGCTCCAACATACCACCTATGCTCCAACTTGCCAAGGTGGCTCAAATATGCCACGTGGGCTCCAACATGCCACCTAGGCTCCAACATTCCTAGGTGGCTCAAACATGCCATCTAGGCTCAAACATGCCACCCAGGGCTCAAACATGCCAGTGGCTCAAACATGCCAAGGTGGGCTCAAACATGCCACCTAGGCTCCAACATGCCAAGGTGGCTCAAACATGCCACGTGGACTCCATAATGCCACGTGGGCTCCAACATGCCAAGGTGGCTCAAACATGCCACCTAGGCTCAAACATGCCAAGGTGGCTCCAACATGCCATGCAGGCTCCAACATGCCCATGTGGCTCAGGCATGCCACCTAGTCTCAAGCATGCCACCTAGGCACCCCAAGTGGTGACATGGCATGCCAAGTAAGCAAGGTCAAGTTTTGACTAGGCCAAAAAACCAAAGATGTCCATCTTTGGTCTTTTCATTGGGTGATGTTGGCAAATTTTAGGTGACATGGCTAGATGATGGTGACATGGACCTTGGATGTGCTGCAAACACCGGGTAGGCACCTCGACGGCGGCCCCTTTCTTGTGAAGGGGAGTCTCCGAAGGTATATATGCTGGTGCATTTTCTCTTCATGTGATGCAGCGTCATGCTTGCACATCCCGCCAAGATTTCACCTTTTTCGAGACCCGGATTTTTATCCGTGGCTTTTCTTTGTGTTTATGCTCCCGAAATTCATAATTAATGCATGGGGCAGGGAAAAATCCTGGTTTTCAGCCAGCTGGCTTGCCAAGTGGCCCCCGAGAGTACAGGAAAATCCCGGTATTTTCGGATGAGTTTTAGACCCTCGATTTTTATTGGGATGGCCGCCGCTGGCCCCGACAAGGTTTAGACCACGTTTTCGATTTTGGGGCATGGAGGAGGCCCCCGATTGGCGATCCGACCTCGCCCGCGTCGTCCGAACTAAAGAAAATTACCCTAGGGGACAAGTTCCACGGCGAAGTTTTCCCGGGGGATCAATCACTTACCCCTCACTAGGAGGTATTCAAAGATCCACCTCCATGCCAATTGACTACAAGTGTGTAGTAAACCACCTACTTTGGCGTTTCTTGGAGAGGGGGTGTCTTCCGCCCACCAAACTTGGTCCCCTAGGTAATGGGGATGTTCCGGGTCCATTGGCGGAGCCAGCCTCTGGTTCGGAGTGGGG
Organism: Isoetes taiwanensis; assembly: GCA_021234155.1. Classification (NCBI taxonomy): domain Eukaryota; kingdom Viridiplantae; phylum Streptophyta; class Lycopodiopsida; order Isoetales; family Isoetaceae; genus Isoetes; species Isoetes taiwanensis. Next base: position 8,318,800 of record JAJEKV010000005.1, read on the forward strand.
GTCCAACCCGCCCTCAAATTTCCCCAGCTTGGACTAGCCTGCGAGAACAAGATACTTGGGGTTCACCCTGAGGCCCTGGTAGAAGATTGAAGTGAGAATAGCAGCACTAGGACTGCTAGGTGGTATACATGTGACCACGGAGAAGCAAAGCTAGCTCCACTACCTAGTAGGACGCTACCGAATCCGGTGGTCTCCTAAGGGGTTGGCTCCTAAGCTCGCCTCATGCCTCTCGCTTGTGTTTCTATTGCCGGGTGCATTTTCTCTTTGCATTAGCCATGCCGCATATCCCGCCAAGATTTCACCTTTTTTCGAGACCCGAATTTTTATCTGTGCTTTTCTTTGTGTTTATGCTCCGGAAATTCATAATTAATGCATGGGGCAGGGAAAAATCCTGGTTTTCAGCCAGCTGGCTTGCCAAGTGGCCCCGAGAGTATAGGAAAATCCCCGGTATTTCCGGATGAGTTTTAGACCCTCGATTTTTGATTGGGATGGCCACCGTTGGCCTTGACAGGGTTTAGACCACGTTTTCAATTTTGGGGCATGGAGGAGGCCCCGGATTGGCAATCCGACCTCGCCTCGTCGTCCGGAACGGCGAAATTACCCTAGGGGACAAGTTCCACGGCGAGTTTTCCCAGGGGATCAATCACTTACCCCTCACTAGGAGGTATTCAGCATCCACCTCCATGCCAATTGACTACAAGTGTGTAGTAAACGACCTACTTTGGCGTTTCTTGGAGAGGGGGTGGTCTTCTGCCCACGAAACTTGGTCCCCTAGGTAATGGGGATGTTCCGGGTCCATTGGCGGAGCCAGTTCTGCCCGAGAGTGGGGTCCGGCCCGCCCCTCGGCCCCCAGCTTGGATTAGCCTGCAAGAATAAGATACTTGGGGTTCACCCTGAGGCCCTGGTAGAAGATTGAAGTGACAATAGGAGCACTAGGACTGCTAGGTGGTATACATGTGACCACGGAGAAGAAAAGCTAGCTCCACTGCTCAGTAGGACGTTACCGACCCGGTGGCCTCCGAAAGGGGGTTGGCTCGGAAGCTCGTCTCATGCCTCTGCTTGTGCTTCTATTGTTTGCATTTTCTCTCTTGCGTGTGCAGCGTCATGTTGCATATCCTGCCAAGATTTCACCTTTTTTCGAGACCCGGATTTTTATCTGTGTTTTTTTTTGTGTTTATGCTCCGGAAATTCATAATTAATGCATGGGGCGGGGAAAAATCCTGATTTTCAGCCAGCTGGCTTGCCAAGTGGCCATGAGCGCATGTGAGGAAAATCCCCGGTATTTTTCGAGGCGAGCTTTAGACCCTCGATTTTTAATGGGATGGCCACCGCTGGCCCGGCGGTGGTTTAGACCACGCTTTGATTTTGGAGCATGGAGGAGGCCCCGGATTGGCGATCCGACCTCTCCACATCGTCTGGAACGCCGAAATTACCCTAGAGGACAAGTTCCACTACCAGTTTTCCCAGGGGATCAATCACTTACCCCCCACTAGGAGGTATTCAGCATCCACCTCCATGCCAATTGACTACAAGTGTGTAGTAAACGACCTACTTTGGCGTTTCTTGGAGAGGGGGTGGTCTTCTGCCCACGAAACTTGGTCTCCTAGGTAATGGGGATGTTCCGGGTCCATTGGCAGAGCCAGTTCTTAGTTCCGGAGTGGGGGTCCAGTCCTCAGCCCCCAGCTTGGACTAGCCTGCGAGAACAAGATACTTGGGGTCACCCTGAGGCCCTGGTAGAAGATCGAAGTGAGAATAGCAAAAGACTAGGACTGCTAGGTGGTATACATGTGACCACGGAGAAGCAAAGCTAGCTCCACCGCCCGGGGGACGCTACCGACCCAGGTGGCCTCCCGGAAGGGTTGGCTCGGAAGCTCGCCTCATGCCTCCGCTTGTGCTTCTATTGCCGCAGCATTTTTTTCTTGCGTGTGCAGCGTCATGCTGCACATCCTGCCAAGATTTCACCTTTTTTCGAGACCCGAATTTTTATCTGTGCTTTTCTTTGTGTTTATGATCCGGAAATTCATGATTAATGCATGGGGCGGGAAAAAATCATGGTTTTCAGCCAGCCTGGCTTGCCAAGTGGCCCCGAGCGCATGAGGGGAAAATCCCCGTATTTTTGGGTGAGCTTTAGACCCTCGATTTTTTGATTGGGATGGCCACCGCTGGCCCCGACAGGGTTTAGACCACGTTTTTATTTTGGGGCATGGAGGAGGCCCCTGATTGGCGATCCGACCTCTCCATGTCATCCGGAATGCCGAAATTACCCTAGGGGACAAGTTCCACGGCCCTCTTGATCGAGGGAGCATCCCAGACAAATCCTACCAAACCCTAGGGTTTGGTAGGGTTTACATCTCGAAAGGCCAAGATCGGAGACTAACACATCCAAACTTTGCATGGAGTTCTCTCGTATGCCTGGGGACCATGCCCGGAGATGGGGTCAAATCCCCCTGCAAGAAGATGCTTTTCGCACTCCCCTTCACCGGAAAGGGGCTTGTGAAGGGGAGTCTCCCAAGGTATCTTTGACCGAAATTTGGCTCTGTCTCCCGAAGCCATGAGGGTAATCCAAACAGGTATTCCACGCCGATCCTCGGCCCTCCGGGTCATCTGAGCATCCCTGCAATGTAAACCCTATCAAACCTAGGCTCCAACGTGCTCAAACGCGCCAAGGTGGCTCAAACATGCCACGGGCTCCAACATGCCACATAGGCTCCAACATGCCATGTGGGCTCCAACATGCCAAGGTGGCTCAAACATGCCACCTAGGCTCAAACATGCCAAGGTGGCTCCCACATGCCAAGTTGGCACCTAGGCTCGTGCATGCCACCTAGGCATGTGTGTTTAGCAAAGGTGCACCTAGCTATCCGAGAAAAACGATCACATTTTGGCCTCCTCAAACGTTTTTGATTTACCCTCCTCCCAAAGGTCGCAATTAGAAGTCAAGAACACATTTTGTAGTAGCAATTTTTTTGGAATGATTCGGGATCGCCAATAGATCCAAACTCATTATTTCAGGTTGCCATGGCTCCGCATACATGTTTGAAAAAGGTACACCAGTGTCCCAAGTGCAATCGACCCGCGTTTTGGCCTCCATAACGTAAACCCTACAATAACCCGGGCAAGGCAATGGTTTACGCTTTGGGAGGCCATACCCTAGCCAGATTGGACCAGGATCTTGCACAATGTCATGAGGTAGTGGGAGGGCGTTGACGCCAGAAGATGGAGCCCTAAAACCTTCCAGAAGCAGTTCGACCCAAAATGTCCTCTCTGGAAGGTCCCTGGCCACGGATGGGCAACTCTCCCACCCCGGAACTATGATCTGACTCTGCCAACGAACTCGAAACATCGACATTACCCAGGAGACCAAGTTTCGTGGGCAGAAGACCACCCCTGCTCCAGGAAGCGCCAAAGTAGCTCATGTCCAACACGTTCATAGTGAATTGGCCTTAGCGAAGGGTGCAGAATACTGCCATGTAGAGGGTTCATGCTTCTTTTGCTGCAAAAAATGACCGTGTAACTTGGTCCCTAGGGTAATTTCGCTGTTTCGGACGATATGGCGAAGTCAAATCTCCATTCCGGAGCCTTTGTACTGCCCAAACGACAAAGCACGTGGCTTTCTACATGGTCAATCAAGTAGACACTTTGCGGTTTGATATGTTCTCTGGACATATCTTGAATTTTTTTGATACTTGAAGAGTGGATTCAAAGGTCGGATGGGAAACTGGGCTCCGGGAAGGGAGGCATTGGCATTTGCCCTCCCGGAGGAGCACTAGTAGGAAAGCCTGCCTCGGTAACCTTTGTGATGTCCGTCTCCTGGGGTCTGGCCACCTAGGCTCCAACGTGCCACCTAGGCTCCAACATCCACCTAGGCTCCAACATGCCACCTAGGCTCAAGTGTGCCAAGGTGGCTCAAATATGCCACCTAGGCTCCAACATGCCACGAGGGGCTCCAACATGCCACCTAGGCTCCAACATGCCACCTAGCATGCCACCTAGCCTCCAACATGCCCTGCCACATAGGCTCCAACATGCCAAGTTGGCTCCAATGTGCCACCTAAGCTCAAGCATGCAAGGTGGCTCAAATATGCCACCTAGGCTCCAACATGCCACCAAGGCTTTAACATGCCACGTAGGCTCCAACATGCCACCTAGGCTCCAACATGCCTCGTGAGCTCTAGCATGCCACCTAGGCTCCAACGTGCCACCTAGGCTCCAACATGCCAAGGTGGCTCCAACATGCCACCTAGGCTCAAGCGTGCCAAGGTGGCTCAAACATGCCACCTAGGCTCTAACATGCCACGTAGGCTCCAACATGCCATCTAGGCTCCAACTTGCCAACTACGCTCCAACATGCCACGTGGGCTCCAACATGCCACCTAGCATGCCACCAAGGCTCCAACATGCCACCAAGGCTTCAACATGCCACGTAGGCTCCAACATGCCACCTAGGCTCCAACATGCCTCGTGAGCTCTAGCATGCCACCTAGGCTCCAACGTGCCACCTAGGCTCCAACATGCCAAGGTGGCTCCAACATGCCACCTAGGCTCAAACATGCCACCGGGCTCCAACATGCCATGTAGGCTCCAACATGCCAACTAGGCTCCAACATGCCACCTACGCCCCCGACATGCCACGTGGGCTCCAACATGCCACCTAGCATGCCACATAGGCTCCAACATTGCCACCTAGGCTCCAACATGCCACCGAGGCTCCAACATGCCAAGTTGGCCCAACGTGCCACCTAGGCTCCAACATGCCAAGGTGGCTCACAACATGCCACCTAGGGTTTGAAATATGCCAAGTTGGCTCAAACATGCCACCTAGGCTCCAACATGCCACCGGTGGCTCAACATGCCACCTAGACTCAAACATGCCAAGGTGGCTCAAACATGCCACCTAGGCTCCAACATGACAAGGTGGCTCAAACATGCCACCTAAGCTTCAACATGCCACCTAGGCTCCAACATGCCAAGGTTGGCTTCAACATGCCAAGTTGGCTTCAACATGCCACCTAGGCTCCAACATGCCATGTCACCACTTGGAGTGCCTAGGTGGCATGCCTGAGCCACCTTGGCATGTTGAAGCCTAGGTGGCATGTTGGAGCCCGCGTGGGATGTTGGAGCCTAGGTGGCGTGTAACATGTTGGAGCATGCGTGGCATGTTTGAGCCACCTTAGCATGTTGGAGCCCACATGGCATGTTGGAGTCCACGTGGCATGTTTGAGCCACCTTGGCATGTTGGAGCCTAGGTGGCATGTTGGAGCCAACTTGGCATGTTTGAACCACCTTGTGATGCCTGAGCCACCTTGGCATGTTGGAGCATAGGTGGCATGTTGGAGCCCAAGTGGCATGTTTAAAAGGTGGCATGTTGGAGTCTAGGTGGCATGTTGGAGCCCATGTGGCATGTTTGAGACACCTTGGCATGTTTGAGCCCACGTTGCATGTTTGAGCCAACGAGGTGGCATGTTGGAGCCCATGTGGAATGTTTGAGCCAAAGGCATGTTGGAGTCTAGGTGGCATGTTGGAGCCCACGTGGCATGTTTGAGACACCTTGGTATGCTTGAGCCTAGGTGGCATGTTTGAGCCACCTTGGCATGTTGGACCCTAGGTGGCATGTTTGAGCCACCTCGTCATGTTGGAGCCCACATGGAATGTTTGAGCCAACTAAGTGGCATGTTGCGGCCATGTGGCATGTTTGAGCCACCTTGGCATGTTGGAGCCTAGGTGGCATGTTTGAGCCACCTTGGAATGTTGGAGCCTAGGTGGCATGTTGGAGCCCGCGTGGCATTTTGAAGCCTAGGTGGCATGCTTGAGCCACCTTGGCATGTTTGACCCTATGTGGCATGTTGGAGCCTAGGTGGCATGTTTCAGCCACCTTGGCATGTGGAGCCTAGGTGGCATGGTAGAGCCCACGTGGCATGCGCGAACCACCTTGGCATGTTGGAGCCCGCATGGCATGTTAGATCCTGCATGGCATGTTAGAGCCCACATGACATGCTGGAGCCAAACAGCTGGCATGAATCATGATGGATCCTAGGGGCACAACGTTTGAACCATAAAAATGAACATATGAATTAAACCATTAAAAAAATATTTCATATAACCAAGATGGACGACTAAGATCTTGATCCCCATCCTATTATATTATTGGCCCTTAGAACGACGGCTGTGATTCACGATGATATCAACGGCCAGGATATTGATCCGGGTCCTCTCCTTTCATTGGCTCTAGCAGGCCTGGGATTAATGGCCCCAGATTTTTCATTTCCCTCCATTATGGCGATGGTGGGGCTTCTTTGCTGCGCCTGTATTTTTCATTCCCTCCCTTAGCTATGACGATGCTCGAGCTCCTTCCTGTTATGGCTTGCGACTTCCATTATGGTTCCGGTTATGGTTTGTTATGGTGAGGAGGAGCAGAGGGTTATGATCCTGCTGCCGTAGAAAGATCTCGCCGATCCGGCATTTTTCTATAGCGGATCTTTCTTTCAAAGATCTTTCGCCAAATCCATAGCAAAGATCTCGCCCGATCCGCATCGCTCAGAAGCGGATCTTTCTTTCAAGATCTTTCGCCGGATCCAGTAGCGACATCTCGGCCCAGATCCGTAGTAGGCGCTTTTGTAGGTTACATGCAAAGCAAGGGAGAAATAATCAGTCCGCTTTGTTTGAACTCTATTTGCTGCTTTCTACTTCGGTGAAATGAAAGCTGCTATTTTGTTTCTCAGATTTCTCTTTTTTCTTCATATTTTGCTTTCCCAGATTTTCTCCTTTAGGAATTGCTGCTGGTGCTCGTGTTTTTGCCTTGACTTGATGATATGCTGCTTTCCTACCAAAGCAGTAGTTTTTCTCCCTTCAAAACCTTCACTATTTGTACATGCATCTTATTTCCAGTTTATGGCATCTTATTTTGTTGATACAGCTGTTAAGCTATGATATGATTAATGGAAATAAAATCATTCATTTCTTCAACTTCAGTTGTACAGTTTATGGTTTATTGTCTAAATTTTGTGTGTTCATCATTTCCATCCAATCTCATGGTTGTAATGACACATTTATTTGCTGACAATGATCTATCAATCAAAAGATAAAACAAAAGATAAAATAAAATAACTTTGATAGGGAAGCACTTACAATTAATGATTCAAACCAAACGACAATAAATTACAATGCCAAACGACAATAAACTACAATATGATCCTATTGTTTTTTAATTGTGGTATATATTAGTTTTTTATTTGAATGTATGCCACGTGCCAATATATGATTAGTTAGAAGTTATATTAGAAACAACACCTTGTTTTTTCTATATGTGCTAATAATGTTTTTATTTGAAAAAGTAAGCCACGTGTCGATACTTGATTAGTTAAAATACCATTTTATTATTTATAAAATATGCCACGCCACAATATTTCATTAGTTAAAGGCAATTGAAAACAACACCTTGTTTTTTTCTATATGTTATTATAATAATTTTTTACATGTCCGTAATTTAGAAAAACAATACTTAATAGCATAAAAAACAACATCAAGATTTCAAAACACACGTGGTACTTTTGTTAAATAACATGTAACTATTTTTAAAAACAATCTTACTTTCATGTTGTAATTTAGCTTTCCACATATGGTAATATGAAGACCTACATATGTAATTTTGAAGATAAACAACGATGGTTCTATTAAAAACAACAAAGAATGAAAAAAAAAAAAAACACGCTGATAAAAAATCACAAAAACCATGTCAATTTTTTTTCTACGCTGCGGGATTTTTTCTCCCAAAACCACTTGCCTCTTTGTGCAAATCCGGATAAACAGGCCACGTGGACTTTTGGGGCCATTTTGGTGTTGTTTTTGGCATAAAACAACACTTCCGTACAACTAAAAAACAACTGTGGACCAAAATTCGGGGTCAGTGTGTAACATGGTAGATCAGTCTTAGCAGCCTTATAGATCCTAAGATCACCAGCCTTAATTAATGAACCTGACCATGTATGTTTAGGTAAATAGAATAGATATTATTCAGTATTTCAGTTCTTTGATGATGATGATGTTCCATTCTATGCTCACTCCTGTGTATTGGAAGGGGGGTAGAGGCCTTGAAATATTCAGTAGTAGATGCATCTAGATAGCCTCATTAAACCCCAATTATTGCGGCCCATGTACAAAGAGCCCGCCTGGTTGTGAGTGGCGGGGCTAGACCGGTGGAATAAGGGGGACTTGTCCCATCACTGACTGATCCCTATGGTATGTAAAGCCTACCAGAGATCTTTGCGGGCTAGGCTTAATGGTTTGCCACTGCGTGTGGGCAAGGCATGAGCTCAACACCTCTTGGGTAATGCATCACCTTCAATGAGGGACAAATCGAAGACGGGCAGTGACCCTCTAGCCGCTTGTGATGGGCATGCATGCCTCTGGAGAGGGTAATGCCCCTCCTGTCTCATTGGGGCTGGGGAGATGAAACTCAGTAGTAGTCCCTTTGGCTATGCACCCGGCAGGCTACGGTCTAGTCCCTAGACTCTTCAACCTACTCTGCAAAGTGTACACCGGGAGGGGCGGATGGAGCGGACTACCCAACAGCCATGTTCCTATGCCAACCCAATCCACTCTTATGAATTCTGTCTACAATGACTTCTGGAGACTGAAACCGTTAATGAGATTATTATTATTATGTTTACTAAATTTGTGTTTTTTGTACATCCACCTCTATAAAATTAGGTACTCATGTCTCAATTCTGCTATTTTCACGTGCTTAACTCCAAAAAACCAAAGTCGTGTGCAAAGAATACCCCAAAAATAGGCCAAAAAAAAAAACTGATACTCCTGAAACTTTAAACCTCTCTTAAAAAAGCCCAATTTTTGAAGTGACATGCTTTTTCTAAAGGAATCTTTCAAACGGGAGTGCTGCAACACTCCCGTTTAATTTGCAACCTTGTTTTTGTGAAGTGGATCCTCTCTCTGAGTCAGATGATGATGATGAATTTGATGAAAAACAAATCCAGCCTAATCAGGTCTTCTATTGTTCTGGGCCTTTTTGGGTTTGGTTATTGGTTTTTGTTAGATTATATACTGAACTAAACCTTTAGATTGATAGTTTTGGATATGTGTCACTCTGTCTGGTTATACTGTAGTTCAGAGTGTGTATGGCTGACCTTGCATTTATGGTTACCATTTTTTTCTGGATCAGATGCATAAATAAGTGGCAACCACCTGATATTCTATACCTGATTTTCTCTGTTACATAGTACTTTGTTTTATCCTTTGGTGTAGTTGCTAGTTTAGACCATCTAGGTTTGCTATTGCTCTATTCACCCTGTTTACATGTTACTTGCATTTTGGTCATTTTAAGCACATATTCTAGAATGGGACTCGCAAGAAACCAACAAACCGCCTAGATAGATAGGCTTCTCATTCATCTCAAAGATTTTCTACAATGGTGGGATAAGGGGTAGCCGCACACATGCGAACTACCCACGAAAAATAAAGGGAAAATCCAATTATATCATTTGGACCCCAAAAAAAATACAATGCTAATAGATGAGTGGCTGATGTACCTGCCGAAAGCTTATCACCGGGATTAAAAAACCCCGCCCTTTCGGGTTTTCGAGGAAAAACCTAGTGATAAGCCTTCTCTCGCAAGGGGCTTAGACAAACGTAAGGCATAGAAACGCCCCAAAACCCCGCATGGAGAAGTCAAAACAGATGCCGCCGCCAACCCGCAGACACGCACATCACCAACACAACAAACGCGACAACACAAACATACTAGAGAATAGCATCACCCGGGGTGGAAAAAGCATCACCCAAATGGGTGGAAGAAAAACATGATAAAATGTAAACTTGTGCACAATACAATAAACAAAGAAGGAGGGAGGTTAGGTTCAAAGAGAATAAGGTATCACTGAGAGAAGAGGAAGCGCCGATGAGACGTGGATGCGTAAACGCTGAAAATAGCGAACTCCCAACCAAAACGGGCATCAAGCCCGCCATGCATGCAAGACATGCATGCTCGTCCCCATTCTAGAATGGCGATCCGATGTCTCGGATCGATGCGATAGTTATTTAAGTGCATTGAAATATGTAGTTCGAAATGGGGTTGTTGTAATGTTGCACTAGCCTCATTGTTGTCTCATAGAAAGCTAGGTTGCTTGGCCTGTTGTTCAATTTAGCAGATTGATGCTGATACAACTCTCCCCGCTTTTTGGTCCTACCATGAACTGTGGTTGTATTCTCAGGGCATCATTGATCGCCTCATTGTAACCTCTAGACCTGAGCCTTTGCCTCTATTTTATGTTTCTTACCCCTTTATGTGGATCTGTTCCAACCCTATCAGTCTCGTTTAGGCAGAAATACCCTCGAGTTGGAAAATTTTTATTTAATAGGAATACCTGATAAACATTTAATAGTGGTAGAGATGAATGAGCATCTTTTTGACTAAAGGCCAGAAGTTTCTTCTTAAAAACAATTCGCTAACATTTCCTTGTAATGCATACTATCTAAGATTGTTATATCATTGATTGAATGGATTTATTTGGGTTCAACTCCCAAACTACTTTATTAAAGCATGGTTTTAAGTGAAAAAATAATTGTGAGTAGAACAATCGAAAAAACAATGACCATGTGAAATTTTTTGTTATCTATGGTTATTTGCTGTTGTTTTTGTTTTTTTGCTAGTGTAGTTTTTCAATGGTTTTCTTTAGAACTATGTGTCCTTATTTGAGAAAGACTACATTTGAAAACAACTATTTTAAAAAACCACAAGTGGATGTTATGTTAAGCCACATATTATTTTTTAGTGAAAACAACACTTGGAAAACTATTATTTTAAAAAATCACACGTGGATGTTATATTAAGACACATTATTTTTTAGTAAAAACAACATTTGAAAACTACTATCCATGTGTATATTTTGTAAACCACATGTTATTTTTTTAGTAAAAACAACACTTAAAACAACTTTTATTCTAAAAAATGACACATGGATATTCTGTTAAACCACATATTGTTTTCTAAAAACAACACTTCAAAACAATACATCGAATTTTTTTAAAAGACTGTCAATTTCCTATGCATAGACTTTTTGGATAAAAACTACACGTTGTTTCTAGCATTTTCGGAACAAAACAATGGGTACTGTTTAAGTGTTGTTTTTTTGAAAAAAAGATACTAAAAAACTACACGTTGAGCAAATTTTGGGGTTATAGTAGCTGGCACTTTTTTTGCCCACCCTTTCATGCTTCTACCCTCTTAGCAGAAAGATTACTTCTTAACAGAGCTTTTTTCTATGTATAATGTGTCAAATGCTACTTGTTCAGACATATGAAAAATTTACATCCTTCTGAACATCTACTCTTTGTTATGCCTGCTAGGTGCTGTATGATAGTGGTGCAAGAAAGTTAGCAGCATGTTCATTACCAGCAATAGGATGTTTTCCATCACAGATTATGCTATATGGTAAAGGAAACCTGGCATGCGTGAGTACATTGAACCAAGATGCCCAAGTATTAAACGCAAGATTAAAACGCAGCACAGAATATATGAAATGGTGGAGCCTATCTGAAATGAAACTGACAGTTTTAGACTTATACAACACAACTTTGGATGCTTCACAAAATCCTTCCAAATACGGTGAGTAGCTCATACCTGGTATGGTCAGAAGATTTAGATTAGGGCGCAAGATTAAAACGCAGCACAGAAGACATGAAATGGTGGAGCCTATCTGGAATGAAACTGGCAGTTTTAGACTTATACAGCACAACTTTGGATGCGTCACAAAATCCTTCCAAATATTTTTAGACTTATACAGCACAGCTTTGGATGCTTCACAAAATCCTTCCAAATATGGTGAGTAGCTCATACCTGGTATGGTCAGAAGATTTAGATTAGGGCTGAAGCTTTGCCGCTTGTTCTTTGCAGGTTTCTCAGTAGGACCAACTGGCTGTTGCGGATCAAGAAGATATGAAGCTGCCATCTATTGTAACCTTTTGACACCTGCTTGCCCCATAGCCGGAACTTATGTGTATTGGGAAGAGAATTTGCATAGCCAGCAAGAGCATGTTCACTCTTGTTTCCCTTAGCAATCTGCCATAGCCACTAGTTTCGAAAGGAGAGCCTTTCTCTTGTCGCTCTGCACAGCATCAGAAATGGAGGCCAATAGAAACCCTAAATAAAAGGGTTCTATGGTTGAATGGTACATATAAAAAAAGCATTGTGGTCCAGCCTGTGTGACAGATAGATAACTTTAATCATGGCCATACAATTCTATCTCTCATCAAAAATCAAAGGCCAAAAAATGGAGCACTCTAGAAATACTATTTTGTACACCTAGTTGAATACGGCAACAAAATCATAGAAAAACCTTAATAAATATCGTACAAAAACACAAAAGAAACCCCCTGTTATTATGCTAGATATTGGTCCCTTCTAACCTAAACCTAAAGGGTCATGTAAAAGGAACAAAAGGGGAAACCTTAAACCTTTTCCATTTTCGCATTTTGGCTTCCTTGAGGAATTCCGACCAAGCCAAGTTGCTAGTTCGCATTGCCAGGCATCGTCAAGCCGCATTTGCACAATAGATCTCCCAGAAGTAGCTATATTCAGGCCAAGCGAAGGCATGGACGCGATTCAAGGAGCTGGAGCAAGCCAGGGATCAGGTAACCTGTGATTCCGTTTTGCAAAGCGGACTTTATGCCAGGCAATGAGCTAGGATAACATGGTAGATCAGTCTTAGCAGCCTTATAGATCCTAAGATCACCAGCCTTAATTAATGAACCTGACCATGTATGTTTAGGTAAATAGAATAGATATTATTCAGTATTTCAGTTCTTTGATGATGATGATGTTCCATTCTATGCTCACTCCTGTGTATTGGAAGGGGGGTAGAGGCCTTCAAATATTCAGTAGTAGATGCATCTAGATAGCCTCATTAAACCCCAATTATTGCGGCCCATGTACAAAGAGCCCGCCTGGTTGTGAGTGGCGGGGCTAGACCGGTGGAATAAGGGGGACTTGTCCCATCACTGACTGATCCCTATGGTATGTAAAGCCTACCAGAGATCTTTGCGGGCTAGGCTTAATGGTTTGCCACTGCGTGTGGGCAAGGCATGAGCTCAACACCTCTTGGGTGATGCATCACCTTCAATGAGGGACAAATCGAAGACGGGCAGTGACCCTCTAGCCGCTTGTGATGGGCATGCATACCTCTGGAGAGGGTAATGCCCCTCCTGCCTCATTGGGGCTGGGGAGATGAAACTCAGTAGTAGTCCCTTTGGCTATGCACCCGGCAGGCTACGGTCTAGTCCCTAGACTCTTCAACCTACTTTGCAAAGTGTACACCGGGAGGGGCGGATGGAGCGGACTACCCAACAGCCATGTTCCTATGCCAACCCAATCCACTCTTATGAATTCTGTCTACAATGACTTCTGGAGACTGAAGCCGTTAGTCCATACCCTGGAGTCTAAGCCTTGGGTAGGATCTCCTATGTGATGATGGTATTGTTGATGTGTTTATACATGTATGTTATGGTACAGTTGCCTTTCGAGGTGACTTTGTTTGCATTTGATGTCATGTGCTTACGTTTACTTACGCTTCCACAGTTAGGACGGTCCCGAGGGAAGACGGGACAAATGACCCATCCATTCTTCCTCATCGATCTATTGCTAAAGGATTGGTGTCAGCTGGATGGCCTCTGTCAGCTTGGCTGCTAGGGGATGAACTCCACCTTCTAATGCGATTAGACCATCGTAGAAGAAGTAGGGGACGTCACAACAATTATGTTTATTTCCTCAAAACACAATCTACTTTGGTTGTTACTAGATCGCCTTCTCTTTATTCAAGTACTATGGCGTCCTATCTAACTTTAGTTCCAAGTCATCGATGGAGAGAATATTCCTCATAATATGCCGGATCGGTGACCATCAAATTCTTAAAGCCAAAAACTTCAAAAATGACTCAATGGTGCAAAAAAAGTCAATGGTCCACATTATTTCTTATTCACATTACATTTATTTAAAACAGAAACCATGGTTTCCATCTACCACAACAGCACAAACAGATCAATTCAAATTTACAAACACACCACACTATTCACATTGGCAACAACACCCCCATAAGATGCAGGAACTGGCACTCATGACACTCTCTGCTCGCCGCCTCATATGCCGCCACTATCATGACGACGCCTCACTGTTTCTAGCTCACGCAACTCCTTCATAAGCAGCCCCCTACATAGATTGAGATGTGAGCGAAGCATTCTCCTCTCGAAGATAACGGAATCTGTCTCACATCGCTCCACGACCTGCATGGGCCCTTAGGCACCCCACGAAAGTTCCAATGGTGCAAACCAGAGCAATGGTTGGTGCCACAAAAATTTAAAAAAATGCAAAACCCGTTGAAGCCGGCTATGGCATTTCAAAATAATTTCCTCAGATCAGAGAAATCCCATGTAATTCTTCCCCTATTTACATTCTGCAGTATGCTAGAAGGAATTGAATGTGATAGAAAATCATCGTATAAGTAAAGAGGGATAAGCTTTAAACGGTTGGCAAATATAAGCCTTTTGGGGTCAACAAAAATACAGAGGAGCGCAACCATAATAAATATCTGTGTCAGAAATAGCTCTGATCAAATCGGGAGCCCTTTTTGCCTGGAAATTGATACCTCAAGCTGCGGCTGTCGAATTTTTGCTTGAATCAATATCACACTTCCGGAGTTGTTTCGCAGATCAAGACCACAGAAGTATGACATGTTGTTTATGAAGAAACTTGGATTTTGGCAACATAGATCCATAGGTCGGCAAAAAATCCCCATGGTCAGCAAAAAATCCCCACCTAGGTCGGCTAGGTCGTTGGGTCTGCCCAACTATGCCTCCAAACTATGCCTCCAAACTGACACAAATTCATTGTTAACCAAGCATTGTATGATCAAATGTTGGACATCAGTGGTGGATACAACTGCATAGGCTCCCAAGAGACAAATTGTAGCTGAAATGGAGCTCTCACAATGAAGTAACATGAATCTTTGTACTACGATCCATTTTGAGCATGAATATTAAAAGAATAGCCAAGGCTTCCAAAGTTGTGGAAAGCACATGAATTACAAGTGACATGAAAAAAGCGTTTGGAAATTTACAAACAAATTTTTCAAAAAGGTCTCAACTTACATAGACTGCAGGAGCAGCAAAGACTCGAGTGCTTCAACTTGCAGCTGCAAGAAAGCCAAATAGCCAGCAGTCTCATGCAGCAGAAAGGGAATGCCCATCTTCTTCCCTCCCGGAATGACGCCCTGAAGTTTTTTCACTTTAAAATCAAACAATTTCTTCTTATTCTTTGTCTTAGATTCATCAAAACCTCTGCTCCTTAGCCTGCGTTTGAGAAAACGAGACAGAATGGTTTTTGGGTATGCGGCCTTTCGAAACTGCGGCCTCGGGCTTTTCCTTAACCCTGATCCTTTAAAAATCTTTGCACTGGGTTTTCTTAATTCCTCCTTGAGAGCTTTGCTCCAGCCAGAGCCCTCTGCGCAGAGTGCAAGCGCAGAATCTGCTGCATACTTTATGGCCTTGTAGCGCTGACTGATTCTCAGAAGCTCTGCAGTTCTGGTAGCCCGAACAAGAGCAGGCAGTAGATTAGCAAAATAATCCTCCATGGCCAAATCTGCAAACAGGTTCGTGAAGGCTGATGCTTGATTCTTCACAAATGAGCAGATGATTTTATATAGGGAGGAAAAAAACCAAAAGGAAGAAAGAATAAAGAGAAACCAGATCTTGTCAGGATCTTGCAAATCGAAAGGATAGGCCAGATGCAGTGAACTGTAGCTAATGAAGCCCACGAAAACACGAATCCACAAACCAATATACTCCAATGGTAGAAATGATGCCTTTTAGTTCAGAAGTGGGCCTTTAAAGTCCCATAATGTGCCAAAAGGCCCTTGATATCCTCCCATGCCTTTCCACCTCATCCCTTTTTCAACTTCAAGGTAGAAATCCATGTGGGGATCCTCCCATTGCTCCCTGCCTAACCCTACCAATTCTTGTGCAAATTGGTACCAATTGTTGTGCCAATTGTCTCCCCGATGGTTGCCAGTTGTACAGCTCATCATTCATTGGCCTAACTCAAACAACTTGTATCCAATAATTCTCAATTTGCGCACTCCTTTGCATGTGCGTTGCAGTTGAAACAACTGCATCTAGTTTAGATGCCATAGAGTATCGAGTTGCTCGCAGCCTCTATATGTGTTCTGATCTTCAAGAACATGTTCAAGGTGGGCCAACTGCGATGACTTCTAGGCATCCATTGATGGTGCAACTAGCACTGTATGGAGGACACTTATAGTAGGTAAGATAGTCATTACCTAATTTTCCATTCTCAGCCCGTGCCTTTGGCATTGGGAAATCTTCCCACAGGTCCACTCGTGCACTATTTTGTTCACTAGTGGTGTGTACTTTTGCAATCACAAATACAATGAACACAACTTTGCTTCCGTTTGCATGACGAAATCAATCCCAACCCTATTCTTACACAATTTTATTCATCCCATATAACAATAAATGAGATTGCAACTCCAGTAAGAATTAACTACTTTTACTACTAGCAGCATAGGAAATTTGACAAGAACATATGCCAAAGCTATCTTTCAACAAACTCATCACTTTCTTTGGAATGCAATGCTTCAACCTACTTCTATTATTGACAAAATGTTAAAGAGAGTCACATGCCCAATAACTATTGAAATAGTAAAAAAGTCATTGTGGCATTGAATAATCTACATTGCCTATGGTTACAACCTTGGCTTCTCGTCGGACTCTTGTGTGAGGCCGGAGAGTCCTTGTTTTTTGGTTATCATTATTAGTGCAATCCTGATAAAGTGTTGGTGTAGAACTGAAAACTAGTTATCAGTACTATTCCACCCATATAAGCCTAATAGGGTGATTATTGGTTTGCTTCAACTAATAACAAAAATATGTGGCCTCCATTGTACATCCTCGGCCATATATTTGACACATAACGCCTCGGCCCGGCCTTTGGCCCTAGCGGGCCTTGGCCTTGGCCTTGCATGCCAAATATATGGCCTCGGACGTATGACCTGGGTCACACATTTTCAATTATCAGTCTCGGCAAGACCGATAACCTTACCTCTAGGGATTTAGAAGGTATGTTCTAGCGCGGACACCTCGATTCGACGTGACTTCTTCCTTTTTAGCCTACCAATATGTGACATAAAATAGGTTTGCAAAGGGTTGGCTTTGTAAAATATTCCTCATTTTTCTTCAAGTCCTCATCTCTCACGAGGATAATGTGAATACCCCCGAAGATATTTCGATTACACATTAGACATTCGAATTGCAAATAACAAGTGTTCATGCACACAAATGACTAGGTGACTTTGAAAAATGTCTAGCACGTGAGCCTCATTTTCGAGTACCATTTGAGACAAGTGAAATAGAGACAAGTGAATAGTGTTTACGTAATTACCTATGATAGGTGTGTAGTAGACATGACATTGGTGCAAAATATACAACGTCTAGAATCTTAAGAGATACTATTGGTAAGTCTCTTCTATCAATGCGTCCAAGGATATAAATGTGCACATGCACATCCACATATACATAGTACTTTAAATGTTGGATGCTAAAAGTACAATCTATTGATGACGTCCAATCAAGACGCACATGCATATTAAAGGGAATGCAAACATGCACCGTACTTCAACATTCTAGCTTACATGGTATAGATATCATTGATATAAGATAAATGAAGCCCCAAATAAAACCAAAAAACAAATGAATAAAGATTAGAACATAGGTTATCACAACATATATAAGTGAGCTTCATTTTTTGTTTGATGTAATATTTCCGTCCCAAGAAAAAATTTGAGAGAAACACGCGTGCTTCTAAAAAATAAAAAAACAAAAACAAAAATAAAAATGATATGATGATACGACCCCTCTCTGGCCGCGATTCAAGCCGTCCGCAAGATTTGCATCTTCTGCTTGAATCATCAGGATATGGAATGGAGTGCCTTCTTCTCAGGCTAGAGTGCGTAGAATCCGACGTCTACTCCGGCGGCAACACATGTTTTCCGTAAAACAGATTCAACTTGCTAAACCTCTTATTAGCACAGGTATGAAAAAAATTGTAAGTTGCAGAATGTGATTTCCCCATTTCGTGCTTCATTTAATTCTGTCAATCGCATCCTCATCCTTGCACCTCTAGTTTAAGCTCGTCGTGTCTTTGACAAAATGCTGCGCCATTCTCTTCTGACATGGACTGCCATGATATTTGGCTATGTTGAGAGCAGGGAGGCTGAGTTAACATTGCGTTTCTTTAGACAGATGTAAGAAGAAGCTTTCTCGTTGGATGCTTTAACTTATATCGCTGCATTGAAAGCATGTGCCAGTTAATGCGAAAAAGGAAGCAAGCGAGCAAATGGATGGAAAGCTTGTGAAAATGGGTTGTCTCAGGATGGGCCGATTCAATATATGCCCCACTTCTTTGTGGACCCAAAAATTGTTTTTTCCTTCTGATCCAACTTTGCAATATGCCTGGACCCATAAACCCAGAGAGATACATTATCAGATTCTTTCTTTAGGATTGGGATCAGATATCCTTGTGTCACTGCACTCTTATATATGTACAAAAGCTGTGGCAGTTTAAATGATGCAAAAAAAATATACGGAGAGATGTCAATTCACAATGTGGTTTCATGCAATGCTATGATCTCAACCTATGCACAACATGGTCTAGGCAATGAAGCTTTTCAGGTGTTGAAGCTGCAAAGTTTGGTTCCAGATCCTTTCATAGGTCAGCTTCATGCATGTGGAGTCATTGGGGCATTACCAGCAGGCAAGTTGTATTATTTGTGCATTCTTAGTTTTGAAATTGGTATTGATGTTGTCATATGCACCCAGCCCTTCTTGATACGTCTGAAAATGTGGGAGTTTTCATGATGATCGAAAATATTCAAGAAGATGCATATCTGAAATGTAATTTCATGGAATGCTTTGATTCTTTGCATATGTCCAAAGATGGTCTTGGGAGACATCCGGATAATGTAACATGTATTGGAATAAATGATGCATATTAAAACTTTGCAACTCTAGCAGAAGGTAAAATGATCCATTCCTACATTGTTACAAGTATTGCAGTGTTGATGACGCATGTCAAATATTCTGCAGTATGAAGAGGCCTGACTTAATATCATGGAATGCCATGGTCATGTCATATTCACAACGTGGTCTGAAAAAAGAGGCGCTTTGGTGCTTTCATGCACTACAGACTGAAGGCTTAGAGCAAGATAACTTTTATTGGTGCCCTTGATGCCTGTGCTAATCTTGCGAGACTTGGTCAAGGCAAATTAGGCCATTCATGCATTTCGGATCGAGGGTATGAAGTGGATTGCTATGTTGGTACTGCCATCATTAACATGTATAACAAGCGTGGACATCTTGAACGTGCATTTGGAGTCTTTCAAAAGATAACTGAGCAAAATGTGGTATCTTGGACGGTCATAATTTTAGCACTCTCTAACCATGGTAAAGTTAATGAAGCTCTTGACTTTTTCTTCAAATGCAAGAAATTGGCGTAGAACCAAATGCAATTTCGCTTAATACTACTCTTTATTCATGCGGCCATCTTTGGACTTATGAAGGTTGTCATGTCTTTGTATCGAGAAAAATGATGATATAACATCATTCCTCGCGGAGCATATAGAATGCATGCCGGATCTCCTTAGCGGGGTATGGGTGTGTCCGATGAGGGGAGGATTTTATTTCAAGCTCCTTTTGAAGCCAATACCGTGACATTGATTACTATGGTCAGCACATATAGGAACTATTCGGAGGTAGAGTGAGGTCAGTGTGTATTGTATGTCATATGGACAAGGGGAGATTTTGTTTTCCAACTTCATGCATCATCGTAACATATCATTGGATGTGCTATCCGGACTTAAACCGATTGCTTGCGTCATGATGATGGAACTCCAATGTTTAGAAATATATATCAACTAAGGTTCATGCCACGTAAAATTGTAATTGGTCTTAAAGAAATCCTAACCATTGTTGGTATCCGACGGTCACCTGTAGAGGACCCCGGGTCAATTAATGTCTCACAATTTGCTTATAGTCGTGAGTCTTTATTGAATCAAGGAAAGGAGCAAAGCGCATTTTATCTTTGATGTGCTTATTGGAATGTTTGAAGAAAGGGAGCAAGCATGTTTATGTTGAAGAAGGAAACAATAGATTGTGCCGATCTGGGCCAATTTGAGAGATTCTTGATTTGCAGAATGATTGCTTGGTTGGGCAGCATAGGTTGTGGAGATTAACCAGAGAATATATGATACTACTTGATTTGTAAATGCAAAGATTGAAGAATAAAGTGTAGAAGACTGAGTAGACCCTCCATGTTGGTGTCTTGATTAGCACCAGAGAGTTAGTGCAAAGTGATATTAGAGGACAGATCATGGGTAATTGCAAGGTGGCTTGAGATACATATTTTAGGTTGGATGGTCAAGATTGAACGCATCTGATCGAGGCCGGCGAGAAAGAGCACACACCATGCGTGGCGAGATTGGACTCTCTTTTTGCTTTTCTACTTTTTTGTACTCTAGATTTGTTGCTTTTTATAATCTATATGAAGCCTATTGTCCGTAAATATATTGACAAAATCTTTGGCAGAGTTCTCCAAGTTGTGGACATGGCAATTCTTGATAGTTCATGATAGTCGACGACAATCGACATCTGAGTAGTAATTGGTTACACGCCCCCGGGCTTCCGGAGTAGCCTCGCCATTGGAATTTTCGATTTTGAAACCAATTTGTGGAGGCTAGTGGGGAAATTACAATAGGGGCGTAGCTGTGGCACGTGAGGTCTCCCTTCCCTTTCTAGCGTCAAATCCATAACTACATTGTTGTAGGTAAATTTGTTTTCACTTTTTATTTGAATCTACCCGCTTTTCCTCGGCGGAAGGCACAGGGACCGTGAAGATGGCTAGGGGCGTAATGGCGAATGGCAATGCCAATAGCGGAACAAAATATAAAGAATGGATTGTTTATTCCACAGACACCCAGGAGGACTTTACTCCCACAGGGACTCTCACCTTTTGTAGAGTCCCACGACTTAGCCTTTTGCTACCCTTCAGAATTGAATCACCCAAAAATTCTTTTGGTTATTTCTCGATCACTTTCGGCCAAGATTTTTAATTATAAGACATGCCAAGATTTTTTAATTATAAGACATGTGAAAAAAATTAGGGGAAAATGCTTTTCAAAGCAAGATTGAGAAAGAAGAAAAGGATATATTATTAAGGCACTCAACCTTACACCACTCCTCAAAATAGAATAGAATAGAATAGTTTTTTTAACACAAAAATGATTACGAGAAAAGCAAAGACTCAACACAAAAATGATTACGAGAAAATGATTAAGAGAATGATTTATGGTTCCATGGTTTGGTAACATATGTTCCAATGTCTTACCACGTTGTGCATATACCACCTATTCTCATATGGATAAAATCACTCAACTTCGGAATATAAGCCAACTTTTATTTCCAGTTCACAAAACTGTATAGTAGCCAGCCATTCATTCAAAGACATTAAATATAATATGCCAAGGAACACAAAATGGCTTTTGAATATTGAACAAACCCATGAATGACCTATATGGATCTTCCATCACATATAAACTACAATATATTGAGTGCGAAGAACCAAAAAGAGGGAAGCATAGATCTTTATAATGGAACAAAAGCATCACAAACAAAAAGCACCATTAACTTTTGGTGAATGGGTTGTCCTAACTTAAATGCTTGACTGGCCTTTGATTTAACGATGGTGCAAAAATACAAATAACTAGAAAGAAATGAGAAAATAAAAAATATCGCAGTGATCAAATGAGAAAAATAATGGGAATCCCATGATCGTTGACCATAGCTTCCATGTATCCTAAGAACACGGGAATACAAGGCAATAGTGCGGGCTCAAATCCCACATGTTCTCGAATTAATACATGATCAAAGCAGAATTTTAGCCTATAAATGATGGACTGGAAAAAAGAAATGTTCGCGGCGGCCTTGGCCGCCGCGATAAATTTCTTGTAATAACTAATGATGATACCAAAACATAAGCTCAATAGAACCTGCGATAATAAAAAAAAAATGTGCTCTGTTAGTTGCCTTCAAAACTGTGATGTAGATGGGCGATTGTTCATTTGTTTGTTACTTGGTGATCTTTTTATGTCCATGTCCTAGTTTGGTGCCTTTAATTTCTTGATGAATTTTGCGTGATAGAAAGCTGCTCAGGAACCACCAAACAACATGCCATAATTAGAAGCAAACCAATTGATCTACAGAATTAAATCATGCTTACATCTAAGCAATGATAGAAACAATGGGAGTAGGATATCATCATAATACAAATATTAGTAAAGATATGGAATGGTCAATGATTGCAAAACACCAAGGATGTTGGTGATATGGTCTGTGGGGTATGTGATAAAGGCTTGAAAATGTTGGGACCAATTGCATAACAATTTTCATGAAGGATTTGCCATTTGGTGTGTTGGTTACACTACAAAAATAAATCAGTATATTGACATCTGAACGTCGATGAACGACATCATGACATCGTTCAACGTCATCTATAACGACATCTGGACGTCCTTCAACGACGTCTAGACATGGAAATACCTGTCGCAACTGCGTCGTCCTTTAACGACGTCGTGACGTCGTTTAACGACATCGTGTACAGGTGGCAATGGCTATGCTAGCGCGGTCAGCATCTGCCGATGCCAATGCGGCGCCACACAATCAATGTCGTTTAACGACGTCATCCACGTGGCAATAGTTATGCCAGCACAGCCAACATCGTGTACGCCATGCGGATGCCAGCGTGGCGCCACGATGTCCACGTCGTTGAACGACGTGTCATACATGGCATTCACTTGCATACCACGTAATGCATAGTGGCAGTGATGCATCACTGGGACACGTGGCGTGCTACGTAAGCAACATCATTTGCTTAAATATATTAACAAAAAAAAAAAAACAAAAAAACATAAATGAGAAAAATTAATACATGTTAAAAAAATTTTAATTGAACCAGTAAACAAATATAAAATTAATACTACAAATCTAAATTAATCATAGAAAAAGTCAATTAATCATTGAAAAAAAAAATATCATAAGAAATTCCAAAAATTTATAATTTAGTATCAAAAATTTAAATCAATCATAAAAATTTCAATTGATCGTTTAAAAAGTCCTAAACATTCACAATTATCATGAGAAATTCCAGAAAATTAGAATTAACTATCAAAAAATAAAAACATTGAGTTCAAATTATTTTATAGAATACAATCTCCCCATTGTTTTTAAGCTAAATACATTAATCAATAAATTTACAAAGTAAACGGTGAGAGCCTGGACCCAGAACACCTAGTTCCCTTCACTCAAGATGGAGTCGACCATGCCCTTGCGCAAGTCTCCTCAAATTTTCTTTAACCTAAATAAAGCATTAAACATTTTATTAGCATATTAAAAATTAAATGCTTACCTCAAATACGTACGAGGTGCCAAAGTTGTTTTGCAAGAACAACGCATCTTGTTAGGAGTGTACATGCAAAACAACAAATTCAATGATTAGAAATATATTAATATAAATAAACTTAAAGGAAAAAAATTGAAAAACAAGGGGCGTGGAAGGGGATGTCTTTCAACAACGCCCCCTTCTTGGATGGCGAAGATAAATTAAGGACATCTCCAAATTGTGTTTAACCTAAATAAAGCATTGACAATAAAGTTCAAATTATTTCATAAGATATAGTCTCCCTAATTTATTTTTAAGCTACAGTTCAAATTATTTTGACGATAATTTTGAGTTCAAATTATAGGATATAGTCTTCCCAAATTTTTTAAACTAAATACATCAATTAATATATTCACAAGAATAAACGGTGAGCTTGGATCCGGAATACATAGTCCCCCTCCACTGAAGATGGAGTCGACCATGCCCTTGCCCAAGTCTCCCCAAATTTTGTTTAACCTAAAAAAAAGTTTGACATGGCAGAAATGGTGGCGTGCCACCGTGACATGTCAGCAAGCTATGAGGCCAACTTGGCCACGTCAGATATTTTAGACGTCGTTTAACGACAACATGTCGATGTGGCAGAATACGGCGGCATGTTAGCATGGTATGTCAGCAAGCCACGTAAGCATGGTCGACACGTCAGACGTCTTTCAACAACGTCATGTCGACATGGCAGAATACGGAGGCGTGCCAGCGTGGCACGTCAGTAAACTACGAGGCCGACTTGGCCACATCAGATATCATAGACGTCGTTTAACGACATCATGTCGACGTGGCAGAACACGACGACGTGCCAGCGTGGCATGTCAGCAAGCCACGAGGCTGACTTGGCCACGTTAGATATCATAGACGTCGTTTAACGACATCATGTCGATGTGGCAGAACACGATGGCGTGCCAGCGTGGCATGTCAGCAAGCCACGAGGCTGACTTGGCCACATCAGATATCCTAGACGTCGTTTAACGATGTCCCATCGACATGGAAGAATATGACGGCGTGCCAGCGTGGCATGTCAGCAAGCTACGCAAGCATAGTCGACATGTCAGATCCAAGCCTTGTCAGACGTCGTTTAACGACGGCAATGTCGTTGAACAATGTTGACGTTATTAGAGGACGTCTGGACGTTGCTTAACGACACTGTGACGTTTGTAATGTTAGTCCTATGAATTTCGGGTGTAACGGTATGGATTCAGAAACTGATGTTCTCAAGGGTTAGGCAAGATGATAACACTAGAAAGAGCCTCCCAATTGAACCTAATCCATTAAATGGTAGAAGCAACCCTCTATACATTAGCGTCTTGATAATCCTGCATAAGTAATGAGTTTAATATGTTATTGTGTCTCGTCGATGTTTGAGGAGTGTGTTTTAATATGCCAACATAGTGTTCATTAGCCAATGAAGAATGTTTAGCCCCTTCTGGTTCCGAGGCATGAAGGCAAATTTAAGACAAAAGTAAAATTCGAAAACCAAAGGCACACAAAAGAGAATAGATGAATAGACAAGACACACATAACCCATAACAAAAATCAATTAGATAGAATTCCCTTACATATATTTCAACAAGATATTTACATCATATTACATAGGTCTGCAATTCCATTTCCAGTTGCGCCTATAATTCCATTTCCCATTCCATATCCAATTCCAGAAAAGAGATAGGTGTAGGGTGGTCTAGGTTGAGGATGGTATATCCAGTGTGGAGGAGGGTAAGGATAAGTTGGATATGGCGAAAAAGATGGAGGATAAGGCATCATATTTCGAGAGGCACTTCCAAACGGGGGCAAATGTGCACGAGGAAAAGAACACCTAGTGCATAATGTATGGTTGAATAAAATATACCTGCAATTGCTACAAAAACTTTTAGTCTTAAGAACATAGTAGAGAGTAGCACATTCCCAAAAATCTAACACATGATTTCTATCCTTATCTAGGATGTCAAAGTAGCCCATGACTTGGTCTCGCAGGTCTGGTCTCAACACCTTGTAGAGTTCAGAACGGCTGATATAGCCATCGCCATTCTGGTCCGTTTTTTTAAACAAATTGATGCCTTGGGTCCTTTCCGACTCTAGAAGAGTGTGGTAGAAGGCAAAGGCCCTATTGTGAAGAGAAATCATATCTTCGCTCATTGCCATGACAAAGAGGCTATCTTCTCACAGGTTTCTTGTGCTCTGGCAAGAACTTGTTACCAATGCTCACTCTTTGCAACTCTGTACAAGTAAAATAGCCAAGGTCAATCATCATAATGTTTCCGTGTTGACATGGTCAAGATGTTGTACAAGTAAAATAGCCAATGTCAATCGTCATAATGTTTCCGTGTTGACATGGTCAAGATGTTGAACCAGCACGTTTTAGAATTTCAAGTTTTTACCACAAGATTGTGTCTGCACAAACCATATTAGAATACGTAATAATCGTCACTAGGAGAAACAATAGATCAACAGTTTCCTTAGAGAGGACAAAACTAGATGCGAAACTGGGGCCCGCGAAAATGTTGCCAGTATTTTTGGAACGCAAGTTCTGAATTCATCGATGTTGCCTTGTCAGAGGAAACCCCTTGTTTCGAGGTTTTGCTCATGAAATGATTCTCCTGACGGCTGATCAACGGGTCATCATGAAAATATGTGAAGGATAAAGAACTGTGCATTGTAAACGAATCTCTGTTTCAGCAGCATTTTGGGTCAAAACAAGCCATGGCAATAAATTAGTCAAGCAGAATGACTTGCAAGCAAGCTAAGGGATATGTGACATATTCAACATTTATTTATAGCAGCATGGAAATCTTACAGTGTATGTAAAGAATTGTGAATAAATAGTTATTGTAAATGAATATATCTATCTAAATTCAGCAGCATATAGGGCATCTAATGAGGCCATTTTCATTACAGTCAGGCCATCTAGAGATCACACCTCCTTCTGAAACAAGTTTGCAGCTTCCACTGCACTCCAAACAAGGGATGAATCTGAGGCCTCCACATCCATCACATATCTTAAAAGGGTCTTCTTTAGGAATGCCCTCTAAGAGCTTTACTAGCTTGCCTTCTTCATGTAGTTTGGCAACCTCTTCTGATCCTCCAATGTATCTGCCCTTAATAAACAACCTAGGGACAGGAAGTGAAATGCCAAGGAGATCCTTCATTTCTTGCCTAAAATCTGAATGCATAGACACATCTCTTTCATCTACCGCCACGCGAAAACTGCGAAGAATTAGATGCATGTTATTGCAGTCATTGAATGTTTTCCTGATCCCTTGTAAGCTTGTTGTATAGAATACTACAAGATTCTCACCTCCAGGAGGACATCTCCACTCAAAACAATCCAAAAGGGTTGTTATGAATGAGTTTCTTTGCTTCAGAATCAATAGGGGATACCTTGGAAAAAGAAATCTTTTTAGCAGTACCACCACTAGCAGCATAGGCACCAGCAGCAGCAGCAGCAGCAGCAGGAACATTATTTCTGTCTGAAAATCCATCTTTGAAGGACCATAAATTTTCCCAAAAGCCGGTGTCATATATCTTATTTCCTTTCATGGCAGACCCAGCTCCTACAAGGAAATGCTTATCAGAACGTGTTTGCCTGCTCATAAGAGGGGTGCCCTCATTAGATGTGCTCCAGGATGTAGAAGTGCTTAAATCAAAGCATGTTCTAGCATTCCAATCCTCCACAGTAACCTGTTTGAAAGCTTTTTCTATTGATGCTAGCAAATCAGGATCAAAAACTGGACTTCTAGCTTCTCTGTTGGCAGGAGTAGAACCTTTCCTAGGTGTGCAGAATTCCCTGTTATAAACATAAGAACTTTTCCTTGGAGATGGAGTGCACAACTTTTGTCTAGCAGAAGGTGAATCTGCTACAAAGTGTTTCAGCTTATTACCGGATTTTTCAGTCCTCCGGTGTTATGGGAGATTTTGGGCGGTGATTTTCTATATTTCTCAAAGGCATCAAGGGTTTAACCTCGGAGGCATCTCTGCAGAATATATTACCAATCTTAGAAGAAAGATTATGCCTCGAGGTGTTGCAATCTTGCCTCCTTTTTGCTTCCAACAGTGCCAATTCTCTTTTTTAACTTATTTGGAGAGTCATTTTCCTTGCCTCCCTTTCTTGACCTAGAACAAGCCTTTCCTCTTCTACTCACATAGTAACAATAAATTTCTTTCAACAGCTTGTCTAGTGCGGATGGGCTTATGCCATCCCCGGCAAATATTGAATCAATTTCTTCACTTTGCTGCATTCTTGTGAGGGGACAATGATCTGCTATATATGTTTTTTGCTCCATCGGGGCGATGCCCATTGTGGATCATTCAAGCAATCATCTTCTAACCCTTCCATTAGCTCCCAAATATTGATAACCTCGGGTTTAGAACAAACCTCTGCAATATCGGCCACGATTCTTTGGCAAAGCTTGCATCTGAAACTTCATCTGCGAGAAGCGAGTTGGAATAATACCACTTTCTTGATTAATGCGTAGCTTCTAAAATAGGCTTATTATTTACTTGCCCGCTCATCCCTTCTTCACAATTTGTTGTGCATGTTCCTTTGTTAATCGCCAGATAGTTCTCATCGGACTCGTCATCCGGTGAATCCCAATTCGAAAACCCATATGTGGTCAATGTTAGGGCCACAAAATGATGGCGATGTTTGCGTTTGTGTAGGGAAATCAAATGAAAAATTGCATTCTCCTTTTCCTGTGTGAAAGTGGAAGCCTTTTGATCATGCACAACCCATCTCTCCCTTGTCTTCAAAATGCAGGTTCACACAGAGTACATGGAAAAGAAAATCTGGCAAAAGGGAATGAAATTGTTAACAGAGGAAGTACAATCAAGTTAACTACAATTTTTCCAAGCTGTACCAATTAGCCTTAACTATAATCAATCTACATTAAAAAAATGGGTTCTTAAATGCCACTCATCCTAATCTGAAACAGTTAAAGAATCATGAAAATGCTTTAAACAATTAAAACCTGTTGAAGATAGTGATCTGGCATCCAACAGGGATGCAGATCTGGAAGTGCCAGCAGAGCAATCCGGGTGAAACGCCATCAGACATACCGCTTCATATTGTATCTGTACATTGCATATTTATGTACAGCCACGATGGGGGCTTTTCCCATCCTCGTTGAATAGATCATCTCCCAGTTTTCCTGATTATTAACAAAACCAAGGATACAGCTGTGTAATACCTCTTCAAACTGACAAGTGCTATCATAACTCAGACAATACAATCATTGCAAAGAGTTATCGACCAGAAGAGCATGAAATGAATAAGTGGTTGTCTTACAATTTTGTTCGGTTGTTGACGGAATCCTTGTTTTCCATTCTTATGGCCGATGTGATTAGGAACTATTCGAACCTCAAGTAGGTTGATCCGGAGAGCAGCGCGATCGTTAGGGCTATGGACGGGAAAATATTATGGTGATCAAGATCAGTGACCTCTCATTTCAGCTAGCAAAATTCTGTAAAGTTTTGAAAGAAACATGAACAATTGTACTATATTAACCACGATTCTATTAATTTGAAATTATTCCACGATTTTGAACCCATCGGCTGTGAGTTTCGGGGTTGTTAGTTTCAGGGTCCCCATGTGTCAGTTTCAGGGTTGTCAGTTTCGGGGTTGTCAGTTTCAGGGTTCTCACCTAGTTCTAATTTTTTGTTTCCCCCAGAGTGTTAGTTTTAAGCTTTTCGCCCAGTGTTACTTTTGAGTTTCCCGCCTACTATTAGAATTTGGATTTCCTGCCAAGTGTTATGGGCTTCCCACGGAGTACAAATTTTGGGGTTAAGCTGGTTCTTCTTTCTTCTTGACTGGGAACGTCTTTATCTGACGCCTGCCGCCTAGCGGCCAAGAGAGTTTTATTGTTTCTCACTTTTTTCTTCCCCTGGCGCCTGGCGGCCAATGCGAGTTCCTGACGCCTAGCGCTGAGTGAGCTCCTGGCGCCTGGCACCAATACGAACTCTTGGCGCCTCAACTGGAGCCTCAATGTGCGAGCTCCTATTCTTACCTTCTATGAGTTCGATGGATTCTAGTTTGGCAAGTGTTTGACAGATTTACCTTGATGAAGCAGCCAGGCAAGAGAAATCAAAGATCTTCAGCTCTTTGCAAATTGAGGTAAGAAAATCACCTCTTTTCTTCATCTATCTAGAAATTCTTGCTATAATGGATGATATCGGTGCTTTTAGGCTTGAAATTGAGAAATGGGTATTGTCAAATCGATTTGTTTTGCCAAAAGTTCCTGTATAATACTCTTGGAGTGCTTTTAATTATCTGTTTTCAGATTATATGAGAAATGAGGGGAAGCCAAAGGTGAATAGTAAACCCTTCTCTGCCACATCTCGCACTCAGCGTGAAAAGAGGGGAAAAGGGAAAAAAAAAGGATTTTTTCCAAAAAAAAAAAGGTTTTTTTTTTTTCCTTATTTTGCCTTGTCACGCTAAGTGCGAGATGTGGCAGAGAAGGTCTAGTATTCTTGACATATGACATCTATTGATCTAAGTGGTTAAATTCTTAGTTTTTTATCAGCAAGTTGTCTTCATGTCTTCAGTAGTTCTAGAAATGACATTTACCTTCGTTTCGCAAGAATAGAAGGTAAATGAAGTCCTGGAACTACTGAGGTAGTTGTCGGTTAGTTACTTTCTTGGCTTTTCTAGCTCCTTGCCTATTTAGTCTTTTCCTT
Source organism: Isoetes taiwanensis (assembly GCA_021234155.1). Classification (NCBI taxonomy): domain Eukaryota; kingdom Viridiplantae; phylum Streptophyta; class Lycopodiopsida; order Isoetales; family Isoetaceae; genus Isoetes; species Isoetes taiwanensis. Next base: position 8,349,026 of record JAJEKV010000005.1, read on the forward strand.
TTCCCTATCTTGTTATCAGCACTCTGACGTGCATCTCCATGTGATTCAGTATTTTGGCCATAGCTTCTTATCTTCAACGATGCTTTTTCCTTAGCATCTGGGTTTCATTTGTTGTTGCACTGTTCACAAAGCCATTTTCGTCCATTTTTCATGTGTTTCCTTCTTCTCCAGTTTTATTTCGGGCTGCTGAGTAGCGAGTCATTCCAATCGCTTGCAAATTTGCAGTCTGTAGACAGATTCCTCTCAGCTTTAAGGGTTCAAAAATGCTTTCCGTTTTTAGGTTTGCAGCATAAGCTTTTGACTGGAACCGATCTTGTTTCTTGGAGCGACCACTTTCAGCAACATCCAAAACACCGGATCTGTTACAGACAAGAATATAGGCTGCATGATGGCGGCATCAGGTTGTTTGATATGGACCTTGGTGAAGAACTTGGATGCATCTACCTATGCATGGACCAATGACTATTAATTCAATTGTACTGTGGGCGACTCTTATGACCTTCCATTGCAGCACAATCTGAAGGTTTGCCTGACCCCATTCTTCCTTTGGCTCTATTTTGCTATTAATCACGAATGGTTGTTCCAATGGTTCTTGGATGAATCTCATTTTTTAACCTGCCTATGTATTTTGATTGAGAACGGGACTATTAGTCTGCTATCTATTTCCTTTCTTGTTTGTTAGTTCCCTTTATAAACCTCTGTTTTATAACAACGTCTTCTAGTGTTTGTTATTCCTGCTAAGATAACTTGCTGCAGCTCTACAGTAAAATTGCTTGGGGATACAACAAAAAGTTTAGACAACTTTCAAAATTGATACATTCTAACTGGGCTTTGCTAAGTTGTGCGCTTGTGCAATAGAAGCTTGAACTCAATATTCTGTTTGTTATTCCTCTTTGATTCTTTCTTTATTATTTCCACTTGTCCTGCAATTTGGTTGACACCCAGTCCTTTACTGAATGCAATCCACGTTAAAATAGCAGGCGATGTTGAGCCTGGGAATTGAATCCCTGGAAAAACCAGTACTCAAGCTCCAACAAATTCTTTTTGTGTATTTTGTGCAATCAGTTGTTCTCAAGATACCTTCACCAGGATTCTCCTGTTCTGACTAGCAAATTCATTTTTTCTTTTAAAGAACATTTATAGATCCAGATCGGTCAAGAAAGCAAACCCATCTGGCCTCCTGCACTTAGGATCAATGCCTCAAATGCTACAGATTTTGTCACTGTTCCAGATGTTGCGCACTTAGGACCAATGCCTCAAATGTTACAGATTTTGTCATTGTTTCAGATGTTACAACCCAGAATCGGATGATTTAAAGTATATCTACAATTTCTGATCGCTGTTTGATTTGTTCTTGCACCTTCTTCCCATGTCATCGTTTATTTTTTCTCTAGATAACATATTGTCATTCTCTGTGTTCCAAGAGATATTGGATGAGAAATTTCATCAACTCGTTGCTTTGTTGTCCAGTATATCATCTCAATCCACTCATTCATGGTTTTAAAGTTCAGTTATAAGATTACACTGTCCATAGGATTGGGATGTTTCCTCTTTTTGCTATGAAGTTTGCTGGTTAAGGTGACAATTGTTACCAGATGCTAGATGCTGGAGCCCATCAACATCCCATTGCTTGCTTGGTGAACAAGGTATCTGAGAAATACGATTGCTTAAATGTAATAGTTTCATTCTAACAACTTCTAAGAGTCTTGTATGGATAACACTTATTTGCAAGCATCTTGCATGCCGAGTTTTTTAAATATTGGATTTTGATATGATGTGATGGGAGTAAGTAGCAAATGCGGCCACTCAGGTATTTGAGAAGCTGAGAAACGTGCATTCTAGATTTTTGTCTTGCCGTTATGAATTAGATGGGCATTTGAGAAACTAGGTTAGGCCATCTTCAAAGAAATTCCTTTATATGCCTCATTTTCCCACAGCTTTTGCTAATTATTTTCGTGGTAATGATTGAGAGTTTCCTTACCAACACCTTTGCAAGTTATCTATTTTCTACCTTAATGTAGCAAGCTCTTTCTTACCTCTTATCTGATCCTTACTCATACCTTGTTTAAAAATGTCCTTAGGCTTTGCTCCATAGTAATTTGTTTGTAAGTATCTACTTGATTTGTGCACAACATTTATCTTGTGAAATGCTTTTATCTATAGAGAACTCATTTAATTTGCTTTGCTATATCGAGTTGTGGTATATGGAACGTCACATTGTTGGACTTAAATGCAATAGCCCTTGTATCCCATTTGCATGACCTTTGCTTTTGTCAATGTTGCCTAGCCATCATGTTTAGATACTTTGAGCTATATTGTTTTCATTTTATGAGATTGCTCAATCATGGTCTTTTAATTTTGGACATTATGTGATGCGTTTAATTGATGATGTTGTATATTAACCATTTTGGAGGTAGTTGTCACCAATGGAATTATATTTTGGTACTCATCATTTATATTTCATACTTACCGTCTTTGATACATTTATATGTGTCATTTTCATCCTAAACACTTTGTCTTGCTCCTCTTCTTCTTGCATGTTGCTCTCCTTGTTTCCTTGCCTTTTGTGGTACATTTATCCAAAACCATGGTCAATAGAGTTCTATTTCTTCTAGTGCAACCTCCTAGATATGCCCTTTTCATCTTTTCTCCTAGACACCTTAAAACGCGCTTTCTCTTCCTTCCATGTAGCTTCTTCTAGCTTTAATTTTGTCTAAGCTTGTGATTGCTGAGTCCTATTGGACATTGTCTTGCTAGTGACACAAGTCATATTATGTGCTTTCTAGAATCCGTTCTCTCTGCCTCTATTTCAGCAAGTTGTCTTCATGTCTTCAGTAGTTCTAGAAATGACATTTACCTTCGTTTCGCAAGAATAGAAGGTAAATGAAGTCCTGGAACTACTGAGGTAGTTGTCGGTTAGTTACTTTCTTGGCTTTTCTAGCTCCTTGCCTATTTAGTCTTTTCCTTTTTTCCTATCTTGTTATCAGCACTCTGACGTGCGTCTCCTCTTTCCATGTAGCGTTATGTCCCACCCGCCCGCCCCTCTTGCTAACTTGTCCTACTTGGTTGGAGGCCCCAGTGCCTGGATGGAGGCCTTGTGCCTGGATGCCCCTTGTGGTTATGTGGAGGCCCTCGTGCCTGGATGGAGGCCCTCGTGCCTGATTGGAGGCCCTCGTGCCTAGTTGCCCCTTGTGGCTCAGGCCCTCGTGCCTGAAGAGGCCTTAGTGGCTATCGGTTCACTTTTCTTCATTTTGCAGGTAATAAGAAGAGGACAGAGGTCATGGTGTGGCATGGTCTTATTTCGTTACAAGATGAAGGGACTGAAATACATTGAACAATTCAAACTTGCATGTTCAAACATCTTTTAGCGTTCATGATGTACTATATCTTTAATTATGTAATCCTTACCCAATAAGGCTGGTTAGCATGAGGGTTTCTATCACCACATAATTGTTAGCTAACAAATATTAGTGATACTATTATTGTCAGGGTCTTTCCTCCAAAACCCGAAAGGGCGAGGTTTTTTAATCCCGACCATAATGGTGTCACTAATTAGCATGTACTTGTTTTGGTTTATAAGGAGATGCCCGTGAGGGAGCACTTTTGCGTGCATCTCCTCCTTGCTAGCATCAAGTCCCCATGTTTCTCCTCTACTTTTATTTTCGCTTTCCTCCACGATTTTTCTAGTTCCAGTGTTGTTCTCGGATTTGCATATTGCAAATTGCTTGTTGCCCATGCAACATCGTCTTCGGACCTATGAACGACCTTATTTTGGCCTTTTCCATTGTCGCAAGGTTGCAAGCAGCAATTTCCTTTTGACATTTTTCTGCCTTTGTGACTTTCGGCAGACAGTTTTCTAGGTATTCAATAGAAATAGTTTACCCATAGCCAGATTTATGCTTAGATTCTCCGATGGCAGAAAGAGCTTAAGCTTTACCTGCTCTCAATCGTCACTGCAAGTTGACTGTCAGCAGTTAGACTAGGATATTTTCCATTTTTTGCTACTAGACCAAGAACTATGTCTATCTCACAATATCGAAACTTGCCGCCATCAGATTGGCACCGGTTGATCTCTCAGTCCAGTCAATGCTTTGAGCATGTAGATCTGTTTATATCTCGCTACTTCTTGGCTTAATTTTGCAGATGTACTTGTCGGATAAGGGTTTCTATAAATGTTGGATGTATTTCAAAATGCTGAGCCAAGATTCTGAGGATCAAAGTCTCTCATGCAAGGAACAAAGGAACAAGTGCACGATTGGTCTCATCAGCATTTGCCTTGGCATTTTATGTTTGGTTGAAGCGATGGATTTTAGAACGACGACATGAACAAGGTAAGCATTTTGAGATTTAGTAACTTTCTTACGTCGGTTGTTTCCATATTTTTGGGAAGTTTATTTGATGCTTTATTACTCAGTAGTGATTGTCGCTCTACTATTTTGTCCTGTTATAATATTATGGCTGAGCTTGAGTAATGTATTATGACATGCCTGCAGTGGTCTTATTAGCATTTGCCTTTGCATGGTTATCTTGTTTTAGTTGAGGAAGTAATATCCTTTCCTATATGATTTGAACGAAGACTGGTTAAATCTTCTTCATTTGTGGAGTTTTAAACTTGATCTTGGTTTGCATTAGTAAAGAAGGGGAAGGATCGTTGGGATCAAACTGGTTGATTTGTTGAAGAGGCTGCTCCTTGTCATTTTCACTAGTAACATGTTAGTGGCTTGGTTGCTATGGTCTCATCAGCATTTGCCTTTGCATTATTATATTCCGTTGGTTGAGGAAATAATATCCTTTCTTGAATGAACTGAATGAAGATTGGTTGGCTTTCCTTTTTTCTTTTGTGGAGTTTAAAACTTGATCTTGGTTTGCAATAGTAAAGAAGCGGAAGGATAGTTGGGATCAAACTGGTTGAATTGTTGAAGAGGATGCTCCTTGTCATTTTCACTACACGTTTGTTTTCTATCCATGGCATCTTAGTAGCACTATTTTCATGGCACTTTGAAGAGCCCTCAAGCAATGCCATTAAGTAGCTCAGTCTGATTCCCTATCTAGTACAGAATTGCATGGGCAACACCAGTGACATCTATCAAAGCTCAGCCTCACTACTTTGGTCGTGTTCAACTTCGCATTAGTATCAACTTTACACTCCGGATTACAGAATTGAACAGAATTGATTGCTTATATCAGTGTTGAATCTACATGCCCTTGGGACTGTGATACTCTGCTGTCAAAGTGATTTATTTGCCTTAAAGTTTCAATTCTAGTTTAAACTTTTCCTTTTATGTTCTTGTAAATATGTAAATTCTAGCTGTTTATATGCCTTCTATAACATTTTCCATTTTTCTTATGTTTCCATTTCTCTAGTTTCCTTCAATTTTGTAGTCTAGCAGCTGTTAAAACTTCAAAGCTCAGCCTCACTAGTTTGGTTGTCTTCAACTTCACATTTGGGACCGTGATACTTTGCCGTATAAATTCTAGCCATTTGTTGCATAAATAGCCATTATCTTGGGATATGAGTTGTGGCAAGTTCTCTAGTAAGTTCATTAAGATCATATCTTGAGACAACTCAAGTAATTGGTAGTTATGTATGTTCTGGTGCAATCTTAGTGGTGTTCTCGTAGATAGACATTGTTGGTTATTGTGGACTACATTTTATTTGATACACTTCCAATACACTTGCAATTATCTTATGTCCTTCCTTCCATTGACTATTTGGTATTAAATCTTGTGTCTAGTTGGATTTTCTAGCCTCTAATTTGTTGCTAGCTTACAATACTTGGACCTTTAGATTGCAATGCTCTTGTTGACATCATTTTTCTGCCTCTTTTTCAGCATGTCTATATGTCTTCATTATCATCAGTAGTTCTAGAAATGACATTTACCTTCGTTTCATACGAATAGAAGGTAAATGAAGTTCTGGAACTACTGAGGTAGTTGCTTCTAGAGTTCTTTTTTTGCCATTTTATACGCTTGTCTATTTAGGTTTTCCTTTCTCACTTTCTTCTCATCAGCACTTTTGCGTGCATCTCCTCCTTGCTAGCGTCAAGTCCCCACCCCCTCCCTCCCTCGAAACCCTTTTTTCCACCATTCTTATCTGGTGGCATTCACTTCTTTGTGAGCCTTTTGTTTGGTTCGACCTTTATTTATAATTGTTTTGGGTGAGGCCCTAGTGCCTGAGTGGAGGCCTTCGTGCCTATGTCGAGGCCCTCGTGCTTGAGTGGAGGCCCTCGTGCCTAAATGGAGGCTCTCGTGCCTATGTGGAGGCCCTCGTGCCTAGACAAGCCCCTAGTGGCTTTTAGTCTTTTCTTATTGTTGTTTATGCAGGAAGCAAGCTAGCAGGACATTCAATTACTTGGCTCCATGCTTGGATGGAGGAATAAACTAAGAGGAGAGTCTGCATGATTTAGCATATGCTTCTGCCATGCATTGTTCGTTGTGGTGGCAAGCTGGTGGACGTTACACACGATCATGTGACGACTTGGCATCTTTTGGCATGCGCTTTCATACTTATTACAAGATGGAGAGGTTATGAAAGCATGGATGTGTTGTAACATATGTGTACTTAACCCAACAAGGCTGGTCAGCATGAGGGTGTACTTCTTTATGTTTTAAAACCCTAGCCTAGATTAATGGCGCTATTATTGTCGGGGTTTTTCCTCGAAAACCGAAAAAGGCGAGGTTTTTAATCCCGGCCATAATGGTTTCACTAACTAGCTAGGGAGGATGTACTTGGGTGATTTCGGTTTTAAGGAGATGCCCGTGAGGGATGCATCAGTCTGGCATCTCCTTATAACCAAAATCAGATACATATTGATAGCAAGTTAGTGAAACCATTATGGCGGGATTAAAAAACCTCGCCCTTTTGGGTTTTAGGAAAAACCGACAATAATGGGATCACTAACCTATGCTAGGGTCATAAATCTCAAAAGCGAATCAATACCCTCATGCTGACCAGCCTTGTTGGGCGAAAATACATATAGCAATGAAGTTGCCAACAACAATTCATGTTGGAATTGTATTCTCTCTTCAACTTAGTCTTGTGCTTGAATCCAAACCTTCATAAAAATACAAGCTATAGGGAAAATCCTTCACCAACCATTAACACCGCAAACACAAGAAAAGCCGAACCAAACGCCACTACGGCTATCTGAGGCACGAGGGCCTCCAACTAGGCACGAGGGCCTCCAACTAGGCACACGAGGGGCCTTCATCCGTGCATGAGAGCCTCAACCAGGGCACAAAGGCCTCCAGCCATGCTCCATGGCCTCCAACTAGTCACTAGGCCTCCAACAAGATATTAGCTTACCAATAAGGCATACAAGTGAGTAAGGGTGGGCGGGTGGGGCCAAACCCAGAAGAAAGGACGAGAGATGCAAAGCGAGCTGATGAAGAAGGGAGGAGCGAGAAAGCTGCTAAATAGACAACTAGGAAAGAAAATGACAAAAATAACTAACTGCTAAACTGCCATCGTATTTCTAGAACTTCGTTTACTTTCTATTCGGTGAAACGAAAGTAAACGTCATTTCTAGAACTACTAAGGCAAATAAGAACAAGAATGCTGAAAAAAGAGGCAGGACATGCAACAATAAAGCAAGGGCAAAGAGCAAGAAAAGCTAGTAGGCGTACATATGAATAAGGTGACAACTTCAAAGCTAAAATTCAGAAAGAAAACAATTCTTAATGGTCATGAACACATAGTTCGCAAAAGAAGAATGGTAGGGAACAAAGAACAAAATTTGTAGGGTAGACTTAAGGTTGGGGAACACTAAGAACAATGGCGAACTCAACCATTCTGCTTATTTCCAACTCGTCAAGCAACCTCAATATATCACAAAAGCAGCAATTGAGCTAGAACATTTTATAACGAGCAATAAATGCACCACTTAGGATTATAATAGTCCCATCCCGTTAATTCACCAGATCGATCTTAAACGAGTAAGAGAAGTCAAGCCTACCTATGGTTGGTTAAAATAAAATTCATTCTTGACATGGGAATATGGGAATGAGAATCCATACTTAGGATAAATCTTAGTAAATCAACGTGCTAGGCTAAAATGGATCAAGAATTAGTAGGTTTCGCTAAGTTACACTAAGGTATAACAACAGAGCAAACCCAAAACGTGGCCGGCAGCCCTGGCATGGCCTGCTCCCGCTCGAACTTAAGGTAAAGAAAAACAGGGAGGTCTCAAGACCAGGCCGGCGATCCTGGCATGGCATGCTCTTTGCTTTGAACTGGAGTCTAAGGCTGCAACTTGAGCCGCGCAGTAGAAAACCGTCATGGAAAGAAAATAGGTCTGGCAAGAAAAACAGGGAAAACGCAGCAAAAAGGGGTTTGATTCATATAAGACTGTAATTAGCAATAGAGATCACAGATCTTGGGATTCGGCTGTCCTAGCGTTGCCAGTGATTAGAAATACAAATCGACTACAGCCGAGGTAAACACAGGTAAATTACAACAGGGAAATCGTGACAGGAGCAATCTCTCTAACCCAAACTATCTCTGTAAATTACTTTCAGAAACTCTGCCTCTTCTAAGACAGCCAAAGCACTTCTTATTTTTCTAAAGTAGACAACTGAGTTACAACAAGTAAAACGATTAGACCGAGCAACTAAACCCAAACTTTTCTGTACTTCCTCAAACAGAACAACTGACTCGAAATTAATCCTTTAGCAAATTAGTCTTTAGCACAATTGACAAACACTCAGAGCCTCCCGGCAGATTTACCACAGATTTTAGAGCCAAAAAAACATCTAGCAAAGATCCTTTTTCACATCCAAAAGGGTTAAATCCCCCATTTCATATAACTCTGCAACTCTTGGCCCTTCCCTATCTCTGATGCAGATTAGATTCTTCCTCTTAGAGATTAAGGTGTTATCTTTGTCAATGATGCCCTTAGCTGCCGAGTCCAGGGCCTTGTGCAACTGCAAATGGCGCTCTAAATCCGCGAAGGAGTCCTCCAATTGATTCAAGAAATCAAACTGCCTGATATTTTCGTGATACTTCAAAACAGGGGTTCTTGATCTCTTGCTCTTTCGTTGGATCTCTTCTTGCAAGGATGAGATCTTGGATTCCAAAGCCACCACGCCTTCGCCTTAGAGCCATCTGAGATCATCCAACTTTGCCTGCAGCCTGCCTTCGATGATGGCATTTAAACTTCCCATCTTGGCTTCCAAACTGACCTCCATGGCTTTAAGCCATGCCGGAACCGGAACCTCATCAGAAGCCTCACCTGCAGACCTCTTCCTACGCTTTATAGCACTAGCCTTTGGGGCCATAGAAAATTAGCGTGGCTGCCCAAGAAACGAAAAGCACCGGAAGCGCCAAACTGTAGAAGAAAGGACGAGAGATGCAAAGCGAGCTGATGAAGAAGGAAGGAGCGAGAAAGCTGCTAAATAGACAACTAGGAAAGAAAATGACAAAAATAACTAACTGCTAAACTGCCATCGTATTTCTAGAACTTCGTTTACTTTCTATTCGGTGAAACGAAAGTAAATGTCATTTCTAGAACTACTAAGGCAAACAAGAACAAGAATGCTGACATGGCAAGAATGCCAATGCTCTGCTCGGCATCTCCTTATTAACCAAGAAAAAAGTACATGCTGCAAGTACACGCTAGCGAGTTAGTAAAACCATTATGACCGGGATTAAAAAACCTCGCCCTCACGGGTTTTCGAGGAAAAACCCTAACCATAATGGCATCACTAACTTATGCTAGAGCCCAAAGTTATAACAGAGTACAATATGCTATACCCTCATGCTCACCAGCCTTGTCGGGTAGGAAATACAATGAATAATGAAATAAACTCCATGTTTGCATTGCCTTCTCTATTAATCTTCAACAAGTGACTAGAGTACGACCTGCTTGACCAAAATCCCAAATTATTTTCTACGTGCCCTCAACCTGCTTTCTGCAAAATATAACAAAGAAAACAAAATCCACTAGAGGTCCATCCAGGCACGAGGGCCTCCAACCAGGCACGAGGGCCTCCATCCACGGCACGAGGGCCTCCATCCACGGCACGAGGGCCTCACCAAATACCAAATCAAGCCAACCAAGTATGCAACATCAAATAAGGGAGGGTGGGTGGGTGGGACCAAACCCTAAGAAGGAGATGCTAAAATCAGGAGCTGATGAAGAACGAAGGATGAGAGAAGATAAATAGGGGAGGATAAGGGAAAAGACAAACTAACTAACTAACCAACCAACTACCTCCGTAGTTCTAGAACTTCATTTACCTTCTATTCTGTGAAACGAAGGTAAATGCCATTTCTAGAACTACTACGGATAGACATGGGAAGAATGCTGAAAAAGAGGCAGAGTAAAAAGTAATGTCAATTCAGTTAAGCAAGAGCCAAGAGTAAAGATATACTGGAAAAAACATAGAAGTTGAGGGATAAAAGACTTCCATTGGAAATCACATACAACAACCCATGGTGGGGAGAACAATGGTATAAACACAAGGTATACATGACTAGACTTATGAGGCACCAAGGTCATGGTAGAAATGATCATTCAATGGTATAAATACAAGGTATACATGACTAGACTTATGAGGCACCAAGGTCACGGTAGAAATGATCATTGTGTTGCTATCATCGCAACCTTATGTGAACCAATATTCGAGCCAAAAACAACACATTAGCACTTAAAATAGCCCAATTTCTTAATTATCATTTGAATCTACTAAATAAGCCTCGCCGCTATGACTACCTTAATAACACTTTTAGAAGCCGACAAAGTGCAAGGGCAACAAGGCAAGAATGACCAGGCCAGGCAAAAAGTCAGGCAAGACTAGGAGCAATAAGAAAATGGACAAGGGCTAAAGAATTATATAACAAATTAATTACTTCAAGGCAAACGGAGGCCAAAGTAGCTAGCAAGCCAAGAAATTGCGCTACTAAATGTTAAATTGAAGTTGTGAAACCGGATATGTTAGTTTTAGCCTTTATATTACAATATGAGTTGCATGAGGCTTAACAAGGATAAAGAACGAGAGGCTATTTGGGCAGCCGCAGAATCCGAATCGAGAGAGAAACGAGGCAGCCCTGCAAGGGCCGATTTGGGCAGATGATCGGATGGCACTCACAATTGGTGGGCAACGGATTTGCTGAAGGGAACAGACTAAGGTACACAAGCAGTTATTCCGCTAAAGGATTGGGCCGGAAGAAAACATAGCTGCAGACAAGAGTGGTGCAATCAGAAGGATTTAACAGGATAACTGTTAACAAAAGCATTTAGCCAGATAACCGTTAACAAAAGCTTCAAAACCAACTGTTAGAAATATGATTTTGCTATTCTGCAAAGCCAGAATTTCACGATTGATCATCAAGGCTGTCGTTCTACATATCTATTATGAAAGTTTGCAAAATTAAAATAGAATAACTGCTCATACTAAAACTAAGCGTTTCTACTAACATAGGATTATTTCCTACGGCCATCCATGTACAGATAGCTCACAGAGAGACACAGACGTACCAAAGAGAACGGGATTGGAAACAAAGAAAAGATAAAGAAAAACAGGGCTAGACGATACAAATACCAAAAGACAGTCTTCCCCTTGGATCTTCGAAGCCGTGACTTTTCGTGATGGGAAGTTCAAGCAGATCTTGGGGTTTTACCAGCCTATTTCTTTCCACCATCCACACTTGAATTGCAGTTTCGTTTCTTGTGGTCTAATCTCCACTGAGATATAGAAGAGGACAAAGAAAAGAAAATACAGATAACAGAAATTCCATATCCGCTCAAGATCCTGCCTGAATCATCTGGTAATCCTTAGCTCTCCATAAAGCGGCATCTTCAGCCCCTATTCTACAAATCTTAGCCACATTGAACCCAGTGATCTTTCCACAAGAAATAGGGCTTCACAAAACTGGCCATAGCTCTTTCCTTAGCCTTTCGCACAAAAGTTCGAAGTCATCAAAGGTCCAGCGATGTAACAGGGGGAGCTATCACCGCCATGCTTCTGCCCTGAAATCCCCAGATACAGCACCAGGCAAATAAATCAACAAACAAATAAACTCGGCAAGCAATAATGCCATGAAATTTTGATGGTGTGACAAATATGAATGGGCCACCGCCACAAGAGATAGAACCAAGGAAGCGGGACCAAACCCTAAGAAGGCTTCTGGCATCTCCTTATAACCAAAATCAGATACATATTGATAGCAAGTTAGTGAAACCATTATGGCCGGGATTAAAAAACCTCGCCCTTTTGGGTTTTCGAGGAAAAACCCTGACAATAATGGGATCACTAACCTATGCTAGGGTCATAAATCTCAAAACGAATCAATACCCTCATGCTGACCAGCCTTGTTGGGCGAGAAATACATATAGCAATGAAGTTGCCAACAACAATTCATGTTGGAATTGTATTCTCTACTGAACTTCGTCTTGTGCTTGAATCCAAACCTTCATAAAAATACAAGCTATAGGGAAAATCCTTCACCAACCATTAACCTGCAAACACAAGAAAACTGAACCAAACGCCACTACGGCTATACAGGCACGAGGGCCTCCAACTAGGCACGAGGGCCTCCAACTAGGCACGAGGGCCTTCATCCAGGCATGAGAGCCTCAACCAGGCACAAAGGCCTCCAGCCATGCTCCATGGCCTCCAACTAGTCACTAGGCCTCCAACAAGATATTAGCTTACCAATAAGGCATACAAGTGAGTAAGGGTGGGCGGGTGGGGCGCCAAACTGTAGAAGAAAGGACGAGAGATGCAAAGCGAGCTGATGAAGAAGGGAGGAGCGAGAAAGCTGCTAAATAGACAACTAGGAAAGAAAATGACAAAAATAACTAATCAAAAAGCGCCATCGTGATTCTAGAACTTCGTTTACTTTCTATTCTAAGTGAAACGAAAAGTAAACGTCATTTCTAGAACTACTAAGGCAAATAAGAACAAGAATGCTGAAAAAAGAGGCAGGACATGCAACAATAAAGCAAGGGCAAAGAGCAAGAAAAGCTAGTAGGCGTACATATGAATAAGGTGACAACTTCAAAGCTAAAATTCAGAAAGAAAACAATTCTTAATGGTCATGAACACATAGTTCGCAAAAGAAGAATGGTAGGGAACAAAGAACAAAATTTGTAGGGTAGACTTAAGGTTGGGGAACCCCATTCTGCTTATTTCCAACTCGTCAAGCAACCTCAATATATCACAAAAGCAGCAATTGAGCTAGAACATTTTATAACGAGCAATAAATGCACCACTTAGGATTATAATGGTCCCATCCCGTTAATTCACCAGATCGATCTTAAACGAGTAAGAGAAGTCAAGCCTACCTATGGTTGGTTAAAATAAAATTCATTCTTGACATGGGAATATGGGAATGAGAATCCATACTTAGGATAAATCTTAGTAAATCAACGTGCTAGGCTAAAATGGATCAAGAATTAGTAGGTTTCGCTAAGTTACACTAAGGTATAACAACAGAGCAAACCCAAAACGTGGCCGGCAGCCCTGGCATGGCCTGCTCCCGCTCGAACTTAAGGTAAAGAAAAACAGGGAGGTCTCAAGACCAGGCCGGCGATCCTGGCATGGCATGCTCTTTGCTTTGAACTGGAGTCTAAGGCTGCAACTTGAGCCGCGCAGTAGAAAACCGTCATGGAAAGAAAATAGGTCTGACAAGAAAAACAGGGAAAACGCAGCAAAAAGGGGTTTGATTCATATAAGACTGTAATTAGCAATAGAGATCACAGATCTTGGGATTCGGCTGTCCTAGCGTTGCCAGTGATTAGAAATACAAATCGACTACAGCCGAGGTAAACACAGGTAAATTACAACAGGGAAATCGTGACAGGAGCAATCTCTCTAACCCAAGCTATCTCTGTAAATTACTTTCAGAAACTCTTTCTTCTAAGACGCCCAAAGCACTTCTTATTTTTCTAAAGTAGACAACTGAGTTACAACAAGTAAAACGATTAGACCGAGCAACTAAACCCAAACTTTTCTGTACTTCCTCAAACAGAACAACTAACTCGAAATTAATCCTTTAGCAAATTAGTCTTTAGCACAATTGACAAACATTCAGAGCCTCCCGGCAGATTTACCACAGATTTTAGAGCCAAAAAAACATCTCCTTTTTCACATCCAAAAGGGTTAAATCCCCCATTTCATATAACTCTGCACCCTATCTCTGATGCAGATTAGATTCTTCCTCTTAGAGATTAAGGTGTTACCTTTGTCAATGATGCCCTTAGCTGCCGAGTCCAGGGCCTTGTGCAACTGCAAATGGCGCTCTAAATCCGCGAAGGAGTCCTCCAATTGATTCAAGAAATCAAACTGCCTGATATTTTCGTGATACTTCAAAACAGGGGTTCTTGATCTCTTGCTCTTTCGTTGGATCTCTTCTTGCAAGGATGAGATCTTGGATTCCAAAGCCACCACAGCTTCTGCCTTAGAGCCATACAGATCATCCAACTTTGCCTGCAGCCTGCCTTCGATGATGGCATTTAAACTTCCCATCTTGGCTTCCAAACTGACCTCCATGGCTTTAAGCCATGCCGGAACTGGAACCTCATCAGAAGCCTCACCTGCAGACCTCTTCCTACGCTTTATAGCACTAGCCTTTGGGGCCATAGAAAATTAGCGTGGCTGCCCAAGAAACGAAAAGCACCGGAAGCGCCAAACTGTAGAAGAAAGGACGAGAGATGCAAAGCGAGCTGATGAAGAAGGGAGGAGCGAGAAAGTTGCTAAATAGACAACTAGGAAAGAAAATGACAAAAATAACTAACTGCTAAACTGCCATCGTATTTCTAGCTATTCGGTGAAACGAAAGTAAACGTCATTTCTAGAACTACTAAGGCAAACGAGAATAAGAATGCCAATGCTCTGCTCGGCATCTCCTTATTAACCAAGAAAAAAGTACATGCTGCAAGTACACGCTAGCGAGTTAGTAAAACCATTATGACCGGGATTAAAAAACCTCGCCCTCACGGGTTTTCGAGGAAAAACCCTAACCATAATGGCATCACTAACTTATGCTAGAGCCCAAAGTTATAACAGAGTACAATATGCTATACCCTCATGCTCACCAGCCTTGTCGGGTAGGAAATACAATGAATAATGAAATAAACTCCATGTTTGCATTGCCTTCTCTATTAATCTTCAACAAGTGACTAGAGTACGACCTGCTTGACCAAAATCCCAAATCATTTTCTACGTGCCCCTCGACCGCTTTACGCAAAATATAACAAAGAAAACAAAATCCACTAGAGGTCCATCCAGGCACGAGGGCCTCCAACCACGAGGGCCTCCATCCACGGCACGAGGGCCTCTAACCAGGCACGAGGGCCTCACCAAATACCAAATCAAGCCAACCAAGTATGCAACATCAAATAAGGGAGGGTGGGTGGGTGGGACCAAACCCTAAGAAGGAGATGCTAAAATCAGGAGCTGATGAAGAACGAAGGATGAGAGAAGAAAAATGGGGGAGGATAAGGGAAAAGACAAACTAACTAACTAACCAACCAACTACCTCCGTAGTTCTAGAACTTCATTTACCTTCTATTCGGTAAAACGAAGGTAAATGCCATTTCTAGAACTACTACGGATAGACATGGGAAGAATGCTGAAAAAGAGGCAGAGTAAAAAGTAATGTCAATTCAGTTAAGCAAGAGCCAAGAGTAAAGATATACTGGAAAAAACATAGAAGTTGAGGGATAAAAGACTTCCATTGGAAATCATATACAACAACCCATGGTGGGAAGAACAATGGTATAAACACAAGGTATACATGACTAGACTTATGAGGCACCAAGGTCATGGTAGAAATGATCATTCAATGGTATAAATACAAGGTATACATGACTAGACTTATGAGGCACCAAGGTCACGGTAGAAATGATCATTGTGTTGCTATCATCGCAACCTTATTGTCCATGTGAACCAATATTCGAGCCAAAAACAACACATTAGCACTTAAAATAGCCCAATTTCTTAATTATCATTTGAATCTACTAAATAAGCCTCGCCACTATGACTACCTTAATAACACTTTTAGAAGCCGACAAAGTGCAAGGGCAACAAGGCAAGAATGACCAGGCCAGGCAAAAAGTCAGGCAAGACTAGGAGCAATAAGAAAATGGACAAGGGCTAAAGAATTATATAACAAATTAATTACTTCAAGGCAAACGGACAGGCCAAAGTAGCTAGCAAGCCAAGAAATTGCGCGCTAAATGTTAAATTGGAAGTTGTGAAACTGGATATGTTAGTTTTAGCCTTTATATTACAATATGAGTTGCATGAGGCGAACAAGGATAAAGAACAGAGGCTATTTGGGCAGCCGCAGAATCTGAATCAGAGAGAGAACAGACGCTCCTGCAAGGGCCGATTTGGGCAGATGATCGGATGGCACTCACAATTGGTGGGCAACGGATTTGCTGAAGGGAACAGACTAAGATACACAAGCAGTTATTCCGCTAAAGGATTGGGCCGGAAGAAAACATAGCTGCAGACAAGAGTGGTGCAATCAGAAGGATTTAACAGGATAACTGTTATCAAAAGCATTTAGCCAGATAACCGTTAACAAAAGCTTCAAAACCAACTGTTAGAAATATGATTTTGCTATTCTGCAAAGCCAGAATTTCACGATTGATCATCAAGGTCGCCGCTCTACATATCTATTATGAAAGTTTGCAAAATTAAAATAGAATAACTGCTCATACTAAAACTAAGCGTTTCTACTAACATAGGATTATTTCCTACGGCCATCCATGTACAGATAGCTCACAGAGAGACACAGACGTACCAAAGAGAACGGGATTGGAAACAAAGAAAAGATAAAGAAAAACAGGGCTAGACGATACAAATACCAAAAGACAGTCTTCCCCGCTTGGATCTTCGGCCGTGACTTTTCGTGATGGGAAGTTCAAGCGTATCTTGGGGTTTTACCACCCTATTTCTTTCCACCATCCACACTTGAATTGCGTTTCGTTTCTTGTGGTCTAATCTCCACTGAGATATAGAAGAGGACAAAGAAAAGAAAATACAGATAACAGAAATTCCATATCCGCTCAAGATCCTGCCTGAATCATCTGGTAATCCTTAGCTCTCCATAAAGCGGCATCTTCAGCCCCTATTCTACAAATCTTAGCCACATTGAACCCAAAGGATCTTTCCACAAGAAATAGGGCTTCACAAAACTGGCCATAGCTCTTTCCTTAGCCTTTCGCACAAAAGTTCGAAGTCATCAAAGGTCCAGCGATGTAACAGGGGGAGCTATCACCGCCATGCTTCTGCCCTGAAATCCCCGAATCAAACACTGGGCAAATAAATCAACAAACAAATAAACTTCGGCAAGCAATAATGCCATGAAATTTTGATGGTGTGACAAATATGAATGGGCCACCGCCACAAGAGATAGAACCAAGGAAGCGGGACCAAACCCTAAGAAGGCTTCTGGCATCTCCTTATAACCAAAATCAGATACATATTGATAGCAAGTTAGTGAAACCATTATGGCCGGGATTAAAAAACCTCGCCCTTTTGGGTTTTCGAGGAAAAACCCTGACAATAATGGGATCACTAACCTATGCTAGGGTCATAAATCTCAAAACGAATCAATACCCTCATGTCGACCAGCCTTGTTGGGCTTAGAAATACATATAGCAATGAAGTTGCCAACAACAATTCATGTTGGAATTGTATTCTCTACTGAACTTCGTCTTGTGCTTGAATCCAAACCTTCATAAAAATACAAGCTATAGGGAAAATCCTTCACCAACCATTAACCTGCAAACACAAGAAAACTGAACCAAACGCCACTACGGCTATACAGGCACGAGGGCCTCCAACTAGGCACGAGGGCCTTCATCCAGGCATGAGAGCCTCAACCAGGCACAAAGGCCTCCAGCCATGCTCCATGGCCTCCAACTAGTCACTAGGCCTCCAACAAGATATTAGCTTACCAATAAGGCATACAAGTGAGTAAGGGTGGGCGGGTGGGGCGCCAAACTGTAGAAGAAAGGACGAGAGATGCAAAGCGAGCTGATGAAGAAGGGAGGAGCGAGAAAGCTGCTAAATAGACAACTAGGAAAGAAAATGACAAAAATAACTAACTGCTAAACTGCCATCGTATTTCTAGAACTTCGTTTACTTTCTATTCGGTGAAACGAAAGTAAACGTCATTTCTAGAACTACTAAGGCAAATAAGAACAAGAATGCTGAAAAAAGAGGCAGGACATGCAACAATAAAGCAAGGGCAAAGAGCAAGAAAAGCTAGTAGGCGTACATATGAAGAAGGTGACAACTTCAAAGCTAAAATTCAGAAAGAAAACAATTCTTAATGGTCATGAACACATAGTTCGCAAAAGAAGAATGGTAGGGAACAAAGAACAAAATTTGTAGGGTAGACTTAAGGTTGGGGAACCCCATTCTGCTTATTTCCAACTCGTCAAGCAACCTCAATATATCACAAAAGCAGCAATTGAGCTAGAACATTTTATAACGAGCAATAAATGCACCACTTAGGATTATAATGGTCCCATCCCGTTAATTCACCAGATCGATCTTAAACGAGTAAGAGAAGTCAAGCCTACCTATGGTTGGTTAAAATAAAATTCATTCTTGACATGGGAATATGGGAATGAGAATCCATACTTAGGATAAATCTTAGTAAATCAACGTGCTAGGCTAAAATGGATCAAGAATTAGTAGGTTTCGCTAAGTTACACTAAGGTATAACAACAGAGCAAACCCAAAACGTGGCCGGCAGCCCTGGCATGGCCTGCTCCCGCTCGAACTTAAGGTAAAGAAAAACAGGGAGGTCTCAAGACCAGGCCGGCGATCCTGGCATGGCATGCTCTTTGCTTTGAACCGAGTCTAAGGCTGCAACTTGAGCCAAAGCAAGAGAAAGCGTCATGGAAAGAAAATAGGTCTGGCAAGAAAAACAGGGAAAACGCAGCAAAAAGGGGTTTGATTCATATAAGACTGTAATTAGCAATAGAGATCACAGATCTTGGGATTCGGCTATCCTAGCGTTGCCAGTGATTAGAAATACAAATCGACTACAGCCGAGGTAAACACAGGTAAATTACAACAGGGAAATCGTGACAGGAGCAATCTCTCTAACCCAAACTATCTCTGTAAATTACTTTCAGAAACTCTGCCTCTTCTAAGACAGCCAAAGCACTTCTTATTTTTCTAAAGTAGACAACTGAGTTACAACAAGTAAAACGATTAGACCGAGCAACTAAACCCAAACTTTTCTGTACTTCCTCAAATAGAACAACTGACTCGAAATTAATCCTTTAGCAAATTAGTCTTTAGCACAATTGACAAACATTCAGAGCCTCCCGGCAGATTTACTACGGATTTTAGAGCCAAAAAAACATCTCCTTTTTCACATCCAAAAGGGTTAAATCCCCCATTTCATATAACTCTGCACCCTATCTCTGATGCAGATTAGATTCTTCCTCTTAGAGATTAAGGTGTTACCTTTGTCAATGATGCCCTTAGCTGCCGAGTCCAGGGCCTTGTGCAACTGCAAATGGCGCTCTAAATCCGCGAAGGAGTCCTCCAATTGATTCAAGAAATCAAACTGCCTGATATTTTCGTGATACTTCAAAATAGGGGTTCTTGATCTCTTGCTCTTTCATTGGATCTCTTCTTGCAAGGATGAGATCTTGGATTCCAAAGCCACCACAGCTTCTGCCTTAGAGCCATACAGATCATCCAACTTTGCTCCACAGCCTGCCGCCGATGATGGCATTTAAACTTCCCATCTTGGCTTCCAACCCCGACCTCCATGGCTTTAAGCCATGCCGAACGGAACCTCATCAGAAGCCTCACCTGCAGACCTCTTCCTACGCTTTATAGAACTAGCCTTTGGGGCCATAGAAAATTAGCGTGGCTGCCCAAGAAACGAAAAAGCACCGAAGCATAAACCAGTAGAAGAAAGGACGAGAGATGCAAAGCGAGCTGATGAAGAAGGGAGGAGCGAGAAAGTTGCTAAATAGACAACTAGGAAAGAAAATGACAAAAATAACTAACTGCTAAACTGCCATCGTATTTCTAGCTATTCGGTGAAACGAAAGTAAACGTCATTTCTAGAACTACTAAGGCAAACGAGAATAAGAATGCCAATGCTCTGCTCGGCATCTCCTTATTAACCAAGAAAAAAGTACATGCTGCAAGTACACGCTAGCGAGTTAGTAAAACCATTATGACCGGGATTAAAAAACCTCGCCCTCACGGGTTTTCGAGGAAAAACCCTAACCATAATGGCATCACTAACTTATGCTAGAGCCCAAAGTTATAACAGAGTACAATATGCTATACCCTCATGCTCACCAGCCTTGTCGGGTAGGAAATACAATGAATAATGAAATAAACTCCATGTTTGCATTGCCTTCTCTATTAATCTTCAACAAGTGACTAGAGTACGACCTGCTTGACCAAAATCCCAAATCATTTTCTACGTGCCCTCGACCTGCTTTCTGCAAAATATAACAAAGAAAACAAAATCCACTAGAGGTCCATCCAGGCACGAGGGCCTCCAACCACGAGGGCCTCCATCCACGGCACGAGGGCCTCTAACCAGGCACGAGGGCCTCACCAAATACCAAATCAAGCCAACCAAGTATGCAACATCAAATAAGGGAGGGTGGGTGGGTGGGACCAAACCCTAAGAAGGAGATGCTAAAATCAGGAGCTGATGAAGAACGAAGGATGAGAGAAGATAAATAGGGGAGGATAAGGGAAAAGACAAACTAACTAACTAACCAACCAACTACCTCCGTAGTTCTAGAACTTCATTTACCTTCTATTCTGTAAAACGAAGGTAAATGCCATTTCTAAAACTACTACGGATAGACATGGGAAGAATGCTGAAAAAGAGGCAGAGTAAAAAGTAATGTCAATTCAGTTAAGCAAGAGCCAAGAGTAAAGATATACTGGAAAAAACATAGAAGTTGAGGGATAAAAGACTTCCATTGGAAATCATATACAACAACCCATGGTGGGAAGAACAATGGTATAAACACAAGGTATACATGACTAGACTTATGAGGCACCAAGGTCATGGTAGAAATGATCATTCAATGGTATAAATACAAGGTATACATGACTAGACTTATGAGGCACCAAGGTCACGGTAGAAATGATCATTGTGTTGCTATCATCGCAACCTTATTGTCCATGTGAACCAATATTCGAGCCAAAAACAACACATTAGCACTTAAAATAGCCCAATTTCTTAATTATCATTTGAATCTACTAAATAAGCCTCGCCACTATGACTACCTTAATAACACTTTTAGAAGCCGACAAAGTGCAAGGGCAACAAGGCAAGAATGACCAGGCCAGGCAAAAAGTCAGGCAAGACTAGGAGCAATAAGAAAATGGACAAGGGCTAAAGAATTATATAACAAATTAATTACTTCAAGGCAAACGGACAGGCCAAAGTAGCTAGCAAGCCAAGAAATTGCGCGCTAAATGTTAAATTGGAAGTTGTGAAACTGGATATGTTAGTTTTAGCCTTTATATTACAATATGAGTTGCATGAGGCGAACAAGGATAAAGAACAGAGGCTATTTGGGCAGCCGCAGAATCTGAATCAGAGAGAGAACAGACGCTCCTGCAAGGGCCGATTTGGGCAGATGATCGGATGGCACTCACAATTGGTGGGCAACGGATTTGCTGAAGGGAACAGACTAAGATACACAAGCAGTTATTCCGCTAAAGGATTGGGCCGGAAGAAAACATAGCTGCAGACAAGAGTGGTGCAATCAGAAGGATTTAACAGATAACCAAGTATCAAAAGCATTTAGCCAGATAACCGTTAACAAAAGCTTCAAAACCAACTGTTAGAAATATGATTTTGCTATTCTGCAAAGCCAGAATTTCACGATTGATCATCAAGGCTGTCGTTCTACATATCTATTATGAAAGTTTGCAAAATTAAAATAGAATAACTGCTCATACTAAAACTAAGCGTTTCTACTAACATAGGATTATTTCCTACGGCCATCCATGTACAGATAGCTCACAGAGAGACACAGACGTACCAAAGAGAACGGGATTGGAAACAAAGAAAAGATAAAGAAAAACAGGGCTAGACGATACAAATACCAAAAGACAGTCTTCCCGTTGGATCTTCGAAGCCGTGACTTTTCGTGATGGGAAGTTCAAGCAGATCTTGGGGTTTTACCAGCCTATTTCTTTCCACCATCCACACTTGAATTGCAGTTTCGTTTCTTGTGGTCTAATCTCCACTGAGATATAGAAGAGGACAAAGAAAAGAAAATACAGATAACAGAAATTCCATATCCGCTCAAGATCCTGCCTGAATCATCTGGTAATCCTTAGCTCTCCATAAAGCGGCATCTTCAGCCCCTATTCTACAAATCTTAGCCACATTGAACCCAGTGATCTTTCCACAAGAAATAGGGCTTCACAAAACTGGCCATAGCTCTTTCCTTAGCCTTTCGCACAAAAGTTCGAAGTCATCAAAGGTCCAGCGATGTAACAGGGGGAGCTATCACCGCCATGCTTCTCGCCCGAAATCCCCGATCTGAGACCGTGCAAATAAATCAACAAACAAATAAACTTCGGCAAGCAATAATGCCATGAAATTTTGATGGTGTGACAAATATGAATGGGCCACCGCCACAAGAGATAGAACCAAGGAAGCGGGACCAAACCCTAAGAAGGCTTCTGGCATCTCCTTATAACCAAAATCAGATACATATTGATAGCAAGTTAGTGAAACCATTATGGCCGGGATTAAAAAACCTCGCCCTTTTGGGTTTTCGAGGAAAAACCCTGACAATAATGGGATCACTAACCTATGCTAGGGTCATAAATCTCAAAACGAATCAATACCCTCATGCTGACCAGCCTTGTTGGGCGAGAAATACATATAGCAATGAAGTTGCCAACAACAATTCATGTTGGAATTGTATTCTCTACTGAACTTCGTCTTGTGCTTGAATCCAAACCTTCATAAAAATACAAGCTATAGGGAAAATCCTTCACCAACCATTAACCTGCAAACACAAGAAAACTGAACCAAACGCCACTACGGCTATACAGGCACGAGGGCCTCCAACTAGGCACGAGGGCCTTCATCCAGGCATGAGAGCCTCAACCAGGCACAAAGGCCTCCAGCCATGCTCCATGGCCTCCAACTAGTCACTAGGCCTCCAACAAGATATTAGCTTACCAATAAGGCATACAAGTGAGTAAGGGTGGGCGGGTGGGGCGCCAAACTGTAGAAGAAAGGACGATAGATGCAAAGCGAGCTGATGAAGAAGGGAGGAGCGAGAAAGCTGCTAAATAGACAACTAGGAAAAGAAAATGACAAAAAATAACTAATCATAAATCGCCATCGATTTCTAGAACTTCGCTTACTTTCTATTCGGTGAAACGAAAGTAAACGTCATTTCTAGAACTACTAAGGCAAATAAGAACAAGAATGCTGAAAAAAGAGGCAGGACATGCAACAATAAAGCAAGGGCAAAGAGCAAGAAAAGCTAGTAGGCGTACATATGAATAAGGTGACAACTTCAAAGCTAAAATTCAGAAAGAAAAAACAATTCTTAATGGTCATGAACACATAGTTCGCAAAAAGAAGAATGGTAGGGAACAAAGAACAAAATTTGTAGGGTAGACTTAAGGTTGGGGAACCCCATTCTCGCTTATTTCCAACTCGTCAAGCAACCTCAATATATCACAAAAGCAGCAATTGAGCTAGAACATTTTATAACGAGCAATAAATGCACCACTTAGGATTATAATGGTCCCATCCCGTTAATTCACCAGATCGATCTTAAACGAGTAAGAGAAGTCAAGCCTACCTATGGTTGGTTAAAATAAAATTCATTCTTGACATGGGAATATGGGAATGAGAATCCATACTTAGGATAAATCTTAGTAAATCAACGTGCTAGGCTAAAATGGATCAAGAATTAGTAGGTTTCGCTAAGTTACACTAAGGTATAACAACAGAGCAAACCCAAAACGTGGCCGGCAGCCCTGGCATGGCCTGCTCCCGCTCGAACTTAAGGTAAAGAAAAACAGGGAGGTCTCAAGACCAGGCCGGCGATCCTGGCATGGCATGCTCTTTGCTTTGAACTGGAGTCTAAGGCTGCAACTTGAGCCGCGCAGTAGAAAGCCGTCATGGAAAGAAAATAGGTCTGGCAAGAAAAACAGGGAAAACGCAGCAAAAAGGGGTTTGATTCATATAAGACCTCAGATTAGCAATAGAGATCCGCAGATCTTGGGATTCGCTATCCTAGCGTTGCCAGTGATTAGAAATACAAATCGACTACAGCCGAGGTAAACACAGGTAAATTACAACAGGGAAATCGTGACAGGAGCAATCTCTCTAACCCAAACTATCTCTGTAAATTACTTTCAGAAACTCTGCCTCTTCTAAGACAGCCAAAGCACTTCTTATTTTTCTAAAGTAGACAACTGAGTTACAACAAGTAAAATGATTAGACCGAGCAACTAAACCCAAACTTTTCTGTACTTCCTCAAATAGAACAACTGACTCGAAATTAATCCTTTAGCAAATTAGTCTTTAGCACAATTGACAAACATTCAGAGCCTCCCAGCAGATTTACCACAGATTTTAGAGCCAAAAAAACATCTCCTTTTTCACATCCAAAAGGGTTAAATCCCCCATTTCATATAACTCTGCACCCTCGTGCTTGAGTGGAGGCCCTCGTGCCTAAATCGAGGCTCTCGTGCCTATGTGGAGGCCCTCGTGCCTAGACAAGCCCCTAGTGGCTTTTAGTCTTTTCTTATTGTTGTTTATGCAGGAAGCAAGCTAGCAGGACATTCAATTACTTGGCTCCATGCTTGGATGGAGGAATAAACTAAGAGGAGAGTCTGCATGATTTAGCATATGCTTCTGCCATGCATTGTTCGTTGTGGTGGCAAGCTGGTGGACGTTACACACGATCATGTGACGACTTGGCATCTTTTGGCATGCGCTTTCATACTTATTACAAGATGGAGAGGTTATGAAAGCATGGATGTGTTGTACCATATGTGTACTTAACCCAACAAGGCTGGTCAGCATGAGGGTGTACTTCTTTATGTTTTAAAACCCTAGCCTAGATTAATGACGCTATTATTGTCAGGGTTTTTCCTCGAAAACCCGAAAGGGCGAGGTTTTTTAATCCCGGCCATAATGGTTTCACTAACTAGCTAGGGAGGATGTACTTGGGTGATTTCGGTTTTAAGGAGATGCCCGTGAGGGATGCATCAGTCTGGCATCTCCTTATAACCAAAATCAGATACATATTGATAGCAAGTTAGTGAAACCATTATGGCCGGGATTAAAAAACCTCGCCCTTTTGGGTTTTCGAGGAAAAACCCTGACAATAATGGGATCACTAACCTATGCTAGGGTCATAAATCTCAAAACGAATCAATACCCTCATGCTGACCAGCCTTGTTGGGCGAGAAATACATATAGCAATGAAGTTGCCAACAACAATTCATGTTGGAATTGTATTCTCTACTGAACTTCGTCTTGTGCTTGAATCCAAACCTTCATAAAAACATTCAGAGCCTCCCGGCAGATTTACCACAGATTTTAGAGCCAAAAAAACATCTAGCAAAGATCCTTTTTCACATCCAAAAGGGTTAAATCCCCCATTTCATATAACTCTGCAACTCTTGGCCCTTCCCTATCTCTGATGCAGATTAGATTCTTCCTCTTAGAGATTAAGGTGTTACCTTTGTCAATGATGCCCTTAGCTGCCGAGTCCAGGGCCTTGTGCAACTGCAAATGGCGCTCTAAATCCGCGAAGGAGTCCTCCAATTGATTCAAGAAATCAAACTGCCTGATATTTTCGTGATACTTCAAAACAGGGGTTCTTGATCTCTTGCTCTTTCGTTGGATCTCTTCTTGCAAGGATGAGATCTAGGATTCCAAAGCCACCACAGCTTCTGCCTTAGAGCCATACAGATCATCCAACTTTGCCTGCAGCCTGCCTTCGATGATGGCATTTAAACTTCCCATCTTGGCTTCCAAACTGACCTCCATGGCTTTAAGCCATGCCGGAACCGGAACCTCATCAGAAGCCTCACCTGCAGACCTCTTCCTACGCTTTATAGCACTAGCCTTTGGGGCCATAGAAAATTAGCATGGCTGCCCAAGAAACGAAAAGCACCGGAAGCGCCAAACTGTAGAAGAAAGGACGAGAGATGCAAAGCGAGCTGATGAAGAAGGGAGGAGCGAGAAAGTTGCTAAATAGACAACTAGGAAAGAAAATGACAAAAATAACTAACTGCTAAACTGCCATCGTATTTCTAGAACTTCATTTACTTTCTATTCGGTGAAACGAAAGTAAACGTCATAAAATGAGTATGCATTTTTACATTAACCCTCGCGCGTAGCGCGAGATGTGACAGAGAATGGGTTGCTATTCTTGCCATGTGGCATCTAATTTGTACAACTAAAATTTAAATTCTCGCATTAACCCTCGCCCTTAGCGCGAGATGTGGCAAAGAAGAGTGCGCTATCCTTGCCCTACCACCTCCAATTGGACATAGTATATTGATCTGAAATGTCAAAATCTTAGTTTTATAGCTAAAATCTGTATTTTTGCATCAACTCCCGTGCTAAGCACGAGATGTGGCAGAGAAGGGTCTCTATCCTCGCAAAGCGACCTCAAATTGGACCTAATAAATTGGTCTGAAAGAATAGAATCTTAACTTTTCTACAAGTAAGTTCATGTAAATAGACTATATTTCTACTATACATCTACGAAATTTTCATAAAATTAATTTTGAAAGCGTATTTTATGTTCGTATTTTAATGTTTTGATCAATCTTAAACCAGATTCTTTGGAAATCGAAGCCTTAAAATCCTATCTTTTACTTGAAAGAACCTCAAAATCAAGTGTGAAAGATGCATTTTTATGCCATTTTCAGAAAAATAAAATGTGGAATAATTTCAAATTAACGAAATCGTAGTTTATTCTGTAATAAAAATACTTGTACGTTGACTTCCTAGGGCCTTTCTTGACTCGCGAGTCGAGAAAAACACTGCTTGTCCCAATGATGAGACCATTTGTATGCTTCTTTGTGTGATTGGATGCACTATATGAAATGAATGCTCTCCAATCTATTTTGAATTTTGCATCATTTTCTTCGTTATTCATGACTAATGGCACCATAGTTGTTAATCATAGACTCTTTTTATTCTAAGTGGTTCGACACATGGCACAGATCCTGCTCAGGCTACACTCTTACCAGGGCTTCGGGATAAGCTTGCTCGTGATTGCAGACGCCATGGGACCTCAAGGAATGAGGAGGAGAGAAAGAACATTTTGCAACTCCAGAAAGCTCAAAGGATCTTACAAGCATTGTATGACATCCACGGAGGTTGAGAAACGAGCATATTCGACCTGGCGATTGATGAAAAGATGCGAGAGGAGGGTGGAGAAATTGGTTGGACAGGCCAGTGGGTGGCTCACGAGGCACCTCCTCGTGAGGCATTTCACGTTCTTCAGGTTGCCCCCAAAGCTTATAGACGACAAGAAGAAGCCCCACACGTTCTTCCTGTAAGGTGGACCGCCTACCATGATGATGTAACTGTAGTGACAGCAAGACCGCCATGGTCTCTGCGTCCGATGTAAAATATGTTGTAACTATTTAATTTATTAATGAAAATTCTTTTTCAACTATAGCTTTGTTTTCAACGTGCAATGAAATTCCTTCGTTTGAGTTGTATTCTTGGTATTCTCAAATTTTGGATAGGTATAGAGGCCGAAAACTTTTTGCTCGTCCTTTTCGTGTAATAAAAGGGGTTCCAAAAAAACGTTGGGAATTGCTTATGATCCACTTTAATTAAATGCGACTTTTTTGTTCAAGAAAGAAAACTCTCCACCACATCTGGTCTTCTTCTAAGAAGTACTTAAAGCCCAAGGAAATTCCCCCCTAAAAGACATAAAATTGTATTTTGACCCCCTTAAATATCCCATTGTGTGCAGAAAGATTTGTCTGTGTCAAAGTGACACTTTTTCAACCAATTAGAATTTTTCCCAAGTATGAGGATAATGAAATTAAAAATCTTTGGCTCCATTTCTGGTGCCCATGTCCAAAGAATGCAATAGATTGTCAAAGAATGAAAGACAAAAATAGAATGGTTGGGTTAAGCTTCTCTGTAAAAAGCTCTCTATGTACTTGTGTACCTGTATGTACTCTTATGCACTACTTTTTTCGAATCTGGGTAGAATTTTTGGAAGAAATAGATGGTGCATAGAAAATGAATTTGGATGAGATCCAACCCCAAGCTACATCACTTATAGAGGAAATTACTAGTGGCGTGGTGGTATATATTTTACTTCCCGCTGCCATGGCCCTAAATTGATGTTTGTTGCTAGCTAGGCTTTACTTTACTTCTAAGGACATGCCTCTGCATTTCATTCAACTAACTTGATACCCAAACATGTGCTCATGCTAATAAAGACAGACAGACAGACTTCTTCTTTTTCAGAACCATGTGGTTTTTGGCAGAAGCCAGAGCAACATGCTAAGTCATATAGAAAAGGACCCAAGTAATGTCTTACTTGAAAGAAGAAATAAGGTAGCAAATGCAGGTGCAAGACCTCCACAGCCTGTCTTTTTGGGTTGCCCCTAAGGGAACAAGCTCTTGCTCACATGGGTTTTTGGCATATTTTAGGCATATGTCGACATATATCTAGAATATGCCAAAAACTGCTTCAAACTGGTTGTTGCCAGTAAAGTGGCGGTCAGCCCTGTTGCTAGTTCTTGCCAGTTAGATGATGTTCGAACTGCCTAACTGGCTATGAGAATTGCTTTACTTATGGATCATGCAATTGCTTATTGTATTTCGCCTATGGATGGTGCAAAGAATATTGCTGCTGTAAGGGCTTCATCCTCGAAACTGGAAGAGGTTCTTTGTAATCTGCCTGAGGTTAAGGAAAGGGAAGTAGTTGGAAAAGGAAAGAGCCATGGAAGGTGGTGGGGTAAATTTATATTGGTGGTGTACAAAAAAGCAGTCCGGGACATCGGGTGCTTAACGGGTGCTGGCGGACCTTCATCGTGACGTGCTGGCACCCGTCACTGTTTTTTTCCCTCCCCGCCATTTTTTCCCAACCTCTGGAACGGTTGATCTCGGATCAATTTTGGAGGATCGGCCGATTGTTTGTCCAAGTCAGCGATCCCTGGTATGTAGCAATTCGGGTGGTGCTTGGAATTTGCAATTGGCGGGCAAATTTTCCAGAACCTGGTTTGTTTGGCAGAATGCAGCTGCTGCTTTTCTTTGCAGATGTTTTCCAATGCATGCGAATTGGGAAGGCGCATTCCTTCTGGCCATTTCTAAGAATGGAACAAGATTTGATCCTAAGAATTTACTGTCCAGTTTGCATAATCTTGTAGAGCAATCCGAGCAATTTAAGCAGCTGTGTGGTCGGCTGGCCTCCAAAATTGCTGAGAATACGCCTTATACTGAGCCTTTTGCAAATGTTCCTGATGTTCCAGAACAATCTTTTGGCTATGAATACATTCCAGGTAAGCAGTAGTTCAATAATCAGCAGTTCTATCAACATTGAATTTGGTTCTGTTATTGATTTGCTCTTAATTTGCAGAAGCTGAGAAAGATACACAGTTTTCAACATATGATGCTACAGGTCTTGAATCTGCAGAAGACATTCAAGAACAGCACATGGAGGACCAAGTTGAAGCAGGTCATTGCTTTCATTTGCAATAAAATTTATTGCTTAATTTTCAGAAGTTTTATTAATTGCAGAATCTGGAAGAGAGGAAGAAGAGGATTTCTTTGTCCATGAAGACATCCAAGATTATGCAGAGGACATCCAAGATTATGCAGAGGACATCCAAGACCATCACATGTATGACAAAATTGAAACAGGTTATTGGTGCTGTACTGACTTCCTTTTTGGTGCTCAAGTTATGTGCACTGTGCTTTATTTAAATAACTGTTGTTATTTGCAGAATCTGAAGCACAAGAAAATTTGTTAATCTATAGGAAAATCGATGCACAAAGAAAAAGGCTGCAGAGAGCAAGAAAAAGAGCAAGGGAGGCTGAATTGTTAGAAGATGACAAAGATCTGGAAGATGTTTTGAGCAAGAGAAGAAAACAACAAATGTCCAAGTTGATTGCAGAACAAGCTAATAAGGTATGTGGAAAACTGTCAAAAAAGGAGAGGAGAGAAGTTCTTCAAGGTGCTGCTAAGATGCTGCCAGAATTTGAAATGTTGAAATTGAAAGAAGTAGGGACAATGACTAAGATTGTCAACAACTTGAGAAATTCTCTTGCAAAGCATAAGTATGCCAGGTCGACTGATGTGCTTACAGCAAGGACCTCAGCCATGGTATATGCTGTTGTACCTGGCACTAATTGCTTGGGAACTTCCAGGTGCTTGAACTTGAATAGAAGATATGTTACTACAGCAGTTCAGAGAAGGAAAACAGCAGAAATTGGTGATGGCCCATGGTCAATGTTTAAAAAGAAAACCAGATCTGATAAACTAAGCAGGAAACAACAGAAATTAGTAACTGACTTTTGGACTTTTCAGACACGAGTTTCACCATGCAAGAAACATGTTATTAAGATTAGGCTTGGTAAAGGAAACAAGATAATGCATGCTCTTCACTTTCTGGAGGAAACTGAGGTTATTTTATTTTTTTGAAATTTATCATTTCATTTCTTCACAATGCTAACTCTTTTTTGTTGCTTATAATGCAATGCACTTTTTATGCAAGATTTTGAAGAGAATATCCAAAATTTGAAGTATCTTTCTCATCATTTCGTGCACTAAAACCTCCATTCGTTCGAAAAGTAAAGGATAGAGAAACTTGTTGTTGTGTGTACCACATGAGGCTTGACTATGTCAGACAAGCACTGAACAAAATTAGGCTGGATAGAAATATTCATGGTGCTGACTGCAGTTGTACTTGTTCTGTCTGTGGTGCTAGACCAAAATGTGAAGCAAATGCAATGACCTACAAATCATCAAGTGATTTGTGGAGGTCAATTGTATGTGCTAAGGATGTTGCAGATGAGTGGTATGCTCATGACTGCATGTTGCTGAAATGCAAAACCTGTGGCCCTTCTAAGTTACCTATGTGTCCTAAAGAATTGAGCAAGAGTTCAGGGCATTTGGTAGAATGGAAAACCTTTGACAGGGTATGTGAAGCATATTAAGTTTTTTCATTTGTGGTAGTCTTAAACTTATTTTGTGGTTGTACTTTTTTCTTTTCAGGGTTTTGAATCAGCAAAAGAGGTTGATGGCAATGGTGGGACAAAATTGGTTCCAAAGCCAATTGTGAAGCTTGTATACAAGACCAGTTCAACAGCAGATGTGTTGTCTTATGCCAAAAACATTGTGACTGAATTCATTCCCCATAACTATGAGGCAAGATGGCAAGCAAAGCAATTCAGAGAATGTCTAGGCACTTTCCCAGAAAACACTGTGGTATCAGTCATAGATTTTGCTGAAAACTATACCTTCAAAATACAGCAGGAAATCCAAAGCTTGCATTGGAGAAATGATCAGTGCACAATACTTGTGCACATCAGTTACAGGCATGCAACAAAGAGAGAGGTTGAAGAGAAATCTTTCAGCAGTGGTGACAGGCATATCATCAAGGAAACACATTTTTACATTTCAGATGATAGAGATCATGACACCTTATTTGTCCAGCACTGTCTAAACAAGCATACTGATTACTTGGCCAGCAAGTTAGTCAGATACAACAACCATGTAATGTGGTCTGATGGCTGCTCACACCAGTTCAAGGGTGCAAGAACATTCTACTTTCTTGGGAGATTCTATAAGAGCTCTGGCATTCTAATAAACTGGAACTACTTTGCTTCATATCATGGAAAAGGTAAATTCAGATCAGTTTTTGATTGGCCTACATTTTGTAAGACAATAGACACAATTGTCTTAATGGCAGGTGAGCATGATGGGGCAGGGGTTGTTCTCAAGAGAGCACTCACACACGAAATGTTAAAGAGGAATTCCAAGCCTTTACGGGATGCTCATGATGTTGTTCAATTCTGTAGGGAACACTTCAAGGATTCTGACAAACATAGGTACATTCTACTTCAAGGATTCATGACTGCTGTGACAGTGCTCAATGTTACTCATCAATGTTACTTATTAGACACTACTCAATGTTACTCATCAATATTACTCATTACTCAATGTTACTCATCAATGTTACTTATTAGACACTACACAATGTTACTCATTAATCTGTATTTGTAGGTATTTTTCGGAGATCAAGGTGGATGAAGTAAGCAAGGTTGAGCAGTTCGATTGTGCTACTTTAACAGGGTCCAGTAAATTTCATAGCATCAGGCCAGTGAACTCCAGGGATGCCACTCAAGTTGCACATATGAATTACTCATGCTTTTGTCATAATTGTTGGGTGGGTAAGTACAGTAAGTGCATACACAAAGATAGGATAGGTACCTGGACGTTTTCAGAATTAAGACCAGGGATTGAGGATGATGCGATCTATGAGGGAGATCTTTGAGTGGAAATCGGAAATATTATAGATGTAGGAGAGAACTTTGCGTGGTTGCTCCAAAGAGTAATAAGGAGAAGGTTGATTTCTACATCTTAAAATGTACTGTACCTAAGCATGTTGTAGAGAAAGCATACAAAGATCCTTGGGGCCAAAAATTTGGGAGGAGGGAAGTGGTGGTCACAGGCAAGTTTTATAAACTGGTGGGAGACAGCAGGTATGAACTACTTGAATATGAGCCGACCTGCGGTGTTCTGATCACTTAATTGTCTCCCAATTTTGATATGAAGGATATAGGACATAATATGTTTGAATTGGAGGATGATGTCCATGAAAACATACTTGAAAGTTTGCAGACGCATTCACATATACTAGCCCAATGTGATGTTGCTGGTAACGGCAATCTAAATGCAGGCAAGTCAACAGGCAAGTCAACAGATAAGACAATAGAGAAGACTGCAGGCAAGTCAACAGAGAAGACTGCAGGCAAGTCAGCAGACAAATCAGCAGGCAAGTCAACAGAGAAAGACAAAGATGCAAGTCAACGAACAAGTCAAGCAGCCAAATCGGCGAGGCAAATCAGCGGCCAACTCAACGGTCAAGTCAACACCAAGTCACAGACAAGTCAAGAAGAAAGTCAGCAGGCAAGTCAGCAACCAACTCAACAGCCAAGTCGGCCAGCCAAGTCAGCAGCCCAAGTCAGCGAGGCAAGCCGGCCAGCCAACTCAACAGCCAAGTCGGACCAACTCAACAGCCAAGTCGCACCAACTCAATGCCCAAGTCAAGAAACAAGTCAAGAAAGAAACAAGTCATCAGCCAAGTCAGCAGGCTTAAGTGGAAAGCCAACAATTGAACAATTGAATAATTGAATAATTCATTCATTCATTCAATGTAACATTCATTCATTGTAACATTCTTATTCAATGTAACATTCATTCATTGTAACATTCTTATTCAATGTAACATTCATTCATTGTAACATTCTTATTCAATGTAACATTCATTCATTGTAACATTCTTATTAGAATATGTTATTCACAATGTTATTTACTTCATTACGATATCTTACTAATGTTATTAACTTCATTATGATATCTTACTAATGTTATCTTATTTCATTCTTATTAGAATATGTTATTCACAATGCCACGGTTCTATTGCGACAGCAATAGAACCGACATTCCTTGGATGGGGACGTCCCTTTGTCACTCCTCCTATTTATTCAGCCTCTCTTCATTGTTCTATCATCGGCGTTCTCTTGAGCTAGCTTTCTCCTTCTTCTCTATCCTATCAATTTCCTTAATTCCATTGTATCCCTTCTCGATCATCTGATTTGAGCAATCTTAATCCACCTCTAATCTGTACAAGCATTTTTTGTTTTTATCTTTTTCGTGGCAGTTTCTCTGTGCATATGAAGCATTTGCTTATGAAGCGTTTGTGCATGGAACCCCCTTGTTGGATGCAGCTATCCCTCATCTAGGGGTTTTTCGTCATCAATCATGATCCTGGAGGTTTGGCCATGGCATACCACAGAGCTGGGGCAGGACGGCTGTGAAGCCATGCTACTTGTACAATAGTTGCAGCGGCTCCAGACTCCATCCCTTGCCCACGGAATTTTTTGTTCTTGCTGCCACAGGTTATGATCACCCTTGGGGAGCTGCACAGCATTTAGCTTCAACTTCCAGAGCAGCTTTTTCCAGATAACTCGTTTATGTTGAGTGTTTGCCTTTGAATTTTTTCTCAGTTTTCCCCTTTTCTTTTCTTCTCGGTGGAAATGTTGCTTGGGTTTTCGATTGTGCTCTCCTTCAGAGCCGATGGCCTGCCTACTGGCCTGCCGGTTTTGTTGCAGAGGAAATGGTTTTCATCTCTTTTTTCTCCAAATCTCTTTTTGAAGTTGGATCTGCCTTTCCGGCGGTTTAGGTGTTGGAGTTGTTTGTGTGTGATTGCATACTCATTGTGTTTACCAAATTTGCTGTCTCGGAGGTTTTTTCTTCTTTTCTGTGGATCATCTCTGTGGTGGCAGATCTCTCTGCAAGTCTACTGTTGCAACCATTTTTTGGCTACAACAAGGGCGGTTGGGGCAACAGAACAGGCTCTTAATCTAGCTTCTGGATAGATTGATTCGCGATGTTCGGTTCCTTTCTTTTGGTGGGTCGTTGCCAATCTATGATTTCTGTATGCATGAGAGTGGATCTGCAAAGCATGGCTTCATCTTCACAATCCGGAGTCCCCTCTTTCATTCAGATAAGTTGCTTTTTTCCAGTTTTCTTGAGGGGTGCATGGTTGGGCCTCTGATTGCGACATTCTCCACAACCAAATTAGTTGGACGGCTTTGCTGCCTCTGGAATCAATCGTCTTCTACTTTTTCCTTCTATTTTTTCCAAATATTCTTTAGTTGGATTAGGATCGGCACTTCAGGAGATGTAGATAGGCGATTTGAACATGATTTTAGGACCTTGAACACTGGTTATAGGATTGTTTGCTCACTGGTTGTTACCTATTTCGTTTTTGTTGGTGAGTTCAGTGTTTTTTTTTCTATCTAGGGTATCAGGACATTTGCCAATCCCCACTTTCGATCGGTGCTGGTAGGGTTGACCCTGTTATTTAAAGCCATATTGGCTACAGCAAGGTCGGTGGACTGGACTATGGCTATCCCTCTACTAGTTGCTATTCCGACAGGTGCAGCTACATGTGTTGTGTCTCAGAATGGGGATCCGTGGCTCCCATCGCTGTAAGCACAGGTTTCTGATTTTTATGCTTGTCCGATACAGATTAATTAGAGAAATCGTATTTTTATCGCTTATATTTGTTTGGCTTGTTGGTAGAGGTGCATGGGCTTTGTTCTAGAGATTTCGAGCTCGAATCTCTCTATGCACAATTTCCTTTTATTTACTTTTTAGTTGCATTACTTGCATTTCTGAGGCCTATGACCTCATTTACTTTGTACCCTTTTTTAGTTGCATTACTTGCATTTCTGTGGCCTATGACCTCGTTTAAAGCAGAGTTTCATTAAAGTTGGAATTCTGAAGACAAGTTGGAATAATTTTTATATAGTATACCTTGGAGGGTTATGTATACCTCAATACTTATAGTATGGTTATGTGTATTACAAAAGGTTATGTATACCTGTTGCATACTATGGTTATGTGTATTACAAAAGGTTATGTATACCTGATAACAATAAGATTACAATAAGATAACAATAAGAGTACAACCAGATTACAATAAGATAACAAGTACTATTATTTTACTATTACTTATATTACGGTTATGTGTATTACAAAAGGTTATGTGTACCTGTTGTATACTAACACAACCAGATTACAATAAGATAACAAGTAATATTATTCTTCTACTATTACTCAATGATCGAAACTAGCGTATAAGCTCGAGAGATCCTTTCGATCATGAACATTTGATACTCCCTATTCCACAGGAGATGGATGATAACATCGACGGGATCAGGATAATGGCGAGGATTGAGAGCAACAGTGGTGAGCCAGTCTTCAAGCGGTATA
Organism: Isoetes taiwanensis; assembly: GCA_021234155.1. NCBI lineage: Eukaryota > Viridiplantae > Streptophyta > Lycopodiopsida > Isoetales > Isoetaceae > Isoetes > Isoetes taiwanensis. Next base: position 8,385,031 of record JAJEKV010000005.1, read on the forward strand.
TCTCGCTCGCGGCACCGCTTGAAGTCCTCATGATTCATCTTGCAAGTGATAGAATCAATGCTCAAGACCGAGAATAAGTCATAGCTAGACGGAGGCCAATGTTGCTGCACTCGGCAATTTGATGTATATTTATACCCACCAAAATTATTGATGGTATACCCACCAAAATTATTGATGGTATATACTCACCAAAATTATTGATAGTATATACATAGAAATTATTGGATCATATACATGTATGGTACTCGTATAAAGGCAATGAACACCAATAATTCACATCAATAATTTTACTTCACTATAAAAGCAGCTCCATCCGGTGGTAGAGCTCATTCATCTCCCATGGCTTCCTTGCCTGATCGTCCAGAGAACATCCAATCCTTCAGGTGCTACCTTAGCTATAATGATCTCGTGGTGAATGCTACGAAAATGGTATCAAACTTGATCCATGGCTGCAATTCCAAAGCGTATGGTCCTCTGCGAGTGCTTGCAGGAAGCTCACTCGTGTTAAGGTCCACCTTTATTGGCTTCCTGATCAGGAGATCTTTGAGCTGAATAGCATCACGTGCTTTGATGTTGATGATGAGTGAATCTGTATCTGCTAAGGATATAATAATGACATGAGTACCTATGAACTATGCAAGCTGTCTTTTATTTTCAATCACGCCTATATTAGTCAAGCAGCAATGACGAGTGAATCATCTATGATATGTATACCTGTTAAGGATATAATAATATAAGCACTTATGATTTGTGTATCTGTTAAGGATATATATAATATAAGCATAGTGAATATTAGTTGATGTATAGAATCTGAGTACATGATAGAATCATACCTGTACGAGTACATGATACTTGTATACGCTCAATGATGGCGCTACAGTCCACCCCAATAATTCACATCAATAATTTTACTTCACTATAAAAACAGCTCCATTCGGGGCTAGAGGTCATTCGTCTCCCATGGATTATTTTCCTTCTTCTATTCACCACATCGAGGCGATCAAGTGCTCAATGAGCCACTCCGATCTTGTTGGTTGCCTAGATAAGCATCTTCTTCTTGATCCCTACCTGCGAAGAAAAGCTTTGGGCGCTGAGATTCATTGCCCTGCGTCAATTCGTGTTATGATCCATCGATATGGCTTCCCGGCGCGATGAGCTATGAGATATCGGGGATCACTACTACAGATCCTGAAGATGATTGAATCACCTGTTCAACATATAAGCACTTCTGACCATCTTATCTATGAATCATGTATGCATTTATATATTAAAGATGTAAGCAGTTATATATGATCACAAATATAGTAATGTTATGTATTAAGATGAAAGATATGTATTACAAGTACAAGATCTCATGTATTAAGATGAACAATGTGCTATGTCTTTCCACATGTCTACAATATATTTCGGAATTTGGATTGTTTTCGACCTCTTGCCATTGGCATCCCAAGCATAATGAATGGCATCTAAATTTTCGTACCTTGAAGGATCGGAAGGATTAGGCCGCCAACGCTTAGTCAAGCAGTCTTTGTAGTCCCCTCCAGTAGGCTTCCACCACGATACAAAAATATGTCCAAAATATGTAGATTCTGGATCAAGAACAGCATTCTCCTCTGCATATCCTAACCAAGTGGCAGTGTTATCATCTCCAGGTCTGACTAGAACAAACATACCCTTTGTCACATGTACGTGAGGATCAAACTCTTCAAGAGGCAACACTGGACGGCCATCTGACGGGCCACAATAAGATGGTAAAGGTCGTGTGACCAATGCAGATACGTCGACCTCTGGAACAAATGTTGTTTGTTCTAGAGGAACTTGTCTTGTTTGTGGCCAAAATGCATCATTTTGAGGACGTCCTGGAGCAACATCCTCCAAAGAGATAAGAAGCTGGCTCCAATACTCAACACTTGCCGTGTATTGCCTTGCAAACAAGCTAGTTTCTTGATTCTTACATATGTCCTTCCATAGGGAGATGTATTTGTTGATGCTATCCTTCAACCCTGGAAGATCTTTCAATGTTGGTCTAGGAGGAATATTTTGTGGCACACCACTTGGTATCATTGGTGACCATGTTCATCCTCTTTCCACATTCTAACTCCCGGAGAATCTGCTTTGGAGCCACTCTTTATGTGTAGGGCGATTTTGTATTGCATAACAGGCCAATCTCCTCGCCATCTTAAATTTGAAGAGCAATGGTTCAAGATGCCCAACCAAAGGCGTTGGCCCTTATCAGGGATGAATCCCTTCACAAAATCTTTCCAATTTGGAACTTCATCAATAAAGTATGGAATTGGGGATTTTGCATTGCATTTGCTAAACAAGTAAAGTAGCTCTGGTAGTGTCAAAGCATCCGACGAACTCATCAAGGTTGAAAAATTTCCAAATAAAGCATCAATATCATCATGGGTGTGGCCGACCATCATAAAGCCCACTTGGATCTCATCAAAGACCTTAAGCCAAGTCAAATAAGATAAGTATGAAAAGACATACCTATTTTTGTTTTGCCCTGATGCATTATCAAGTTGCAAATAGAGATTTCGGGGGAGAGGGTTGAACACCTCAGGATTCGTTGTAGTTGAAGCATTTGGCAATACTTCTGCCATAGAAGCAAGTTTGTTCTTCAAAGGATTGGTATCCTTGACTGCTTGCATCCATTTGCAATCTGCAGGCTTACTTCCACATAAGTCACCTATCTTGTCCTCTTGTACCAATTCCAAGTTATGCAATATTCTAGAAAGTGAACCAATGTGGAAGTTTGAATCATCTTTCCATAAATCAAGTGAGAAATGACCATATGCACGACCACCATGCCCATGAGTTAAAGCTCCTGTCAAACTGCTCTTCAAGCGATCACCTCTCCATACAGATTTTGCTAGATGATGACTTCTAGGCACTAAAGTCTTAACCTGATCCATCTTATCATGTATTATACATAGATGATTTTCAGGAGACCGCTGTGACAATGCTCTCCAATGCCAATATTGACTTCTGCAAGAGCGTTGCTCTAGCATATGAGACCGACGTTGAATTGCAAGATTTCGTCTCTCTCTCTTGTATCTTTTGTTTTTCCAATACGCTTAATTACAGCCTTGATGTTGCATTTAGAGAAGGCTGTATTTTTGCAATGCTAACATCTGGAAATTCTCTTTTCCATATACTATAGAAAGAGTTCAAGGCTTCTGATTGTTCCCTGTAAGCTCTTCAACGATTTACACCGACTTCTTTATGTATAAGCTTCTTATTAAGAATGGAAGGAAGCTTCCGTACATTTTCTCTTACATCATCTCTACCTCTTTTTGCTCCTATGGGGAATACTTTCAAAGATTCTCACGAATGAATCTGTCTAGCACACATTCGGTGGCGGTGTAGAAGATCTAGGCTTCTTAGAGCCCGATTATTGCCATGTTCAGCTATCTTTGCACCTGCTTCAAATCTGTTTCTCCAATTGTAAAATGTTGGTGACCGATACCTAAAGCCATCGCCCACCCAAATGAATTGACAATTCCATCCCCTTGAGCACTATCCCGTCCTCTCCTTCTTCTCTCAAAGTCACACTCGGACGTCAAAAAATCACGTAAACCTTGCATTGTATGGTTGAGATAAAAATTCTTTTCTTAATTCACATACTTGATGCTTGGTAAGTTTCTTGTTGCAAGTATTTTTGCAGCAGCTAGACTTCATGAACTTATTGATTAAAGTTGTGGAGCATAGCCTTTCCTCTTTGCTCTTTCCCTTGGGCTGTCTTGGAATCCTATGTGTGTAAGTATACTTCCTTTTTCGTTTGAATTGAGCCTAAATGTTGTCCTCAAATGATTCTATTTCCATATCCTCATTTTCTTTAGCTTCTCGAGCTTGCGGATGTTGTGAGAGCCGGTCCTTCCATCCCCGGAGATCACATCGCTATTTTCCCATTGTACAAGTGCATTTTCTGGCGGCCTTTCTCGCACAAGCATGACATTTGAGATCCTCCTGTAATTAGTGCGGAAGGATCTTTCCCCACCTGAGCCCCACCTTTGAGTCTCCTAAAATTCATCACAACAGCATCACGGGGATCATCAAGACAATTATGGCCTCTGCATATTTACTTCCCGGTCACATGCATGAAGAATGTGGCAATGCTTATCCAAGAGATTGGTTCTTGAGAAACTAGGTGGTGGTTCATCATCATCGATGCTATCTGCGCGAGGAAAACGTGTGCGCGAGATCCACCGTAGGATCAATTTCTTCATCACGCATCGACAACGCCTCTCTGATTCTACATTCGAGGTCGATTGATGGAGTAGCTAAATCAATGGCATGATATCTTATATCCTGCCGAGGCCATTCGATAAACGTGCCCACGGCCTCTTCAATGTTGTCGGTAGCCATCACATGGAATCGGAAGGATGTGTGTAGGCACGGACGACCTCGGTAACTTACCTTTGCTACGTTGAGTCGTCAACATTCTTCCCATGGATGCAAGTTCTATTCACCAAGACACCCTTACCAACCCGCGGTATTATTCTCGACAAGGTTCACCATATTCTCTCGTCTTTGCTTCTTGTTTGTAGGGCGGGCGGGCGACACGACGCAGTCGATGATGTTGTGGAGGTACTACTAGGCAAGTTGGGGGTATATCGATTATCGAGCGTTTACGATGACATAGTTGGGGCTCCTTCCGCGATTACTTCACTTGATTTGAGGCCATTCGATGAATGTCCCCACGGCTTCAACAATGTTATCTGCTCCCTCACCGCGAATGGGAAGCACATGGGTGGGCACTATGGCTTCAGTGACCTCCACGACCACATTGCGCCATGGAATGTTCCTGCCATGCAGATGGCCTCTATGCAATTCATGTCCCCTGGCAACTACCACATCCCCATCGACAAGGTTACGCAGGGGCCTTTTCCTGTGAGAATCAATACACAGATATATATACTTGTTAAGGACATGCAACCCTCGATGACATATCGTGTAGTAAAAATAAGCCTTGAAAATCACGAAAAGAAATTATACGACATGAGACAAATGGCGCAGCTGCTCCATTTACGAAATGGCGCAGTCGCGCCATTTACCTTTAAATGGCGCAGCTGCGCCATTTACCTGTCAATGGGCCATTTTCGTTGAAATGGAGCAGCTGCGTCATTTTCATTGAAATGGAGCAGCTGCGCCATTTTCCTTGAAATGGAGCGGTAATGCCATTTTCCTTGAAATGGGCAGGCATGTATTTTTTTCCTTGAAATGGAGCAGCTGCGCCATTTCCTTTTAAATGGCGCACCTGCGCCATCTAAAGGAAAATGGCGCAGCTGCTCCATTTCAAGGAAAATGCCCCATTGACATGTAAATGGCATCTTCAATCTAAATGCTATATCTAATAGCTAGAGTTATGGATTCCTATTACTACAAGATTCAGCAAGACATCAATTGTTGAGAACTTATCTACTGAACAAGATAGAGAAGATCTACCCTTAAACATATTAAAACATTTAACATCCTACATCCTACATTAAACATACTAAAACATTTAACATACTAGAACTGAATAGCAACTAACCTGGAGGTCATTGACGTTTCCGGATCTGCCATATCAGAGAATGCGCCTGAAGAATTTGGACAAGCGCCTGAATAATTTGGACAAGTCTGGACAAGCGCCTGGAGAATCTGGACAAGCGCCTGAAAAATGAAGACGAGCGCCACTAGAATGAAGCCAAGCGCCTGAAGAATGAAGCCGAAATTGCGCCTAAGAACGAAGCCGCGCGCGAGAAGAATGAAGACAAGGGCTAAGCGGCTGCAAAGAAAGACAAGCGGCCAAGCTGGCAACTGCTGCTATCGACTAAGGAACCTCCGACAGCAGACAGCGAAAGGCGCCCATTATACGGGCGGGCAAATTCAAATTTCAAATTTGAGGTGGCTGCCGGTGGTACCAGGATGACTCAAAATTTATAATGGCGAACGGGCGGGAGAAACGGACGGGCGGGAAAATTCAAATTTTTTAAAATTTGTAGAGACGGACTGGCGGGCGGGAAAAATTGAAATTTTAAAAATTTCCAGAAACGGACGGGCACGCAAATTTGAAGAGACGGGCGGGCGGGTAGAATTCGTTTTCTTTTCTTTCCCCCGACTTTTCTTTTCTTTTCTTTCCGTCCAATTTTTATTTTCAATTTCATTGTTCTTTTCTCCCGCCTCCGCCTTCCGCCTTCCGCCAGCGCCCAGCGCCTAGCGCCTTGCACACTCTCTCTCCTATTCAAGCATCTTCTCTCTCTAGCGCCTGTTGATCCGGGAGCGCTCGGAAAAAAAGTGGAGTAGGATTTATACGGTCTTGTACGTTTATACTTTTATACAATGGCGCAATCTTCGATCAAAATCCAGGAGCCAGGCTCAGGTTAGTATCTGTTGTTTCTATTCTTATCGATTTGTAGTGTTTTAGGTAACTGAAATGGCGCGGACGCGCCATTTCATTAGGAGAGGGTGGGCTTGTAGCAGCCTTTCTCTTTTAGTGTATGAAATGGCGCAGGTGCGCCATTTCCATAATGTCTGTTCATATTCTTGTAGAAGCGGACCCATAGAAGAGCAAATGGCGCAGGTGCGCCATTTAATCTAAATGGCGCATCTGTGCCATTTGCTTTTCGAAGGGACCCATAATAGAGCAAATGGCGCAGGTGCGCCATTTAGACCAAATGGCGCAGCTGCGCTATTTAGTCTAAATGGCGCACCTGCACCATTTAGCTTTTACATAATAGAGCAAATGGTGCAGGTGCGCCATTTAGCTTTTACATAATAGAGCAAATGGTGCAGGTGCGCTATTTAGCTTTCACATAATAGAGCAAATGGCGCAGGTGCGCCATTTAGCTTTTACATAATAGAGCAAATGGCGCAGGTGCGCCATTTAGACTAAATGGCGCAGCTGCGCCATTTGCTCTATTATGTCGTTTGCTGTTTTAACTTTCTAGCACATGGCCATTTCTCTCACCATGCTTACCATGCAGCGGCTAGTGCGCCGAAGAAATGGAACGTGGTGACATCGAGGACCATAGTCCTCACTGGAAGGTCTTGGTGTATGGAGATCGTTAGAGCCATACCCTTGACTGAAGGCGTAGACCCAACCAAGGGAGACAAGAGGCGAGAACTTTGCCTCCTTGTCAAATCAGGTACAAGTGAAGAAGGAGCCTCAGCCGTGGCCCAGATGGGCATCATTGTCAACATGAGGGAAGTCAAGAAACAAGGAAGACTTGACTTTCTTGGTTGCCTGATGGAAGATCCTGTCCATCGGCACCATTGATCTCTATTGCATGGATTGGCGATTAGTCTACGAGCCCGCAATGATGGAGTCCAAAGATGAAGGACCAAGCACCGCTTCGGCCAAGAAAAAAGGTTGGTCACCCATCTTATGAGTCCGGAGAGCAAGCGATATCAAAGGCACGGGTAGAGATCCTCAAAGGATTCGGTATTCTCGGCGGCAATGGACATGTCCAAAACTCCGTGGTCCTACATTGTAAGAGCGAAGATCTCGGGGCAACATGCCGGCCCGAAGAATGGATAGCGGATGGTCAGCTGGAGAGATGCGAGAAAATGTGTAAAAAACTAAACAAGCCACCAAAGCCGGCAAAGGAACAAAAACAGTGGAGGTGGTGAAGTACAAAGGGAGACAGAACAAGAAGAAGGATGAGACGTTGAGAAAGGGGAGGACCATAAGGATGAGAAGATGGATGAGGCTGATGCTCACAAACATGATTCTCCCGTGAAGTCCACTGAGAAGCCTGCTGATGTGAAGCCTGCTGATAGTGACCGCACTATTAGTGACAATAAGGAGGCTACAAAGCACGTAAGAAATGTAGCATCCACAGCAGATAGCACTCCAGCAAAGAGAAAGCCAGAAACCAAAGCACAGATAAGGGCCAGGAAATTACAGAAGATTGCAGATCTTCAAGTGCCCGAGGAACTAAAGATGGACCGTGATGAAGAAGAAGAAATGGCAGAGGAAACACTAAAGAAAATACAAAAGCACGGCCATATGTTCCCCCTTGGAGTCACATACACCAGAAGAATATCTATCTGGGATCTAGAAGAGGCCCCACCTAACATGACCGCCAGGGTTATTAACCCCGAACATGTTAGGAGGCTCTGCAAATCATTTGCTGAGGATCCACATCCTGTATTCACTCCAGCAGATGTAGTGCCCTTTGATCCGGATACAAAGGAGTTGCTGAGCTGGTCACAGGAATCTGATCTGATTCGGAAAAGATTTTATATTATCAATGGTAATCATTCGGTCGCTGCTGCTCAGCTCGTGTGCAGTAAGTTGGGGACAGAGGATGCTAGAGCTGAGCTCAGCAAGATCTATGTCTATAGAATATGCAGAGTTCTTTCAGGAGAGATCAGTGACCTGGACCTTCTTCAGCTGAGTGTGGATGTGAATGATATAGTAGCAAAGACTGTCTTCAAGGAACCATATGTGGATCAGATCCACCATCTTCGCAGCGATACCGAGAATCACGGAAGACCAGCCCCTCTGGTAAAGGACGATCAAGTGACGAAAGTACAAAGATACGTTCGTCTCCTTACCCATACATTTAACGAAATGGCGCAGCTGCGCCATTTGAGTTGAAATGGCGCAGCTGCGCCATTTGATGTAAATAGCGCAGCTGCGCCATTTGATATAAATAGCGCAGCTGCGCCATTAGATGTAAATAGCAACATTTGGAATTCTAAAATCGCCGCCTCTCTTGCAAAGACTACCTTGAAATGGCAGACAAGATTCTGAGGGGCAAACACACGAAGGATGTCAATCGGTTTGTCTTCATGCCAGATGATGTCTATGCACTCTTCCGCCAGATGTGGAACAAATGGAGGAAGGGAGAACTTAAGGATAACAGGGGTCAAGCTATAGTAATCAATTTTGCCAAAGACAAAGATTACTTCAGTGACAACTACCTTAGATGCATGAGGGGCTTGGACTATGATGATTGTAGAAAGGTCCTCGAAGAAGCATTAAGCGGGGATATATACGTCAAAGTCACCTCAGATTACAAAGGCGATAATTTCTTCAAGGCGAGGGCTAGAACTTAAGAGTACTTGCTTACATGAAGAAGGAGATCTGCACTTCATTGCGGATCAAATTGGCACTAAGTACAAGAAATTCGAGGACCTCTGAGAAAAGCCACGCACCACTTCTCAGATAAAGCACTTCTGGCTTGGGGGGTATGCCACCATAAGTGGGTGCAGGAAGGAATACTCAAAGAGGGAGTTCATGGTAACATGCCATTCTCCTTGTCCAGGTCCATTCGAAAAATCCTTCGGCTGAAAATGCGAAAAGGACACGCGCCAAGATGGTTTGTGGAGCATGTCGCTTGCCGGGGATTCCAAACGAGCGTCTTGATTCTACCTGCCAAAGATGATATGTTTAGATGCAAGGCAGCTTACTCCTATTTGGAAAAGTGAGATCAGAATCCGCGTTCTTGATAATGTCTCAAAGATGATGGATGTAGAGACATCACCGGATTCTATGTTTCGTCGGTAGGAGCATAACTTCGCGTTTGCCGGGTGCACTTGAAAGACTAGAATCCAGGTCAAGAGTGTTTGTAGGAATCTATGAAGAGGAGACTGGAGCTACGGTGGTTCAGAATCAAAGAGCCACAAGCTCTTCTATTTGCTACGAGGATTTCGAAAGCGCGCAGACGGGAGAGCCTCGAAGACCGGACCTCGAGGCTATTTGGCGACCATCCTAGAAAGCTCCCCGCAAATTCCTCCTATTCCTAAGCAAGCCATCGGAAGTGAGGGCGATGTTATGGCTAAAAAACTCATGCAAGATGTTTTAAGTGGAGTTGGCGAGGGGTATGGAAGGAGAATATCCGGTGCATAAACAGTTGGTCCCGCAGAAGCTGCGTCTACCTTGTTGATAAGCTCTGCCCTCAAGGTAACATCGTATTAGATTTCTTCTCGGTGGAGCCTTCTCTAGGGGCATCCCTTCATGTAGGAAGAATCGAGTGTGACATACTGAGCATGAGTTAGGAAAGATGCAATGCGTGGCGGGCATTCTCGGGTAGGGTCGAGAACGTCATGTACCCCTCGCTTGACCCAAAGGCCATTGACCAACGCCAACGGAAGTCTTGACTTTGCAAGATGTTGAATCTCGAGAAGGGGCGACGAAGAAGCTTCTCATCCGAGAAAGGTGAGACATCGGGCCGCAGTGGAGCGAGAAAGCAGGATCAAATTGACCGCGATAAAATTAACCCGGATGATTATGAGAAACTCTCGATGAACACTTCGCCAATGATTATTAAAAAAAAAAAATCTGTATTTTGAAAAATTGTATCTTATATTTCTATTTATATATATCTACATGGCCTTCTGAAAATATGTGTTATCTATAGCAAAATGGCGCGAGAGCACTATTTGCTTGGTTCTTCGCTTCACGCAAATAAGCTACCGCACTATTTGCTCGTTCTACACCTTTGAAGTAAATAAGCGCGCTGCACTATTTGCTTGCTTTCACGCTCAAGCAAATAGCTGGCCTGCACCATTTGCTCCCTTTCACGTTAAAGCAAATAGCGCGTTTGCGCTATTTGCTTTGTGGTTATTTCTAAGTTAAAGGAGCGGCCGCGCCATTTTGTTTGCTTGCTAGGCACTTTTTGGCAATTCAATATCTGCTTTTGTGGTTCTCGGGCCGCTTTTCCTCATACTTTCCAAGTAAATGGCGCCATACTTCTCTTTCTGACAACTAAAACCGCGCTGTTTTATATTAAATGTAGCGGTTTTTGCATGATAACTGGTTTCTTTTTAAGCAAATAGTGCCATATCTAGCCATAAATGTGTGATAAAACAGGGAAGAAACTGATTTCATGAGAAATTGGAATCACGAAATTTCCAACTTTAATGAAACTCTGCTTTTTTACTTTGTACCCTTTAATGGTATTTTGTTCCTCGCTGAGCAACATGGGTTTTTGAGCACGGTATGTATGTTCTTGTTTCACGTTTCTTGTCAATTATGTTTTTACCTTTGAGCACGAGATGCATTTTTATCGTTTACTTTGTACCCTTTTTAGTGGCATTACTTGCATTTCTGTGGCCTATGACCTCGTTTACTTTGTACCCTTTAACGGTATTTTGTTCCTCGCTGAGCAACATGGGTTTTTGAGCACGGTATGTATGTTCTTGTTTCACGTTTCTTGTCAATTATGTTTTTACCTTTGAGCACAAGATGCATTTTTATTGTTACAACACATTGCTCCACTTTTCCATTAGTTGATCGTGCATGCATATGGGTCGCACGTTTTTAAGCGATTTTTATTCTTGTTGGTGCAGTTTTCGTGCAATTAGTTCCTGCATTTGTTTGAAGGCACAACAGTCCCCAAGTTTTCATGCCTTTGGATAATCTTGTTGCATTTGGACATCTCATTGATAGCCATGATTTGTGAGTTGATCCATGATAGCACGTTCCACATGTTATACGTATATAGAAGGATTCATATTGCTTCGCTGTCTACTTTGATTTGATGATTTGATTGTCTTGACCCTTTCGGTGCTTGTGTTCCCTTAGTGTTTATGTGCTTTCTTAGATTTGGTGTCTCGTTATTCGTTTTGGTGTAGCATTTGGTTTGATAACATGTACCCCTTTTACCTGTGAATCTTGCTTTGTGGCATTGTTTCCTCTTTTAAGTGCCATTCTTGTCTTGTTTCAATGCATCTTGCATATTCTATTAGCACATTTCTTGGTTTACATGTTTCGATAGTTTATTCATAACAAAGATTGGTTGTTTCATGTTAGGTAGGTAGGGCCTCCTTTTTTGGCGTATTTCCTCTTTGTATTCTTAAGTTTGGGATGTTAGGCATGGGATAGGTTTCAGTATGTTCATTTTCATTTTCTCTTTACAGATCATGTTCCATTACTAAATGGTTGCCTTGTTTGCTCATGTTCTAGTATTAAATGCACATGTTTAGCTGTGGCTAGAGGTGGAATATCTCATTTAGTCCTGTTCTTAGGTAGCCTTAGTTGCCTCGTTGTGCCATTGGTTTCTACAGTAATTCCCATGTTGGCACCATTAGCTCTGTTGTTCAATCTTTTGCTTCCATAGCTTTGTGTCTTCCATAACTTTCGTTCTGCTCGTTGACTCCAAAATACTACTGTGTGATCATGTTATATGCGGACTAAGTCAGGGCTAGGACTAACTTCTCCTTCTCGTCTGCATCCGCGCCTATTGCTTCATTTCTTCTTTTGGATTATCTTAATGATATTTGTTTCATTTTTGCATTTGTGTTGAGCTTTCTTATCGTTGGCTGTCCTTTGGGATTTCACTCTGTATATATTCTTTTACGCATTGTTCTTCACAGATATGGATACATATGCTTGCCTTTTTGCCTTATTTCATTTATGTTTCTATCACATTTTAGATATATCTTGTCTCTTTATGCATTGTTTTTCATATTGCCATTCTCAAGATATGGGCATTGTCTTTTATCTTTATTGTGCTTGGACTCTGGTTAGTTGATTCCTTGGTGTCTTCTTTTATTTCTTTCTCGTTCGTTTTCTTCGTTTCTCATTCACTGCTCATCTTTTTTAGGCATCTTTGAGTCATGCTTCATATCCTTTAGGGGTTCTTTGTGATCAGCTTTTAGATGAATTCTTTGTTGGGCATGCATTGGTTGTCGTCGTACGTGGTTAGATGATTGGTTTTTATCTGGCGATACGATTGTCTTGTCTCCGTCTTTGCTCTTCCTTCGTCAATAGGTTGGATGTGCTTCATATTTAGTTGCTTCTATTGGCATTGGTGCTCTCGTCTAATATGCATTATTTGGCATTTTTTATATAAGTTATAGCTATGGTTCATCTAGCCCATGTTTTTGCTATCCTTACAGGGGGAGGTTCAGTTGCTTCTGTTGGCCTTGGTGCTCTCGTTTAATATGCATTATTTGGCATTTTTTATGAAGTTATAGCTATGGTTTATACACATATTTGCTATCTTTACAAGTTAGAGGTAGCTCATTGTTCACGTGTGCTTGATTTTAGCTAAAGTAGTGGCTGTCATCATCACTCTTTGTGTTGCAGTCATTGGTTATCGTTATTTTTTTCGCAGTTTAGGGTTACTATTTTTGTTTGGTTTTTTCTGCTTTCTGCTTTTGTCTCATCATCTCCTGCAACCTCTTTTCTTACTGCATTATCTTTCACCTTATGGGTCCCCTTTTGTTTCAGGTGTTCTACCAATAAGCCATTTAGTTTCAATTGACCCATTTGCTCAATCTGACCTTTGCCTCGCTGCTTTTATGTTTTATTCTCTGTCTCTTTTCTCACTCGAGCGCCAGTGGCTTTGTATTCTCATCCTCCATTCATCCCTTTGGCTTCTATGTTTTCTTTTTTAGAGCCCCTCTTCATTGCGTCCATTCGATCCTAGTGTTTACATCCTTCTCCTCTTTCGTTCTATTATTCTTTGGTGCTCTTTGATTTCATGGTTGGTTACCAAGTATTCTTTGTAGCTTTTTGTGGCCTTATCTAATGTGACTTGGCTCTGTTAAGTTTATACTCAGTTTGCTGGGTCATTATTCGTGGTATTTGTTTGCGAGTTTCTTCTCATTGCCTTGGTAACAACCTTGCTCAGTTCAACCTGTTTGCCATGCTCCACCAAAGTTCTCCATCTAACCGGTGTGCATTGTTACATTGTGTCTGCCAATTTTTACGTGTCCGTCTTTTTCTGCACTGTTACTTTGTGTCTCTCATTTGATACATCCCATCATTCGACTTCCGGCTTCCTTGCTCGTTCTACTTTTTTCTTGCTTCATTGTTCGTCTTTTCTTTGGTTCTCTTTTGCTCTACTTTTCTTGGTCTCATCTTCTTCCCGTTTACTCTGGTTGCCTTGGGTCTCTTTTGCTCTCGACGCGCCATCCCCTCTGATATGCTGGAACTCCTTGCCTGCCCATTTTGCCTCGCTTGTCCCATTGCTTTATTATCTGGTTCTCTCATTATTACTTCCTTGCATCTCTGTTATCCCTTTTAGTCATGTTTTTCTAGTCTCTAGCTCATTTTTTGTTCACACTATGTTTGGCATTTTTGTTGACTTCTTTTTGCTCTTTTAGTTCCTTGTTGGTTCGTAATCTATCCTTCTTTTTATTCCATGTATTCATTTGTTCCGTGTGTGTTTTTTCATTGTCTGTTCGTTAACGATGTGGATCATTAATTCCTTTTCTCCGTCCACTTTTCCTGTTGAGTTTTGTCCCCGTCCACCTTCACTTTTTCTTTTCCTCTCTCTTTTTATTCCGACCTTTTACTTTGCTGCACTTGCCTGTTTTCTTCGTCGCCTTGTTTCCTATGCCACTATCCATTCTTGCTCCCACTTACCTGGCTCCTTTCTACCATATTATGTTCTTCCTTTCTATGTGTTCTTCTTCACTCGTCAGTCCTTCCATCGGCTCTTTTGATGTTCTCTCTGTTCTTGTGCCTTTGTTGTTGCCATTTTGTCCATTTTGTTTCGCTGTTCCATCAGCCTTATCTGTGCATTCTTTTCCCGTGATCCTTGTCGACTCGTTTCTCCTCTTCTTTATACTATATTTCTCTTTAGCTTCTCTTCTTTTCAGTCTCCATGCTGAGTTGTTTTTTGAGTTTGTTCCTCTTCTATCGGCCAATATATGCCTATCATAGGACCCATCCTAGGAATGCCACGGTTCTATTGCGACAGCAATAGAACCGACATTCCTTGGATGGGGACGTCCCTTTGTCACTCCTCCTATTTATTCAGCCTCTCTTCATTGTTCTATCATCGGCGTTCTCTTGAGCTAGCTTTCTCCTTCTTCTCTATCCTATCAGTTTCCCTCACCCTCCCTCCCGTGATGGTTATTTGCATTTGATCGTGTTCATTATTTCTTTTTCTTTTCTATGTCCTTGAAATGTGCATTCTTTATGTCCTCAGCGTGGCTTTGTAGCCTCTGAGGCGTACTTATTAGTTTACTCAGTGTGCGTGTCAATACATGTTAAGTGACAATTTCCCGCCCGCCTCTTCCTTCTTCAGCTTGTTGTCATATCAAAGGTTTTTCATATAATTTTTTGTGGGTTCGTGTTCAGTCAATGGTGTGGCTTAGTGGCCTTCTATTCTTGTGACATCTCTCTTTTTCAATGCCGCATTGTAGCCTTCAAAACAGTCACATTGTAGCCTTCAAGACAGTATTTTATTTATTCATTCATGTTTTCTCTCGGTGTGGCATTGTAGCCTCTGAGTCAATCTTTATTATTCATGTTTTCTCTCGGCGTGGCGCTGTTGCCTTCGAGATCATATTTATTGTTTTTTCTCGGCGTGGCACTGTAGCCTCCGAGGCAGCACTAATCGGTTGTTTTTTTCCCGCGATGGTCATTCCGCGGACGGTTCCCGATTGGTCGGCTGTTGTTTCTTTCTCGGTGTGGCCCTGGAGCCTCCGAGTCTTCTTGCCTATGGCATTTAACTCATTGACGGGTTATTTTCTTTCAGCCTGGATTCTGCAGGATTTTTTAAGGTCTTATGGTTGCCAGAGTGCGTGGGGTCGTGCTTCAACTATTTTGCTTGGGTTTTCCTCAAAAACCTAAGAAGGCGTGGTTCTTCTTCCCGATGAGGAGCAGTCATCGGGTCTTCTCACCTTTGCATCGACCAAGTGGCGGATAAAACCATCTTTTATGTTGTATTCTTCAGTATCATCATGCTCTCGATGATTGTCTAGTTTCGGAGCATTTAAAGTTCATATTCCAAATTTATCTACCCCTAGTGAGGGATCCATTTGTACTCAATGTTTTACAAAGCTCAATGAGAACACCACTTCATCGGCCAATATATGCCTATCATAGGACCCATCCTAGGAATGTTATTTACTTCATTATGATATCTTACTAAAGTTATAAACATGGGTATACATTAAACCTTATACATACAGTATACTTGCTTTATACTTTATACATACAGTATACTTGCTACATATCTTATACATACAGTATACTTGCACATACAGTATCTTATACATACAGTATACATACAGTATACTTATACATCCAGTATACATACAGTATCTTATACATATAGTATGCATATAGTATCTTATACATACAGTATCTTATACATATAGTATACATATAGTATCTTATACATACAGTATACATACAGTACACATATAGTATACATACAGTAGACATACAGTATACATACATTATACATACAGTACACTTGCACATACAGTATCTTATACATATAGTATACATACAGTATATCTTATACCTTATACATACATTCATAGCTTAAGTAGCACATTACATTTCAAAATAAGTGCATATACAAAAATTTTCTCAGCACATAAGTCTGTTCCAACTCACAGCACATAAGTGAGTCATATATCAGCACATGAGGGGGTCATACAAGTAAGTTCTATACAAAATTTATCTGGATGTCCTCATGGCATCCAAATATCAGTACATAAGTTAAAAGTTTTTTAAAATATCAGATGTTCAGCAATCATAGATTAAACTTTTTTCTCTGACTTCACCCTATTTTTTAAGTAGGATTCAGCCAGAGTCAGGTCATTCTCGGCTTCATCATCAGGAGACGATACAGGATCAGCAGCCTCTGCTTGTGGATTTGGGAGTGCTGTAAAAAGAAATGGGCACATAATTAAATTTGTGTCGAGAACATACTTCAAATAAAAATGTCAAGCAGATACTTACTAGGGGTTGGCAGTGTCTTCTCGGGAGAAGCTAATGTACTATCTGGCAAATCCAGCATCAAATTCTTAACTGTATTGCTTGGCCAAACATAGTGCTTGACACTTGTTTCTACAGTCACAAATCATAAACAGTTGCATTAGAATTTGAATTAAAATACCACAACATAAGTACCTTATAGATTTAACATCCACAATACCTTTACATTTGCTGCTCATTGGACTGCCAAAGCCTTCTTCATCAGTCTCCCCAATCAGTCCCTCAAGCACCAGGTCCTTGGCTACATCATTCACGACTGCAAATTACAATATAAGAATTAAATACATGCATTGAATAAGAACATACAAATGCAAAGCAATACCTTTCATCACAGGTGACTTTGGACTGCTCTTGTCTTCATCTTCATCTGCATCTAAACAAATAAAAAAGCAGCAATTAGAACTTAAGTGAAGCAAATAAAACATGAAGCAAATGCAACTTAAGTACAAGACTTACCCTCTGCTACCTCCTTTGTTTGCTGCTTTTTCTTGGCACTCCTTGTGACCCGTTTCTTGAATCTTCTTTCAGGGACAGGTGCTTCTTCAGCTGCACTGCTGTCTGATGAGTCAACTACCACATGCTTCCTCTTGTAAGGAAGAACCTTTGGCTCCTCAACTTCTGTATCACCTCCTGATTCCTGTTCTTCTGATTCCTCGGGTACATCTAATTCAGTGACATGGCCGAGCTCAAGCAGCAGTGCATGTGGCACTGATTGCATCTTGCAACCAGACAGTGCATGCCAACTAAAACAGCTCCAAAGCATGCTACATGCCACTTATGGTTGCACTTGAGCTTCACAAGCATGCTGTAATCTTCAGAAAATTGCAGACCACAAAGTTCACATGCATTAGAAGTAGCACAAAGGGGGAGGTTATAAATACCCATACTGATCCGCATCTCCTGTAATTTCTTGTTGGTCTTCAAAACATTGACTTGAGTGGCCCTCGAATGCCATGATTCAATGCTGTGCTCGTAAGACTTCACATCACGTTTCAGCTGTGAAATTTCTTCAACAAGCTGAGAATACCTGTCCTTACCCATGCCTCGAAGCGTGTCCTCCAGAAGCCCCCTTAGCAGGTCCTCTTCACACTTAAAAGCTACCGCTTGCTTTTGATAGTCTTCATCACATTCAGCAATCCTTTGCAAGTTGCACCTAAGCTTGTACTTCTCTTCGATGGCATCTGCTAAACGGTCGCAGTATTGTTTAGAAATAGTCATGCTTCCTTCCATCCTTAGAGCTTCCTCTTCGATCTTCATGAGTCTGCTCTCGGCCTCTGCTTTCATCTCCCGAAGTTTTCTAGTCCTGCTCATGAGGCACTGGATATTCCTGTCAAAAGCATTCAAAGGGGTTTTCTTTGACTGTTTCTTCAACGAATCTTTGTAGGAGTCCGCTGCAAATGAAGCCCAATTCACTAAGTAATCCTTCTTGTTTGATAAAGCTTTGCTTGTATGCTGCCAAGCAAATGCCCTTGCGAACAGAGTCCGAACCTCATTGTTTACCAGTTTCTTCTGGTACACCTTGTGGACAAGCTCTCCCAACTCCGACCTAAAAGCTGGCCTGACCAAACTGATCTTCATTTTGCCATTCTCTAATGGACTGCTCCAAACCTGCAGCCAATCAGACTCACTCACGTCCTCGGGCTTCAACTGTTTTGGCTTTTTCCCATCTCCACATAAGCCACGAAAAGTGGCGAACTCATACTCTGTTCTAGCCACCGGAAGCTGTAACAGAAGACAAAACAAGTTAGAATTCAAAGCTAACCCAAAAAAAAATCGATTATTTACCTTCTTCAGCATGTAATCCATGGCTGTACCGAAAAAGCAAGGCGCCCGATTGATTGAAGCACTAAGCGCTTGATCGGAATGAGAAAACTAAGCGCTTGAACGGAATGAACAAACCCAAAACTGAGGTCTGCAATTAGGCTACGAAATTTCGTGATCATTGAGGATCATAGCCAAGGCAATTCGCGCGCATTCCGAGGCTCGTCGGAACCCTTCACGATGATTCAGTGGCAGACTTCATTCCTGCCCATCGCCAGTCTTCAATGAACCGTACGGCCCGTCGAAGGCAAAAAAGCAGCGCTCGGACGAGGTGCTGACGAGCTGCTGGAATTTCGCTTTTTTGTACACCACCAATATAAATTTACCCGGTGGCGCTTATGATCCTTACAGTGAGTATAAGTAGCCAAATGCTAGAACAAAGGCTTCTTACGATCCTTACAGCCAACCAAATGCTGGAGCTGGTAGGTACCCGAGCTCTGGTTTTGATTCTACCTCAAGTAGAAGTTATGGGGCTCCAACTCAGAATGTCGATCCTCACAGCAAATATAACCAGACGAATGAGTATCAGCCTAGTCCCTTATCTACCTCGCCAGATGGTTTTGCTCAGCCAACTCTCCCTCTTGCTGGAACCAAGTTATATGTCGGAAATCTTCCATGGACCTGTAACAGCGAATGCTTGTCTCAAGTCTTTGGAGGATGGTAACAGGTCGAGATGGTTGAGGTATGTTAATTCTCATTATGTTTCTGTATAATGTAGTTTCTAGTTTTGTTTTTAATAAGTTCTTATTATGTATATAAGAAAGAGCATGAATCTTTGCATACTCTGTGGTTAATTTTCCACTTACTCAGATAGATAGAATGTTTCTTTTCATTTGTCTTTTGATTTCAGAGTAGACATTATCAATGAATATAACAGACTTTTCAAGTTCATCGGCATACAATTGGTAGTAATTGTAGTAGCTTTTGCATTTTTATAAGATACCACTTGTAATAGCATTTGCATTTATATATGCATGTATCATTTGGTTGGTTATATATGTTTAGGAAACTGGAAGAAGTCGTGGATTTGGTTTTGTAACAATGGCAACCACGCAGGATGCAAAAGCAGCAATTGCTAAGGTTGATGGCACAGTAAGTTTTTTGACATCTAAATTTCATATTTCATTCTAATACTTATTATTTCTAGTAGAGCAGATATCCAATGCAGAAATGCTTGGAAGATATAAAAAAACCTGGAGGCATTTGCAGATGGAGCATCATGTCTTCTCCATTTGAATAAGGTGACACCTAGAGATTCTGTGGTAGAGTTGCAAAGTGAAAAGCCAGGGGACTGTGTAGAGGCCAGCAACTAGAGGATCCATAATATTCAGGTTCTTTTTATCTATTTCTTGGATTTAGTCTTCCACAATATATATAGATCTAATTTGTTTGCTAAATAAGTATTTATTGCTTATTTTTTGGGGCTTGATCTTATTCAGCCTAGTTGAAGTGAATAAAGTGTCATCTTTAGGCGATGGTGAGCATAAATTCTTCATGGTGGAGAATACTACTGAGAATAACCCCAGATGATTTAAGACATGAAGGTAATTAGATCCTTTTATTTTCTATGGTACAATATCTTTATTCAAAAAATGTCCAAGGAAATTTTTTGATGGTGTATGTTTTGCTGTATAAGAATTTGCTATGCCACAAAGCTAGAAAAATGATCATAGACGGGTGACAATCATTTCTAGATCGCTGCCTACAAGTTTCTCCAGATTACTTCTCTAATTTAAAAAACTCACGATGTCATTTCCCTTGTGTTCTTTAGGTGTAATTCTACTTGAATGCCATGTTATAGCACTGAGTTGCATTGCCTTGCCATTTGGATAATCTCCTAGTGGTCATGCTCCTAGTTAACACATCATCAATTATTGTTATGGCTCTGCTTGCATTTCAAATGTCTTCACTCTACTCGAAATGTTCGCTGCTTTGTCATCTAAATGGCTACTTCTGCATGAAATGATTTCAGCCAGAGTCTTTTACATTTCTCCTACTACTGTGCTTCAATATTTTTCGGGGGTTTGGGTTATTTCCGATCTCTGCAGGTAAAAGATCTTTGGGGCTTGCAGCTAAAATCGTATTTTCATTTGGGTTTTTCGGTGCAGGCGAGGCCACTCTTGCAAGGTTGCAAATCAGATAAAGGCCAAGATTCATTGTCCGAGAATCACCCATTCGCAGTTGGTGCAAGATCCATTGGCATAGATCCGTTGGTGCAGAACAAATGCTAGGTAAAAACTCTTCTGAAATCTGGTGTTTTTCTAGCACGCGTCTTGGTTTAGGTATTTTTCCCTTTGCATAGAGTGCTTTATGTCTTGCTCCAGAATGACAAAATATATTTCAGTAAAGATTGGACAAGTTCTTGCCATCAAAGAGGCATATTCAAGGAATAGCATAAATAGGCGAGGGGCCAAAACTTCATGCTTTATGCAAGGAGGAAAATACAGGAAAAGGTATTTGTAATTTTATGCATCAACAAATGGAAATATCGGATACCATGAGATAAAATTATTTGTTTTGATTATGCCACCAAGGAATGCAGAAGAAATGGAATTGAATTTATGAATTTCTAGCGGTTTGCATTCTTGATGGGTATGTTTATGTATTGTTTTCTATTGAAACTTCTACCGATTGGGACTCCAATAGTTAGTTTTCTATCATTACGTAGCTCCATTTGTTTTTTACAAATTTGCAATTCTTCACTTGATGGTGGAACTGTGACAGGCTGAAATCTGCAAATCTGCAGAAAAGTTAGGTGCTCCAAAAATGGTTCTTAAGTTTCTAGATGAAGCAACAATCTACATGAATATCACATTTGCCAAAAGTGCTCTTGGTTTATTAACGCAGGTGGTATGATGTCCCTAAATAATGGTTTTCTCTTCAGCTATTTTGGAGTCTACTAAGTGATAGCTTATGCAGTTAAGTGGAAGTGACGCCAATAAAGATGCTATTGTATCATATGGTGGACTGGCTAAGCTAGTGAGAATGGGCAATTGTTATTCAGATGATCCTTATGTTGTTCAAGAGGTATAACAGGGAGCATGCTTTTTATATTTTTGCTTCATAACTTGCTTTTGCATTAGCTGAAATGGGCAAGCAAGTGGGGTTACTAGACATTGTTTTCTGTAGACCAAGCATACCTAAAATGCTTGGCCTTTAAGGTCATAAGATTTATCAAAGCAACCTGGGATGATCTCCTGTTTATAATGAAGATAATCTTGGAATTATGTGTATCAAGTTCATGCTTCCAGACCCCAATGAAGGGTGATTTGGAGAGGTCCACGGCAGTTTGATCAGCTGTGGAATGATCTTGATTTCTCGTAGTGGATGGTGCCCCAGGAACATCCAATGAGCACATCTCTATTGCTTAGTATTTAAAGTCCATAAATGTTGATGGAGCAACACCTCAAGAAGTGTCCCTTATTGATGTTAGGAAGGAGATTAATTTCTGTAAGACAGTAGGGATTCCTGTTTGTAGACAACGTGAATGGTCTCCAGAATGGCTGCAAGATTTTCAGCTTAAGAAACTCAGAGAGGATAGGGAAGTGGACGATGTCATTCGGAAATTGTTTGCTAATCTAGGAAAGAATGCACCTACTTGCTTTCAACCTTTGCATATGTCAGACAAGGCAAAGTAGAAAAAAAATGGCCAAGGGAATGGGTGTGCCTCTTCTCTTTTTCTGCCTCTTGATCCACATTTGAGCAAGGTTGCTGAGGAAGAATGTCCATGCTTTACGGATTCTAAATGCAGATCAAGCGCTTTGGCCTTGTAGACGATAATAAAGGAGGTCAGCAAAGTAGTTGAATGACATAGTTGCTGTGTACGTAGAGGATATAGGATTATGTTTTGGAGACTCTGCCTTTTGTGTCAACGCTATGTAAATATGCCATGTAAATAAGAATGTTATTAGGGATATAAAATTATTGACTGTATAACAATCATGGATTATTAATGAAAGTATCAAAACAGTTCTTTGTGAAGAAGGTATTGAAGCTAATGGAAGGAGTTGTTCTCTGCAGCTAGCAATTAAAATTATGCAAAGCAATCTGTACCACTACTAATAAAATAAACATCCTGTATAGGACCACATCAAATGGTGGCACAAAGATTCTTATATTTTCTACTCTTGAATGCAAAACTGGATCTTCAATTTTGCAGCTTTGCTTTTGTGCATGAAGTTCAGAGGAGGTAAGTTGCAGTTTTTTATTCCATTCTCAAGATTATGCAGCAAATGTGTAAGATGGCACATTAGGCGTTGAGATTTGTGCAATAACATGAACTCAATATATGCAGTAGCCATATTGTTATGACAAATTAATTATGCTAATTTAGAGATAATATCTAATATCTAGAGACTGAATGTTAGATTAGGAACTTGTAGTTCGTTTTACTCAACAATTTAAAACTGCTCTATTATTTTATGGAGTCCTTTGCGTAAACCATTCCAATTGCTTCCTCTTTCACTTATGCCTGCATTTGGTACCTTATGATCTTAATTTTGTTTCGAACCTAGTTTTTGAATGTACTTCACCAACAAAACAAGAGACAGGTAATGCCATTATTAACCCAGTTGAAGAAGGGACAGTTCTTGTTCTGGATGAAGCAGTAACTTTGAATTTTCTCTTTATGTGGTTCTAGTAGAATGATAATAACCTATTGTTTCAGGTGAACCAAACAACGGTAGGTGGTCTTGGATAGTTGAAACTGGAGGAGACTGCAGGTCCTTAAAAGGCTTCAGATGTGATACTTCAAAAGCTTCTGTGATGTATTCTCTGAGAGAAGTTGGAACGCTCGTCATAAAAAATAAGATGCAACATCTATGGGTTTGTCAAAATGCTTGGGTGTACATGCCACCTTGTGCCAAAGATGTCATGTTTATGTGTGGCAATGATTCTTTCAAGGCCTATGCTGCCCCTTTTCTAGTGAGAGATTGACTTGAAATCACAAGAAGCAGGCATGTTTGTTCTAGCTCGTGAAAAAGGATGAGCTAGGCACGTTTGTTCTAGCTCGTAAAAAGGTATGAGCTACTAACATAGTCAAAGGAGGCACCATGTTGTAAACTTGGTTATAAGACTAGTTGCTGACATTTTGGCATGCTGACATTGCTCCTTTCAAGTACATTGTAGTCACATATAGAAATTTGGCAAGTCTCACCCTCTCGTGTTTATTTCTGAACATGTACATGTCTCTCAAGGTTGCTCTTTGTAAGGTAGGAATACTATCAATGAACTCCTATACAACGCGAACATCCAATTCAAATCATGGTTTTTCTAGATTCTAAAATACATAGGTTGCAGTTGCCCCATCCCCCATATATTTCCCATGATTCTTGCGCTCAAAGTTTCCTAAAGCAATCAACACTGCTAATATTTGCTCAAGTGCTTATGTCCATATATGAAGAGGTTCAAGTGTAGTTGCAAAATTTGACTACCTATGAAGTTTTTTCCTATAGTCTTGTGTTATCTCATTTCTTGTCCAATTTCTCCATGCATTCTTTAGAGATATAAAAGGAATTGATCAGTCATGTCATAAGCACAATGACAGCCTGCAACAATGAGCGTCTTCTTGGACTAAGAAAAATGACACCCTGCATTCATAGCATTTATATGGCTCCACACAAAACAAACAAGACCCAACACAAAAGAACGAAACAGAACGCATGAAAACACACTCTCGGCCACCGGAGGGCAACCCCTTGTGCACAGCACCTTGTTTGCTTTTGCAATATTGTGCAAACAGAAAGGAAATGAAAAATGAGAAGCAAAGAGTAAAAAAATTAAAGCCATTTACACATAGCCTTTACAAGAAAGAATTTTAACTTCATGGTTAAGAAAAATAAATTTCTTAGCTCAATAATAGAATATAATCCAAAGAACTGGTAGGCATTAAGTAATTTGTCATTTCCAAACCCAATCTTCATTCCAGGACACAAAAATAATGCAAGCTGAACAGAGGAACCTGCAAGGCATGCTAGCAAGGAAGAACAATAAGATTGGTGTCCGGACACTACCAAGGATAGAGGTGCTTTGCTTGTGAAATCCAATTGATTGAACATTATAGAGAAAGGAAGATTTTCTATGCACAATGAAATGCATTTGACGCATATGCAGAGCCATGGCTCAATATTTTGAGCCTAATTACTGCTGCTTCTGGGGTTAAAAAAAAAAAGCATGGACTTGTATAAAGTTTTATCACCTTCCAAGATTATAGATGTCAAGACCCTGGATTGCCAATAGCCATTTCTCCATCTCAAGAGAAAAGGAGGGATGTTGATCCTTATCTATACAGAAATTAAATCAGCAGTGCTCACCGTTTTGAAGCCCTTTTCCTTGAAGCCGCCAATTCAGATGCTTTTGTCCGCTTGCAAATTCTGCACATTCTTCAACCTATGATTTTCCATGCTTCAGTCACAATGTGCACTTGCATTTAACTTCACAATGATTTTTAACAAAACAAAGCTTGCATTGGTTTGAAGCCACATCCCAGGTCTGTGAATCTACTAAGAAACTTCTACATGAAATTTTTGAGGCCTAGTCTAATGAGACTCTGACCAAGAGTGCGCACACAATGATTTGCAACGAATGTCGTCTCCTTGTTTTATTTTTTCTTATCTATTTTTCGTGGTGATCAATGTGGAAAAAGCGAGATCTAACGGTTCTGGCCTATTCCACCTAAGATTTGGCTGACATGGCAGTGCGACGTGGATAGGTTAGAATCACAAGAAAGCTTGCAGGCTTGGTAGGGATGGTGTGCTAAAAAGAAAAGTACAACAATTAGACGTAGTGGAAGTCCCCGAGGAAAGCACAAAGAAAAGAAAAGCAAAAGGAAAAGCTCTGGGGTGGCAATAAGGGAGAAGAAAGTAGATAAAACCTCTGAAAGAATGGAGGCAATAAACATGGAAAAGTTTGTGCAAGGGGTGATATATATCTTCCAATAACTTGCATGAAGCTGCCCCCTAAAAATGAAGCTGGTGAAAGGCTACTTCAGGTTCGAAAAATCTACGCAGACCACTTGAGAAACTTGAAGGACAGAATAAAGAGCAATCCAAATGCTCATGTGGCCTCAATTGTTATCCTTATTGACAGGGAGCAGTGCACAGACCCCCAAGACTACGATAGATAAAATGCCTACACTCATTACAGCTTCAAGGCAAGAAGGCAACTTTACAAGGAAAAAAAGAATACAAGGCACCTCTCCATCCTCTGTGCTATTTACTGTGGTCTTACCAATGAAGAAGCCAAGATCATTGCCAACACCCACAATGCTGACAACGAGTACAAATTGAAGATGAGCTTCATCGACAAGATCAGATTCATGCACTGAGAATATGTGATTTTCAAGGAAAAATATGGTGAGGACCTAAAGAAGCCAGCATACTCTTTAGAGCTTAAGGAGGCGTGCACCATTGAATGATGTCTAAGATATGACGAAGCTAACAAAAGGCAGTCCACTCATTGGCCACGACAACTGGTTTCAACTAGCTTTCAGAGACGGCAAGGTAGGCATGATCTGTATTCCGAAATAAGTATTCGTGCTAAAGTGTTCTTGTTTAGCCTTTTCGAGTTTGGTTTTTAAGTATCCATATAGTAACATACAATTTTCGTGAATAGATATGGGAACTCCAGAATGAAATATTCACCATGTTCGAACGCGGGGAGTTGAAGAGCAAAGGCAAGGAGTCAGCAAAGAAGAAAACCTCTGACGTGCCGAAGAAAGAACTGACAATTACCATCTGGAGGGAAATGCAGGGCTTTGCCGATACAGATTTATTAGAATGGTTGTCGACAAGGAGTTTACCCTTAATGTCCAAGGAATTGCACAAGTAAGTTCTCTTTTAAGAGAAATGATAAGACAACTGTAGTTCCTTAGTAGTAGCGGTGTATTCTGGAATACAGTGTTGTCTGCTTGAAGACACAGATGTGTATTTCGAATACACATGATGTAGTGTAGTCGTAGTCCAGCAATGTCTACAAAGTGCTTCAACAATGTGTATTCTGGAATACACATCTGTGTCTTCGAGCAAAAGAAGCTCTTAAAAGTTCAAATTTGTGTTTCAGAACGCGCTACCGCTCACACGATAAAACAAATCCGTATTCCAGAATACGCATACGTCTTTTTGAAACAACAAATTTCTTTTAGCACTCTTGCTTTCTTTGGAAAGTAGTTGTGTATTCTGAAATGCAACTTGCTTTACTATGAAAGCAAGCATGTATTCCAGAATACAATTTTGGCCACAAATGTTTCTCTTGTTTCCTAACACAGTGTTTTCTTGTTTTTTAGCAGCCAAAAGAACGTCATAACATGTCAAACATATTTGATGGAGCAGTTGAACGTGGAAATCTGGGACAGATGCAAGGAGCTCTACCCTATTGCCACCCCCGACGAACGGATTGTACAATATGCTCCAAATTTTGAGGGCTAGATAAGCTTGCTCATAACCTTTTCTCTTAATCTACACTGTGTTAATAGTTGCAGTATTTCTTCCTCTTACAGAGCAAGAAGAAAAATAAAGATCTTCCTGAGGGCTTTGTGTACTTGGTTAGAACTGCACGGGAAGAGAGGTCGTTAGCGGAAAGAAGAACCGTCGATGCAGAACCTTCCGACTACGAGAGATTTTGCATGTTTGATCAAAACAACCTGTTTTTGATCATTCATGGCGATTGCACGAAACTGGTTGGGACGGTAAAGCCACAGGACTTTAAATTGGTCATAGCAGACCTTCTGTACGGCTTTAAGCTAAAGGATAGCCGCTATGACGACCAGCCCTTTAAATTTTCAGAGTTCAATACGTTCATCGAGGAGGATGACAAAGGTCGACCTTTTTGTATAGCAAAAGTACTTGACAGTCAAGGAGGAAGACTTAATCATTAAACTCAAGATTCATTGGCTTGCGACACATTCAGAAAATGCCTTTGAATGTACGTGACTATATTGTGCTATGAATCTGACAATCGTCTACGACAGAGGACGATCAATTTGCTAATAAAGGCTTGTAATTACGAGGAAGAGGATGAAGAAGGGAGCGGTGATGGCAATGCTTCACCATCTATTGATAGTGACGAGGAAGATAACTCAAGCACTTCCTCAAGTGATAGTGAAAGAAGTGAAGGTGATGAGGATGGCATAAATGACCATGATGATGTTTTGGATCCCTCTCTCATCTCTCCTCACACTTTTGCACATAATTGAGTTTTAAAAAAAGACTGTAAATTTTGCATGTGGATATGAAAATTTTATCTTCAAATTTTAAAAATACTAGAATTTCACTTACAGACTTCACTTCAATTTTTTGTTAAATGTTAGATTCTATTAAATTAAAGGTTCTCTCTAAACACATACTTCGGGAAAATTCTAGTTGCAAGAAAAAGTGTCACTTTGACATAGTCAATTCCCTCGTTGCATAAAAAAAAAAAATTAGTCATTATTGGGGGGGAGGAGGAGGGAGGGGATCAAAATATGTCTTATTGTTTTACCTCATTTTATCCCCTTTTTTGTAAAAAAAAAAAAAAAAAAAAAAAAAAAAGGAAGGAAGCTTTAAGGAATATTCCTTTTGCTCCCATTTCGATGATTTGCTCCCATTTACTAGGCAATCTTGTTCCCCGGGGGTCTCACCTAGGCATATGGGGATACCACATCTGCGTGCAAGGGGTCCAGAGAAAACCCCTGTATACGACTTTTTGGAGGTGGAAAACCCCTACATACGTAAATAGGAAAAGCCAGTTTCCAAGCCCCTTTCCGTAGATGTACTTTCGGACGACCCTAGTTTTTACATACCCCTACCCGATCTTGTACTTGAGTTTGTGTTTGTGCACCCTACCCCTACGTATAGAATAAATAAAATTTCAAAATGTTTTTAATTGACATTTCTCGCATTTCCCTGGGGTTCTTAAATGCATGCGACATTACAAGGGTAATTCTAAGGAGCATTTGCAATTTTGAACACGTATTTAGGAGGCCTTGCCCTAAATACGGGACAATACGTGGACAATACATGGTAATAACAATACATGCCCAATACATGAAATTCATGCTAAGAAGAATAACATCTATAATAGACTACACCCATAGGCCACCCATATAGATGAATGTTCTAAGACAATTATTGAATGTTCTAAACTATTATGTTATAAGACTATTATGGTCTATGTTAAGAAATAATGGTCTATCTAAAACTATTATGTTAAGACTATTATGGTCTATCTAAAACTATTATGGTTGGCTCGACTTTTGAGGCATGCAGCATAATTCCCATAATTCCAACCATAATGGTTGATTCGACCCATCCTAGCAACTGTCCTATATATAGTCCCTTAGATTTTTTCCTTGGCCATTCGTCTTCGACTCCAGTCCCGCTTCTAGTCCGCTTCCAGCTTTCTTCCTTCAAAATTCCGCTGCCATTCCGTTGCCTTTCTTCTATTTCTGATATGGCGAGGCTGAAATACACAGCCAAGAAGCCCCGGGCTGAAGAGTCATCCTCTTCTAGCCATCCGGGCATGCAGATGACCTGTGTTGCCAAGTTTTCTTGCTTGGAGGTAGTGCGATTAATGGAGCAAGGAGCTACAGTTTCAGAGAAAGTCCAGAAGTGGGTTGATCGAGTTGGGTATGCTGATGAGCGCTTTCTTATGCTGACAATGGAGGCTGATTGCATTTACCTCAAAGTGGACCTGAAAATGCCCCCTGCTGATTACACTACTGCTGCTGCAGTGAATCTGGCTATTAACACTGGCTCTTAACTCTTAGATTTCTGCTGTGAATCTGGCTCTTAACTCTTAGATTTCTGCTCTTACTTTTGTCTCGGCTGTATACTCTTAGATTTCTGCTCTTTCTTTTGTCTCGGCTGTATATCGGCTGCAAGGAATGTAAAGTTCAAGTTTTTGTCTTAAAAACTCAAAGCTTTTTTGTAAACAGATGCAAGCTCTGATGTAAACAGGGTTTTTTGTAAAACTCCAGCTTTAATGAATATGTAATAATGCTTTTTCATAATATATGAAGTCTATTGATCAGATTCGTGGAGTATGTACAATTTTTCAGTAAGAACAAGCCCTGATCTTATTCATAACATGCAGAGAAAATTTCAAATCGAGTCCTGATCAAATCAAATATGCCACAATTTTTAAAACCAAAATGCACTTTAAAAACAACATGCAGATACACAACACTTTAAAAATCAGAGCAGATACAAAAGATACATATTTCACATTAAACATAAGATATATTTCACATTTCACATCAAAAGATACACATTAAACCGATACTTCCATTGAAAAGATGACAATTCAGAAATTAAAATCCTGATTCACAGCAGATACAATGC
The DNA here is from genome assembly GCA_021234155.1 of Isoetes taiwanensis. NCBI lineage: Eukaryota > Viridiplantae > Streptophyta > Lycopodiopsida > Isoetales > Isoetaceae > Isoetes > Isoetes taiwanensis. The sequence continues at coordinate 8,414,851 of JAJEKV010000005.1, forward strand.
CAATGCCTTTCATATGAAGAGTATATATGCCAAAAGCACTATTTTTAAACCTTGCAACTTAAATCTAAGGTAGTGGAGTATACCATCTAATGGAGACTGTTTTCAAATACGTCTTAAAACCAAATATGCCACAAGTTTTGTTTGATATAAACTGCCCATAAACTGTATTTCACACTTGTATAACATACTTGACTCACTGAAACCCGTGAATAAGCCCCTGAACCACCACCTTCAAACTAGCTTGGCCTTGCCTTTGTTTCCTGCAGTTAACATGATTTTATGAGGCAAAAGTTAGCAATGAAATGAAGCCAATCACAAAATAGAGATAAACAAAATAGCAATCAAGACAATAGAGACCTTTTTTCTGATCAGCCAAAAACTTATCAAATTGCAACCTATCATGATCATCAAGCTGGTATCTACCATTATCTGGGTTGTAAGTTAAAGATGCTAGTGCTATTACAGAGTCTAATGAGATTGATTGACTATATGATAGATCAAAACTGTACCATGGTCTCCTGCTTGTCTTATGCTCATTATACCAAGCCAAATTAAGGTCTATAGAGTATGATGGTCTGCTAACCAAATCAACTGGCTCCCTAGTTTCTTTCCATCCTCTCCCAAGTTTCTTGCGCATACTTAGAACTCTTCCCAAATACCATGAAACTTGCTTCACGTCATTCTTATTTCTGTTTCTTAGCTCCTTCTTGCTGCTGGAATCCATCTCAAAGAAGATTGCACAATCTGACCCAATACCAAGGGAGGTTGCTGCATTTATGAACTTGTTCTCGAGGCTTATAAGAGACTGCTGCTTGACCTTTGTCAATCTGTCCTTAGACAGCCATGGATTACCATTCAGTTGGCTGACCAAAGTACCTTTGCACATAATCTTATTATCAAGCATTACATTTCTTTCAATTTTTTTGGTGAATGGCGCTTCTATCTCGTCTAACATGGAGTCAAAGGCATGTCTTAGCTCTAATTCTGCTGTAAACTCATTGGGCAAGTCATTACTTACTGCTGGAATACCATCATTATCTTGTTCTAAATTCACCTCATCTGACTCATCTCCAACCGTGGTTGTGTCTAGTTCCTTAAAGTAGTCTTTGTTGAAGAAATCTTCGTGCTTCCAAGGTTTGCTCCACCAAGTATCCTCTCCACTTTCCTCACAAGTGATTCCCACTCGTACACATAATTCAGATGCATGCTTGAGTCCTGCCTCCAATGCTTCCACAATCAGCTCATCCGTGCCTACAAGGGTGTAATCAGCCAAATCACACTTCAATTCATTGCCTTCCCCATCCAACCTCTTCTCCAAGACTTGCCAAATGTTCTCCTGCTTGGCATGGGCTGCAGGGAATATCAGTTTTCCCTGGGACTGAAATTCTGCCACTCTATTAAGAGCGCTTGCACTCTCAAGTACATCAGCACCCGTGTAGGATCTTTCGTTCCTTACCATTCCACCTATCTTTGAGAAGAAATTCTCGCATGCATCTGACCCTGTGGAATCCAACGGGACAGCAAGATCTCTACAATAATCTCTAAAAAACCTTATGAGTAACACAACAAAGTGGCAAGAAAGCTGAATGTCCAGAAAGGTCTCACGACTAAGGAAATTTGATTTCAAACAATGTGTCTCATGTCTTGAAATCCGAAGTATCCATAACCTGCAAGTACAATAAGATAGTGAGAAGTAGTTACCACAATTATAAACAGAAATAGATAGGAACAACAAGCTCGGAAACAAGCTTACCTTAAGAAGAAAGATACGGTTGAGGCTGCTTTTATCCGATTCCATAAATCCATGTGAGGAGAGAGGAATATGTCAATGTAGAGTGAAACCACGTAGAGATAAGTTTCGGTCCCCAACGTACGCATTGGATTACTGTGCTTCGGATCACGTAGCCTACTCAAGCACAATTGAACTTTTCGAGAAGCAATCCTCTGGGCAGCCCGCCAATTCTGCCTATCTTTTCTTTCCACATCACCTATTTGAAGACCATGCTCGCCTTGAAAGGTGTGGAAAACATGCCACACATCATTTAGAGTGACGAGATCTTCACCCAAAAATAGCCTCCGAGATGCATTATCAAGTGGATTGATCAGTTTCTTCCCATTATGGATGAAATCTTGATCGTGTAGTCCATGTATGCTGCTGTCTTTGTTTAGGGCAGCAGTAAAAACCCATCCTTCCCATGGAATGCCAAACTTCCTTCCTGATTCTTTCAAGGAAGTGTATTCTTCCAGCATACAAGCCCTCCGACGTGCATCTCCATCAGATGAGTGTCCAATTAGTGGACCTAACACGCTTTTTAAGTGTAAATTCCAGAAATGCTCGATTTGATCCCATTGACATCTCACGGCCTTATGGTCAAACCTATTGCATGTCAACTGTATTGACAATACGAGCTTGGGCAAACGTGCATGTAATGGATTCACAATCATGACACGGGCATAATTTGCAACCACGTTCATCTCAAATGCATCAACAACATTTCTGTAGCCCTCTTCCCCACTCCCAACATGAACTACAAAATCTGTAATACAAGCATGCTCCTCTTTCTTCCCACAAAAACCTACCAAACTATCGTCTCGAGCACACCATTGGACTGCCCTCTTGATTGCGGTCTCATCTTCGGCCACGATAGTTGGTATACTTCCATGGATCAAGCCATTTTTCAAGATATGATTGGAATATATCTTTGCCAAGTATGCAAAGGTTTCCTCATTTATTCCAGCCTTGTAGAAAAGTGTCTTACCAGTAGACCGCCTTGTTGTTGCCAAACTTGGACTCCAAAGTTCATAGACAAGAAGTTGTGCATCCTCCTCCCTCCCCAAATTTTGATTGTTTCAAACAACTCTTTTGTTGTTTGCTTGTACCGCTTCTTATGGCCAGGCCTTAAGATATTCTGTGCAATGTCAGTTAAGAAATCCCACAATGCAGGCTTGCCTTCAAATTTACCTCGAGAATATGCCTCTTTAAACGTTTCATAGATTCACACAATGTGTCTCGAAGAGATCTCACCTTTACTGACAATGCAAGTGTCCTTATTCTGCATAATCTCAATTCCCTTCTCAAGATTCTATTCTCATTCCTTGCTTCCTTCGCATGTTTGCGCAACTCGAAGTTTGTCAAATAGTCAACTCTTAAATGAGAACTAGTGTTCCTCAAGCCTCGCTCTACTTTCTCCTCACTTTGTCTATGAACTCTCATACGGAAGTCTCTTTCCTTGGGGATGGCAGCGCAGTAAGAACATTGAAAGTTTGCAAACATAGCAGCTCCTGCACTCACTCTAGCACATTTGACATGCCTAAATGTTCCTTGGATATTAACTACCTCGCCATCTACCATGAACTCTCCATGCAAATCTGCCTCACAGTACCAATTCAGGCCAGCCTTAGACTCATCCAAGAATGGCCTCAAATCCCTTGGCTTAGATGCATATCTATACGTTAGTTGCCAAAAACCCCAACATAGATATGCCAGATGCAAGTTTCCTGTGTATTTTTTTTCCCAAGCAAACTGAGAATGAGAACAAGAACCAAAAACAATCATCTACTACATAACAATATAACAACGAACAAGCAAACAAGTAATTGTACATGTTCTCTTTACATACTTGATCTCTCGCTTGAATGGCTTGTCTCAGCCTCCTTAGAGTGGTCTGCAGCAAAGCAAAGGGCCCATAAATATCAGAATTTAAGAAAACAGATTTCAGCCCATTAGGAAAACAGATTTCAGCATATTGAAATGGAATAATACCTCGATGTAAGAATGATAGCATGCTCTTTTGTGAAGGATTGTGACGTTCCAGCATAACATACGGTATGAATACGTATATTATACTGACACGTCACTAGTACATGTCGACTCAGACGACATGTACACGGCGACCGTAAAGGGTAGTACCCTAGGGTACGACCTTGTGAACCATTATATTGCACATGTTAAAGCAACATGTGAATATAATCCCTTTTTGCCACGTGGCAATGACCCATTGACCAAAAGGGACCAGCCCTAAATTCGTGGGGATAAAGGGGCATAAACCCTAAAAGGGAAACCCTTTCAGTTCTCAGCCCCTGAGTCTCGGATTGGAGCAGCAGAGGATGCATTTCCGCCTGAACGGGAGCATAGAAGTCGGATCTCCCAGGGTGCAGCTCGATCCAAGATCAGCAGACTCGAGATCAGCAGTATGGACGCTTTCAGAGGAGTGGGAGCCAGCCAAGATGCGGGTGGGTGGTTGATTCAATAGGTAGATCCGAGTTATCAGGCCTCTTTCAGTAGGTTTAGCATCCATTCTTATCTATAGGCGACCCCTACAGCCTAAGAATGATAGACACTAACAAAGGAACCTAACCATGTATGATTAGGTAGATTAGAATAGATGTATTCTATTATTTTCAGTTCTGTTGTGATGATGTTTTGACATTCTATGCGCCACTCTTGTGTATTGGGAAGGGGGGTAGAGGCCCAGAGCCCAAGTAGTTGTATGATCCTAGTTTTAGCCCATTAATTCCCAATTAATGCGGCCTGTGCATAAGAGCCCGCCTTTGGTCAGGGGTGGCGGAGCTAGACCGGCTGACAAGGGAGGGCTTGTCTAATCACGGTTGATCCCGCTGGCGCGTAACGACGGCCGGGGAACACTGTGAGCTAGGCCTAATACCCTGGCACTGCGTGAGGGCAGGGTATGGGCTCGACACTCGTGGGGTGATGCGTCATCTTCCAGTGAGTTCAAGTCGTATACGAGCAGTGGCTCTCTAGCTCGCCCGTGATTAGCATGAACCTTCTGGAGGAGAGAGATCTCCTCCTGCCTCATTGGGGCTGGGAGATGCAACCCCCATGCAATAGCCCCTCGGCTATTCACCCGGGGCTACGGTCGCTGCTCAATACTTTTCAGCCTATCTGCAAAGTATGCACAGGAGGGGCGGATGGAGTGGACTACCCAACGACCATGTTCCTATGCCAGCCAAATCCATTTGCCATGAATTCTGTCTGCATTGCTATCTGGAGACCCCAAGCCGTCAGTCTTTCCCCATGAGTCTGAGCCTGGGTAGGATTTCCCCATGTTATGTTGATGTACTGATGTGTTGTTGCAGCTACTGTGATATGGTGGACCACCCTTCGAGGTGGGTATGTTATTGTTGATTGATGTCATGTGCTCATGTTTTGTTTACGCTTCCGCAGCTAGGTCGATCCCGAGGGAGACGGGATGAATGACACGTCCATTCTTCCCCGTCGGGTTCTTGGCCACCATCAAGGGCCCGATGTTAGGTGGACGGCCTCATGTCAGCGAGCAGATGCTGGTTTGAGGGATGATCTCCAGTTTGTATATGATCGGGGCATCGTATATGAGCTGGGGCCGTCACAATGGTATCAGAGCTCTGATCTTGGCAGACCAGGATCGAGCACTGACCGAAACCCTAAAGGAACTAACTCATCTAGACATTCAGTCTTGGAGGTAAAAGCCCAAGCACAAACCTCGAGTAGCGGGAAATTTTTTTTTCCTGGGGTAGAGCTAGTAATTATCTAAGATTAGGATAATTAGAGAACATAGGCACTTAAGAGATCCTACTAAATTTCAGGCACTCTTGGCCAATGACTCCAAGAGTGCGCCAGGAGCATGTTAGGTTCAGACCTAATGGCCTTCTCGCGCACTCTTAGAGTAGTCACCCCATATGAACCCTAGAACTTGGCCTTAGGAACTCCAAATGGTAAAATAAAAGATGAAATCCCAATCAAAAAGCTCGAAATAGCTAGAATTATATGTTAAAACATCGAAAAACATTAAGTACAAGTCACTTTTGGAACAATGACTCCAACAAAGGCCAGAGTATAGTTAGGTCCCGACCTAACCCCCTCCTCACAAGACTTTAGAGTCGTCCCTAAAAGTGACCTCAAAAATTGATCATAAAATACTCAAAGGGTAAAAGTAATAATAGAATGTTGCTCAAAATACTTGAATTAGTGGGAAACGCATGTTAAATTGTGTAAATTGCATAAGTTTAGATCAGAAAGGGACAACACCTCTAAGGGTGTGCCAGGGCATAGTTAGGTCTGGACCTAACACCCTCCTCGCGCATGCTTAGAGGGGTTCGAGAGAAAATAGTTGAAGAAGACCTAGCTTCGATTCGAGATATGGAGGATTTCATCAACAAACCAAGAAATTAAGCAAGGCAGAGATGGAGGTCGTGCAACACTTTGAAGACTCATTGGCGTGCACGCTCCACGCAAAAGACACCGAAAGACATGAGACTGGCGAAGTACATCAAGAGGACAGATAAATAGAACACAAGCTGCTTTTTGTAACTAACAGGTTTATATGTGATGTATGAAAATTTTGAATAATAAAGATATATAGTCGTTTTAAAAATGTGTATTCATTAGGTACAGTATTAGATCTGGAGCAAATGCGATATTTTGACCAACGACTCCAAGAGTGCGCCAGAGCATAGTTAGGTCCCAACCTAACCCCTCCTCAAGCAAGACTCTCGTGAGTCATCCATACCAAACTGGGGCCTTGATTAGCCCTACTTGCTCCAAACGTAGTAATAAACAAAGAAACTTGCATTTAGGAAGAAAACTAATAGGAATTTACCCCTCCCAGCAGATTCTTGGCATCCATTAGACAAAGATAGGCCAATGACTCCAAGAGTGCGCCAGAGACCACTTAGGTCCCAACCTAACACCCCCCTCGCGCACTCTTAGAGGCGTCCGATTTTTCAAACCCCATAACTTGAGCTACAGAGCTCCAAATCGCTTGAAATTTGTTGCAATAGGACCGTTAGACAGCCTAGAATCCATTTATGACCTCAAATTAGCTAGAAATGTCAAACTTTAGCTCAAAATGACCAAAATTGCTCAAACCCTTGAATTGTTTTTCCAAACTATGGTTTGTTTGTAAATAGAAGCATACCCCATTAGTACCTCACAAGTATTGCTCTCGGCCCAAAGCTGATGCCTTACTCCAAGGTAGAAGTGCCCAAGAACACCCTTTTGTTATAGTCATCTAAACCTCAAAGATAGCAACCAAGTCCAACTGTTGGTACATCACCTCTGCTCATGCCAAAAGCATAAACATTGACCTAATTTTGTGTCCTTCTAATAGAGTTTGACCTATACAGCCGCCACATTCACACTCCCTATTGCCAGGATACCTAGAAAGGAGCTAGAGTCTAGAGCTGCCCAAGTCACTCCGTGTGTAGAGACTGGACTCCCCCAAACCAACTTTGATAGGACCTTAGAGTATGCCTCAAACATCATGGAGGTTTGAAAAATAACCCTCACGTCATACCATACCACACGTCCTAATGTCCATAGACTTGGAGATTATAGACATGTCTCCAGTAATGCTGCTTGAGCCATCTTGCTTGCTTATAGAGCCCAAAATATTGTAGGAGAGCCCTTCAAGTGGACCCTTAGACTCTAGAATATACGAGTGTTGCTTTCGAGGTACAGGGCCAGAGCCACAGAAGAGCTAGAGGCGCAACTTCTTGAAGACATCAAGTTCCCAAAATGAATGTACGATAGATAAGGACAGGAGACCGAAAAGGTAGACCCAAGAGAGGAAAGCACAACGACAAACACCTCAACTGACAAACGAGTAGAACAGGACACCACCGGCCTATCATCAATCTTCATCAAATGGGAAGAATAATTGGTAACCAACGGCATCAAGAATCTTCTAGATGTCAACCTCCCGGCTACCACGTCCACGAGCTCACATCAGAAAGAGGATCTCGGCCCTTCACCAGCTTCGACGACATGAGTTTCAAATGGAAGAATGCAAGGCAAAAAAATACAGTGCGGGGAAGACGTTAGACGGCAATGCCACATTAGCATCACGAAGCTAGGGCCGAGGGGCATAATCTTCCATCGAGGAGAGAAGTCATGGCGACACGAGAGCGATAGAAAAACGGGAGGGAAGACAACCACGACCTTGCAGTCCAGCAGCTCAAGCGAATGTCATGCAACGTCAACAAAAGGCAACCACAAAGCACCTAAGGCTGACCCGGACGAGCTTTCCAGCTCCCTTGCACCAGCAGAAGAACTTTCATCGGTTCCAAAAGGTAGGAGACCATGAGGGGGAGGAGACGCATATCAGGGAACATCTCCGACTTGAAGGCCTATATCAGCATTAGGGGCAAGATCAAGGAGGAGAATATTCCGCTCAAACAAGAATTCCGGACCTAGAAACACCTAGAAAGCAAAGGAAGGACGACTTTACTACGTCAGCCAAGGAGTGCGAGACTCGAATGGATAGGATCCAAGGGACGGAGGAGACGACCCAGCCAGGCAGGTACAAATCACGAAAAAGGCAAACCAGGAAGCTAGGGTAGGTGCAACGGAGATGACCACACTTCCAAGCACATGAGAGGCACCTCGGAATGAAGCAAAGCCCAATCAACAGGGGCGCACTCAGGAATTCAACCTACGGAGGAATGACAATGCCTGCCTACTGACCACGATCTCAGAGCTTCGAAGACATTCAAGAACGTCCGACTGCAACAGCCAGGTGATCAACCGATCAATGGCACCGCACATCGGCAACCTTGCAACGAGACACTGCATACAGGGACGTTGAGCGGTCACCGCATTCCTTACGGCGGACATACACATTAAGGAGGAGCATCTTTTTCAAGGGATCACATCGACGAACACTCTTCGCAACTTGGGGTGACGAGCTTGGAAATGACATGAAGCTCAACAATAGTAGCAGCATCTCAAGGAATCCCGGAGTCAACCAGAACGAAGAAGATGTAGCAAAACCGAAGGATCAAACGCGATAGGAGGAGGGGAAACCCTAAAGGAGTATAAACATTTAAGTAGATCTTCGTAGTTGTTTTAAAAAAAGTGGATGAATTAAAATCCCAATGTAAATGCGTATATGTCTATTGTATATCTCGGGTGCTCACAGATATAGTGTAGAAACATGAGTTTAAAGTCATGTTTTACGGATTTAGCGCTTAGATCAGAAAGCTCCTTCACTTCGACTACCAAATGAGGAAGCAAGGAAGCACAACTATAGCCCAAGATCAAAATGGAAGAGCAAGTACGAGGGAGAAACGACCAGAGCCCAAGCAAACCTTCGACTTCAAACACTTCGAAGTGCCCTCAAGTAGAAGACCGCTTGTCCACCCAATGTCGAAATAAGAGACAACACCGTCATGTCAAGATCATCAGCCATCTGCACGGTGACATCGCCGGGGTGCACCACTACCTCTTGTGGCAGCGGCAACACTTGATTTAACTTATGACACGAGTGGCCTCAACAATAGAAGGAGGAACGACCCGACATCAACGAGCCAACTAGGAAGGCAACATCTCGACAACCATAATTCCACCTTGTGGTAATATAGGGTGATGCGCTATGACACGTGTATTAGATGGAGAGGCACTTACGAAAGGCACTGCGACGAGGAGATATGCCTTCAACAACTAGGTGATGGCTTCGTCAGGTACTCCTACCAGTAATTAGAAGAAAAGAAGCCGATCGTATCTCCAACATGAGGGACATCAAACGCCCAAGGTAGAAGCACTCGACACCTTAACGACAAGGATAGCAACTGAAGCACCTTCGGCAAAAAGAGAGTTCAAGATAATAGCCAGGCTATTCAACGCACGTGACTATATCTAAGGCGGTACTTCTTCAACTCAAGGGTCAAGTCACAAGAAATATAAGGATCCATCACCCCGACAATATAGCCAGCAGGGAGGAGAGCCATGAAGCTTTACTTGACAGAGAGACCGACATGCATAGAGGGACAAAGGTCAGGAACTGAAAGCTGAAGAAGTGTTAGCAACCGACTTCTTCCAAGAGCTTCCTAGAGGCAACAGGAGGATCAAAACTGACGGGCACAATCAAAACCACCGGAGGGTACCTCAAGACAAGAAGACGGCATAGCACTGAGGAACGTGACAACGTCCAAGCCAGGTGATCGAGGGGATCAGCAAGGAAGATTGGAAGCTCGATGGAGAACCAACTAGGTGAGGCAAGGCGAGGCGAGCCGATGACTTGCACGCGGACTTGCATGCAACTTGGTGAACCCAAGGATCGACGATTCAAAGAACAACTGCAGAAGAGAACAACTCCAGAGGAGTATAGCCAAAGGAAGTGCGCACAGCCTCAAGAGACGCCTCCAAATAGCTTCAAGTATCATGAAGGGGGAAACAATTACAGCCCGAGAACAGAATCAGGAGGCAGACAGAAATGTCGAAGCATCAACGACCAGCACACCTTTAGTTAGAATGTGATGCAAAGCGTGTTGTGCCATAGCCGACAAACATCGGAGGGCCCAAGTATATCAACAAGTTACCCCGGAGTACGAGCTGACGTACAAATAGGAGGATATAGATCGTCAACACCATGCCACCGGAAGGAACACCGATGACATTACCAAGGAGTAGGTGTGCAACTCGAACGGAGGCACAAGGGGGACTTAATAGCTCTATTAGTAATTGTAATTATGTAAGCTATGCTTTGCATGTATAGTTCCCTTGTTATTTCTTCCCTCCCATAGCGTAACAAATCAAACGAAGAGATGTCAAGCAATTTGCAGGGGTGAAGCAATCAACATCTTCAACACTCTTCGGGCAACGCGATAACGACAAGAGGACTCGATGTATGAGACGTCGATATCGGATATAGAGTCGTCCTTTAGCTGCCAAGACAAAGAGTTCAAGATGAAAGATCTTTTTCAACGGCGCCACCTTCAGGCTTTTGAAAAGCGGCATGGAAGATTTCAAGTGACCAACTACACCATCAAAGACCAGCAAGGAGAGGCTTCTAAACGAACAAAGTCAACCTCTACATCAAAGGGGAGCCACCGTCAAGGAGACTGAAGTATCGAGCGACTCGGAAGAACGTACCTTGCAACTTCAAGCAGGCAAAGAGTGGATGAGCTTCTAGCAAGCTCAGGGATCTAAGGCCATGGGGCCTAGTAGATTAAATGTATAGACAGTAACATCCATATTGGGATTAGAAGCACTTCCAGATATTCTCGCTGAAAGGATTGCCCCAATATTGAGCTAAGCGTCAAGGATTGGGAAGGAAACGCATAGGAGTGACTAAAATTATACACGATTGTTAACAGACATCCAACGTATTGAAACCACTTGGTGAGAGGGTAAAAGCATGTTAGGGTGTACCACTTTTGGAACCTGCAAAAGTACATACACTAGGTACTTCAGAACTGAGTACTTTCTCATTTTTCTTTTCATTAAAACTAATACAAAAATCCAAAATAAAAGTCAAGGACATGGTAATATTCAAAGTTAAGATAAAGATAATGCTACGGAGACCAATATATATATAAAAAGTTCTAAGACATACCTTATATTGAGATATTATACAGGTACCCAGTACCCAGTCCTGGCTACCTTTTTAGGTACCTTTTTAGTCACTAAATAATACTTTTTAAGGGACACCCTAACATGCTTTTACCCGAGATTGATCACCTCGCTAAGAAGGAATCATTACTAGGATAATTGTTGACCATGTATAAAGCTAGTGCCTCCAAAAGAATAATCCAACCAAAAGAAAAGAAGTAATCTAACAAGTCCGGCCAACTTGTTACGATGGCATCAATTCGATTGGTAGGAATATTCCAAGAGTTTAAATAACTAAGAAAGGGGAAATCTCTAGAATAATAGTACATGTAAAGTAGATTTAAAATAAGAATTATAGTAATCAAATAGTCTTTTGAGACAAAAGGAATTGTCATAATGACAAAACCTTGTGGTTTGGAATCGTTCTAACTAAGTAGGTAATCCGCAACTATATTGAAATAAATGATAACATAATATGTGCATCCATCTTAGATGGTTATATATGTTATCTAAGGATAGTAAATTAATGCGCTAAGTAAGAAGCATATAACCTCTTAAGGGGAGAGAATAGATATGACGTTGTGTACAACGTCATTGAAGGGGTGCAGGACCAATTTCTTTTCGAAGAAAGTGGGAGGGCTCAATCTTATGATTGAACGTACTTGTATCGAATTGACCGACCCGTAGAATAGAGTTCACTCCGGCAATGGCCGAAGCGAATAGAGTGTAAAATAGATAGATACCTTAGGCTCAGGAGGCCTTCAACGTGCGAGACTGACGTAGTAGCTAACTACACCAATGAAGTGGAGCAAAACTATGGGAGCAATGCAACGACCAAGTCATCTCCAAATTACTCAACGCCAGCTCAATGGGTGGATGCGTTCTAGCCTTAGGTAAGGTGTGCGCATGTATTATAAGCTTTAATGTGTCTTATAGATAAGTTAAATATAGATCCGTAAATTGATAATGTGATATGTATCATACGAAATAAGTTAAATAACAACGATAATGTGAGTTAGCATGTTAATTAATCCTTCGCGGGGATGCAATTCCTTCCAAGGATAGCTATATGACCTCGAGGTCCTTATAAATATAAATAGAAAATAGAATTGGATATACTTAAAAAGCATCTTAGGGATATACTTCCAAGGGTAATGCAAGACCCAAGGAAGAGAATAAGAAGCACATCTAATTCTTGTGTATGATAACTAAAACCTTCTCTATGTAACAATAGGTCTAAAATCAGGGTTATTGTTTAAATAATCGCGATCTAAAAGTAATTAAATATTGTAAAGCTTAGAGTAAATATAATTGTACTATCGGAAGTAATGTATCCGATGCTATGATAACGTTAATTCATAAATATTATGTTAAGGTAATTATGTTAATCACATGCATTAAAGGGAGCCAGCAAAAATCGGCTCAGGCATGTCGATTTGTGTTTAGATTAATTTCATGTGTAGTTAAGTATAATCTACGCATGCAACCTATGAGGTAAGGGTTGCATGCGTTGCTACCGATGATGAGATTACTACGGTGATCTCTAGGGCGTGGTGTAATGTCAATGTAGGCATGACCGCGTTTCCGCTTGGATGAGTGGAAGGTAGATTAGAAAGTCTACTTCTGTTCCACGGAGGTAGACGACCTCGAGAGAAAGGAGGTCATTCAGGAATGCATTGATAGGAAAAGCACCTCTAGCCCCATATATGCTTTGATAGGAGGAATCTGGCCTTCACGCCCATATACGGGAAGGACCTATCCTCCACGCTGGGCAACTAGGGTGTAGGCATGAGCGGCATATAGGCATATAGACGCTGTCTCCACGGCCATAATGGAAGATTCACCCTCTTCCTACGCCGGGAGATTAGCCATGCATCCATGTAGATAGGTGGGGTGGTCACCATATAACCAAAATTTTATTAATAATTAAAATGGTTATAACGTAGTGACGACCTGCGGGCCAATAGAGCGCTCCGGAGGGTGAGGAGGTCGAGCTACGAAGACTTGCAACACAAATTTTGTTATAATGTGTTGCAAGGGATGAAGAGTACCTTAGAAGTGTAAATTTTGTATGAAATTGATAAACTTTGATAAACTTAAATATTGTATTAAGTAAGGGCAATAATTACCTTGCGTGCATTAAGTTATGAAGTCATAAGTTAATTGGATAATAAAATAGTACAGTAATGTCTTAAACATTACCTTAGAGTAATTATAATAATTAAGATAGTAAGTGTATAATTATAGATATTGTAAAATTAATACAGGATTTTAAGGTGCGAAGACTTGCAACACAAATTTTGTTGGAATGTGTTGCAAGGAATGAAGAATAACTTAAATAATAATTGTATATGAAAGTGTTAAATTGGGATAAACTAAATGTTGTGATAACAGAAACTAATAAGTACCTTGTTTTTATAGAAGTTACGATTTGACAAGTTATTTGATAATGTAATGGCGTAATAATGATTTAAAAATATTGCCTTAAGGTAATCTTAATAAATGTGTAAGTATAATAGTAATAAATTGTATGCATCAAGTTGGTTGCAGGACAGGAAGAGCCCAAGGTGGGGAGACCCCTGATGCTGCGGACAGCATCAATTCAAGGTGGGGAGAATGTGACGTTCCAGCATAACATACGGTATGAATACGTATATTATACTGACACGTCACTAGTACATGTCGACTCAGACGACATGTACACGGCGACCGTAAAGGGTAGTACCCTAGGGTACGACCTTGTGAACCATTATATTGCACATGTTAAAGCAACATGTGAATATAATCCCTTTTTGCCACGTGGCAATGACCCATTGACCAAAAGGGACCAGCCCTAAATTCGTGGGGATAAAGGGGCATAAACCCTAAAAGGGAACTCTTTGGTTCTCAGCCCACGAGTCTCCAGATTGGAGCAGCAGAGGATGCATTTCCGCTTTGAACGGGAGCATAGAAGTCGGATCTCCTGAGTGCGGCTCGATCCAAGATCAGCGACTTCGAGATCCAGCCAGTATGGACGCTTTCAGAGGTGGGAGCCAGCCAAGATGCGGGTGGGTGGTTGATTCAATAGGTAGATCCGAGTTATCAGGCCTCTTTCAGTAGGTTTAGCATCCATTCTTATCTATAGGCGACCCCTACAGCCTAAGAATGATAGACACTAACAAAGGAACCTAACCATGTATGATTAGGTAGATTAGAATAGATGTATTCTATTATTTTCAGTTCTGTTGTGATGATGTTTTGACATTCTATGCGCCACTCTTGTGTATTGGGAAGGGGGTAGAGGCCCAGAGCCCAAGTAGTTGTATGATCCTAGTTTGAGCCCATTAATTCCCAATTAATGCGGCCTGTGCATAAGAGCCCGCTTGGTATCGTGGGTGGCGGAGCTAGACCGGCCGACAATGGAGGCCTTGTCTAATCACGCGATTGATCCGCTGTAACGACGGCCGGGAACACCGCGTGAGCTAGGCCTAATACCCCTGCACCGCTGCGGAGAGGCGGGGGTATGGGCTCGACACTTCGTGGGGTGATCGTCATCTTCCGGTGAGTTCAAGTCGTTATCTGGCAAAGGCTCTCTAGCTTCGCCCGTGATTAGCATGAACCTTCTGAGGAGAGAGATCTCCTCCTGCCTCATTGGGGCTGGGGAGATGCAACCCGATGCTTGATAGCCCCTCTGGCTATTCACCCGGCAGGCTACGGTCAGGCTCCAATACTTTTCAGCCTATCTGCAAAGTATGCACAGGAGGGGCGGATGGAGTGGACTACCCAACGACCATGTTCCTATGCCAGCCAAATCCATTTGCCATGAATTGCATGCATTGCTATCACGGAGACCCCAAGCCGTCGATCTTTCCCCATGAGTCCGAGCACGGGTAGGATTTCCCCATGTTATGTTGATGTCTTGATGTGTTGTTGCAGCCTCTTTGTGATATGGTGGACCACCCCTTCGAGGTGGGTATGTTATTGTTGATTGATGTCATGTGCTCATGTTTTGTTTACGCTTCCGCAGCTAGGTCGATCCCGAGGGAGACGGGATGAATGACACGTCCATTCTTCCCCGTCGGGTTCTTGGCCACCATCAAGGGCCCGATGTTAGGTGGACGGCCTCATGTCAGCGAGCAGATGCTGGTTTGAGGGATGATCTCCAGTTTGTATATGATCGGGGCATCGTATATGAGCTGGGGCCGTCACAAGGATCCACAATATCCTTTCGAGGCCTTCCAACCTTGCTTTGTTCGTGCTCTTGGTTCCTCTCTTTGGCGGTTGATTTTTGCACTTGTCTACTACTCTTTATATGCTCCCTCATGTTTTCAACCACGTCTCCTCTTGATGGAAAAAGGAGTAGAGACATCTGACAAAGCACACATAAAATGCAAATGTTCTCTTTCTTTGCATAGCTTCCAATGGTCTCCTTATATAGCTCAAACACGACACTGGTTTGCTCGACAAAAGGACCAACTTTCGAAGACATACATTCTTCAACTGCTGCCCTATTTTCAGCCATAATATCACTTGCCAATGTTTCCTTTGAGACACTTTCCTGGCTGTCAACAACAGTTTGTGTGTTTCTTTGCAAGTTCAGCTTGTGTTCCTTTGATTCCATGTGGCGTGCAGTGAAATTGTACATCATGTCATCTCCTCCTCTTCCATATTTCATTTGGCATTCAAGGCACCAAATGCTAAACACTCCAACTCCGTTGGCATCACAAGACATGAGATCAAACCGATCTTTCTTACCCTGAATTTGCATTTTCATCTTGTACTTTCTAAAGGTGTGAATCCACCTACATGTATCAGCCCTAGTTGCAAATTTGGATTGCAACCTACCTTCAAACTCGACACTCCCCACACTCAAACTTGCCTTCTCTTGGCTGGTTGGGGTCTGATCTGCAACCTCAATGGCAGCCACATTTTCTTCTTCTTCCAGCTCATTAAGCACTAGACGTCTTCTCTTCAAGGGCTGCACATCTTCTTGAGTATCAGTCACACGAACAAATACCTCCTCATTTGTAACTTTGTACCTTTCCTCTTGCCTTGTTGACAAAGGAAGCTTCCTTTCACCCAAAAACACAAACTCGTGTCCCTCCAAGCCATCAATCTCATCCAAGTTAATAGCTTTTCTTACATCGGCATACGTTGCATTTTGCTTGACTTTGACAAAACCAACCTCGGAGCACTTCTCGGTCCCGTCAATTGCACATACAATGATATTTGTTTCGAATGCCATTTGCTACAAGTAACCCAAAGAAAGAGTTAGGAACCCGTTAGGAATTAATAACTTACTTGAAAGACTTGAAATACCAAAAAATATAAGACATTTACCAGCATAAACTAGAAAGATCTATGAAAAATTTGAGGTCTCTGGAGCTCCTCCTGCCAAAGCACCCGTCAAAGCACACTCAAGATCAGGGTTTTTTCATGAATGCGAAAAATAGAGATGACCACTTAGCAATTCACTCTCCATCAAATGAACACTAGATTATTAAGTGAGACAAGGCAGATCAAGGTGATCAAGAAGCTTTTAGTCCGGTTTTCAAAGGGAAGAATAAGTTATTTCATTACCAAAGTCTAGATACAAATACAATAAAAATTAACACACCATCCACTTTGCCATCGAGATATCCTAACAATGGCAAGCAAATCAGCAAGAAGTTTGGATTCTAACCTGGTAAATTTGTTCTTTAAGGTTATCTTGATCCAGGAGTTTTTGACAAAATATTTCTTTCTTGGCCGAAATCCAGCGACTTCAATTGTCCATTCTGGTGGAGCCTCAGATCTTCAGAGCATTCGGAGTTGGAGTAGGCCCTAACATTGATCTACGGATCGGACCTTCCCGCCCAACTCCCCCTTCTCGACCACCTACGGGGGAAATGGTGGTCGACCGTATGAGGCAGCAGTCCGTATACGGACGTCGAGGGTTCAAAAAAACCCCTACCCAGTCACGCTCTTGGGTCATACGGGGTTTCAATGGTGAAACCCCCGGGTCTTGTTCCTACTTTCTTTCGTTCGCTGGAACCTCTATCTCCTCCATTGTTGTTGTTAAAATTTACATGCCTGCTGCCTGAATAGATCCTTGGGCGATGGAACCTCTCATTCTCTTCCACTTTTCTCCAGAACATGATAATTTATTCTGGTCCTTGGAGAGACTTTACAGCACCTATCTTCATATCTCTACACCTTCGAAAGCCTTAGGTTATGATTAGACATATAATCTTCGTATTAAATATTTCTCTTTTTAGCATCGGAATTGAATTCTCTGCCCCAATGTATCACCAGATAATCATTTGAATGAAATTCTTTAGATCTCCGCCTCCGCAATTCTGACACGTATACGATCTATATTCTTAGGGTTAGCTGCCCTTCTTTATGTTTTTATTAATATTCCCTCCCCTTATGATATTTGTACCTTGCTACAGTATATGCCAATGTGATTTTTGTCAGACTTGTAGTAGTCAGATAATCCAATACATTTATTGTTAGACCATATGCTAGATTAATTATCTCCATTATTTGCTTGACTCCATTTTTAATTATAAGAGATTTATACAAAAAATTTCTTGACATAGCTTCACCAACATGTTTCCAAACGATATTATTTATCAGTTCTATATTATGTCTTCTAGAGAGTTTTCGTTCATCATCTTCCTCGATTCCCCAACAAATGGTTCAGCTTCTCCTGCTACCAAAGCCAGACATTTAGCACTTAATGAATTCTTTTCCCCACATAGAATGCATATTCTGGCGACGTAACCCGCTAGCATGCTATGATCATCTTCACGTTCCAGATTTTGCAGCTGCTGTAACAAATTAAAACAATCCAAACAGCTACATGCATCCGTTATCCTTGCATCGCCACTTCGATCTGCTATCACTTCTCTAGCTACCAACACTTTAGTATCTTGATTACGCCATATGGTTTGCATGATGCAGCCTGCTGCACACTATGCAATGAGCCCCTCTCCCCATCTTGCATGTACGAAGTCTATTTCTTAAACAACTGCATCTGCCTAGGCAGATGCACTAAGGATTTAAGTCTTCTAATTCCTTATTGCTAGGAACTTGTAATCGCAGAGATTGGCCTAATGGAGTCTCCGATCTGCACCATTTTCCCTTTGAAGCTTGCGCATGGTCCACCAAGATCTGCTTTCCTTTCCCTGTCGACATGCCTAATAGTCAAATCCTAAATGTATATTTTTTGTTTTTGTAATGTTTTGAAATCAACAGGCAGCTTTGAAACTCTTATAAGCTTCTAATATAAATCAATGATCTAATTTATTTGAGTAATTCTATTTTTTGATCTTCATCTGATTTATTTACAAGCTTGAGTAATTTTGAATTTAATTCTATGTATTGGGGTGTTAACTTAATGTTGTTAAGTATGATAAGTAGAATGACAGAATGTTGACGAAAATCATAATGTGCAACAACCTGTAGCCAAAAACAAGAATGTAAGTAGAGAGGAAAATATTCCAAGAAAGAATATAGGACAGATGGCAACACATGATTGGCTTAGAAGTCAGTTGCATACGGGAGCTCTTCACTAGAATTTGTGGAGGATATGGTAAAGCAATTGCACTAAATAGCTTATTTAAAATGACATCAAGCCAACATTGATGTTGCTTGATCAAGTTATGTTGTAGAAGGGAGTTGATCAATGCTGCAAAATATTGACGTTGGACATATCTAACCTGACTCCATGAGCGCAATGTTATTATTTTGAATATAGTTGCATTGAAAAGGCAAACTCATTAAAGAAATTAGGTGCTAGGGTACCTTTAGGTTATGTTGTGAAATACAATTACATATTGTGTAAAAATGTCCATATCTACATTGTATAAAGATGGATAGATTAGGTATAATATATACAAGTGGTTGTACTATGAAGGACTATACAAATTCTGAGCCATCCAAATGAAGATTCTATAAGAACCCCTTACATTCTCTAAGATTCAAGAAAAATTCCCTAGATTCTCAAAGATATTATGATTCTCTTAGATTCTCTTGGCATTCCAATAGATTTCTTCAGATTCTCTTGAGATTCTTCTAGACTCTCAAAGATTATCCCGAATTTCCTCTAAAATTTGTAAGATTGTATTTAGATTCTCCTGGATTCCTTTGGATTTTGTAAAGATTCCCCTAGGTTCTCTAAGGTCCCATCAAAATTCATCTAGATTTTCAAGAATTTTATAAAGATTCTGCTAGATTCCCTTGGGTCCTCCAAGATTCTATGTAGATTCTCTTAAATTCCCTTAGATTCTCTAGATTTTCCAAGATTCCATCAACATTCCCTTAGATTCTCAAGCATTTTATGAAGATTCCCTTAGATTCTCAAACATTCCCTTAGATTCCACTAAGATTCCCCTAAGTTCCCTTAGATCCCAAGATTCTATATGCATTCTCTTAGATTCCCTTGGATTCTATAAAGATTCCCTTAGATTCCTTAAGATTCTCTTGAGATTCCCCTAGATTCTCAAAAATTATCCCAAATGTCCTCTAGATTTTGTAAGATAGTATGTAGATCCTCCTAGATTCCTTTAAATTCTATAAAGATTCCTCTAGATTCTCCAAGGTCCCATCAAGATTCCTCTAGATTTTCAAGAATTATATAAAGATTTTGCTAGATTCCCTTGGGTCCTCTAAGATTCTATGTAGATTCTCTTGAATTCCCTTAGATTCTCTAGTTTCTCTAAGATTCCATAAAGATTTCCTTAGATTCTCAAGCATTTTACGAAGATTCCCTTAGATTCCCAAACATTCCCTTGGAATTCGAACACATTGGCTCCAACTGCGACAGAACGATGCCAATGCACACCACTCATTGGAAAGTTCTCGACGAGAGGAAGCTAACGGCGTGGGCCTCACCTTCATACGGCCCCTCTACTCCAAGTTACGGTGATTTGAAAATGGTTAAGAAAAGGAAGCTTCCTAGAACGCCAATACATTAAATGCGGCATTCTAGAATGGGACTCGCAAGAAACCAACAAACCGCCCGGATAGATAGGCTTCTCATTCATCTCAACAGATTTTCTACAATGGTGGACAGTGGGTAGCCGCACACATGCGAACTACCCACGAAAAATAAAGGGAAAATCCAATTATATCATTTGGACCCCAAAAAAATACAATGCTAATAGATGAGTGGCTGATGTACTGCTTTAAAGCTTATCACCGGGATTAAAAAACCCCGCCCTTTCGGGTTTTCGAGGAAAAACCCTAGTGATAAGCCTTCGGCAAGGGGCTTAGACAAACATAAGGCATAGAATCGCTCCCAAAAACCCCCGCATGGAGAAGTCGAAACAGATGCCGCTCGCCAACCTGTACCTGCACATCACCAACACAACAAACGAGACAACACAAACATACCAGAGAATAGCATCACCCAGCGGATGGAAAAAAAACATCACCCAAATGGTGGAAAAAAAACATGATAAACGTAAACGTGCACAATACAATAAACAAAGAGGGGGGAGGAGGGTGGGTTCAAAGAGAATAAGGTAATGCTGGCGAGGGAAGAGGAAGCGCCGATGAGGCGTGGATGCGGCTTGGCGCTGAAATAGCGAACTCCCAACCGAAACGGGCATCGCCGCCGCATGCATGCAAGACATGCATGCTCGTCCCATTCTAGAATGGCGATCCGATGACTCGGATTGATGCGATTCTAGAATGGGACTCGCAAAAACCAACAAACCGCCTGACTACCGAGAGAACTTCCTTACAAACTAGGATCGAGGGGCGAAGGTCACAGGGGCGAAGGCCAAAGGCGGGAAAAGGATAGCATGAAAAAAAAAGCCAAATTGGCTAAACCAGGCGAAGAAGCCCCTCCCCGCCTCGAAACAATTCAAAGAGAATAAGGTGCTAGCGAGAGAAAGAGGAAGCGCCGATGAGACGTGGATGCAGAAACGCGCCTGAAATAGCGAACTCCCAACCAAAACGGGCATGCGCCGCCTGCATGCATGCAATCGTCCCATTCTAGAATGGCGATCCGATGACTCGGATCGATGCGATTAATGTTAAAACAAGGTGCTGCGCACGGAGGGTTGCCCTCTATGGCCCGAGGGTGAAGTGGCTTAAATTAAATCCACATGTGACCTGACAATATACACAAGACTAGTTATGGAGAATTCTGTGGAAATTGCCATCTTTATAATATTTTTTGATCCATAATGTTACGCAGTCTTTTGAGCCCGACCTGAGCTATTGCCCACATCATCATGCTTTTATGAGTGTTGGGGGATCGTAATGTGTGGTAGGAGGACGTTATCCTATTTCAGGCCCTGATCATATCCAAACTAGAAAATTGCCCACCTTCGATGGGGATTCCATGTGATTGCACATCACATGGAATCCCCATCACACACACTATGTGTGATGGGGATTCCATTGTGTGTAGTATTTTGGTTGTAACACACTCTATGTCCTATCACAACACGAAGAAGGTTTTTTGGGGTGATATATAGTTTGTGCAATTTTTTATGTCGTAAAACCGCCTTTTTTATCTTCCTTGGCATCTTGTCAAATATTCTATGGACATTGTCAAGCATTCTAGTTTCCACATACTCTTAAGAGCCATAAGGGATTACTCCAAGTTCATCCAAATGCTATGTCATTGGCAATACTGCAAAAAAGCTCACAAAAGTTACGTTGTCTACCGACCTGCAAGCTTACTACAACCCATCGAAAAGTTATCATTGAGCAAGCATCATTGTGTCTTGACAAAAAGTACTCACTAATACTATTGCTATCCTAAGAGCCATGGGGATTACTCCAAGTTCATCCAAATGCTATGTCATTGGCAATGCCGCAAAAACACTTACAAAAGTTACTTTGTCTATGCACCTGCAGGCTTACTACAACCCATGTGAAAGTTGGCATTGAGCAAGCATTATATTGTATCCGGACAAAAGTACTTATTAAAGCTATTGCATCCATATGTAGTATCCATCAGTATCGAAAAAATAACCTTTTTGAAAGTTATGTTTTGACATTTTATTGAAATGGGTACTTTTAGACAATAGAGTAATTGAAACCATGACTTTATTAATAGGATGATATACATTGGAGTACTTGATAGTTGATAACATAGGAAACAATTTATGGACAATCGAAATAGAGGAAGAAGAGAAGGTGGGGGGTGTGTGTGCAAAAGATGTTAAGATTTATAAATTGTTTTGCATGTGAATTTTGTTTAGGACATGAAGGAATAGAATAGAATAGAATAGTTTTTAACGTCCACGGAGACCAATAGGTCATGGGACCCATACAATGGGCTAGTACAATCATTACTACTAGGATTAAAAACCCACCTTTTCGAAAGGTTTTCAAGGGAAAAACCTTGCGCGAATGATGATGATACTAGATAAACGAGATAATGACTACCGGGGCTCGGTAATTGCGGGACGTTTATCTAGAACCTCAAGTATGTATAATGCCAAGTCATGCAATGATGGTGCTCGAGAAGTTGTGGAAGGCGTGGAATGGAATGCTAAGGTCAAAAAATAATTCCTGGACTATCTCAAAAGCGGGGCAACTTCGGGAAGAGTATGGCTTTCATCTTCAATAACACACAGAATCGGCAACAGGCACATAGTCTCGCTTCTCGCGGCAATTGTGGCCGCTCCCATCTATCTGTCTCAATCCGTAGCCTGTGGGACCCCGTGCGAATTGATGCAATAGCTACAAGCTTTTTCCTAGTGCGAATTGAAGGAATAATTCAATACTTTAATTGAAGAAGGTTGCTAAGAATTTAATAGCATGGAATACATGGAAGTTACAAGCAAAGTAACAAATATTTCACTTTAGTAAATAATTTCATTGACTGCCCCATGAGGTCTTGGCCTACCATAATAGATATGAAAGACATGTTGTTCTTTCAACAACATGCATGCAAATTAGTAAGTGTTGCTGCTCCAATAGCTAACATGCAAATTGCTAACATTAAGGCAAACATGGCATGCCAAGAAGCCTTTTACATTCTCATCTGTGCCATCCAAATAGGAAGAATCTAGAGGAATAGAAGGTTGTAGAAGCAAGGAAATAAAACATATCTAAAGTCATGAATCCAATCCCCTTGAATGAGTCTATGAACTTCGGCTTCTAGAACAGGGCAATGTACATAAGACTACATTGTTTTCTCTAATGCCTTGTCATACATGCGAGAGAAAAGAGAGTCTGCCTTTACCTTTGTTTATATCTTGCCGACTTCCAGCCACTGTAACAATCACAGCTTCAACATGAAAAACCCCAAACAAGCAAAATTCTGGAAAATTTTGCAAGGATTACTTACTGAACGATTTTGGAGGAGAGCATTAGAGAAAACGGACCCTCGCCCAATCTGCAAATTTCTCACTGACCAAAGTCTAGTACTTCCGAACCTATCTGCTCAGCAAGTGATCTGCAGTTATTCTCGGGAGAAAAATAAAAGAGAGCACATGTCTCACAACAAACATGTAGCAGCTTGTGAAACCTTGAAGTAAAACTCCTTGTCTTTTGCAGGAACAACACTGAAACAAAATATTAAAGCTTCATTTTTGTGGAGATATATATGAATAGCCTAGAAAAAGAGCAGGAACTATACCCACCATCATTTTGTAGATGTGTCAAGCGGACGCGTAAGCAGCAAAGAACACCGCATGCCCAAAGCATGTGCAGCAAAATCGGCCAAGTGCAGAGAGAGAGAGATTATTTGCTGAAAGGCCTGATCAGAATATGGCATCATGAAAGATGATGCTCATTCAAACAAATATTTCACTTTAGTAAATAATTTCATTGACTGCCACATGAGGTCTTAGCCTACCATAACAGATATGAAAGACATATTGTTCTTTCAACAACATGCATGCAAATTAGTAAGTGCTGCTGCTCCAACAGCTAACATAAAAATTGCTAACATTAAGGCAAACATGGCATACCAAGAAGCATTTTACATTCTCATCTGTGCCATCCAAATAGGAGGAATCTAGAGGAATAGAAGGTGGTAGAAACAAGGAAATAAAACATATCTAAAGTCATGAATCCAATCTCCTTGAATGAGTCTATGAGCTTCGGCTTCTAGAACAGGGCAATGTACATAAGACTACATTGTTTTCTCTAATGCCTTGTCATACATGCGAGAGAAAAGAGAGTATGCCTTTACCTTTGTTCATATCTTGCCGACTTCCAGCCACTGTAATAATCACAGCTTCAACATGAAAAACCCCAAACAAGCAAAATTCTGGAAAATCTTGCAAGCATTACTTACTGGGCGATTTTGGAGGAGAGCATTAGAGAAAATGGATCAGAGCCAAAAATTCAAGAAATCTAGGCACCTCATGGACTTACCCTTTTCCTTGCTCTGGAACTGGCTGTGGCTGTGCAAAATAATGAGGTAAATTGATTGTCAAGAGTAAACATAAAAGTTAAAGCAAGACAAAAAAACCTATCATCATTGCCAAGATAACACACATGCTTCAACGAAATTCACTGGGATAGCAGTCTTACCGGATTTATAACAGATTAGCTCCAACAAGAAACATAAGGATGCTGCCACTGCTATACTGCCATCAATCAATTGAGTTGGCATGAGGATGCTCTATCCGGAAGCAATAAAGACTGGGTCCAGGTGAGAAGATCCAAAACATAGAACTTGCCTTAGGAAATTTTAAGGAAACAGACAAAGCTCGAGATACAAACCTGTCGGATCAGACAGAACATAGCACGAAGGTCCTCTGGCCGAAAGCAATCCTCCATCCTCACGTCGGCTCCCGCTTTTTCGACTCATTTCTCTCATGCCGATGGCCTCCATGCATCCAAACTTCCGGTTAGCCGGTATGCACAGCAGCCGCCTGCCAACAGGGATGACCTAGCATTTACAGCTTACAACAGGTTTTTAGCAGTTTTTGGCATATTCTAGGTATATGCTAGCATATACCATGAATATGCCAAAAACCCACATAAACAAGGGATTGCCCCCCTAGGGGCAACCCAAAAATGCATCTTCCTTCCACCTTTTTATAACATTTCAACGGATGAGATTCTTGCCCCCTTTTTCTAATCAATGGCCGAGATTGCTTGCCCTTATTTTCATGCACATGGATGACGCATGCCCCCATGCCTACGTGGCAACATCATAGCCGTTGACCAAGCAATTTAATGGCTATGTTCAATATTACATATAAATGGGCATTATATCAGGGGAGGCATGATATACATGTAAATATATTAGTGGTATGGCAAAGCTTATTTTGAATGACAAATAGAAGTAGATGTTTGATCAAGTTGCCTAGATGATGGGATATGTTGGGTAATAGTTGATGTTGCAAGCATTGACGCCACGCAAGAATTTTACATATCCAGCCTCACCCCACGAGCTTCCCCAGGAATTCCTCACAATCCAATATTTTGTACCTTCTTGGGTGGTGCCATAGCCATCAATGACCACGGCATGATTGATATCAGATGTACATAAGCTATTGTCCAAAATACCCTGCCAAATACAAATTGCCATCATAAGTGGAAGACACATTTATGTGTTATATAAACAACTCAAAACAGAGGGAAAGGAATACCCAGCTATAATGATGCAGAGCAGTGGCATCTATGACTACAGTGACTGGTTGTTGTGCAACGGCTTGGAGAAGTGCAAGGTCATTATATGAGGGAACTACACCATACTTGCGAATCTTCACAACATTTCTCTACAATATAAGATAAGAAGATGTTCAGGTCCATTGCAACTGTTGGCACGACCTGTAAGTCGTACAAGTAGACTGACCTTGCCCTTGCAGGCATGCATAGCTCCTACATAGGGATAGTGTAATGTTGTGTCTACACCGTACAAAGAAATGAAAGACATGGCTTTACGAGGCCATCCTCCGTCGCAACCAGAGTTAGAGGAGTCACAGTCCACAAGCTCTTGTTCGGAAAGAGAATAAAGATAACCTGTTTTAATGGCGTACAGACTCTCGACAGCAGACACGGCAGCAAATGCCCAACAACATCCTGAACCAAATCCAACATAGTTGTTAGTGTTATTACTATATAGGGGTTTCTTAGGTAATGATCTTGAGGTATGATGGGTGTTTCCCATGGCTAGAATTAACCATGATTTTGGCTGGAATTCAAGGCGAGGTAAGAAATGAAAAAGAAGGCATGGGTGTCGGCTGATAACGGGAGGTATTATTAGAAATAAAAACCAACAGCAAAAGAACGAAATGCGCACCACAGGTGCCTTGATTCTTGACGGATTGCACGACTCCTTGAGTTCTCCAGTCTACAGCTGCAGGCAGAGTTCCAGAAAAAGCAGTTGGCGCGGATGCGCCTGTAGTGTTTACTTTGGTGGGCTTCATCAAATAAGTGGCAGCAAATTCTTGCGTGCTCAAATCTGAAAAGCCATTCAGACTAAACCCAAAGCTCCCGTTTCCCTTTAAATTAAGCTCGGCAATCAGCTGCACGTTCATCTTGAATGTGGAAAAACGCTTGGCAAATTCGGCAGGACTGGTGT
Organism: Isoetes taiwanensis; assembly: GCA_021234155.1. Taxonomy (NCBI): domain Eukaryota; kingdom Viridiplantae; phylum Streptophyta; class Lycopodiopsida; order Isoetales; family Isoetaceae; genus Isoetes; species Isoetes taiwanensis. The sequence continues at coordinate 8,441,652 of JAJEKV010000005.1, forward strand.
ATGATTTTCCATACTTTTTCATCCAATCTTTGAACTGAGCCAGGGGGCTTTCGGCATCGGCTGTGGCCAACACAGACAGAAACAAGAGAGCAGAAATGAAGAGAAACTTGGCATCCATAATGTGATCCGGAATGACTAGCGGTGGCACTTTGCAAAGGCCTGGTTTTTTACTAACGCTATACTGGCCTTAATAGCCAAGGTCAATCATCATAATGTTTTCGTGTTGACATGGTCATGATGTTCATCATAATGTTTCAGTGTTGACATGGTCAAGATGTTGAACCAACACGTTTTAGAATTTCAAGTTTTTACCATAAGATTGTGTGGATAAGAATGCTTTCTTGGCCAGAAGGTTTCAATTGGCTATATACCTAGGGTACACTCTGCACCTTTCAACTGGGAGAAGGGGATTCGAAGAAAATGCGGTGCTTTTGTAATTATCATATTAAGATGTTTTATTATGGGTCTCAGATCGCAGTTTGAAGCAGGAATGAACTTTTTGAGCCTGTTGATTTGCTAATTTTGTCTGCACAAACCATATTAGAATACACTAGTAAACGTGTGCCTGGCGTTGCTGGGCATAATGTCCTAGCGTATGTTTTTACTCATCCTTTAAAGTCCATATGTGCAACTTTCGTCAACAACAAATCTTGATATTTGCAAGAATGGAGATTATTTGCTTTTATAATTATTATTGTTATTGAAATTGTCTAATGACAGTTATCATCAATTTATTAACTTAGCATTTATAGATTTCAGTAGAGAAAACAATGCTTTATAAAGAATACTAGAAAAAGTGCCCAGCGTTGCTGGGCTTTTTGTCGGGCATAAGCTCAAAATTTAATAAAATATGAATAGTTTTTACCAAGTCTATGTGCTGACGATGTCGGGTAGGAGAGATATGTCATTCACAACGTTGAGCTATAGCTGGGAACATGTAATTGAACATGGACTACTTAGTGCTGGTGTTTGAAAAGGATGTTGCAGGTTTTTTTGATAGTATTACCAAAATCTAGCACCCTTGACATCAAATGTCACATAATAGCACTTCAAACAATTTTCTTCACATCTTTGCACTGTATGTAATATTCCAATACAAAATCTATCTAATGATCTAAAGCAGGTCATCCAAATAAAATAGATTTGGTACTACGGAAGGCACAAAAGTTTATCATCAATATATCATAAATGTGTGGCAAATCTTAGAATTCAACAAACGTAAATGATTCAACACCAACTTCTTTAAATAAAAAGAAGACATAAAACAACTTTCCGAGAAGGTTCTCTCTTGTTATCACATCTTTGGAGCCCATGCTTATCCCTTTTACTTAAACGATCCTGTATCTCTATGAACTTAGCTTTCCATAAGACCCTAGCCACTGCATTTTTTTTACAGCTTTTCCTGGACATTTCTTGCATGGGTCACCTGGCAATCTTGGCATGTAAATGCTGAGCTGTTTTATTTTATGAAGGGATAAATAAATAGCATGTTAAACAACAATTCCAATGATAAAAGCTAGAGAAATTATTGCTAGCTTTTTGTGTAAGTGTTATTCTGCATAATTATATGCACATTCCTTATTCCTTCTTGGCTTGCATCTCCACTTCCCATGGGTTGACGATTTCACCAACATTACCAAAGCAATTGTGCAAATAACACATTTGTAAGCTAACAAAACATCCTTAAATGTTACCTTTTGCTGCAACATTGCATGGGCTGCAGTTGACTTTACACGCGACAAGTGTGCTATTCTATTCTATTCTATTGCTAGGATATGTGGTGCAAATTTTCCACAAGCCATGATCTATTTTGCTAGATACAGCTCTGTAAATCCCAGATTAAGATTACTTTAAGGTCATTCTTTGGTACTTATGTCTTCTAAAGTAAAGCTGCAATTTGTAGCTTGTATCTCTATGAACTTAGCTTTCCATATGCCCCTAGCCACTGCATTTTTTTACAGTTTCTGTTTTCCTGGACATTTCTTGCATGGGTCACCTGGCAATCTTGGCATGTAAATGCGGAGCTGTTTTATTTTATGAAGGAATAAATAAACAGCATGTTAAACAACAATTCCAATGATAAAAGCTAGAGAAATTATTGCTAGCTTTTTGTGTAAGTGTTATTCTGCATAATTATATGCACATTCCTTCTTGGCTTCCCAAGTTCCCAAATTGATAAATGTTTGTGCACAAAAAGCAGCCCTTTTCCAAGGCAAGAGAATGCACAAGTATGTACAGGAGCATGGTTTGCAGGGGCATATAATGGTCATGAATGCATTAATTAATATGTTTGCAAAGTGTGGCATCATAAACGAAGCACTTGCAGTATTTTGCATTATGCCTACGGAAAATGTGATTTCATGGACTGCCATAATTGCGAAGATATGCTCAACATGGGTATTGCAAAGAGGCACTTTCGATTTTTTTTTAAAATGCAAGTAGAAGCTATTATGTCTAACAAGGTCACCATTGCCAAAGATCTTGTTGGCATGTGCATATCTTTGATATGATAAATGAAGGCTTTCACATCTTTGTTTCAATGGGTATTTATCATGATATTGCACCAATCTTCGGAACATTGGACCCGTATGATAGACATCTTTGGACGTGTGGGATTGAATGAAGCGTAGTCCCTAATCAACAACATGCCATTTCATGCTGATGTTACATCATGGACATCTTTGCTTGGTGCATGCGAGAATTCATGCCGATTTTACTCTGTGGGAAAGCGTCTGGTGAACACATCCTTGAATTGGATCCAGAGAATGATGCAGCGTATCTGTTGCTAAGTAGCATATATGCTGCTATGGCTTGACAGGATAATGATGTCTGTGTAAGGGCAGAAGTTGTATAGCACCTGAGAATTTGGGAGTATGTTCTGTTGTTAACTAACAGCTAACTGCCTGGAATGAAAGTAGATAAAATTAAAAAGGGTGTGCAAAGATAGACGATAAACTGATATAGTTAAAAGCCCAAATTGCACATTTGGAGAGTATGAGAAATAGGGAATGAAGCATTCTTGATACATTCTTCTTTTGGTTCGTACAGTTTTCCGTCTCCTAAACTACAAGGTCTGTAGAGATTGTGAATATAATTCATTTCCATTCTTTTCAAATTTGGTTTTCATAGGTCCATTCCTGAACTCGTAGTGCCATAATTCCTTTACTATAAGCTCCGCATACTACAAAAAAAACCAGAAATAAAAAGAACTAACCTGAAGTTCAATCATGGAAGGTCTTCAACAAATACCCAATCTCCGCAGCAGTACATCTCTTTTGGTCTCGGCAGCATGGTCTTAAGTTCATCAACCAGATTGTCTCAAACCTACAAATTTGGATTACTTATTTCAAACGGTTAGACATTCAAAATTTAACTTGCCAAGCCAGACATGGAGCTATGGCAGTCGAATCTCCACAGCAAAGAAAACCGAAGAGGCACCATTGAGTCGCTTCAAAAGACACCATCCCTGTGCTCTTGCCCTAAATCAAATCATGGAATATCAAAGCAACAATCCAAATCCACTCAAAATATCACCTTTAGAGAAAGAACCGGCTATGCCTACAGACAAAAAGAAAATGGAGAATGAGGATCTCGGTCACTCCTATGCACGTTGGTTTCTCCTATGCATTGGCTAGCATTGACCTAGCCAGAAAAGGCAAAATAATAACTAACTATTGAACGGCCCAAGTTGAATGCTCATCCCTTAGGAAAAGGCTTTTAAAATTTTTATGGTGTATGGGGGATTCGAACCCTGACCATTAACCCCCCAGCCCCCCATTCTAACCACTAGACCAAGCATTAATTCTATGAATAATTTATGTTTCGAATATACTTAAGGGTAATATTACCATTAAGATAAAATAGCCTATAACATTCTAGCTAGTTCAAGAAGGTTCTAGAATGTTCTGAAGGCTATAGAAAGTTCTAAAATCTTCTAGAAACTTCTAGAACATAAGAGAATCTAGGACGGATCTAAGAAAAATTCCAAATTGTTCTAATAAGTTTTAGAATGTTCTAGAATGTAGGGGAATCTACGGGAATGTAAGGAAATCTAGGGAAAGACTTCCAGAAAGTTCTAGAATATATTGAAAGTCTTAGAATGTTTCAGAAAGTCTTAGAATGTTCTAAAAAGTTCTAGAATATAAAGGAATCCAGAAGAATCTAATAAAATGTAAGAAAATCTTATAAAATGTAAGAGAATCTAAGAAAATATGGAGAATCTAAAGGAATCTTCATAAAATCAAAGGGAATCTAAGAAAATGTTGATGAAATCTTAAAATATCTAAAGGAATCTTTATAGAATCTCTTTGAATCTCATATAATGTAAGGGAACCTGGGGCAATCTCATAAAATCTAAATGAATCTAAGAGAATCTAAGGGGATCTTCATAAAATCTTGGAGAATCTAGAGAAATCTAATGGAATCTAGAGGGAATCTTAAAAAATTCAGAGAAATACTCACGAACCCTCTAAGAGAATCTTAGTAGAATCTTAGAGAATCTATGAATTTAGAGTATTCTCAAGAGATTCTTTTACAAGAACTTGCACGTAGGAACATGCACCGTGTATATAGATATAGATATAGATGGAGGGCAATTAATTTACCTCTAAAGACGAAAAATTGGAAAGACGGATCCAAAACTTATGCTCAACATGCCACTTTTAGAAGTAGTTAAGTACATTAAGAAAAGATAGGTACAGAAATGCAAAACACAAAATTTGTCCTAGTTCATTGGCCTTTAGTTCATGATGGAAATTTTAATATGCATCTCCACATGGCGCACATCACCAAGGGCCTAATGTTGTACATTTTTGGATGCTCCCGTGATATCTTCACTTCTTCTACATATAACATCTTAGCCAGGGAAAACGTGAAATGCACGTGTGAGTCATTGATTCAAACTACCCACGATGGCTCACGACTATCAAGCACGTGAGACAATTCATTCCAAAGATAGGCTTGTATAATAGAATCAGATATCGTCTCAGGACGAAATGATTTGTAGACCCTAATGCACTCCATTATATATTCCAATACAGGTGAGTTTTTTTGCTACTAAAATGCCAATTTGCCACTACACAGTGTCATTTTTCATCTGATAAAAGAGAAAACAATTGGAGGTTAGTCAAAGTATTAAATTACCCATTAGTAAATGTGTGCCCAGCATTGCCGCGCTAATGTCCTGGCTGGTGTTTTTACTCGACCTTTAATGTGCAAATATGCAACTACCCACAACACCACAGATTGATGTTCTCAAGAATGTTCATGATTTTCTTTGGTACTTTTGTTGCATGGATAACGTAAAACATTAGAATGGAATGGAATTGAGACCAATCCATCTATGGGACCCAAACAAAGGTGATATAATAAATGATTTTTTATTGAACATGGAAAGCAACTCTTATTGCAAAAGCCACTAAATCTAACACATCATCTCTATCACAACATGGACCAATGCTCCATATCTATGATTTCCAAATCCCCAAGGTTCTCTATGTCTATCGTCTTCCATAGGAACCCTAAATTCAAGGTGGTCATAAAATGGAGAAGTAACAAATGAAAATGATAGATTGAAAAATTCTCAATTGGAAGAAAAAATGTTGGAAGAAGATACTTTTAAGTAACTTAGAGGACGTCTCTGTAGCTTATAATTGAGACTCACACAATGGCAATTCTAAAAGATGCAGAATTTATATAATAATTAAAAAAATAAATAAGTAAATAAAAAAAAATCGAGAAGCTTTTTGGTAGTTTCCTTAAGTATTGTTTCAAAATGCATGCTTGAGAATGTTTTGGTGCACTAAAAAATGCATGAATGGTTGTGGTGCACTAAAAAATGGATGAATGGTTGTTATTACCTTATTCTAGGCCGGCCACATCAATATATTTTCTCATTCATGAGAATGTGCTTGTGAATATAATATGGGTCTTTGTACAATTTGTAAACGTTATACGAAGCCCTATGCCTCATTTGTAATAAGAGATGCATGTTCCCATGAGAGTCTAACTTCAACGCAATGGACATGAGCTTTCAAAAATCCCAGCATTTTTGGAAAAAGTTCAACCTGAGTTGTCTCTGGTCAGCTCACCTCCCCCACCCCCCCCCTCCTCCCGGGATTGTGGGAGTTTGGAGTTTGGAGTTTTCTAGAAGCTGAATCTTAGCTTTGGTGTTGAATAAGACTATTATGGATGTATTTCTCTTGAAACTATATTACAATAGTTGGATATTAGCTATATATACAAGACAGTTATCGCTAGTTATAGAAATGACAAAGAAAATGGTTGTTCTAGACCCAAGAAGGTAACGACATGTAAGTGGAAAAACTAGATATTAAATACGACCAAATGAAGAAAATGATAGGGACCATTGCTTCTCAAAGAAAATTCATGAAGACATGAGAGTACGCCCCTTTCGCATTTTGTTCAAAGTACTGCAAGATTCTTTTGTAATAAGCCCCATAAGCTACAAATTAAAGAAGCTCTCATGGCCAAAAGCAATAAACATATGTGTCACAATTCCGATCATCTGGCTCCCTATCTGTTCTGGTGCTTGATCTGAACTCAGACAGTCTATTGACATGAACATGTGTCATTTTTCCCTGAGGTAGGCTCAGCAATAATGTGCATGCATCAATAAGAGGAACACACATAATTTTATCTAGAGATATCCCTAAGATGATGCTTTGGTAGATGATAACAAAAATTGGCCTATGAGGTCACGTGATGGCTTGCATCTTCTTATAAAGGCCAAAGGTCTAGCCAAAGGAGGTGGTTTCAAGGTTAAATGAATTGCATCAATTACTTGAGGAAAATATAAGGTCAGATACCTTAGATCCTTTTGCAATCAAGATTTCTAAAATACTCGATTTCTAATTATAGAGCAAATCAAGATTTCTAAAATACTCGAGCCAACCAAATCGTCAACTCAAGCCAGCAAAGGCCTGTCTAAAATGGGAGACTAATATTTCCATATCTACATTTCTAATTGCCTTAAAATGCTGACACTAGAATGCAATATATGCACTTTAAGGATTTTTTTTTTTTTGAAGAATATAGGAATATATTAAACATGCGATCAAGTACAATGGTAAGTGTGGTGCTAAGAAATGAAGTGCCCATCATGATTCACAATCTGTAGGAATGTCGACCAAATTTCCCGCTTAACTGTGCCAGACAAGCTTGAGACTTGGTAAGCCTGCCACAACTTATGCCTCAAGATCGGAACCAACCGAAAAGGGCTAAGCACTGCATTCTGAAAGACCTTCGCTCTCCGTCTTTTCCAAATCGACCACAGAAGCCAAGCTCTGCATAAATGGGATGCCTGCTGCTTGGCCACTGGCCAACTGCTAGGAAAGACTCCCAAGAGAATCTTCTAACTGCACAGTGAAGACCCAAAGAGGGCTCTCACCCAGGACCAAGCTGCTACCCCTATGCATAGGACAAAGCAGTGCTCAATGGTCTCTCGACGCCTCCCAAATAAAGGGCATGTTTCCGCTACCTGAGGCTTGAACCTGTGGACTCGGACATTCACCTTGAGGTTACGGTGCAAGATCTGCAACAAAAGGGTACGGATTTTAGGAGGAGGCAATGTATTCCACGCCCACTTCCACATGGCGGGCCACTTACTCCCTGGAAGCTTAAGCGACCACTTATCTAAAGGCGGCAACGTGTCCTGAAGCGCTAGAAGCCCATAAGCCAATGCTACAAACTGAGATGCATCAAGTCCACTATGTGACTTCCAAATGCGATTGACTTGAAAAGACAACTGCAATGGAATAGCATTAGCAATTCTGGCCCAAGTTCGTATGTCCCACCGCCGAAGGCCAAATCATTCCCTAAAAAACTCCCACGGCGCCAGATGACCCTCCCAATATCAGTCACGGATGGATGTTACTCCTTCCGCAATCCATCGGCGCTGAGTACCTGGGTGTAGGAAAGAGGCCAAGGGAGATGCAGAATCCAAGGGTATCCAGAGAAAGGGCGATGAGGCTACCATACACCTGCTAGGGTCCAATGAAAAGAGAACCTTGAGCACCTTCCAGGCCTTCAGGAGATCCTTAAGAAAAGGCGAAGCATGTGGGAATGGCCGCAAATCCTCAAACAGAACCCACGGCAATTGAGTCGGAATTGTTGGCTTCCTAAACACAATAGAGTGGTGAAGCGACTGTGCTGCCAAACCTGGGGATTGTTGCTCCTGCAACAACTGCCAGATGAATTTCGACACCAGAACCTTCGTGTGCAACGACACATCAAACATACCTAAGCCCCCCCGCCTTTCTGGGACGCACACACTTCCACTATGCGACCTTCACTGTAGCCGCCTCCTCATTTCCTCCCCAAACAAAATTGTGAATGGTGTCATCCAACTCCTTAACCACACTTTCTGGCGCAAGTATGCAGGAGGTTGCGTAAACATGAGTGCTACAGAGCACTGACTTGGCTACCAGAATCCTACCAGCCATGGTGAGTTTACTTCCCCTCCACCAGTTTAGATGATGCTTAAGATTCTGTAATGTCTCCGCCCAAATTGCCCTAGCATTAATGTCCAAGCCAAATGGTATGCCTAACAGTTTGGCAGCTGTATGTGGCGGTGTAAGAGCCCAGGGGAACTGACTCAACCATGCAGGAGGAGGTTCCTCCAGTACCCACATGGCCGAGCACTTCGACCAGTTAAGCAAGCACCCTGAAGCTAAAGAAAAGGCATCCAAAATATTCTTAGCTACCTGGAGATTGGACTCATCTGCATGAAGAAAGAGGAATATTCCATCTGCAAATTGACTGCAAACCTGTTGCGACCCATCACCCATGCGGAGACCTTGCACCACATTGTCAGCAACTGCCACCTGAAAAAGTTGTGAAAGAGCTTCTGCCACTATAATGAACAGAAAGGGGGCCAACGGACATCCCTGCCTAATGCCTCGGCCCACAGAGAAGATTGAAGAGGTCTCACCCTGACACCACATTGTCGCCCTAGCAGACACGTGCAGCTTCATAACCGTTTCCCTGAAACTAGGTCCACACCCAAAGGCCTGCATCATATCCACCAAGAACTGCCAGCTGACACTGTCATACGCCTTGGCAAAGTCCAGCTTAAGGGGCTGCCTCATCCTACGAGCCCAATGCACTCCCTCAAAAGCAGCAGCCACATTATGAACAATATTCCGCTGAGGGAGAAAATCAGACTGCTCTGGGCTAATGGCGTGAACTGGTACTAGCTTAAGTCTCTCCGCCAAAGCCTTAGCAATGATTTTATACACTACAGACAACAGAGTAATAGGCCTCCAGTCATTGATGGTTTTAGGATGCTTACATTTGGGTATAAGTAAAATACAACCTATATTCAGTAGAGGATGCATCGAGTTATTCCCCAAAAGATCCACATACACCTGCACCACCGAGTCCCCCACCCACTCCCAGTACTGCTGAAAAAATTCCACTGGTATTCCGTCCAACCCAGGACACTTATTCCGAGCCAACAGGCGGCATACGTCCCCCAACTCCTGCCCTATCAACGGCTCCTCTAAGCTCTGTCTTTGAAGGGCTGAGATTCTTGACGATACCTTGGCCAGCACCAGCTCCTGAAAAACACTCTGTGAGGGAAGCGAGCTCTCCTTGAAAAACCTTTCATAGTGCACTGCTACAAAGGCCTTGATAGCATCTGATTGCTGCAACAACACTCCCTGGGATATAACTATGTCGACCATGGCGTGATACTTCTTACGGTGGGCTGCTCTCGGAAAAAGACTTTAGAGCAAGTGTCGGACTATTTCAGCCACGCCAAACCAGCTTTGACCCACGGCTCAAACGACAGCTTTGGCCTCCTCGTCAACCACGATCCGGCGAAGCACCCTTTTGCTCATGCAAGCCATCGAGACCCGCCCTCTGAGAGACTCGAGTTCGCATATAAGGCATCCAACTGCGGCGACAACCCGAGCCTTTTGCGCCCTACTCTTTCGTGAAAGCTGTTTTTATCCTAGCCAATCTTTTGTAACCATTGCACTCATTCCGCTATCCCGGCTGAATATCTGCCGCCAAATGAGGTTACAAATGTACATTTGTGAACTCGATCCTGAAGAAAAGCTTGTGTTAAGCTTAAAAACCGTCCCCGAGATGCCGCAGTGGGTGGTCATGAAGCCGCTGAATGATCCGGGGAGTGTGATCAGAGACAGAGGTGGCGAGAACATTCACCCTAGTGAAGGCTGGAGCATATGAAGGCTGGAGCATAATCCAAGACTGTTGGAGTGCCATAAACTCTATCCAGCCTAGAGTATGCCCTACCATGCCCCAGCCAATTATTGCAGCAAGTAAAATTCGATCCCCGAAAGCTCACAAACCCCACTCTTGCACAAGCCTAAACCATTGGTCACGCCAAAACCCCGCACAATATCTCGAACCAATACCATGCCTGTCCTCTGGGAGCTCCACCATGTTAAAGTCACCCAGGACAAACCATGTAGAACCCATACCAAAGGATTGGAGCTTATTTCGCAGTTGTGCCCATAAGCAACCTCTCTGAGTGGGCCCAATTGGTGCATACACATTTAGTAAGCCCCACCGGACCGCCCTCCTTCCATTTAATCCCCGCCCACTAACCCCGGCTATCTCGTGGGCTGAAAAGGTTACATGTACACCCATTTTTCAACAAATCAAAGTACCTCCTCCGCCCCCGCCTTTGTAGCAAATGCAGCCACATCTTGATTACCCCAATATTTCATTAGGTTGTTAATATCGCCCACGGCACATTTATGCTCCCAAAAAACACAAGATATCTGGATTAAGATTCTTCCACGACCATGGCGAGACGTGCTTTCGCTTATTCCTGAGAGGATTTGATGCCTCTCATATTCCAAGATAGAATTTTCTTATCCATGTGGGTCGTTCTGCACCATGGGTCCAGGATCCCCTTGCAAAGCCTCACATGCCTCAACACGATCAGCCCAGGAAGAAAAGTTCTGGACTACCTGATCAATCACCATTCGATCCACTTGAGAAGGGACCTGTACAGTGGGCTGCAGATGGGCTAAGTGACCCTCTTGAGGTGCTCTCACCTGAGCTTTGCAAAAGCAGCATCCAATGTTTTCAAAAATAAAATGACATCAGACAGGAAACAAAATACTTTTCCCACATTTTGCAAAAAGCAGTTTATATGATCCACAGGGGCCCTGATTTTGCTTCTTAATTGGCTACAAGCTTTTCCATATCGGATGTTAATATCCTTGCAAGGTTGGCTAGGAAAAGACCCTTGCTCCATCATCATTCAGCAATTACCTCTATCAATGCAGATCTATAGGCTCTTTAAATCTAAACATCTCCATTACTATTCAAGAGGTTGCATGCCGGGATTCAAGAGGTTCGATGCTCCTGCCTCCGTACTCTTTAATAATGTTTGCTTTGGTAGCGTAGGAGAAACATGTCAATCCAAGGCCCACAACTTTAGAATAAAACAATTATATGCAACACAAGTCAAAGTGTGTTCATAGCTCTAAAAAAAAGGCATACTTCTTAGTACACATCTCATATAAAAAAGAATTAGATGTTGACATTCCTTTCAAACAAAAAGAAGAGGCAGCCATAATCTCAACTATGGTACAAAAATATACATCGTTTATTTAGGTCCTTCAGGTCTTATCTCAATTCCATGGTACAAGTTCAGCCATTGCTTCCTTATATTATTCTACCAATGACATTTAAAAATTTGGCAAAACTTATACAATTGCACCACAAATTAAGCTAAAATCTACATTGACTGTTGGAAGCTGGAGCATGCCATAAAATACTTGCATCTGGCTGGGTGTGTCTCCTGAGGATATAGCATTGCAAAGCAGACTAAGTTCAGAATTGCCAATGATTCAGAATTACAGCTCAGACTTGCCAATTACCCTTTATGATAATAGCAAGGCCTACCATTATGCTGGTCGTTTTGGCATCTAAAAAATGTCACTATGATTGTAGGGTAGAGACCCCATGAGAATGGTCTAGGTTATGTTCCACCTCCTCGAGGAGGCGATGGAATTCCATAAGCTCTCTCTGTGACTTGAGATGCCCAAAAATCAATGAAAGATATAATTGTTACCATACCTGCAATGTCATGCTATAGGCTTTCCAAGGCTGCACTATCGCCACGAAATATATCCAAAAGAACCTGTGAATATTAGCACTTAACACCCCAAATATTTTCGATTCATGGCGCTTCTCTTCGGCAGCCACAAGTCCGCAAATGGTAGCAAGCTTTGATTCACCATGTTCTTTAGCAAGTCTAACAGTGTTTCCATGAGGAATGGCAGTGGCTCGCTCTTGAAAGAATGAATTCTAGGTTTGCATTATTCTCAGTTTGAGATCCTGTAACAGAAGTTCCAGACATGGCATATTAGAAGTAAGAATCAGTAGCTCCAACTAATCCACTTAAGTTCACTTCGCTGCACAACCATGCAAAATTAGTAACAAGTGCCATTCAACTTTCACTAGAACATCCAACGTTGCTCTAGATATACTTAAAAGAAATCATAACAAAAAATGTAACAGATGATGCAGCTATTGAAAGAAAAATAAGAAAGATGGAGGTATGCTACTCAAAAAGTGACACAAAATGCAAACTAAAAGCCAAGTTTCCTAAAACATGCAAGCTAACCGTCGTTTCATGATCCTACTATACAAGTTCCATGAGGACTACAGAATTCCATGTTTACCCTTTCTGATTTAAGAACTCTTACCATTATGAATCAGATAAAACAATGCCAAAAAATTCCATGTTTACCATTCCCGATCCAATCAAATACTGTATTGTCTTCTCAATCTGCCTCACGGCTGACATGGCCTGTCAAATAAAGATACTTATGTAGCACATCCCCATGTTTGTTCTTTTCTGTAGTCCATGATCGTCCCCATACTGCCTAAGGGCTAGGGCTGGCTCCCGTTTTGTCCCTAGTCCCATCTATTGATCATGGTAATATATGTTGGCAGAGCTTCTTCTGTTATCATACCTCTGATCAAACATATCAAATAGTCATTTGATAAACACTTTGATCTTTCCCTAATTTCTTCAATTTGGTCATAAAAATCCTCAGATATTGGGTCTAGAAGATAATCTTGAGGTTGCCAGCATTTCTCCACAGATCTCAGAAAAGGCAAGATTGTGGATTGCGCCCAACCTTCCAAAGACTTAAATATCTCAATCTTTTCTTGCGACAAGAAATGGGATTTCAATTTCAGATTCCTGCAAAGACAAGGCTTGTTTAGACAACCCAGTTCGTGAAAAGGACGGAAGAAAAATTTACCTTTTGTTAAAAGCGGGCTCCGTTGCAATGGCCATTGCATGCAAGTGAGTAATGCGGGATTGATTGACTGCCATATTCAGGGAAGCCAGCAGAGCAGGACATGGCGGCGATACTGGAAGCAGATTGATGAATGAACCTGAGGAAGCTCTTCTACTAAAAGCTGTGGATGCATGCAATTGTGGCTTCAGTTCTGACACCCCACATTCCCTCTATTGTGTTTCCCCAAAAAAAAAAAAAAAAAGGGGATTGTTCTACGCGACACCGTGCCGCTGCCGATGAAGCCCTGCCATTGCTTCCGCCTTTGGGATATGTGGAAGAATGATGAAATGAAGAGGAGGAGGTATTAACCTGGCAAATAGCCTAATGCATATGCACGAATAAGCATCCCACCTCCGACGAAGGAACGAAAAAAGAATGCTATAGGCAGGATCTCGGGTTGCGGCTCCTCCCATCTCCGTTGTATTTTCTCCGCCATTTTCTAATTTTGCTAACCCTTGATTTTTAAAATTGGGGATTTAATGGTGTAGTTTAATGCCACGTTAGATTTTGATGAGGTGGAAACTCCACGTGGATAGGCTAGAATTGCAGGAAAGATTGTAGGCCCGATAGGGCTGGTGTGCTAAAAAATTCGATATTTCTACACAAGGAAGCAAGATCAACAATAATTTATCTTAGAAGCCATGCAATGGCGGAAATACAAACCTGGAAAAGTGTCTCTCTTTCTCTTTCTTCTTCGCTTAACTAAAGCAGGACAATACATATCCCCCAGCGCAATTCTAAGTATAAAACCGTCGGAAGGAGGAGCCCGAGGAGCCAAACTCCGGCAGAGAATTACTTAAGTTTTCTAATTTCCCTGGCCCTAGGATTCGAAATTAGAGAATCGGACGGCTCAAAATGATTTCAGGTGACGTGGCAAGACATGTGGCATATCTAGAATTGCAGCAAAGTGTGCACCTCGGGTTAGGCAACCCTGCTAAATAAGTAGATAATAATCATCACTAGGAGAAACAATAGATCATCAGTTTTCTTAGAGAGGCTAAAACTAGATGCGAACCGGGGCCCGAGCCTTGTTTGACCTGGGGAAGGTTGCCAGCTCAGCTGCCTAACAACGGACTGGCCAAAGCGTTCTAATGCTAACTGTTTGGCCTAAACCTTATTTAAATTTTGAAAAATTGGCCTGCATGACGATGATGACTTAGGAAGCCAGCCGACAAAAAAAACAGAATTTAATTGGCTATTATGTATTAATTACGAATTTATGAATGTATTGCTCTGCAAAAGTGGCCCTTGATTTCTAATTGCCACAGTGGAAGGAGGACAGATCCAAACTCCATTCTATCAGTTTCCCTTTGCTTCTCGTTCATAACTGCAGCTTCTCGGCCAAGTCCCAAGTGCAAAAAACCAAAACTTAGCACCCAAAATGCAAACCCTTCAAGAACCTGGAAACTCACAGGGTTTACGTTGTGGAAGCCCTATCCTTGCCAGATTCGACCAGGACCTTGTGCTGTGTCTTGACGTAGAGGAGGGGTGTTGGCGCTAGAGTACAGACCCTAAAAATCCTTCAGAAACAACTTGCCTTAAAAGTCCTCTCCCAAAGGCCCTGGCAATGGATGGACAACTTCCCCTCTGCAGAACTGTGGTTTGGCTCTAACCGACTCTGAAAATTGGCATGTAGGCTGGTGATGTCCTAGGAAGCTATCTGATGAAAAATCAGAATTCTATTTCATACTATACATTAATTACAAATTTGTGAAGGATAAAAGCAAAAAAATATATAACTAAAAAATTATATATCAAAAAAAGGTGAAGTTCTGACATGGGGTGTAGCATGACGGTGCAGACATAAGAAAAAATATTTACATTATATTACATAGGTCTGCAATTCCATTTCCAATTGCACCTACAATTCCATTTCCCATTCCATTTCCAATTCCTGAAAAGAGATAGGTGTAGGGTGGTCTGGGTTGAGGATGGTATATCCAGTGCGGAGGTGGGTAAGGATAAGTTGGATATGGCGAAAAAGATGGAGGATAAGGCATCATATTTCGAGAGGCACTTCCAAAAGGGGGCAAATGTGCATGAGGAAAAGAACACCTAGTGCATGATGTATGGTTGAATAAAATATACCTGCAATTGCTACAAAAACTTTTAGTCTTAAGAACATAGTAGAGAGTAGCACATTCCCAAAAATCTAACACCTGATTTCTATCCTTATCTAGGATGTCAAAGTAGCCCATGACTTGGTCTCGCAGGTCTGGTCTCAACACCTTGTAGAGGTCAGAACGACTGATATAGCCATCGCCATTCTGGTCTGTTCTTTTGAACAAATTGATGCCTTGGATCCTTTCTGACTCTGGAAGAGTGTGGTAGAAGGCAAAGGCCCTATTGTGAAGCGAGATCATATCTTCGTTGATTGCCATGACAAAGGGGCTACCTTCTCACAGGTTCTTCTGCTCTGGCAAGAACTTGTTACTAATGCTTACTCTTTGCAACTTTGTACAAGTAAAATAGCCAAGGACAATCTTCATAATGTTTCCGTGTGGACATTGTCAAGATGTTGTACAAGTAAAATAGCCAAGGTCAATCGTCATAATGTTTCGTATTGACATGGTCAAGATGTTGAACCAGCACGTTTTAGAATTTCAAGTTTTTACCAGAAGATTGTGTCTGCACAAACCATATTGAATACATAATAATCGTCACTAGGAGAAACAATAGATCAACAGTTTCCTTAGAGAGGACAAAACTAGATGCGAATCCCGGGCCCGCGAAAATGTTGCCAGTATTTTTGGAACGCAAGTTCTGAATTCATGGATGTTGCTTGTCAGAGGAAACCCCTTGTTTCGAGGTAATGATTCGCCAGACGGCTGATCAACGGGTCATCTTGGGTGTTTTTGGCTAGTCCGGCCGAATATATTATTCTAGTCTGCCAGCCACTAATTTGGTACAAATGCATTTGCAGGCTAACGGATACAAACATATTTAATATCAATTTGTATCTGCATGAAAATATGTGAAGGATAAAGAACTGTGCATTGTAAACGAATCTCCGTTTCAGCAGCATTTTGGGTCAAAACAAGCCATGGCAATAAATTAGAATGACTTGCATGCAAGCTAAGGGATATATGTAACATATTCAAGATTTATTTATAGCAGCATGGAAATCTTACAGTGTATGTAAAGAATTGTGAATAAATAGTTATTGTAAATGAATATATCTGTCTAAATTCAGCAGCATATAGGGCACCTAATGAGGCCATTTTCATTACAGTCAGGGCATCTTGAGACCACACCTCCTTCTGAAACAAGTTTGCAGCTTCCACTGCACTCCAAACAAGGGATGAATCTGAGGCCTCCACATCCATCACATATCTTAAAAGGGTCTTCTTTAGGAATGCCCTCTAAGAGCTTTACTAGCTTGCCTTCTTCATGTAGTTTGGCAACCTCTTCTGACCCTCCAATGTATCTGCCCTTAATAAACAACCTAGGCACAGGAAGTGAAATGCCAAGAAGATCCTTCATTTCTTGCCTAAAATCTGAATGCATAGACACATCTCTTTCATCTACTGCCACGCGAAAACTGCGAAGAATTAGATGCATGTTATTGCAGTCATGGAATGTTTTCCTGATCCCTTGTAAGCTTGTTGTATAGAATACTACAAGATTCTCACCTCCAGGAGGACATCTCCACTCAAAGCAATCCAAAGGGTTGGTATGAATCAGTATCTTTGCTTCTGAATCAATAGGGGATACCTTGGAAAAAGAAATCTTTTTAGCAGTACCACCACTAGCAGCATAGGCACCAGCAGCAGCAGCAGCAGCAGGAACATTATTTCTGTCTGAAAATCCATCTTTGAAGGACCATAAATTTTCCCAAAAGCCACTGTCATATATCTTATTTCCTTTCATGGCAGACCCAGCTCCTGCAAGGAAATGCTTATCAGAACGTGTTTGCCTGCTCATAAGAGGGGTGCCCTCATTAGATGTGCTCCAAGATGTAGAAGTGCTTAAATCAAAGCATGTTCTAGCATTCCAATCCTCCACAGTAACCTGTTTGAAAGCCTTTTCTATTGATGCTAGCAAATCAGGATCAAAAACTGGACTTCTAGCTTCTCTGTTGGCAGGAGGACTAGAACCTTTCTTAGGTGTGCAGAATCCCCTGTTATAAACATAGGAACTTTTCCTTGGAGATGGAGTGCACAACTTTTGTCTAGCAGAAGGTGAATCTGCTACAAAGTGTTTCAGCTTATTACCTGGATTTTTCAGTCCTCCAGGTGTTACGGGAGATCTTGGACAGTGATTTTCTATATTTCTCAAAGGCATCAAGGGTTTAACATCAGAGGCATCTCTGCAGAATATATTACCAATTTTAGAAGAAAGTTTCTGCCTCTGAGGTGTTGCAATACTGCCTCCTTTTTTGCTTCCAACAGAGTGCCAATTCTCTTTTTTTAACTTATTTGGAGAGTCATTTTCCTTGCCTCCCTTTCTTGACCTAGAACAAGCCTTTCCTCTTCTACTCACATAGTAACAGTAAATTTCTTTCAACAGCTTGTCTAGTGCAGATGGGCTTATGCCATCCCTGGCAAATATTGAATCCAATTTCTTCACTGCCTGCATTGCTGACAGGGACAATGATCTGCTATATGTTTTTTTTGCTCCATCAGACGATGCCTGTTGTGGATCATTCAAGCAATCATCTTCTAACCCTTCCATTAGCTCCCAAATATTGATAACCTCAGGTTTAGAACAAACCTCTGCAATATCAGCACAGTTGCTGGCAAAGCTTGCATCTGAAACTTCATCTGCAGGAGCGAGTTGGAATAATACACAGCTTTCTTCAGTGTCTGTAGCTTCTAAAATAGGCTTATTATTTACTTGCCTGCTCATCCCTTCTTCACAATCTGTTGTGCATGTTCCTTTGTTAATCAGCAGATAGTTCTCATCAGACTCGTCATCTGGTGAATCCCAATTCAGAAACCCATATGTGGTCGATGTTAGGGCCACAAAATGATGGCAGTGTTTGCGTTTGTGTAGGGAAATCCGACGAAAATTGCATTCTCCTTTTCCTGTGTGAAAGTGGAAGCCTTTTGATGATGCACAACCCATCTCTCCCTTGTTTTCAAAATGCAGGTTCACACAGAGTACATGGAAAAGAAAATCTGGCAAAAGGGAATGAAATTGTTAACAGAGGAAGTACAATTAAGTTAACTACAACTTTTCCAAGCTGTACCAATTAGCTTAACTATAATCAATCTACATTCAAAAAAATGGGTTCGTAAATGCCACTCATGCTAATCTGAAACGGTTAAGAATCATGAAAATGCTTTAAACAATTAAAACCAAGGATCCAGCTGTGTAGTACCTCTTCAAACAGACAGATTTGGGAGCTGCCAATTCCACTTCATTTCTAGATCTGCAATAGAAATGGAAGCATCACACAAGAAAAAAGGCCGGATTCAAGGCGAATAGGCCTTATGTATGATGAACGACCAGGAAAAAACAGAGCTCCGAGTTGGGGAAAACGAAGAGATTGGCGAAAATCCCTAACGATTGTGTGGGTACTGATGAAATGAGGAGTGAATGAATAACCCGACAAGGAACAGAGCACTTTCCCAACGGCTTGATTCCCATCCGCCGCTGCAGCACAACGGAAGGCTGACCCGATTTTAACTGCGGTTAGGCGGGGATCCTACCGATAAACCAACCCGGGTTAAGCCAACGGTCAAGCTTGACCCTTCCTATGCCTTTGTCTAGAGTTATGGTAACAAATCAAGCCCAATTAAGGTGCCCAATTAATTAAGCAATGCTCCTAGATTTGCCAATTATATGGTGTCAAACACTTTAAAGGGGCAGCTCATTTGAAGAAGTATTTGCAAGGGACAGAATTCGTTTTTGCAATGGTTTTGGGTCTCCACCTCTCCTCGGAATTCATATCTATCCTGCGTCTCGCATTTTTGCAATGGTTTTGGGTCTCCACCTCTCCTCGGAATTCATATCTATCCTGCGTCTGGCTGCATGTAGTGTGGCAGTTCCTTCCACCCTTGTGGTAAGCTTCTTCGGGCAAGATAATCCAACATATTAATGTTATATATTGCTTTGCTAACTTCCTTGCTGTAATTATATTCGAAGGAGCCATAACAATGCATTATATTGCAGTTTTTCTGTGAGTTTGTTGTGGAGTGTCGAGGTATCGCTGTCTCTTTGAGGCAGTTCTCCTTCCTCCTCACTTGCTTTGTAACATTACCATTCTTTTAATATATTGACGACACAGTTCTTCAAAAAAAAAAAAAAAACAATGCATTATATTGCCAAACCATATGGTTAATGATGCAAAACTCCCTTGTCGTGCCAATGTGCAGCGATAACCCCAAAAACCATTTAAAGATACCATGCTTTTATGCTAGGTTCACATGGACGAAGTGCGAAGGGCTGGCTTAAAAGCTGTTGAACTTGGGTTGAGGCAAAAAATTTCAGCCCCGTTTGGGAAAATCAGCCCTCGCAAGATCCAACTTGCGTAGCTGAGGCAACATTGAATTTTTTTATCACAAATAGTCAAGGTTAAGGGCCCTGATGAAAATTGTGAAATCTTCATCACCCCCTATACGTATAATTGCCTAAAATGCTAAAACAAGGTCAAACCTTGTAAGAGCCCTCAAATCAGTGTATGGCAAAGTATTTGAAATGAATAGGAAAATTTCCTTCTAGCCTTAGGATGAATAGGCATCTTCAATTTGGACGGGATTTATCCTAGTAATAGAATTTTGGTTCGGAAAATTTCTTTCAAATCTTAGAAGCAAAAGGATATTAAAAGGATCTAACATGTGTTAGCCGTTGATCTTCACAAATCCAAATATCGCCATTTGAATCTTCCACACAGGAAATCTCCAGAATTTGTTGTCTTGTATTTTGTCAAATTATGCTTGGAAGGTAGATTTCTGAAAGGTAGATTTCTAACTATGGATATCTATTCTAGCCCTTGAAAAGCCACCCAAGTTCCTTGCTGCGATGAAAGGATTCTAACTTAGAGCTTGGTGCATGATTCCTAGAGTTGAGGAGGCTATAATTCGAAGGCTACAATTCAAGAATTGGTACAATAATCTGTGCTTCTGTAGAGAAGGAAAAATAACAAAGAAGGAATGTACTCAGAGGACTCAGTGGCTTTTACCTTTCTTGCTATCAACGCCAATTAAAACAATGTCCCCCGATGCCGAGCTCACCGCAATATAGAATATTATGAGAAAAGCCCCATCACAGTCTCCTAATACATCAGATGACTACTTGGATGCCTCCAATAAGCACAGGTCCAAAAGATCTTCTGAATGGATATGCCCGGTAGTACTAATTTGATCCTCCGAAACATTTTTTTACGTAATTGCATGCCAAATTCGGCATAGAAAGCAGCAAGAAAGAGCGAGAAAAGAATCTATGGCTCAACACCCCATGCTTGGTGCCAAACTTGCTATTATGAGATCGTTGGTAAGGAAAAGAAGGAATCGAAAATTTTGAATTTTGTTTCTTTAGCCTAGCCCCGGCCATTTGTTACATGGAGACACGCATAACTATAATTAGAGAGCCGTGAAAAATAAAACATACTAAGTAACCATATAAAAAATATCCTATAACTTTTTTTTTAACCAGAAAAAATCCTATCCATAGAAAAATGAATCGGAAAAATCCTTATATGCCTCTTTTTTGATCGGCCTGCTATATCTTAAGTGAACCGAAAAATCATTTTTGGAACCGGAAATTCTGTGAAGCGCCTACGACTTTCTATTCTATTCTATTCTTTGCCACACGTAGCCTCAAATGAAATGATAGCATATTAAGAATTCAACGGTATAAGAAATGAATAATGGCAAAAAGATCCCCACAATTAGTAGATATCTAACCAAATTAATTTCACTGAAACCATACCAAACTAATCCAAAAAATATAATAGCAATGAATGAGACCGATGGCCGTTGAAACCTCTTTGGAAGACCGATACCAAAATGATGATGGAATGCCAACTCATTTGCATCTCTAAGTCTCAATTCTAGAGCAATAGTATAGGGGTACTAATAGCAAAATAAAGTGTGAGGTGGATGCAAACCTAGACCTAAAAACACAAAATCATGAGACAAAAAGCAGAACACAACTATTGAGATGAATAACAATTCTAAATAATGAAATTTAGCCAATTGCAAACATAGATATGACAAAAGTAGGAAAACCCAATGACACAAGATGAAAACTCCTTGTTTTAATTCAACGTATATAGCCCAGAACCAATCATTAGTATGCAAATCTAAGTAATGTGAATAGGCAATTGCAAAACATCTAACTCATAGAGTTCTTATTGGCAAGATTCCTTGTTAATTTGGTAGCGACATGTTTGAATTTTGGATATTCCGTGCTTTGGTGGGGGAGGAAAAAATAGTATATTTCGAGCAAAAAATTCGCTTTTGTTTGGTTCTCTGTAATTATGGAATTATTGTCTAGAATAGCACTAGTTGGAAGATTGCCCTATTATTTCCCATGTCCTGCATACCATTTTGATGCCTTCCGGCCCATTTTGGGCTTCAATACAGTCAATCATTCTTTAAGTTTATACTGGCGATATAAAGCCATGCCAAACAAAGGTAGGTCGAAACACTCTTGCATGTCAATAGTCTCAAAATCTGGCCAAGATTATTCCAGAGAAAAAAGCAATGCCTGGGAGGGGCTGAACTGGTTTTTCTTCGACTCATTTCACAATACCCTGCGCTAATCACCAGCATCTGTAGATGTAACATCCATGTACTCAGAAAGCCCCGAATTATCCTGTTCCTGCTTACTCGAATTCTTTGTTTAAAGACTTTTCAAAATCTTTCAGGACAAATTGGCCTGATGCCACCTGGATCTTGCGGGATCCTTCTCCACCATAACCATTCCCGGACTCTAGCAAGACCACATGAATTTGACAAGAAATTGGAACACAATGGATTTTAATCGCCTTTTCATCTCCTTAGTTGTTGGAGATCAGGTTTGGAGATCCCAGAGGAGGGGATCCCGGGGGGTGTGATTCCGGAAGACGGGATCCCATAGTAAGCATGCCTTATTGTGCAGTAACTGCGCAAAAATCGTGCAAAATCAAGGCAAACTTCCGATCCCATTTGATGATCCTGGAGGGCGGGATCAGCCCAAGCTAGGGTACATTTATCTTCACCCGCAAGGATGGAGGGGTCGAAGAAAAATGATAGAAAAATGACAGGGATGGAGCTGGGGCCGAAGAAACGCGCCGAGCTCCTGAGAGAGGCGACCAGCAGAGATGAAGCTAGGGCCAAAGTAATGCCCTGGTGCCGAGCTTCTTTGCAAACCACATTCCTACCTTTATACGTGTCACCTCTGGCTTAGATCTCCTCCCACAACCCAGGTCCCATCCCTGCCGTCAGTCTCGCACTTCTATTCCCTTTCTATCCTTCCGGGCTAATAGATCAAACCATACTTATCGTTATTATAGCCTAGATAAAAATGCCAGCTATGGATTTTGAGAAAAGAAAATAATAAAGCAAATAAAAAAAGAAAAAAAAAAAAACTTTCAAACCGGAACGGAAATCATCCATTGCAAAACTTAATGGAACCTTGACCACTCCTACTTTATTTGGCCCGCTAGTATAAAAGGTACCAAGGATATTTTTGAGGCAAAGGACACCAAAAATATTTTTCCTTAGCGAATAAATTTAGCAATGACAAACCTTCTCAGCTAAATCGATCAACTAACCCTTAAACTTTAGATAGATAAATAGATAAGAAACAAGGTGCTGTGCATGGAGGGTTGCCCTCTGGTGACCTGAGAGTGTGTTTTCATGTTTCTTGTTGTCGTTTCGTTTTCATGGTTCTTGTTGGATCATTTGATGTGTCAGGGGCTTATTAATGGTTTGAAGGGGGGTTTTGTTTTCTATTGTTTTCTTTTCTGCCGAGGCATCCTTCTCTTCCACAACCTTTTGAAGCTCTTCTACAGGAACAAGCTCGACGAACTCAGCCGGATCACTCGGTGAGTGGTGGCAAAGGCTCTGAGCTTGAAGATGCGGGACTACCATCCTTATCCTTAAGGCCAAATTCCTGCTTTTCATCTGGCAGGCTGTGCAGAGAACTTATTCTGAATTTTATATAAACCACAGAATCCTTATCAAAATCAATTGCAAGGTAGTTGCGACCCTTTTTTAAAGCTCAAGCCAAGGTGGTCCCTGACCCTGAGAAGGCATCGACGACCCAGTCACCTGGCTATTAAAACATCTCTAGAAGGGTATTAATAAGTTGTGGAGGCTTCTGATAAGGATTGACTATACGTCCCTGGTGTACTGGGTCTGTTAATTTTTGAATGACTGCTGGGAATTGAAACGCATTATGAAAATCCATTTCAGTAGTATTATAGTGCAAAATGCTTCTCTGCCCACCAATGCTGTGGTAACCAATGTGCATCTGTTCCCAAACATTCACAAGCCTTGCACCGCCGCTATTTCCTCTTACATTCGTCTTCAACCTGCAACCGCAACCAATGAGTTATTGGGTGCTATGCGCGCATAGCAAAAAGAAATAAATTACCAAATGGCAGGCTCGAAACCAGCTTTGCAGTGCTCTCTCATTGCAGCTTGTACCATACCTGCCTGATTACTTGAATGAAAAACTACTATCCTCCAAAGTGGTGCAATATTTATTTTGACGAAACATCTCAAGAAAGAATCAAATTCAGCATAAGTAAACAGAATCATCTCCTCGACTATAAGGTAGCTTGAACCCATAGGGAATATCAGCAATACACAACGAATAATTGCCAGGTTTCAATGTATGATCAAGTTTGACACAATTTCCATGATATATCTGGTATAACAATTCTGGCCAAACATGTCAATCTTTCAAATTCTGTTGGTACAAAACTTTGCTCAGCTTCTTCCTTCTTCTTTAGCTTGGCGCGCTCTTCCTTAGCAAGTCTAACCATGTTAAGAAACCCTGACGGCATCGGGTCCTTCTTTTTCTAAAACCACAGAGCACGGCTTTAGTAAGAACAAGAAGACGAAAGTTCTAAGTGTCATCCTATGTGCGCATAGCAACATAGTAACGGACAACAAGGTTTAAAATGAAACGCACTTATTTAAGAAGTGCGTTTGAAAGATTCCTTTATAAAAATTGAAAACTTGAAAAAAACACACAAAATAGGGAGCAAAATAGATTGTTGAGCAATTACCATTCGGAATACCTCCAAAAAAGCAACATTTTTGAAGCCTTTTCATTTTTAAAAGAGGGCAAAAAAAATGCTTGTTTCGAGGAGAGAGACATTAATTTTGATAACTCAGTAAGTATTTATTGTTAAAAACAGAAGGAAATATAGTTTGTCTTTTTGCAAGCTTAATATAAGTACTAAGAAAATCAAACATTGGAAAGACAAAGAGTGTGAAATCATGGAGCAAGAAAGAGTTGTTCTAATTAAGCATTGTTGAAGAGACAAAGCTTCCAGTTTAAAAATCTTCATCAAAATAAATTATTATAATACTTAGCACATAGTTTACAATGGAAGTAGTTAAGAACTCTGTCTGTATAAATTTATACGAGAGGTGGGGGAGGTGGCTCTTCCCAATCCACAGGACTCTCGTACCTCTTAGGATCTGGCTCTTGCGAGCTTACAACAGCAGAGACGCCTCCTTCTGATTCCAATCCTACCGGCACAGGCGGTTTCTCGGGCTCAGGCACCACAGGCTCCAAGTCGACAAACTCCACCTCCTCATCTTTTCTTCCTGTAAGTGGAGGCTGTATTTCTGTATAAGTGCCTTTAACATCGATGGCACCGTTCTTTGCTCCCAGTTCCTCGTTTTCATCAGGAAAGGATTCACAAGAGCTTATCCTGGTCCTGATGAAACTTACTTTATCTGGGTCTATGTCGACGGAGACGACATTGCGCCCCTGCTTAAGGGCGCAAACTCATGTGGTGCCTGATCCAGAAAAGGCATCTAAGATCCAGTCTCTAGGGCGAGAAAACCACTGTATCAAATTATTAATAAGCCGCTGTGGCTTCTGATAATGGGACACCACAGCGCCTTGTCGCTGTGGGTCTCTTAATTTCTGCAGAACAGCCGGGAACTGAAAAGCATTGCAGGAAGGAGTCTTCTCATTCTGCGTGTTGAAATGAACCATGGTTTTTTTGGCGTCCGCGCTGTAAAAACCTATATGAAAATGCTCGAAACAGCTCACTAAGCGCGGACCACCACCATGACCCTTGACGTTTGTTTTAAGCCTGCCAAACAATACAGCAATTAAATATTAGTAGAATGAAAACAGGGAAAATAAGTTAGCCCAGTAGTGTGGCGGTATAAATTTATACCAGGGTTGCCTTGCTGTATAAATTTATGCCACGGCGGCAAGCCGTATAAATTTATACAAACATTGCCTTGCCATTTAAATTTAAACCTTACGGCAGTTGTGGTATAAATTTATACCGTGGAGTTACTAAAAAGAAAAGCGTTGAATGTAAAGCTTACCAACGCAGTTTTGAAGCCGGCGTTACAGACCGCTCCCATAGGTTTAAGTACCGACATCGTCTGTAGGTCGGAATGGAAAATGATGACCCTTCAGTTAGCAGATATGGTGACTTCCTTCAGGCCATCCAAAAAAGAACGGACTTGCACGTGCGTGAAAGCCTCCTCGTCAAAAGCGCTATCCTTTATTTTGAAGCCATAGGGAATATCTGCAATGCATAATGTAAAATTTTGCTTGTCTAAAAGTGTCCCCAGCGTCATGCAATCACCCTGAATAACTCTGTACAAGCAGTCCTGACCAAATGTTGTAAATCTCTCATAAGTAGTGTCAAAACTGCTAGTGGGGATCTCTTTTCCCCGTTCGATTGCCTTAAGTCTCTGCCTCTCCTCCTTGGCCCTACGAACCAGGTTTAAAAATCCAGCGGGTAGCCCCTTCTTCTTGTTCTGTAAGAATACTGTGAGACAAAGGCGCAAACACATAACATATTTTTGACAAAACTTACCCAGCCACTGAAGTTAACATCGTGCTCTCTGATGATACTATCTGTGGTACAACTTGGGTATAAAAGCTTGCACTCCTCCCAGTCCTCTAAACATGTTTCTCTTTGCAGTCAGAAAGACATTGTCACCTGCCAGGCCGAGTTAATGAAGCAGCGTGGAAAAAAACACGGCATAGCAAATGAGGCTTACGTCTTAGCTTCTTTGGCCATCTCGTCTAATGTGAATTCCTTGGCCACGACTTTTTCCAAGAGGCGAACAAAAATTTCTTTGCTTTTTAGACCCTGTAACTGCGTCCAGGGTACAATGCTCATATTTTTTTGTTTTGATTCACCACCTTTTTTTGGTTTCTTTCCTGCGGAGCTAGCTTGTTCTTTAAGCTCACCATCTTCGAACATACAAAAAATTCTCTCTTGAAGATCTCACGCTTGTAAATGGACAAACGCAAGTAGTTTAGTGTTGAATGGCATAAGAGAATTTGTTGCACAGTCTACTGTCTAAATGTGCACGGTGACTAGTCACGGTATAAATTTATACCGTGCTGGGCTCTGTCTAAATTAATACCGTGACCTGGGCACGGTATAAATTTATACCGTGCCCCGACACTTGTAACCACGCTAAACATACTACAAAAGACAGAATGAAAGCATTTACTTACTTGACCATCTCTGAAAGCGAGCTGAAAGTAGTTATCGTATTGTTTCACAGCCATAATGGGCTTCTTATCAGAATCGTAACTGAGGCAGCACTCTGTCACACAGGCTTCTCGAAGCTCCTGAAGCTTGTTCTTTTGCTTTTTAAAGTCCTCTCCAACTCCACGTACTCACGGTGCATGAAACGGATCTTGTCTATTAAACTCATTTTTAATCTGAAGTCATTGTCGAGATTATGACTCACGGCAATGACTTTTGCTTCTTCATCTGTTACACCCACATATATATGCGCTTCCACGCTCTATCACACTTCGTTACGGCTTTCTTCCTTTGCTAGTTCTTTCCTTGCCTTGTAACTATGTGTGCCTCCAAGAACATAGTAGGTGTAATCTTCGAAGTCAGCCTTCTTGTAATCTTTTAATTGGTTGCACTGACTCCTATCAACCATTACAACTAGTGGCGACACATGGGCATGAGGATTCCTTCTCATTCTTTGCTTCAGTATAGCCACATGTGCCGCGTACAGCTTCCAAACCTGTAGCACTCTGACCCCATCTTCATTTTTAGGTGGCCTCTTAATAGTACTCAATGTCAAAGAAATAGTTTGCTTGAGCAGTTTAGTGTCATTAATCCGTTTTAGAATAGCGCTTGACTTATCTGCGGGCTTCACAACAATATTTGCTCCAGGAGCCTTCTGAAGAGCTTCTGCTGACTCCTCTATAGTCAAGGTCTTTGTGGTTCTAGACCTTTTTTTGGTGGGAGGCTGTGTATCTGTTACCAGTGCAGCTCTCTTGCTCCTCCCCTTTGTTACCACTGGTTCCTCCTCTTCCTCTTCTTCTTCTATTTCCTCGTCCTTCTCTTCCTCTTAGTTAGGAATGGGGTACCATAGACCTTTGACCAACACCTTTTGTTCACAAAGCACTACTGACATCAAAATGTCCACTATATCCTATAATGCAGGGTTAAGTTAGGAGAATGACGGTATAAATTTATACGTAAAGCCACTAAGAATAACTTACATAGCCGTTCTTGTAATTTTCCGCTATGTAATCATACACGTCTTTGGGCTTGCACATGCTTATTCTAAGCATTCTACTATTCAGAACATAGAAGACTTCCCCGTTGTCATGCATGCACTTCATTAAAAGTTCATCATCGTTCTCTGTAGTAACAAGGTTTACAACTTCGCCAGCAGGGTAATAATCATCAGACTTGAACTTGCCCTTCCCTGATTGATGACACAAGTAAAGGTACACCTCATTGGGTTTGCTTTCTCTTGCGCCCCTGTGGACGTACCACGTCTGGTCTTTCAGTTCATAAGTCTATGGGTCTAGTGGTGCTGCCTTTGATGATTGGCCTTTCTGTGTAAACTTGATCCTAGGGCTGAAAAAAGCGTAAAAAAACCCATTTTTACGCAAGAAACAGAACCTTTCTCAACTTTTTGAAACACATTAACAGTAAAAACAGTGGCTGAAAGGCCATGAAATTCACACTAAATTAACACTTTATTTGTGTCATTTAAGCTTAAAACACAACAATATTACTCAAATATTAAGGTTCAGGACCATTCCTTAAGCACTGGACACCAATATTCCGAAATGGTTTTGAAACGGTATAAATTTATATGCCCCGAGCACGAGCGATATAAATTTATACCGTTCCAGAACACAGTCGGTATAAATTTATACGCCCCGAGCACGAGCGGTATAAATTTATACCGTTCTAGAAGACATTCGGTATAAATTTATACCGCAAGTGTTCTGGAGCGGTATAAATTTATACCGCTTCGAGCACGAGCGGTATAAATTTATACCGCTCCAGAACACTTGCGGTATAAATTTATACCGACTGTGTTCTGGAACGGTATAAATTTATACTGCTCGTGCTCGGGGCGTATAAATTTATACCGTTCCAGAGCCATATCGGTATAAATTTATACCGTGGGCGCTTACACTCTAACAGATTAAAACAAAAGAGAAACTAGAACAGTACGGATAGTAGACTTACGTGGCCATGACAGTATGGACTGTGACGAGCCTGCCGAGTTGACCCTCTAGGCAACTCGGGATCTTGTCAATACTTGCGAAAACTCTTACTAGGTTGGTGTGGCAACAGTTGAGTATGGTGAAGAATTGAATCTTCCTTAGACAATTGAACTTTCATTCTTCAAATTAAATGGACAAATTCTATAAACTCAATATCCATCAAGTACAATATGAATTCACTACACAATATAATAAAATGCAGCAGTTTTGCTCGGAATCTTCTAGCGACCATGCCATTCTCTTTTCTACATTATCTCCTCGTTAACTTGACCATCGCTTACTAACTCACTTTGCACATACACTCACCGGGTTAGTCCTCGTGACTAAGTGGGGATCCCATAGCTGCCTCTGCATGCATAAAACATCTTGAAAGTCTTGAATAACAAACATAAACGACTCAAAGACACAAGAACCTATGGTGCAACGCTAGACTATGACAATAAAGGAAACATCATGAACATCAAGAGCAAAAACATAACCAGAGTACCAAACCATCATAAACAAACTCCGGGACAATAGGTAGCTCAGCCAGCCTACATACAGCCCCCAATAGCGAAATGTTGCCCACCGACCACATTCCAAGCCCTCAGAGCGGTGGTGGGGTGAACCTCAGATCGATACCCTCTCATTTCATGTCTAGCAATCGGAGGACCTCTTACCATGGGGTTTCACAAGAATTGATCGACGTAGCAATCCCCGCCAGAGAACTAACGCCCGGTGTCACAGAGCACAAGAACCACAGAGAATCACAGATGAACATGAGCATGCCGGAGCAACCTAGGCCACCGAACCTAGAAGCCCGACCCCGGAGGTTCCAATAGACATAATCAAATACCAAGACAACAGTAGAGCAATGCAAAGACCATGACATGTGAAGTTCATTACAATATTTATTAAACATGTGCCTAGATCATACTCTTAGCCCTTGTCGAGGTTGCCCATACAACCTAACCATGCCGAAGTAGCTAACTCATTGGTGAAGATCATGATCACAATACAAACATGTGGAGGAAGTTACGAGCCTGACTGTCATTGATGTAGCTTCAATACCTATATACGTTACTGATCAAGGAAAGATACTAACATCTTCTATAATGCAAAACTTACCTCGAAACCATCTTCCCATGAGGAATACAACGTTCCGTAACGTTTATACTTTGAATCCATTAGCTATGATGCTCTTGATAAAATACAATGCAACAACTTGAAAACTTACAGTTACGCACTCAGACTAGCTGTACTTCATGCTATAGTCACATTCAGAAACCCCCAAGCTTCACATGGCTCTCCTTGTACCAATGTGGACCCGTCTCAATCTCAATAATCCTTGATGTCAGATGACCGCTTATTCCTATTTCAAGATCCACATGCGAACTTGACGCTGAAATCCTTGATGCCGAGGGGTCGTTGACGCTCTACATCTGTGCTAGACTACTTCTCAGCATTAGCCCCATCTCCATGAGCTAAGAAAGATACTTTATCCCAAACCTTAGAATTTTACCATAGTTAGACAATTATCAAACAATGCATATTCTTACTATTATGATTATTCTCGCTTTCGACTCTTCATGCTCCGATCTCCTCTGCTGCTAAGCTCGAATGCAACCCAATTCCATCTATGAGGACTCAGCTTCATACTAGGACATGCAAATAAATTGAGAAAGGCAGCAAATACAAGACCAACAAAATAAAGCACAAAACCAAAATGACAAAAACATAACATGAACACAAAATGGCGTTGGAGAGCTCCTGGTCTTGACCAGATCCAATCTAATTACGCCTTTTTTAAAGTTTCCATGCTGAATCGGTGCTCTTCATGTAATATTCAGCCATTCTTGACTTAAAATCAGCCTTACAGGGATGTTTCCAATCATTGATTTTCTTCTCTAGCCTTATGAGTCTCCAACAAATTCATAATCTATCATATTTGCATGCAAAAATCATGTGCAGACTAATCATGGCAGCTCATAGCACACCTCAATTGATCAAAAGCAAAACCCCACCTGATAATTTCTTTCCACATACACCTCTGGACCCCTTGTAATTGATTGCGCCTCCAAAGATCGTCTTCTAGCTCCAAGAATTAAACTGCAGAAGAACATACATAGTGCAGTCAATTCTGACTCAGCATCACAATTTCTGTCATAACTTTTGCATACGGATGAGTTTCGGCCTGATCAGACCCATTCCGGAAAGCTTACTTGAAGATCTTTCCAGCAAAAGAAAAATCACTTGAAAAGGATCTCGGGTCGCCGAGATATGATGCTTCAAATTTCGTCCTCCAAAACTGCCCAGAATTGCTCCTTGCCTTCATGCTCTGCAACAATCCTCTCTCCAAAAAGACAAAACCCTAATTTCATGCTGCATACATGCCATGAATATGTATATACGTAAATACGTATATTGACCCATCAGGTGGCCAGGACCGTTACAGTCTCCCCTTCTAAAAATTAACCCATGTCCTCATGGGTCTACCATAGATCCAAGCACTTCTCAAATCCCTTATAACTATCATGATCATGTATTCACCAAACTACAAGGGAAACTGTACCTCAACATTGTCAAAAGTTACTTCCACCGCTTACATAGAGAATTCTCCCTTAACATTTTATTGCTAACCACCAAGCCTCCAGATACTTCTCCTCTCTCTGAGGATACCATTTCCTAATGTCTCTAAAAGAAAAACCATTAACATCATAATTCCACAATCTCAACTTACTCTCTGATTTTCCATGTGAACTCCCAAAGATCCAACATTGCTCTGATACCAACTGTGACGAGCCTGCCGAGTTGACCCTCTAGGCAACTCGGGATCTTGTCAATACTTGCGAAAACTCTTACTAGGTTGGTGTGGCAACAGTTGAGTATGGTGAAGAATTGAATCTTCCTTAGACAATTGAACTTTCATTCTTCAAATTCAATGGACAAATTCTATAAACTCAATATCCATCAAGTACAATATGAATTCACTACACAATATAATAAAATGCAGCAGTTTTGCTCAGAATCTTCTAGCGCGACCATGCTCTTCGGCTACATTATCTCCTGTTAACTTGACCACTGCTTACTAACTCACTGCACATACACTCACTGGGGTTAGTCCTCGTGACTAAGTGGGGATCCCATAGCTGCCTCTGCATGCATAAAACATCTTGAAAGTCTTGAATAACAAACATAAACGACTCAAAGACACAAGAACCTATGGTGCAACGCTAGACTATGACAATAAAGGAAACATCATGAACATCAAGAGCAAAAACATAACCAGAGTACCAAACCATCATAAACAAACTCCGGGACAATAGGTAGCTCAGCCAGCCTACATACAGGCCCTGTTTAGCGAAGATGTTGCCCACCCAAATTACATTCCAAGCCCTCAGAGCGGTGGTGGGGTGAACCTCAGATCGCATACCCTCTCAAAATTATGTCTGTCTAGCAATCGGAGGACCTCTTACCATGGGGTTTCACAAGAATTGACTGACGTAGCAATCCCTGCCAGGAGAACTAACGCCCGGTGTCACAGAGCACAAGAACCACAGAGAATCACAGATGAACATGAGCATGCCGGAGCAACCTAGGCCACCGAACCTAGAAGTCCGACCCCGGAGGTTCCAATAGACATAATCAAATACCAAGACAACAGTAGAGCAATGCAAAGACCATGACATGTGAAGTTCATTACAATATTTATTAAACATGTGCCTAGATCATACTCTTAGCCCTTGTCGAGGTTGCCCATACAACCTAACCATGCCGAAGTAGCTAACTCATTGGTGAAGATCATGATCACAATACAAACATGTGGAGGAAGTTACGAGCCTGACTGTCATTGATGTAGCTTCAATACCTATATACATTACTGATCAAGGAAAGATACTAACATCTTCTATAATGCAAAACTTACCTCGAAACCATCTTCCCATGAGGAATACAACGTTAAAAACGTTTATACTTTGAATCCATTAGCTATGATGCTCTTGATAAAATACAATGCAACAACTTGAAAACTTACAGATTCACTTTTTCGGACTAGCTGTACTTCATGCTATAGTCACATTCAAAACCCCAAGCTTCACATGGCTCTCCTTGTACCAATGTGGACCCGCCTCAATCTCAATAATCCTTGATGTCGATGACCGCTTATTCCTATTTCAAGATCCACATGCGAACTTGACGCCAAATCCTTGATGCCGAGGGGTCGTTGACGCTCTACATCCGTGCTAGACTACTTCTCAGATTAGCCCCATCTCCATGAGCTAAGAAAGATACTTTATCCCAAACCTTAGAATTTTACCATAGTTAGACAATTATCAAACAATGCATATTCTTACTATTATGATTATTACGCTTTCGACTCTTCATGCTCCGATCTCCTCTGGCCGCTAAGCTCGAATGCAACCCAATTCCATCTATGAGGACTCAGCTTCATACTAGGACATGCAAATAAATTGAGAAAGGCAGCAAATACAAGACCAACAAAATAAAGCACAAAACCAAAATGACAAAAACATAACATGAACACAAAATGGCGTTGGAGCTCTCGGTCTTGACCGGATCCAATCTAATTACGCCTTTTTTAAAGTTTCCATGCTGAATCGGTGCTCTTCATGTAATATTCAGCCATTCTTGACTTAAAATCAGCCTTACAGGGGATGTTTCCAATCATTGATTTTCTTCTCTAGCCTTATGAGTCTCCAACAAATTCATAATCTATCATATTTGCATGCAAAAATCATGTGCAGACTAATCATGGCAGCTCATAGCACACCTCAATTGATCAAAAGCAAAACCCCACCTGATAATTTCTTTCCACATACACCTCTGGACCCCTTTGTAATTGATTGCGCCTCAAAGATCGTCTTCTAGCTCCAAGAATTAAACTGCAGAAGAACATACATAGTGCAGTCAATTCTGACTCAGCATCACAATTTCTGTCATAACTTTTGCATACGGATGAGTTTCGGCCTGATCAGACCCATTCCGGAAAGTTTACTTGAAGATCTTTCCAGCAAAAGAAAAATCACTTGAAAAGGATCTCGGGTCGCCGAGATATGATGCTTCAAATTTCGTCCTCCAAAACTGCCCAGAATTGCTCCTTGCCTTCATGCTCTGCAACAATCCTCTCTCCAAAAAGACAAAACCCTAATTTCATGCTGCATACATGCCATGAATATGTATATACGTAAATACGTATATTGACCCATCAGGTGGCCAGGACCGTTACATGGACTCGCATATAGACGTTCCAGAGAGCAAATAAGGGGGGGGTATATAAGCCGCACCGCGAGCGCCTTTGACTCGTATATAGAAAATAGGGTGGCCGGCGCCGGGCTTAAGTACCTCTGCTAAGTGCCGTTTCGTATAGCGTTTCTCCATAAAGTTTCCAATACAAGTGTCTGTGAGTTTTCGTATAAATTTATACCGTTTTTGTTCTATGTTGCCCTCCTCTGTATAAATTTATACCATCTCTGTATAAATTTATACAGTCTGCCGCCTTAAGTTTCCCTTTCCTGTAAAAATTCATACCATCTTTGTATAAATTTATACCATCTGTTCTTCTGTCGTATAAATTTATACAGTGTGACGCTAACTTTCTGAGTATGGCTCGAGAGAAAAGAACTGCAGAGCCTCCAACTCCTGTTCACAGGCTTCCTCCTGCAATGACTTTCACACCTCCTCAACAGACACCAGGAAGTCTACCTCCGATATACACACCCCCAGCTCTGTTGAGTTTACTCCAGCACGACCACCTCGGCTTCCACCACCAGTCCAATTTACTCCACCACACCCAGCTCCTGAACGTCGTTTGCCCCCACCAATGCGTTTTACTCCACCACAGGCTTCAGAGCTCAGATTACCTCCTCCAGTTCATTTTAGTACGTCTCCCATTATAGTCCACCGTAAGCTGCCTCCCCGGATGCAAATCACGCCAACTCCATCCAATTCGCTAATTGGTACTACAACAGTCAGCGCCACGCAACTCCTGTGTTCTATGACACTTCAGGAGCTGGTCAATTACGTCACCAACCTCGATTAGTTTTTCCCAGAGAGAGGGAAAGCACCCCCAGGACTTGCCCACATCAAACCTCTCAGCATCTACTAGTACACCTCATGTTGATCTCTCAGACGAAGAAACACCTCATGTTGATCTCTCAGACGAGGACCTACCAAAGCCACAAGACTCTATGTTCGAATTCAAAGCTCCTGCAAGTAAAAACCTTAAGCGAAACTTACACAAGAAAGCATGTACAACCCAAAGAAGAAAGAAACTCATGGATGAGGCTCACTTGAGGGCAACACATACAAAGCACTGTTGTTCTCAACGTTGTTTGCTTAAGATTGGACTAAAGGAATTGAGGTTGATTCGTGATAGTTCTGATTCAATGACTCTCATAGACCAAAGGGGCTACTTAGCCTTCAATATTAGGCCAGATTATGGTGAGAAGTTTACTTTACACGGTGGTGGCCACCGTCAATCAAAACACCTTTAAATTGATACATGCCTTAGGCAAGCGTGACGACTTACTTTGAAAGAAAAGGCTTGACAAGAATCCAGCAATGTGACTCACGCCACTCGGAGGTATATCCAGAGTTCATGCCCTTCAATGTGTTTCTTGGATGGAAGGTTTCTTTAAGGAGTCTTGCGAGAAACTCCCTAACAGCCCTATGTACCACTTGAGTGACAACTTCACGAAACGTGAAGTCTACGATAATTATAAGGACATGTGTATTGAGGCTGGAGAATGCCATGTCTGCTACTCTTACTTTACTGTGCTCTGGAAAAAAGAGTTTTCTCGCGTGTCCATTCCTAGAAAGCATCGGATGTCTGTTTGTGCTACATGCTATGAATTGAAAAAATGCAAGGACACTTCACACTAAAAGTAAGCTTCCAAAACGTGTTCTTGCCTAGTTCTACTTTAAAGTAGGGTGCCGGCATTAATAGGAAAAAGTGAGCCTTCAGAAAAGGCTACAACAAAAACAGCGTGATGAGCTAGTAGCCCCCCATCAGGGAGCTCGCCCATGCTACACAAGTCCAGAGGCCTCAGGGCACAAGGGACAATAATGTATTCTATTCTATTCTATTCTATTTCAGATGCATTGAAAGAGAAATTGAACAAGCACAGAGAACAACAATCTTTGGAAAGGAGAAAATTGACAAAACATAGGAAGAAAGTACTGGAACAACCACTCAACTACATATCGGTTGTTATTGATGGAATGGACCAGAAGAAGACCACCCTACCACATTTTGTCAATGTGCCCAAGGATGCTGCTGAAGAAGATTTCATACACCTGCATGTTGTTGGTGCTATGGTATTTAATGGAAAACTATCTTGCAAGGCATTTTTAAATTATCCAAACATTCATGCTGATCCAAATCTCACTATCACAATATTGAATAAGCTTCTTTCCAATCTAGAACATATAATCACGGGTTCTATATCTTCAACTAGACAACACGACAAGGGAAAATAAGAATCAGGCGTTGTTTGCTTACTGTGCTATGCTAGTAGAGAAACAAATCTTCAAGAAGGTGAAGATTGGTTTCCTGCTTGTTGGTCATACACACGATCAAATTGATCAGATGTTCAGTAGGTTCTCTAAACGTCTTGCTCGAAAAAAAGCTCTCAGCCTACCAGCAATGATTGAGATTATCCAAGATTCCTACAATCCTCGTCCAGACATCGAGTTATTGGAAGAAACTTATGATTTCAAAGAATGGATTTTTCGAGAGATCAAGCTGGTCACTTTGTGCTATTGAGCCCTTGAAAAACATTACATTTCAGCATCAGATCAAAATTTCACTTGTAGATGGCAAGACCATCTTACAAGGAAAGAAATATGCCACATCCTTGCAGTGGTAGCCAGCAGCAGGTATTCAATTCATTCGCACCATCCCCAATACTAGTTCCATGCTCTCTGCAGAGCAAATGCCTCTAAAAAGCTTGAAAGAAATCACAAAGAGTAAAAAGGAGGGAAGAGCATTTGACTCAAACAAATCATTGGATTATATTGAGACAAGTATTCAGTCCTGCTCTAACCACTTTGGGGAGGTAGATGCTTTATGGTGGCCTCAGTTTTTTTCTCGGCAACGTGACATGTTCGAAGAACAGTTACATTCAACTGGCCATCTAGGCAAACTCTCCCTGTGCAAGTTGAGAATCAAGAGGAACATGTAGAGATATTGGCTAGCTCAGATGAAGATGACAGAGTCATGTACACTAGCCCCAGACGCACGGCACAACAAGTTGCTCGAGTATCTGGTTCAGTCTCAGAGATTCAGAAAGGAATGCTCATAACTGTCCCAGCTGATAATGATGAATCTGCGAAGCCATTCTGGCCAGCTAAAGTACTGGAGGTAACAAGAGAAGATGGAATTTCCACTCAATTAAAAGTGCACTGGATGAGAACGAATGCTGCCAATGCTTTCAGTGGGAGTTATACTTTGGAGATGGTAAAAATAGGAGTGGGAAAGAGAACAAAGTCCAAAGCAAACACTGCTGTCATAGATCTAGCTGAAGTAAAGGTTCTTGCATATGACTTTGTTCTGACTGCTGCTAATAAGTTACGTATGGTCACTCAAACTTTAATAAGGTCGGCATGTGGATTAGACAAACAACCTAGAAAGGAGGCAAAAAAAGATGATGATGAGGACTCACTTGTAGACAGTGAGGAAGAAGATCGTTCGAGTACATCCAGTTTTGCTGAGGATGAAGGCTCAAGTGATCAGAGAATAAATGAGTCAGAGGATGAGATGCATCCTGATCTTGCTGCAAAATGTAAGTTTGTCTGACGACTCGAACATGTAAAGAACAGAAAGTGCAGGTGATGATTGTCTGTCAAAATGTCCTATATTTTTGACAATTTTGTTCATAATTTTGTACAATTTTCACAACCTTGAATATATCACTTCTTTGTCACTCTACTACCCTTGTTATTTTTTTTATTGCCCCTTTTTTGCTACACTTTATATAAGTAACTATTTTTTGTTCTAAATTAGGAGGATAAAAATTGCTATTTAAAAATTTTGCATGGAAGTTATGTTCAATCAACCCCTCAAAAAAGGTACCTAAATTAACTAAATTGTCACACCTATCACAAAAAAAATCTTAAAAATGGACTTTTTTAAGGGAATTTTAGGGAATCTTTCAAAGATTCCTTTTGAAGTGCGTTTGCAGCAAATAAGTGCGTTTCATTTTAAACTTTGTTGGACTTCTTGTAGTGCGATGCGTGCATAGGCACACAACAAGAAAATAGCTTTAGTAAGAACAAGAACACAAAAGTTCTAAGTGTCAGCCTATGTGCGCATAGCACCACAGTGACAGACTTCTTGTAATGCTATGCGCACATAGGCACACAACAAGTCCAAAGCAACATAAGTAGGGGAACAACAAATTTTACCCAGTTCGTGAAATTTGAAGCGTATTGGTTTATCTTTTCATCCGACGACCATGTAGGGTACAATTCTTTAACTTTTTCCCAGGTGTCACAGTTAAGGTGGACCATGAGTTGCTGCTGACAGAGTGCACAATCCGTTTGGCTGCAAAAGTAAGGAATCTTAAAAAAATCTGGAACGTAAACTACCAACAAGAAATGGCTAGTGTTTTGGATCAGGAATTTAACTTACTGTTTGAATTCACCCTGCATCTCTTCCAAGGTAAATTGGACATTGACCACCTTCTGCAGCACCGCACAAACTTTTTCTGTAGGGTAAAAGCATGAAAGGGTGTACGTACATCGTACTGAATTGAAGGACGAATTTGTGCTTTTTTGGAGTACATTTTAGATGTACATCAAGATACTATGGTTTGTCGTTTTGTGTCAGATATGCAATGATTGCAAGATCATCCCTGACATTCCCCCCGAAATTCTTGGTTAACCACCAAACCACCAGAACCAAATTGAATGGATCCGTCCCTCCTTTCCGAAATTCCCCCTTTCACGGAAAGAACACCAGAAGGAATTTGAAAGCAAACACATGTCAATCTGTTCATGGAGGGTGAGAATTCCAATGGAAGTGATGGTTCTAAGCGCAAGTATGCCGACATTGGCCGTGTTATGCCACAAAACAAATAAAGAAGCGTGTTGACAGGTCGGTGGATTGCATCCTCAGTTGCTGGCAAACGCTTCGTCCAGATCAAAGATTAGTTTTTTGTGATCGTTTGTTGCAAGATGACAGGCTTTTTTCTGTTTTCGAACCTGTAATTGGAAATCCTTCCGAAGTTATTGTTATGAAATCAATGATCAGAAACTTGAAAGATGGACTTCAAGAAGTAAAGTCTGCTAATAGCAAAGATAAATTGGCTGCAAAACATTCACTGTTATCAATGATTGTTGGAAAAAAAGGAGATATAAACAAGAATGTTTCTTCAAAATTGCTAAAGATACAGCCAAGAAATTTATCCAAAGCTGCAGCAAGAAGGAAGATAATGTCATTAAGTGGAGCAAATGTATGGGCTTTGGCAGGAAGGATGCCAAGATCAAATAGAATCGATGATTCAATCAAATGTCGTTAAGTGAATTTTGGCTTGACAATACCAAAGTTTCACCAAAGGTTAGAGATGTCATGAA
Source organism: Isoetes taiwanensis (assembly GCA_021234155.1). NCBI lineage: Eukaryota > Viridiplantae > Streptophyta > Lycopodiopsida > Isoetales > Isoetaceae > Isoetes > Isoetes taiwanensis. The sequence continues at coordinate 8,481,185 of JAJEKV010000005.1, forward strand.
GAGGAGAACACAAGCAATACAATACCTTGATATCTCACGGTTTTGCTCTTGTAATTGAATCAATTCAGGTCTTGGAGTTTATGTTTTCTTCCAAAATTCTTTCATGACATTCTAGTACATTCTCAGTACATTCTAGTACATTACGTACATTCTAGTTCTGTTCCGAAAGTGACACGTTAATGAATACACATGGTTCTCATGAAATGTATTGCATTTTACATTGTTTACATAGTAGCAGAAATCTTGCGGTGATGTGCTATTAGGTACTTTTTAGATGTACATCCATTAACAGTTACATGTCCATGCAAAATTGCATTTACATGTACTTGAATATCAAAATTACATCATTCTACATTTTAGTGTACTTTCGGTAATGAAGCCAAACAAATCGGACATATGTACATTAGTTGTACTAATATTGTAACATTAATGTGATGTACTAATATTGGAACATTAATTAGATGTACATTGGATGTACATTGGATGTACATTGGATGTACATTGGATGTTGATGGAACTGTTGGTTGTACATTAGATGTATTCTTTGTACATTAGATGTACATTAGATGTACAAGAATGAGATCGGTGGAACTGTTGGATGGACATTTTATGTACATAGAACATACATTAATTGTACAATAGTATAGTTCAATACTCTTTTGGCATCCGGTTTGCCGACATCATTTTGCTAACATGGTCTTTAATGCTTTTGTTATTGCGATCGAGCTTTATCAACAGGTTTGTATATCGTAATCCCGATACCAAAATTAAGCCGACGGTTCGAGTATCCGAAACCTGATTGCATAAGGAAATTGAAGGAGAGAAAACACATGTTGTTGTGTCAAACATGAGCAAGCGGATCTGTCTGAAAGGCCTTCAATGATATGAGGAGATCCCTACATGTTAATTGCACTTGCGGCTGTAGTGTCTTGTGCATCCCAAAAAACAATGGAGTATGTCAAGCAAACAAGAAAACTTTTTGATAATGTTAGTATCTTGTGGAGGTCAACAGTTTATGAAATATGTGACGGATGAATGGCATAAACTAAAATGCATCAAAGGCGAATGTGATGAATGTGGAGTGAAGAAATTAGACATCTGTCCAAACGAGGAAGATGGAATTCGAGAATGTGGACTGGCAAGTATATGCATATGTCAATGAGCCATCCAAAAAGGTACATCCGAAGGCTTAGATTAGTTGATCGAATGACAAAGCATCTGTTTTGTTAAAGAACATGAAAAATCAGCTTGCTAAGTTTACGAGATCATAACTTTACAAAGACACCTTTGGCAGAGCAAACAGTTTAAAAGATGTGTTGAGAAACTCCCGGATAATAGTGTGTTGTCTGTTGTTGACTTTGCAGAGAACTACACATTGAAACCAGGGACAGAAGTGCAATCCGAGCATTGGAATCCTGATCAAATTAGTATTTTGGTCCATATTTCAATGATGAAAATAGAAGGTAAGCTTAAAAAAACAGTGCATTTCTATGTTTCAGATGACAGGAAGCATGACACTCATTTTGTGCAACATGGTTTTAAATTACATTTGGGGTGGCTTAAGAATAATGGAGGTGGACACATAAACCTTCATTATGTGCATTATGTACATCAATGTACATAAGATGTACAACAGATGTACATCTTATGTACATCTGTTGTACATTCCAGAAATCTTATAAAAATTTGTTAAGTGTAAGTTGATTAGAATTGAACACAAGAAAGTTGAATTGCATAAACACTAAAATGGTTTCAGTCATGGCAAAGATAAGAAATGGACAGGTTTTCATGTACAAATGGTTGATTTATTTATATTGTGGACATAAATATAACACACCCAAAAATGAGCATGGCTCATAATTCATGACCAAGCTTCAAAATGTCAGTAGGAGCCTGATATCTTATGACTATTGCATCATGTCTTCCAGCCGCCGGAAGGGCTGAAGAGATATCCTCTAAAGCGATAGTCCATGCGGTTTCTATAGCACGTGCCAGCGGCAAACCTTTCCATCCTACATAGCCTTTTGCATCTTCCGGACCGTGCCTTCCCCAAGGGTTGTGCAACAAGTGATTTGCTTGCCAATATACCTTTCATGGTTGCTCGTTCCTCATAATTTTCAATTTGCTCAACCTTTTCCCAAAGTCCGAGAACAGCAAAGATATAGAGGCGATAATCGGTCCCCAACCCTATGTACTTGCAAAATTTTGTGTTGGTTTGTATTACCTCCGGGTGCAGTGAGAACTCTATCTCTTAGTTTCTTAATAGTCTTTTGTGTTTCAGTCCATTCATCTACAAAGCAAATGAAGATCACTTAATTATGTATACACACTCATAATTGTACCAATAAGAAAGACAGTAAGAATAGAGTACTCAAGTGCAATGAACAAAAACTTTGATACATATATTCATAACATTTGAATTTGTACATCGGTCAAAGTCTGTACCAACAATGGGCCAGTCGAGAGGCCAATAACATGATGGCGGTTTCTCCATTCCTTGTCAGTATATTGACTAAATTTAGGCAAAGAGCACCCAAGTTGCTTTGCCATAGTTTGCCAACAAAATCTGTTCCACCTTTCCTCGATATGCCATCTGCCGCATTAGTCATTGGATGCTCTTTCACATAAACTATACCATCTTGCCATTTTGAATCCATTAAGCCATGGAATGAGCTCCATGACAAGCAATCATCACTAGCTAATATCGATTGTCCAAGAGAAAGGACATATGTAGCTTCCTACAGGATTCAAAGTGGATTTGTATCTTTAAAATCGCCGATCGAATCGTATGTCCATAGTACTCTGGGTACTCTTTCCATACCACGCCTAATGGTTTCACAAACAACCCCTTTTGAGGTTCAAGGGGGTGTTTGTGTGGCGGAGTCCAACAACGCTCTGGCCGTAAACAAACTTCACTTTATGGAAAAAGCATCACAAATATGTTCCACAATTGGTTGAAGATTTTTAGAAGTGAGTGAAGACCAGATGGCAACATCAAACCCTTCTCTTACAAATGCTAACAATGATGCTAACCCCGGCCCTTGCAAAAAAAAACATTTCCTATATTAAATTGAAGCTCATCTTTACGGATCTGTTGGTATCTTGAGTTAATATTTTCATTCTTGTGCACACTCTTGCCCAACACGAAATTTAAGTCAAAGATAACGAGCTTTCTCCCCACGAATTAGATGATTCACCGTCGACAAAAGAAAACACTTGAGATTCACAATTTATAATTACATTTCGGACACACAATTGAGAAAACACATTGATAATTACACGATTGTTATTTTGCAGTGTAAGTGAGACAAATAAATTAATTTTTTCATTACTTATTGAGTACAAAAGAAGCTCGAGCATGGCTCATACAAAAAACCTGTAATTTACAAACAAGTCAAAGGGACTATCTACCCCGTAGGAACAACTGCTTGTATATTCATCTCGCCTTCTACAATTAATGCCTCCATTAGATGATCCCTCCGTGACTTGGCATAGGCATCGATGAACCAACCGGGTGTCATCTCGCATGGTGCACAAGTATTAGAGGACTATACCAACAAATAACTAATAGGAAAATAACATGTTCTACTTACAAAAATGGAGCTTGGTCATGCATCAACCACGGCATCTATGAATTTGTGCATGTAAGCCACAATGTACATGCAAGGGTTCTTTGGTACTAGTTTACGGCATTTTAGGACCCGAGAACACGGGGAGCATCAAAGTTCTTCCTACCATGGCTTAAGCCGTTGGATCCGAGCATCATGTTATTGATCACAAGCTTATGAAACACCGCAAAATTGCAATGTGAGAATAAATCAAGCATAAGAAATTGCAATATGAGAATAATCAAATCATAAAACAAAACGAAAACTCATACTTACTTCGGACCACTTTAGCATCGGGTTTTATAGCCTTTGACAGAGAGAGGATCTGTATACTTGGGCTAGCTATAGATGGAAAAGAGCTTTTCATTGGACCAGCCAAGCACAAGTATTGCCAATGCCACATTTGGGCCTTGCGAGTGGAACAAATATGTATTGGCATCTTGCAATCAAAATGCCATCCACCCTTCCTTTATGTTAGTGTTACTTGCATCTCCCCCCCCTTCTTGAGGGAATTCACAAAATTGGAAGGTGTCCTCGAACAGTAAAAAAACTTGTGTTTCCAATCGGATGGAAGATCGCTACAAAGGTACACGCACACAAATCCGGATTACATATTAATACATAAGATGAGTGACTTAGGGAATGAAATAACATAAATATGTTGAAATGCTAGCCTACCTCCCATAGACATCTACCATCTTAGAGGTCAAGTCCAGACTTCCAAAGAACTTCGTCAACATCACTTTGAAAGATAGAGGGTGCGGGCTTAGGAGGACAGTCCCTATAAGGGAGTGAATGGAACCAACCTTTTCAATCGGTTCACTAAAAGCATACAAGGAAACAACAAATTAGCAAAAGAATATATCTATTGTAATCAATTGTATATTACTCACCTTGTAAATTCATCACTGTTTTTTAAAGATCTTCTCGAGGATCTGCTGCACCTTATTTGTTATCACATCAATAGTTGCTTGTAGATCCTCTTCCTCTTCCTTCCCGGCTTCGGAAGGATCGGGATCAGCTTCCTTCCGCGACTGTGATCGTGTCCTATGCACAAAAAAATGTGGTTAATTACCATAAATCTGAGATGTTTAACAAAATTAGTTCATCTTGGACATACCTCTTTCTAGGTGGTGGTGGCACTTTTTTGCACGGAGATTTTCTTTTTAGAGGACATTTTTTTTTGTTCTTTGGAGATTTTGCTGTTTTTTTTTTTTTTGGAGTGCCATCACCAGCATTCTTTTGCCTCCTCTTTGGAGTGGACTCAACTACCAACTCGGCTTCCTCTTCCCCGGTATCTCCCGGGTTAAAATCTGGATCTGTGTCCTTTGTAGCTTCTCACATAACAGTCCGAGGCGGGACTTCGCAGATGATCTTTGAGACGGTTTGAATCTTTCTTAGCTTCTCCAATTACTAATTTAGCACTTGGTGATGAAAGATTTTCATTCTGCGGCGATCATTGAAGGCTCGCACCGCACTGCTTTAGCTTTCTCAAGTGCCATCCTCTCAATTTCCTCAACTTCACTTTGCCATGTTCGGCGGAATCACCGTTGCGGTTGTTCTATTACCGCACCGAAAATGTCATTGGTGATCCGGAGCTGGAAGGTAGAGGGTCTACGATTCGGTCCGCTTATTATGCTCAATAAAAATCTGTAAAGAGAGTCGATCTGAGATGGCTCAAGAACATCGACCATTAAAGCCGCTACGGGATAGGAAACGACCTCATCTGCAAACAAACAAATGATCTAAATTTCAATAGACATAAAAGAACATGAAAACAGAACTAATGAGAAATATATGGTACATCCTGCCAAGCATGTACATTTCATGTACATAGAATGTACCAAATGTAAGTAACTACATTTAACTATAGCCAAATGTACATGTACATGTTCCTCAATGTACATAAAGGTACATCAATGTACCCAGATGTACACTGATGTACCCAGATGTACCTGTGTATCCAGTTAGGGAATGTAGATCTATGCCAAAAAAAGCACATATATGTAAAAAATGCACATACTTATGAATCCATCTACAGATGCACTCTAAAGATAAATGCATGTACATCTATTTGCAGATGTAGACTCCATTAGAGACATGTACAACCGATACAAGCTGCAGTCCAAGCTCAAAAATAAAAGCATCAATAAACAAGCAAATATATGCCTATGTACCTCCGCTACGGATGTACACTAAAAGTTATACATGTACAAGGAATAGCAATGCACCGAAAAGCCATACATGTAGAACTATGCGACATAATAACAAATATGAATGAAGAGAAATATAAGTTTAAATTAGTTGAGAGCAATGCATACCTTTCACAAAGGGGAAACCAAGCTGAATTCAATGCCCTCATCCCGGATGCAACCTTTTATGCAATTACATCTTTCATGGACCCGATAACACAAGCGAGAAGAGGCAATAAGCATCTCTGCATGGAGCTAGCAACAACAAACCCGTTTTTGCCAAAGCCTTGGCCACAAATTACATGAACCCGAATGTGATGAATCTGCTCTATAGAAGTAGCTCCTCCTACAGTAGGGCCTCCTGGTCGAAACAATAGGTCCCCGCTCTCCCCATGAAATCCAAAATCTGTGAATGCCTTTCCCGAACCAATTCAATGCAATTAAGTTTTTCCTTTGCTTGTTCAATTGAGATTTCATGCCTTTCAATGTCTTTAGTTGCTTCCTCGCAAAACCAATTTCTAGCTTAGAAGAGTGTTGTTCTTTATCATGTCTACTCATAACCAAGTCTTCCAACTTGTACTTCAACACTCAAACATAACAAATTTCCAGCAGGATCCCGGGACAATTTGTCAAATTCCTGTTTTGTCTCATCTATTTTCCGGGCGGATCTGGCTGCAGATCTTCTGATAGCATATCCTTTCTACCCTCAATCCGGTGATGACCTTCAATGCATCCCTCCTTTTTTCTTCGGTTGCTTCTACTTCATTCAATAGGTTAGTTTTCTCCTCCAACCCATGCTTAAATGTAATCTTTTTATTGTGTCAACATCTGATCTAGAATAAGCCGGGCTCTAATATTCTCACGCAATACGATGTCTGTTTGATAGTTGAGGATTTACATTTGTAGGGTCCTCTCAGAACGCCTGAATCGAGGGTTTTGGCAAGATCTTTGGCGGTCCTAGCCACGTCCATCCAATCAACAAGCCGTCCCTTCAAGTGAAGAGCAAATGCTCTGGCAAAATAGGTTGAAATATAATGGTTTGTAACCTGTTTCTTGCCATAAACCAATTCATAATATTTAAAAAAATCATCTTTCCATGCGTTCTGGATTCTCCCTTCCTTGAATCCTCGTCTGTTTTTTGGAGCTTCACCCCATACCTCGTTCATAACCATCTCTAGGTTGGGTATGTGGGCCTCTGCATGTTTCTCACGGAGGTCTTTGGCTTGGATCACCTCAGAACCCAAACGTAAACTCCTTGGAGGTAAAATTCCACTGCCGGAAGCACTGGCATCTTGCTTGGGCTGTGGTGATGAGCAAGCACTCATCTGGGGGCGTTTTGGGGCCATAGCTAGATGAAGAATTCGTGATCGGAATCCAAGCGAGAAGAAAGGGGTAGGATAGTGAGCGAGAGGCAAACCAAGAAAAGAATTTGGGAAAGAATTTCAAAATCCGATAATTGCGGGTTCAGAGTAGTGGATAGCCATTAATCATGGCAGTTACTAGCTGGTCATGATGACAGTTATTCCAAAAATGTGCATTCGGTACATATGTATATGTACAAAAAGGGCTACATTTATAGACACCCTTTCATGCTTTTACCCTGTATTTTTTAAACCCTGCATTTCCCTCCAGACCATGATATCCATGTCCTTCTATTTTGCAGGTTCAGTTCTTTTTCTTTTTGAATCCTTCACGTTTCCTTTGGATTTCAGAGTGCTGGACTAAGGGGTGAAAGCATGCTACGGTGTACCACTTTTGGAACCCTCAAAGGTACCTTCACTGGGTACTTTTAAAACTGGTACTTTCTGTTTTTTCTTCCCATTAAAATCAATTCAAAACTTTTGAATTGAAGGTCAATAACATGTCAATCTATAGTATCAGAGGATAACAATACTATTAGAGACTAAAATTAATGAATCAACTCTCAAACTTATTGTTTATTGAGACATTTATGCAAGTTCCCGATACCCAGTGTTGGGTACTTTTTTGGGTAGTTTTGCACTCCCTAAAAAGAACTTTAGATGGTACACCCTAGCATGCTTTTACCCTAAGGTTATTTCTCTCATGGTGCTTATGACTTGAGATCCCTAACATGAGATGTTTATTATTCTTTTTGTCCGTTCTTTACATGCCTTGTAGCAAGAGGCGTCATCATTGCATGTTTTGCATCAATATATTCTATGCCTTCTGCTATCGCATATAGACAAAAGCCATGAGCATACTTTTATGGACCATCCATGCATTCTCGTCTCGCCTCATCTAGCAATATGGTTCCTAAGGCGTAGTGAATGAAGGTTGATGGTATTTCATAGTAGTTGCTAGAAAGTTTGCATTGCACATTGTCTAAAACATTTATGCTCCGTTCTAGAAAAGGACTTGAGGATTCGAAGAGAAAGTAATTGGTGGGGAGAACATGGTGATGGGCCTCTTCACGTTTCTGTTGATACTCTATTCTAGCATGCACCATCTCATCACAAGTGACAAGTAATTTTCCCTTCAAGATTTTGGGTAACTTTAGCCTCTTAGATTGAGGTTTAGAAGTATTGTCTGCTGCAAGTTGGTTCTGTCACTTGGAAAACTATGCAATTTTAAAACAAGGTCCGCCATTGCTTCAAATCCACCTTGAACATTTTGAGCAACACATGCATGTAAAAATTACATTAATTGATATTATGAACATTAATAAACTGCAAATCTCAAAGTGCTAGTAGCCAAATCATAAACTCAAACTATTTGCTTACTTATTGGCAAGTTGGTATTTGTATCAGCAGGTTGTTTTACAATCAAGGTTGTCTCATCTACAGCAGCATCACCACCTGGAACAGTCAATCAGAATTTAGATTAAATGATGCATAATAAATTTGAATACAAGATTTATAGGAATACATTACAATACCTGCATCTACACATGCATCACTTGCATTTGCATTTTCTGGTGCATCCACATCAATAACATGTGCCTCACTTGTTGAAACAACATTAGATGTCTTTGCTGCTGCTCTTGCTGCATAAGCTGCCTCTCTTTCAACCTCAAACTTATCTGCAAATGGCTCTAGTTGAATCCTATGAGGTTCCCAAGGCCAAATGCAGGTTTTAACAAATCTAGCTTGAATATTGCTGATAATAAGTGCAATAATCAATGAATTTGAAATTATACTAGCCATATCCTCCTTAGTTAGTTCCACACTATAATTTTTATGCATAAAATTAGCCTTCATCTTACTAAAGGTTAGTTTAAAAGGCCTAAAACATGAGACATCAAGTGGTTGCAATCGATGAGAAGTATAGGCAGGCAGTTGAACAATTTGGAGTCCAATTTCTCTAGCTTTGAGTATGATATCCATGTTTATATGCTGCCTTATCCATGACAAATCAAAGCATGTGGCTTTTGTTTACTTATCCCTCCAGGAACATTGTTCTTAAAATGGTCAAGCCAAGCTTCAAATAGCTCATTAGTAATCCGCGTTTTCTTCTCAAAGGCCAGCACTGCTCCTTCTTCGCATCCTGCCAGGAGGTTATTATCCTTTATTCTTTTTCCTTTGAATTCATAAAGGCTGGGATTTCTATAACCTGCAGCAACAATATAAGATTATATTCCAGAAAACATAACTTTTCAGTTCTGCAATTCCAAAAGGAAAAGCAACTTGATTACAAAGACGTCTAAATTTGTCTAAACCATAAATCTAATGATGCTAATTGATAGGAAAAAAACATTATAATGCTAAAAATTTATCTGCAGCATTGACGCACACCAGCGCTATCACCCATTCTCTGCTTTTAGGTACATGCTCAGTTACATGTTTCTATCCTGTCTACAGATTACCCTCATTCCAGTTCTGCGACCGGCCTGTATACCAGTTTCATCACAATTCCATACCCTACAAGGATCCAAATTTAAATCATCATACACTTTTCTCAAAGTAGTGTAGAAATTTCAAGGTTTTTGCTAGTCATTAATTTCACTCTTTGGAGCTCAATGCATTGAGCTGAGATGTCTGCCCCTGAAACCCTTCCACCATTTCTTTCCTGGAAGGCCATCCTTAAGACAAGTTTGTCTGTTGATGGTCATTGTAGCTACCCTAGGTTTCATGATTTCCAGACTGATTGGACGATCCTCATGTGCCAATTGAAGGGCCCAATCAAGCAGAATTTGCTCTTTATTAATTGGGAGAGCTTTGGGAATACTACCAAATAGTCTTGATCTTTCCATACAAGTGTTTTCTCACAATGGTCTAAGGAATCCCAAAGTGCATGCCAACTTTTCTAGTTGAGAACTCCATCCTCGATTGACTCTATAGCATCATCTAATGCTTTCTTGGTCCAGGAACCCCGTGCAGCACCCCTGATCATCTTCTTGCCAGCTTTGCTGGTCCTTTGAGCATAGAGAGATGGCTTTGATCTAAACTTTTTAGGTGGAATAACATGATCAGCTATAGCTTCAATCTTAGGGTTGCTATCGGGAGGAAGTAATAAAAGCTCCTATTGCTTCTGAGGTTCATTGTAAAGCAAATGAAAATACTGCAACAATGAATAGGTGCTTTTGCAAGAACAATGCAAAGATGTGGAGCTTGCGTGCCTCTGCTAACCCTTTTTATACCCCTGCATGCACATGACCTCACTCAATATCTAAGGTTCAAAGAAGGCCATGACAAAGATCCAAGTAAACCCATTCAATGGAGGGTGGAAAATGCTCCAACACTAGAGGGAACTCAAATTGGATATAAAAAATTGGCGGGAATCAATGAAGGAGGCACCAAAACCTCAGGAAATACTTCAGCAATGGTCTTTGGAGGAGCACTAATATGAGAAAAGAAGACATCAAAAAGAATGAGATCTGTTATTTCTCCTTACAGTGATGATTATCTGAAGTGAAGGCTCTGGGAATAGAAGCATATTATATGACTTGATCATGTAAATGTGCAATCAATATTTTAGCCTCATTCCTCATTTTAGCAAGTAATGTAGTTCAACTTCCTCATTCTAGCAAGTAATGTAGTTCTTGTGGAAAATTACTAGCTGCAAGGAATTGTTTAGGTTCAACCACTGTAAGATAGAGATTGAAAACCCAGTTGAGCCAAATCACAAACAAAGCAAAATTTTCCAGGAAAACTAGGTACAAGCTTTGCTGCACAATATGGGCAGGAAATATACAGACTCCTTGTAAATTGGCATGTAATTTTTCTTGCAAATAACAAAACGATTATTGAAGTCATAGTTGATCTGCTCAATACGCTCGGATCGGGTGCTATAATCCATATCTAGCCAAGCACACTGGGTCTTCATGCAATCATGAAGGACTACGTCAGCTACGAGCAAATTGCAGATTCCAAACTAAGCCGCAAATGAGTTGGCTTGAGTTTGCAGTGTGTAAGATATGCAGCCAATTTTGCCTGATGCACGGGATCATCCTTAACTTCTCGTCTCTTCAGCTAAATCTTTAAAGCCAGCACATATTCCTTGACAATTCCAAACAGCTTTTAAACCATCCACCTCTACAACAAGTGAAATAGTGTGCAATATGCTGAAGAAAAAGCGAAGAGGAACTTCCATTTATCACCTATTGTTGCAATGTAAGCAAGTTCCAATTTTCCCTTTAAAATCGAGAGCTTGTAAATAATTGCTGATGGGCCTCTAACATTTGGAACGAAAGCTTCGGTCGAGCCCCTCTCAAGAGCCAAACTAATTACAGGAGCAAGAAATGCAAGCTGATAGGGTTGTATGACTGGCCATATATAGGTCTAAAAATAGAGGTTTAGGTGATGCAAATTTTTTTTCCTAGTTGGCAATTTATGAAGCACATAACAAAGTCAAATGCCCCTGCAGATACTCTCCTGCAAGCATAGATTTTTGCTTCGGAACAAAATATGCTTCGGATTCACCAGCTGAGCTAGTCTGAGAACCCTCAAAAGTGCCTTTGCTAACCATGAGTAGAGGATAATTACTGTCATGTAAAATTGGGGATGATGGTAAAGGTAATTTAGAACTTTCATCAGCTGGAAGTACTGGAATATTGCCTTTAAATCCTTAGCAATTTTCTATGCATGTTGTTCTAACCCATGGACCTTTGCCATCGCATATGCAAGAGATAGATGTCCAGACTGCTGTAAGATCTTCACACACTCTTCCACATCACCAAGGTACAAAGCATTGTGAAATCTCCCCATAACATCATTACACATCTCTGCAATTTTGAGCATTTTAGATAGCTTTTCATCATTCCCTGTATTCAAATACAAAAAAGAAAGCCTCTCAAAAATTTTGGTCCCCTGATAGTATGCATACTCAATGGTCTCATGGTTTCCTTGCCTTAGAGACTCTACCCCAAGCCTGTACCAATGATCCGTCTCATCAATCTTCTTTGCAGATGCAAGAGCGACTTCTATGTTTCCACTAGTGCTAAATCGAGTCTTGATCGTTCATCTATAACCAAGTGTAGGGCCACCTCAGGAAATTGCTTTTCTTGCAAAGCAAGAAACACAAACTCTGTCGCATCAATTTGAATAACTCGAGTCATCCCATTTGTATCAAGGCACTGCAATGTTCTATCAGAGACTTTTGTTACGTAGACTGGAACATCTAAAGTCATAATAGTTCCACTGTCACCATTTGGCAAGCAATACTTAAGATGCTTTAAAGTATATGAATATGCCAGAATCATCCCAAACAGCACAGTTAATTCAGATAGTCTCATGCATTGTGCACTTATGAATAAATTTCTTGGTCGCATTAATGATCCATTGTTTGCTTAGAAGCGCTACTTATTCCATATCATTGGACCAAGCACAATATTACACACATTGAGCATTTGAAGTATTTTTCTTTCTTCGTCTTTGAGGTTGAGACTGAGTATTTATCTCTCCAAGAACAGTTCTCTCTTGTACATCAAATAGGATGACTATATCCTCTGAGAAACGCAATGAATTAGCTGTGCCTATATAGAAAATTAGATCAATGATTGCAGCTAGTGCATTGTACATAGCAAACCAGAACTGTGCTTGCAGCTAGTGCATTGCACTTTGTTGTGACTTCATTTCAAAAAATTCTTAACAAGAACTAGTTATCGACTTTATCAAGGACTGTAAAACGAGTTTTTGCAACACCAAAAACAGCTGATGCAGAAACACCCCTCTTTGACTCTTGGATTTAACCTTTGCCAATGCTTTATTTTGAGACCACATAACACATATGAGCCATCATCAAAGCAGATCATCACTGCATTATCTTCAGCACCGTAAGAAACTGATTTAGGGTTCATGTCCATTGCTTCTAGTCTTCTTATTGCTATCAATGGATTATCTTTTGATGTTGCAAATTCATATGTTCTTAAATGGCTCCCCTATATGTACTAAAACACACCTCCTGATACTGCATAAGCTGGCCTCTCCACCTTCATTACAAAATTCCTAAAAAAGAACACAAAAATCAGCCAATTATCGTTCAAAAGAAGTCATAAATTCAAGAAAACATTCAACATTCACTAAATTCCGTCTAACATTCAGGAAATTTAGGATTTAGGAAAGCACTATTAAATTTCAGATTCAGGAAATTCAGAGTTCATTAAAGCATTACTATCAAAGGTCGGATCCAATTTCAATGCACAAACCAAATCAATCAAAAAAATTATCATTCAAAATAATGTCACAGATTCAAGAAAGCATTCAACATTCACTAAATTTCACTTAACATACAGGAGATTCAGGAGTCAGGAAAGCATTACTAAATTCCAAATTCAGGAAATTCAGGATTCAAAAAAGCATTAGTAAAAATTCCGCCCAAGCCAGATCCATTTTTGATGCACACATCAAATCAATCAAGAAAATTATCGTTCAAAATAAAGTCGCAGTTTCAAAAAAGCATTCAACATTCACTAAATTCCCCCCAACATTCAGGAAATTCAAGATTCAAGAAAGCATTACTAAATTCCAGATTCAGACAATTCAAGATTCAATAAATTATTAAGATTTCCGCCCACGCCGGATCCAATTTCAATGCACAAATCAAATTAATCAAAAAAATTATCATTCAAATGGAAGTCACAGATTCAAGAAAACATTCAACATTCACTAAATTTCGCCCAACGTTCAGGAAATTCAAGATTCAAGAAAGCATTACTGAATTCCAAATTCAGGATTCAGGAAAGCATAATTCAGGGTTCATTTCAGATTCAGGAAATTCATTTCAGATTCAGGAAATTCAGGGTTCAGTAAAGGATTACTAAGAATTTCGCCCAAGCCAGATCCAATTTCAATGCAGAAACCAAATCAATCGATAAAATTATCATTCAAAAGAAAGTCACAGATTCAAGAAAGCATTCAACATTCGCGACATTCTGTCTAATATTCAGGACATTTAGGATTCAGAAAAGCGTTACTAAATTCCAGATTCAGGATTCAGGAAAGCATTATGAAGAATCTCGCCCAAGCCGAATCCAATTTCGATGCATAAACCAAATCAATCAAGAAAATAATCATTCAAAAGAAAGCCACGATTTCAAGAAATCATTCAACATTCACTAAATTCTGCCCAACATTATTAGGAAATTCAAGATTCATGAAAGCATTACTGAATTTCAGATTCAGGAAATTCAGGGTTCAGTAAAGCATTACTAAAACTTCCGCCCAAGCCGGATCCAATTTCAATGCACAAACCAAATCAATCAAGAAAATTATCATTCAAAAATGAGTCACAGATTCAAGAAAGCATTCAACATCCGCCCAACATTCAGAAAATTCAAGATTCAGGAAAGCATTAGTAAATTCCAGATTCAGGAAATTCAGGGTTCAATAAAGTATTACTAAGAATTCTGTCCAAGTCGGATCCAATTTCGATGCATAAACCAAATCAATCAAGAAAATCATCATTCAAAAGAAAGTCACAGATTCAAGAAAGCATTGAAGAATTTGTCTCTGCATAATTACCTTTGTAATTGTAATTCTTATCTTTGCATAATTGTTAAGGAAAACTAAATGCATTGGAGTTCGAGACCATCTAAAGTTGCACTAGACATAGTTCCATCCCATGGCCCTGTGTGTGGTCTCTGTGGATGTTAAAATAATATCTATCTATTGTAAATGAGGATTGTTTTTCATTTTCAAAGAAATTTAAGCTCGTACTTTTCTTATCTGTCGTAGAAACATTACTCCTAATGGTTACCAAATGCATATCTTAGACAAGTTTATCATATCATAATGATCTTACTAAAGGTCAATTTGTGGCATTTTATTATTTAAGGAACCACACTTGGTACGTTGATTTTGAACTAAATTTGCCAAATAAGACAACTAAATTGGAGGGTTATCAATTTAATGATTGATCATTCCAGCTCTCTCTTACTGTTGAAGCATATCTACTAAACATATGGTTTTCTTTTTTAAGATTATGTACACCCCCATGTACATAGCTTATACAAGTATATTAAGATTTGTTCTCAATCCAATGTGTTTTTTGTGCCACTTCCGATATCCAATGCAAAATTCTCTCTTTCCTTCATAAAAGAAAAGAAAGTGCAAGAGATTGTAGTAACAGGAGAGAATTATTGGAGAAGTGAGTGCGATGTACTAGAACCTAGTTCAAGATTTCAGGTACATAGCAATGATAGTCCATTGTGATATGCTTTACAGCCCCACCATGATAAAGGAAATGGCCATGATAGCACCCTAACTATAACATATTATGAGTGCATTTCTTCCATAATGTTATCTTCGCCAATAGGGCAAATTGATTTAATTATAAAGGAAAGACCTCCTACGTGCAATTCTGGGCTGGAAAGTGTGCCGACGTGCGGAGCACCACTTGACAGTTTAGAATTGCAACTAGGAGGTCTTTCACTCAACGTGAAGGCTGCTCACGTGTCATTCTGCCATGTCATCAATCAAAGATCCCTGTTTCAGATATTCTCCTCCCTTTCGCAGCTGCGGCTATGGCGCTCCGGCCATGTCCCACCAAATCTTCTTGTCTGTTGTCCGGCCATGCTCCAGAGTTGTTTGTAGGCAGCTTGGTGAGCCAGCGCCTTGTGTTTTCAAAGATCCTTGCATTTTTTTACGGCTTCTTGGAGTTTTAGAAGAGGGAGGTTGAAAGGTTTCAAGATTCAGCATTTTTTTGTAGATATGTTGCTTTATCTTGCAACGACTCTTACTGGTTTGAAGATGGTCTTGATCTTGTAGTGTTAGTCTTGGAGCTTGAGAAGGCCAAATATTCGAGGTTTTTGTGGTTTTTTCTGGTTTCTTTTTAGCTGTAGACTCTTTTGGATGTTAATCCGCAGTTTTCCCTTTCATTTTGCATCCTCTGCTCTCATATTTTTTGGAGCAAAGGCGCCTAGCTGCATCTGTTGAATCTACCTGCAATTTCTATGGGTTCATTGTGCAGACTTCAATTTGATCTCTGGTTTGGAGACTCATAGAATGATTCAATAGATATGACGTCTCTACAAAGGTTTACCCCGACTTTTGCATTTTGTCTGGAAGCTTTTATGAGCACTCAAAATTTCTTATGCAGTCAGATCACTTCCTGGAGCCATTAAAGACCAGATTATTTTTAGAAGAGTTTTTATTTCAAGAATCTTTGAAAGTTTTATGGTGTTCTTGGCATGCTTTTCTTGTTCTCTGCCTTGGGTTTGTTCTGTGGTTCTAGCAAGGTTTGTTTCATTCTTAGCTCCAAATGTTCTTAAAACAGAGGAAGCTGATTGTTGATGACGATGATCAAGCCACAAATGGGAGTTTTTCTTTACTTGTTAGCCGGATTTCTTCTTATGCTGTTGTAAATTGTTTTAGATGTAAACCTTTTTTTATATGTGAAGTTGGATACAAAAAACTTTTATTGTGCATAATATTTTTATTCAATTTTCTGTATTTCTTACCCAACATTCCTGAATTGTTACTCAACATTCTGGAAATTTTTTACTGTGCATTGTAAAAATGAATGGACAGTTGAATAAACACTTGTTGATAATGACAACTTTAGGCAACTTTCAGGAAAAGAAAGTGTGCCATGTATAAGCTCCTTATTTGATATGGGAGCAGAATGACATGTGAGCTGCCTTTATGTTTGAAGAAAGGCGAAAGGAGCTTGATGTAAGATTAGATAGATAGGTTAGATAGATTGATTAGATTAGAGAAATGAGGTATGCTCCCACCCAGCTAATGCTAGTTGCAAGGATCATGATTTCCATGATTGTATTGGTATAATATAGATAGATAGATAGATAGATATAATATTAATATTTACGAAAACGAAATTGAATTGGACTGAATTTTATCGTCCATGAAGACCAGCTTGGTCTATGGGACCAATCAAAGAGTACAACAAACGTATTATTTTCTGTAGAGCCACAAAATACATTGGAATGTGGAGTTGAATTTGTCATCACTCAAATCTACCAGCTACCAATAAGAGTAAAATTTACAAGAAATTTATCGCAGCGGCCAAGGCCGCCGCGAACATCTCTCTTTTCCAAAATCATCATAAGGAATTTCTGTATTAATTCGAAAATAGTCCAAAAAACCTCGACCACAATAGCGCATAAAAAACAATAACAAATTCTATTTTTCACAATGCACTTCATAGAAAAGCTAAATTTGGATCCACACACATATTTATATCATTTTAGTCTTTTAGACATATCTCTTCGATCGTATCGAATATGAAATCGTATTTGTCTATATATTCTTTTGGTCACTTACAAAGAGTAGGTGGAAGTAGACAATGGCAAGAAAAAAAAGAGATAGCATTCATGTCTATCATCCTTTCCTAAGGAGTTATTCTTACACACTATCTTTTTCTTTTTTAATTTCTCTATCATCCTTTTTAATTAAAGGTACGAAGGTACATGGCAATAAATGAGATATTCTTACACGCTATATTTTTCTTCTTAACTTCTCTATTAATTTGCATTATTTCGAGCTAAATAACGTTGGAACCTTCAGTATTCAGTATTCGAATCAAAGTAGAATGATTGTACTTTTTTTAATACTAGCTATTCTTAACACTAGATATTTAATATACTAGTAATGGTGCCCGGCGTTGCCGGGCTTTAGCAATAATTGATGTTGGTTGTTCTTTTTGTTTAGGGATGGAGGTTGTTCTTGAAGTGGGGTGGACTTAAATGTTGTGGTATAGAAAGATGTTTGTCATTTGTATTATAAATGAGTGGACATAGAGTATAATAGATCATTATGGAATTGGCAAAGTTGAGTGTGATGTTAAGCATTGTTGGAAATGGATGAGTGTAGTTATATAGGATAATAACTTTTGCTTTGAAGGGTCATACAATAAGGCCATGCAATGTGAATTCTCTCATAGTTGGATATGGATGAGTGTAGTTATATAGCACAACAATTCTTGTTTTTGAAGGGCATGTTATTGAAAGTTGAGTATTAAGGCTATGCGATGTGAAATCTTATATAGTTAATACAATAGGTTGAAACATATAATTTCCTAAAGAGATGATGTTACTTTTCCACTCATTCTTGCACTCCAAGTTGTAAGCCGTGTGATTTGCATTTTGGTAGAGCTAGAATTGCAATCAATCCTCCACAACTATCCTATCTAAAGCATGTTAACAATTTGTAAGCTAAATATTTAAGTTGTTTCTCCCAAAATTTCTCGAATTGATTCGATATGACTGGCATACTAAATTTTGGTCCCCTTTTGAGTTTTTTTTTCCCCTAAGCGAAGACCAGATCCATGTCTGCAAAGCTGCCAAACTAAACCATGCAATCGTTCCAATATGACGCTGAAAATGTGATATATATAGAGCTCTAGAACTTCTTAAGATTGATTGACATGGAATTCAGTATATAGATTTTGTGTACACAGTATTTAACATTGAACTTGAATGTACGATAGAAACCATTTTGTAGTGTGACATGCTAGTAGATGAGATGAATTAAATTCAACTTTGAGAGCATATGATTATTTGAATATGATCTACGCGCCATAACTTAACAATTTGGCCCTCTTTTGTGCTCCCCAACACATTCCTATGATCTATGTGTCAGTATAACTCAACAATTATGTGCACACATTTGTGCTCCTGAACACAGGCTCCACTAAGATTGTCGGGCGTAGCAAGTATATGTTATAAGGTTGTTGAATATAGGTGTCCAACAATGCAAAGCATAAGAATTTGTATCGCCAAGTGTGTTGGTCTAAGCTATTGTGTAGATTTTGTTGGAAGAGCAGAACAGTTGTATATAAACTTAGTCTTCTTCCACGTAGAATTTTATTATGGTATTTTTGGACTTGAACTTGGTTGTCTTATGTTGGACCCATTGCGAGATGTTGTGATTGTAGGGCATGTGAGCAACGCTTACAAACAAATTGTTCCTTGCATATATGTTTTATGTGTATGAGCATAGAAGTTTTGATATAGGCACTATAATTGAGAACAAATATACACTTTGGAACAAACATACATATTGGAATGACATGGACACTATTGTCATGAACAAATATACACATTGGAAGTTTAGACCTAAGTAAAGTGCATGGCATTATAATCCCCTTGTGGCAATTTATAATTTCTGACTTTGAAAATGAGTGAAAGTTTTTGCTATTCTATTCTAGGCCTCTAGATAGCAATGGTTTGTCATGTTATATGGAATGATCTTGATCCAACTTAAACTTGGACAGAAAACAATCGGAGAAAAACATGGATGCAAAGGGAAGCAAATAATTGCATGTTAACGTGTATGTGCCCAAACGATATTTGTATTGGTTAACATGGAATCGGAAAGCACAATGAACATAGCAAATGACATGAAATTCTAGTATTTCCTTCCAATCGAAATGGATTCTAGATTGTAAACTAACCCTGAGATTTTCATGTGTATAGAGAGTTCACTTCTAAGTTACTGGAGAAGGATTATATATAAAGTTCAAGCTCGATTAAGTGAAATATATCTAGATAATAGTTCAAATTCTAATGCATGTTGTAACCTTGTTTATTTGGAAGAGCTTCAATGCGTGCATTCTTGTAATGGAACCTGCACATTAGAAGAGTAATGCTTCTATCATTATACTCCCAGTTAAACCTTATGTCAAAGAAACAAAATTGAAAGTTTCTTACCAAGCAGCTTGACGAAATTGAGCTACTATCTGAACTGAAACTCTTCAGCCAAAAGATCTGGAGTAAATAAGTCCATATTTGATTGAGGTGTATAGTATCTGATCATATACGGAACGAAATGACACTGATGCCATAAAACAGATTTTGCTGAATGCACTAAATGCTTGAAAGAAAAGAAATCTGACAACCATCTAAAAAGGTTGATTCATATTGTGGCATGATACACATATAACTGTAGCTAACTCAGTCTAGCATAGCTTAATGTCGGTGCATCCCTGGAACACATAACAGAACTATCAGGTTCAGATGACATTATAATTTAGCAGATCACACAATCCCCATTTCTACTATATCCATTCATTTTAACCCTGCAGGTTGGATTTGGGCCTTGAAGAGCAAGGATTTGTTCTCCTTGGTATCTTAGTGGAGCATTCCAATGGAAGACTTAAATCTAAGTTTCAAGCTTAAGCTGCTATGGCAGATTATATATTCAGATGCTGTATCTTAGCATGTGGCAATCGCCAGCTTAAAGATTTCCAAATATGCCAAAAACATTACTATGCATACCTGGGATTCGCCAAAGGAGAAAAGCTCTGAAGGGTTTACTGCCCCTGCAACACACTTGAAATTCTGACCAGAACTATCAGGTTCAGATGACATTATAATTTACCAGATCACACGATCCCCATTTCTACTATATCCATTCATTTTAACCCTGCAGGTTGGATTTGGGCCTTGAAGAGCAAGGATTTGTTTTCCTTGGCATCTTAATGGAGCATTCCAATGGAAGACTTAAAATCTAAGTCTCAAGCTTAAGCTGCTATGGCAGATTATATATTCAGATGCTTTATCTTAGCATGTGGCAATCGCCAGCTTAAAGATCTCCAAATATGCCAAAGATATTACTATGTATACCTGGGATTTGGCAAAGGAGAAAAGCTCTGAAGGGTTTACTGCCCCTGCAACACACTTGAAATTCTGACCCGAGTTTGTGAGGTAGTCAGAATATACTGTCATAAAAAAAGAGCCAGAAGTTATATATTGCATATTGTTCCAAAACCTGATGTGATGTATAAGCTCCACCCCACCCGTGCCTTCCATAACGACCTAGAGGAAAAAAATAATAATACTCCAGATCCAGCCACTGCGGAAGTGCACAAAGCCATAGAAACAGATGGTTACCTTAGAAGCAAGGACTTGAACAGCAAGTCGGTGAAAAAAGACCAAACAACATTGCGAGTGACAAATTTTGAGCTGCTATTAACCACTGTTTGCTCGGTCTTCCTGATGTCAAGAAAGAAGAACCGAAATGTGTGATCAGCCACCAGCAGGTAAATCTTATTCTTTCGCCAATTTAGAATGGTTTTTTAAATTGGGACAGATGGACAGCCATGGCTTTTATTATGTAAAGAAACTAATATGCCAATAATTGGATGATCATAACAATTCCTTCATACGTTGCATTAGGAATAAACAGACAAAGATGTGCAAAAATGGTACCAAATGCAGCATGTGAGGCAAGTGCTTCCAAATATCGAGGCGGTTCCAAAAGGTGCTTGCTCTGAGGCTTGCTAAACTGAATAGATATACTTGGAAATATAAGGAGAGAAAATAGTGCCCTACAAAATATCATGAGAAACATAATCTTTAACGCACTATAGAATAATATGAATACAACACATTAATAAAGAACCATTCATAATATGTGATACTTAGAAGAGGAATCTGCAAGGAAAACGAACCTGCTTAGCTGGAAAAAGGAAGCTTTAAAAGGTCAGATCCATGACCTCACCCCTATTTTTACATTTGGACAATCAGGGGCCTGCCTTAGGTCCGAATGCCACTTTGCCTGGCCCATCTGCAAATAAAGAAGCACTTAATGCCATTATTATAAGCATGCATCCCTATATGAACAGAGCACATGAAACATGGAACACTTAAAAACCATCTAAGGAAAAATTGTGCAAGAATATTTGAAGTCTATATAAGGTCTCTGCAATAAACATGACATAAATGTTGGGCAATGCAATTGCTAAAGCCCGAGTAGACATAAGAAGTCCTAAATGCCAGAAACTGTCGAGCAAAACATGTGTGTGCAGCGAAAACATCAGAGCTTTAAATAATATGGGAAATGTGATAGTTTACCTGTAGTAAAAGCAAAATACTTTCCTATTCTTGCAGAACTGCAACTACACTCGGACGTCCATAATAAGTTATGCAAAATCTTTATATTATCCAACAGAGCTATTAAGAAGCTCCAAATCATCTGGGTATTGACGATGATAACGCAAAGGCACATGTGTAATTCACAGGAGAAAGAGCAATCCAACGGAGATGTTAAGCCGTTCTGTTACTCTCAGTTCTGACGGATTAGACAGAAGGAAAATAGGGCAACCGGCCAGATCCTGTATCCTAGAACCAAATCATATGCATCATGGGCCCTGAATCAGGGTAACGAAGCTAGGTTCGAGAAGATGCCAGAAGATAAATCGACTTACCACTCGTGGCATGGCATGCGTCGCCCTCCTCGCCAGCTGCAATCGAGCCGAAAGAGGAAACAGAGTAAAAGGAAACAGAGTAAAAAAAAATAAAGAGGCCAAAATCATACAATTAAGGACCCTTAAAAAACTTCTTTCGATTTTTGGATAGCCGGAATGTTTTACCGGCAGCTAAAATCTTTAAAACCTTTGGAAACCAACCTGAAAAAAAAATCCAAAAAGTTTTCCACTTGACGGAAAAACCAAATTTAAACAATAGGATATGACCGAGGCAAGGTACCTTTGGTAAAGTTATTTTATTGTCTTTCGGCCATCGCGGTAAATGTCGGACGTGGGCATGTTATAGCCAGCCTTAGATGGCCAAAAATTCGCTAAGTCCACAAAAACGCCGTGTAATTTTTTTTGGTCATGGCTATAACATGTCAAAGACACGGATATATGGATATCCCATGGCTATAACATGTCGGCGTCCGATATATACGGCGCTCCGTCTTTCGGCCCTTAAGTAACTAGAACTATTAGAACTATGAGGAAAACAATAGGTTCACCTAGCCTAGCATATATAGAACGGATAAACAAAATGAGGAGGAAGTATGCGGAAGGGAAATACATGTTTTTATGCGGAAACAGGTGCGGCTTCTCTAACTCAATGAAACTCGGTATTCACAACTGTATCTTGATATTCTTGATTTGTGGCAGGATAAAATAAAAGAAAGAATACGTGTCTTCCGGTAGCTAGCTGGCATATATCCTTGATTGATTTGTGGCCAGAAAAACACGTGTTTCAAAATTCAATGATGATTGCAGGTAGGGGCATAGATTCTTGATTTCCTCGACAGCTATCAAATATTATACTAGTTTATGGCGGTCACAATTCGCTGTTTTGTTTGTGTTAATTGACACCATAGATTCATCCACCGTTGAACAACATAGAAACAATAGAAGCAGCTCAGTATCAGAATAATTACATGTGCTTTAGACTCTAAACTGCTAGACGTTAGAGTATCAGCTTGGCACAAATATAGGGGTTACCAACTATTGCCCTTGATCTTGCGAGCAGTATTCTTCAGGGACCATATCAAGATTGCACTGAGGTTGATAATTGGCCATGTTTGGGGACATAATAAGGGGGGGTGCCCACCTTTGGCACAGTGACCTTAATGGCCCTCCCCCTTGATGGCGCACTTGAATGGCTGAGATCTTTCCATTTGAATTTCCCCCACTTTTTTGCTATTTTTGTTTTAATTAAAAATCTTTTTATAGAATAGGCATATGGAAAACGGACAAGTGTCATGGGAAAGACCTTGGCAAGATCTTCAAATTGAATATATGCATGCTCTGTTCCAACTATGTTTCCTCAGCAAACCGTTTTAGGGCACCTTGTTGTGCCATTACGGGTCAAAAATAGGCTCACTTTGGGGGCTCATAGCAGACAATTCAGGGCACCAAAGTGGGCAATTTCCTACTCTCAAACATCTGGTGAGCCAAAAGTTGCCCCAAATTGAGCAGCGGAAAAGCAGGTAGGGCTGGACACTTGTCACCCTTGTAATTTGCAAATTTTTTGATGCAAGTTGTTTTCTTGATTTTTTTCCCCCGGACAGACTTAGAGACGTGTCAGCCAAATAAAAGGGAATATAAGATAATATTCTTTAAGGCATCTTGCACATAAGAATTATATGCTTTAGATAAAGTGACTAAAAGGTCAAACTCGAGAAGGAGAATAGTAAATAATAAACCACGACTGATTACAATATTGCATAAAAATCCGTCTGAAAGCTTGGTCAATCGGAATTAAGTTACATATATTACCCAGTCCTCCAATCCTCATCCCCGATGGCTTATCACCGGAACCTCGCTCCTTTAGAAGGTTTGCACTCTTGATTTCCTCTTTTTGTTGAACATATGCCTTTTAGAAAAACGAATCTAAAAGGTTATTGTTGAATAGAGTCAAGTTGCAGCTTGAAGGAGCTTCTAGCACGTTCAGACAACAGACATTGTGCGGACTGCGGTGCTCCAGATCCGAAATGGGCGTATGTCTTTTCTACCTTCTTTAGGGCTTTTTAATGTTACAGGCTTGAGGGAAATTTTTTCTGGTTTTTTTTTTGGCGTTTTAGATCCTCAAATATTGGAGTTTTTATATGCATCAAGTGCTCAGGGGTGCATAGAAGCCTTGGCGTCCATATATCAAAGGTAAATATGGTACTGTTACAATAAAGATCATTTTCTTTTGTTTTTGAAAGATCATTTTCCTTTGTTCTCCAACAATTCTTAGTCTTTGTTGTCATTATTAATAAAGGGACTGTTTCAGCAGCCTGAGATATGTGATCTCTATGAAAACATAACTACAAAATAGTGTATAATTTTGGCCATTTATTCTGACACCTATTTCGTTTATAGGTGTTGTCAGTAACTCTGGATGAATGGACAGAGGATGAAGTGGAGCTTATGGCTGCAGTTGGTGGAAATGCAGCTGCTAATGCAATCTATGAAGCATATATTCCATTGGACGTTAAGAAGCCAGGACCAGAATCATCTCCAGAAGAACGTGCTGAGTGGATAAGGTACATGACCTGACAAATGAGAAAGGAGTTGGGTATGCTTCATTTTTATATAAGTTGGTATACGGAACCAGCATATTGAATTTCGCAGAAGAAAATATGAAGATCAAGAGTTCTTGAAGCCAGCACTTAGATTGAAGTCTATGTCATCCTCAGTTTCTGAAAGAACAGTGAGCCGCAGGTCAACTTTTTCTTTTGGGTCTAGAAGGAGTATGAGCTCTGTAAGTGAAACGGTGCGTATCAGCTGCTGCCCATAAATGATGCTTACAACTATGCATGTTGATTGTAGTTTAGAAATGGCCACTATGTTTTGCACAGAACTAAATTAATTTGAGTTGAATGTCACACCCAGCCTGGGATGGTGGAGTTCTTAGGCTTGTTAAAAGTTCGAGTAATGAAGGGTACGAATTTGGCAGTTAGAGATGTGGTTACAAGTGATCCATATGTCATTCTTAACCTAGGCCATCAGGTACTCTTTGAAGTAATGCATAGTTTTGGAATCATGAGAAGATGCAAGTTTACATAAATGAAGTTTGTTGCATATTTCTTATATGTTCAGAAAGCAAAGACAAAAGTTATCAAGTCCAATCTGAATCCAATATGGAATGAAGAATTTATGTTGTCTGTGCCAAGCCCTCTGCAACCCTTGAAACTGGTATGTTATTGTAGAGCTTAAATTGCAAAAGCGACTATGATGTGACAATAATTTAGGTTTAACTTTATCTGCAGCGTGTATTTGATAAAGATACATTTTCAAAAGATGACATAATGGGTGAAGCCGAGGTTGATCTCCAGCCTTTGGTGACAGCTGCAAAAGCACACGAAGATTTGATTGATGAACTAGGAGATGTACAGATAGGAAGGTGGCTCTCAACAAAGGAGAATGCTTTAGCGAAAAGACAGCAATATTCAGCTCGTTAATCGCCAAATAAAGCAAGAAGTCTGTCTGAAGTTGCAAAACGTTGAGAGTGGAGAACTAGAGCTGGAGCTTGAATGGATGCCCCTGGACCAATAAAATACAATATCATTGTTGGAACTGGCTTTGCACAACGTCATGGAATAAACAAACTATATTAGAACTGCATCAATTCCATCTGTTAACCATATACACTATATCAGAATTATATAAATGCCCAGATAGTGACTTAATGCATTGATCTATGTTCATATTTCTTCAACATGTTCATTATCATTTCTGAAGTGACAAATATGTTACAACCTTCTCAACTTTTGAATTGATTTGAATGCAGAGTTAATAACTAATGACTCATTTTCTGCGTTAAGGCTTGACTCTAGAGCCTATGCAGGGGTTTCTATCTGAGCCAAAATTGGTTTTACAGATTGTTTGGGAAAGAATGTCATGAATTTTTCCTATGAGCCAAGCATCCAGATGCTCATATTTCAAACACAAGATTGAAGTTTCAAGCAAACCTCTATACATTTATTCATACTTTATTTTGGAAGCATGTTAATTTGTTTCGGTTGACCCTGAACGGAAAAATCACGGAATCAAGAAATATGCCAAGACGTAAAACGCAGCTTGCTGGCATGAGATCTAGAGTTAGAAAGGGAAAGAATAGAAACTTAGCTTTACTCCAATTCTAGTGGGTTCATCAACTTATAAGTTGTGGTTCATCAAATTCAACGAGAACATCACAGATTCGCATTTCAACAAGATTAAACTCATCTACATTGGAGTTGAAATTCACAATTTATGCTTTTTGAGATATTTAAAACACTACCTTGAAGAGTCTTAGATGATTCTAATGCCGTTGGAAATATCTCCCTCATCTATAACTTTTCTATAACTTTTGTGAAGTGTACTTTCTTAAAAATTATTGATGTCTTAGCCAAGCACCTTGATTTTAGCGGCGTTGTGGTAATTATTGCAAAATGTAGGGGCATGCATTTTGGTAGCTTTCCCATGTTCATAAGACAAGAAAGCACGATATTGTGGCATATTGTATTGCAGTTAGCTAACAAAAAGGACAATGAAATATAGGCATTATAGGTAGACTTTAGAAAAAATTTATTAAAACATAATTAAAGCAAATTTTGCAGTGTCTTGAATCGTGCGGCCTAACTAACGCGAACAATATTTTATTTTGCTTAAAATTTTCAAACCAGCGCCTCTTCATAAGCCTAGCGATCTCTTCTATCTGCAAAGTATTGTTCCATTATGGGCATCTTAAACGATGGATAAAAAAATCCTGTAGATGCAGCAACTATAAACCGCTTTAGAAATCCAGGGTTTTAGCCTAGATTTGCTCCCTAGGGATGCCCAATGAAGCCAAAAAGATTGGGTTCAATTGGTTTTGATCGGCCATGACAAATAGAATTGATCTCGAAATTCCAAGCTTTGCTCCCACCGATTGATGGGTTGCAAAAGCGAGAAGAATTTAAAACAGATATGTGATGTAGCAAGCTACCTCACTACCTAAGTACGAGCTCCCAAGAAACAAAGATGCTCCTTGATGCTCCCTCCATGCAAATATATAGCTTGTTAAGGCCACACCACATCACTGGCATACCTCATTCCCACTCTCTTAACATTACAGCAGTCCTTTGCTGCAAGAGGACTTTCAAATGCCTTTAGCCATCCTAGCATAATCCTTCGTTAATCTTCATTTAGGCCGGCTAGTAAAAGCGTGTTCTTGGGCATCTCGTTGTCCCATAGCTTTCCCTTGCCTTTCAAATACTCTTCGAACATAATAGATAGACATCTAATGCATTGCCACACACTGAGGAAGCGTCCTCCAAAGGTTTGTTGACAAATTACCATTGTCTTGAATCACTAATCGATTTATTTGGCAAAATTGTTTTTAGTCCTAGAACTTCGAAAACGTCAGTCAATTCTGGTTCATTGAACCTCCTGAGTTTCCTTTGATAAGCTTTTAGAAATGAAATATTCACTACATCATGCATCTTCTAATCTTGAGGCATCTTCTAATCTTGAGGCAATCTCAATTGATAGGCTTTCTCATTGATCACCTTGAAACAAAGTGCCAAACTTAAGATCTTTCTTGCACATCTTTCCTAAAATGGCCTTTATGGATCCTCATCCATACCTAATTACCTTTCTTAAAAACCATTGGATGTCGCAACTTAGATGAATTCTTGGTAAAAGAAGCATATCTCATATACGAGTCTGAGGCAAGTCTATGAGGCCTTTATGCTCAATAACTAAATCATCAGCAGCTGGAACATCATCAGAAACTAAAAAAAGTGGTTCCGGAACATTTTTGACCTGATTGCCTGAAAAGGTATCATCTATATGGTAGATTGATTGGTGTTATTGTATACAAATTCAGCAATAGGTAAATACTCTTTCTAATGACCAGGATGTTCATTGACAAACAATTATAAGATGGAAGAAAGAACTTTCTTTACCACCTTGGAGTGTTCATCAGTCTGTGGGTGAAAAGCAGTGGAGAACCTCAATTCACTGCCCAATTGCATGAACAAGAGAACCAACATAAGCTATCAACTTATCCAAGCAAGGAACAAAATGTCCTTGCTTAGTTGACAATCAATAACCGTCTAAAATGACAGTATTCTTCCGAAGGGAGACCAACAACAAAATCCATAGTGGTCTGCTCTTGCTTTGCTCCCGAATAGATAACGATAAAGGAACACCATGAGATTTCTTGTTCGCTTTCTTTATCTATTGGCAAGTCAGGCGTGGAGCAAAGTATAGTATGCTTTTTCAAAGTTGCCAAGGAGAAAGTGGCATAAAGTCACGAGCAATGCACAACTTTGGTCGTTTATAGAAGAAACTATTAACTATCTTCTATCTATAAACATTGCAACATCAACAAGACACAATATTCTTTTTGGAAGAGATTAATTCCTTAAAATTTCAATTGAAAGAGTACGTGGAAGAATACGACAAAAAGCAAAGAACTCTAAATCTTTTGGATTGTGGGCCCACTGAAAATGGTTCTTATAGATAATTTTTATTCAGACAAACTCAATGTGTAAGGGTTAGGAATTGCAGAAGGTTTTTGGATTGGTAAGGGAGATGCTAGCACTAGGAGCATAGTAGTACACTTGCAAAATAGAGATGTTGTATTGAAAAACATATCTTTGTTGTATTGAAAAACATATTGAAATTGAAAGGAAAATACATTTGGGTGAATGAGGATTTGACTAAAGAACAAATGGTTGCTAAAAAACAGGAAATGAAGAAAGTAAAGAAGGCCAAAAATAATAACAAGAAAATGCAATGGGAAAAAGGCAAAGCTAATGCCCCCAACCATGATTACAATAACATCTAGATATTGGATCAAAGTAGCAGTTTTTACCTCATCCAATTCAATTTTATTAGAGTGGTATTTTCTTGGACCAGAGTTGCTTCTAGCCATTTGTCTTCCCTCGTTAATGCCTCTTGTCTGATCAAGGTAAGCTCTTGCCAAATTGTTTCCAAAGAAATCACATTCTCATTTTGAGAATTGGTCTCTTCATCTGATTTAGAAGAAGACAGTGGCAGTTTAGCATAATCAGGCTTAATTTTCCCTTGTTTGAGAGGTTTCCATGTTGCCATAGCTACCTGTTATGGACTACTTACTAAATGTTCTGCAAAAATGGCTCTGTTACGACCTGTTCTGCAATGACTGTTACCTGTTAAATGTAAATGTAAATGACTTTGCTATGACCTTTTCTGATATGAATATGTAGCAAAATAACAGGGGGTTCTAGGGGGATTTGATATAGATATAATTCTTGAAATCATAGACCATATCCCTAAAACAATTCAATGGGTTATTATAAAAAAAAACATAGATTTAAGATAAAAAATAGTCACATTAGCTCACTGGTTAGATTGGTTAAAGTAGTCTTATTAGGACATTGAGTTATTTTGGTAGAGGTTCGAATCCCCGTATTTCATATTCTAAAAGCTTAAGCGAAACCGTATAGAGGCTCGATATACCATCAAAACCTTAGGGAAACTCGTATTCGACATCTTAAAATCATAGGCGTCCCCAATCATAATTGAGCATAAAACATAGATTTAAGATAAAAAATAGTCACATTAGCTCATTGGTTAGATTGGTTAAAGTAGTCTTATTAGGACATTGAGTTATTTTGGTAGAGGTTCGAATCCCCGTATTTCATATTCTAAAAGCTTAAGCGAAACCGTATAGAGGCTCGATATACCATCAAAACCTTAGGGAAACTCGTATTCGACATCTTAAAATCATAGGCGTCCCCAATCATAATTGAGCATAATCGAAACGAGAGGTGTCCAGAGGCTCCAACATACAGTCTGGGCCGTCGGATTGACAGATCCGACGACTGTGGTAGTCCAGGGTGCACCTCGTTT
The DNA here is from genome assembly GCA_021234155.1 of Isoetes taiwanensis. Classification (NCBI taxonomy): domain Eukaryota; kingdom Viridiplantae; phylum Streptophyta; class Lycopodiopsida; order Isoetales; family Isoetaceae; genus Isoetes; species Isoetes taiwanensis. Next base: position 8,511,429 of record JAJEKV010000005.1, read on the forward strand.
AGAATATGTAGCAAAATAACAGGGGGTTCTAGGGGGATTTGATATAGATATAATTCTTGAAATCATAGACCATATCCCTAAAACAATTCAATGGGTTATTATAAAAAAAAACATAGATTTAAGATAAAAAATAGTCACATTAGCTCACTGGTTAGATTGGTTAAAGTAGTCTTATTAGGACATTGAGTTATTTTGGTAGAGGTTCGAATCCCCGTATTTCATATTCTAAAAGCTTAAGCGAAACCGTATAGAGGCTCGATATACCATCAAAACCTTAGGGAAACTCGTATTCGACATCTTAAAATCATAGGCGTCCCCAATCATAATTGAGCATAATCGAAACGAGAGGTGTCCAGAGGCTCCAACATACAGTCTGGGCCGTCGGATTGACAGATCCGACGACTGTGGTAGTCCAGGGTGCACCTCGTTTAGAATATGTAGCAACGACTCTGTTGTAGCAATGGCTTTGTTACAGCCTGGATTTCTGCAGACAGCCTAAATGTAGGCTCAACTCCAAATGTATTTGCTTTTCCTTTCTTTTCCATTGTCCTTATCAAGCCCGTTAACAGATTCACCCATGTTTGTGTCTTTTTCCTTGCCGTATATATGTCTAGTTCTCTCCGTCCCTCCCTCCCTCCCTCTCCCTCTCCTCCCCACAACACCCCACCCACACCCACACAACGTTTCCCTCGGCTTCTTAGGCTATCCCCAGACTATGCCCAAGTGTTGTTTTCAGACGCAGACGCTTACGTTTATGTACGTTCGGTACCTTAGGGGATGTACAAAGATCTGGCGCTCAAAGGATAAACTCCCACCTCCTCGTACTTCTAACAAAATCTTCCTATTTCCGTCCCCCCCCCTCCCTCCCTCCCTCCCCTCCATCCTCTCCCCCCCCACACACACACCCACACCCACACAACGTTTCTTGGCTTCTTAGGCTATCCCTGTATTATGCCCAGTGTTGTTTTCGTACGCGTACGCTACGTTTATGTACGTTCAGTACCTTAGGGGATGTACAGTACGTCTCGTACTTTAAGAATGTATGGTAAAATTTTTTATTTTTTTTTTTAAGGGGGGTTAAACCATACAATAGTGTAATTTCGTGTCCTTAACATTTTTGTGCCCTAAAGTCAGCATACTCGAAGCCGCATTTCATCTGGTTCTCGAAGCCGCATTTCATCTGGTTCTTCCTACAGAGAATCGAATACAGAGAATCGAAGAGGCCATTAGAGATTGATGGCAGCAGGTGGAGCCATGAGGAATCATCAAACAACAGGTCGCTAATGGATACCGGACGATTTTAGCAGGTGAGAGCTCTCACAGACAAATATTCATGTGGTTGATTTTTCTTGCTTTCTTGTCTTTAAAATCGATTTACTGCAAGGTGTTCTGATACTATTCCATTTCGAGCATGCACTGGAACATTCGAGCTGAGCAGGTGCAACCTTCTTATGCTTGTATATTTATTAGATTTCCATTTCTTTATTTTGTTGTAAAACTGCAATAAGGGACTTCAGTTAGCAACAAGATATAGCAGGGCAACTACGTTCTCTCTGCCTTGACAATACTGTTTTTTTCTTTGTTCCCATCTTGCCATAATGATAATAGTTATATCTTTGTTCTCTATGTTGCATTAATGTCTTATATCTGTTCAAATGGATAAACAGGTCTAAAAGAAATCGTGAGCTGTCATTCATTGCCTGGCCTCTTGACCAGGTGAAATTTTCTTGTGCTTATACTTTTCTATAATTTTAAGTGCTATAGTTTAGAGTGCTGCCATTTTGAGTACTGCCACATAGTTTAGAGTGCTGCCATATAGTTTAGAGTGCTGCCATTTTGAGTGCTGCGGGCCTGCGGCACAAGAAAATTTCAGATATTTCATAAGTCCGGATCTTTACAATGCTGCCATTTTGAGTGCTTGTACTTTCCATAATATTGGGACAGTTTAATAAGTAGCTGCCATATAAGAAATAGTCAACTCCATATGGACTTATGGAGGATTATCACATCCTAAGGAGGATTATCACATCTGCCAGTTATTGGCAATGGCAACACTACTGCGAATGGCAATGCTGGTGGGAATAGTGGCATTGCAGCAAAAGGATCGACAAGCAAATCCCAGGATCAAGAACAGCGCAAAGGCATCCCATGAACTGAGGAAGAGCACAGATAATGCATAATTTAGGACCTGTTTCATGTTGTTCTGATTTTACATAGTTATTTCGTCATTGGTTTTGTGACTGGATATGTTGTGCTGCGAAATGAATGAGCTTTAATTCATTTCCTCAGCCCATGATGAATTCGAACAACTGAGGAAATGGCATTTGAACATGTTGCAAGGGTACACTTAAGCATGTGCTACTACTATGATAATGTCTTTTTAGAAAACTTATTCTGTTTTTGTGCTCATCTATAATACTGCTATGTATTTACAATGGTCTTATTTACTACTATGGTAAAGGAAAACTAAAAATACAATAAATTTTTTATATGTGTACTGTACGTACATAACATACACTACGTACTTTACGTATTGTATGCCAGATAAGACAACTACTATTAAACGTATGTAAAGTACGCAAAACCTCTAAGGTACGAATAACGTACAGTACGTAAGAAGACGTACTGTACCCGAACGGTACAATACGTACATGACTACACTGATTATGCCACATCAGCGCCATTCATCTATTGTCGTTGGATTATCTATGGCATCACTATGGGTAAAAGAATGCTAGAGTGTCCTACATTTGGTCAAATGTAGAGTAAGAGATGTATCATATTTCAAATATATAACAGTTTTTTCAGTACGTCCATAATAACACTATTAAGAAATCTTTTTTTTTTGGAACTACTTGCTACATCAACTAAAGCGAAATCATGAACCAAATTTCATTCCCACCGCTCTAACCGCTCCAAGAAACCCTTGTATGTTGGGAGAATTTCCCACTTTCTGGCTAAAACTTCGCCCACCTCCAGGATTTCCCTCCTTCTTGCCAGAATTCCTCTGGCTAACCTTAAACCACGCAAGAACCATGATGAACAACGAAGGAACGAAAATGACACAAGAAGATTGCAATATCAACAAAGAAAATAAGGCGTAAGATTGATATAATTGTTAGAATTAGGCCCTTTTTCCACGACAGTCTTATTTTATGGCTGTCACATAATTATAAGACACCCTTTTGGGCTCCATGTCATACTTAAGACATGTCTTAAAAAAACAATTTTCCATTACATTATTATAAGACACGTCTTATTGACACGTGTCTTATATTCACAGTTTTCCACTACACAGAAATAAGACATGTCTTATTATTAAAAACTATATTATAAGCAACAAAAACATAAACTCCTTATAAATCAACATTTTTAGTCGTCGTCTATGTCCATAGGAGAATGATGAGTATTGTATAAAGCTTTTGCCAACGCATCCCTTCTTGCAGTGTCTTCTAGAACTAGTTCTTCCTCAACATTTTTCTCATTCCAATTGTCCACTCCATTCTCATCAGCCTCCTGAGAGTTCTCATTTGGGTGTGCACTTACTGCACCTAGTTCACGTAATGCCTCCCTTGCACTTGCCTCATTTTCTTCTAACTCTGAGCCTGCCTCAGTGACCCAATCCTCATCAAATGTCTCGTTATGTATAATGCATAAATTATGCATTACCAAACAAGCAGCTACAACAATTGGTACATGCTTTAGATGTGTCTCTGTCTTCTTCAATAGTATGCGAAATCGTGCTTTTAGTATCCCAAAGGCCCGCTCCACAGACATTCTAGTGCTTGATTGGATGAAATTCCAATGTTTTTCATGATCCTTAAATCCAGTACCTTTGTTGATAAATGGTGTCAATAACCAAAGCCTAGGAGTGTATCCAGCATCACCAAGCAAAAAATAGTTCTTCATTTCACCAGACTCAAAATTAGCATAAGCTGTTGTTCTTTGCATTAAAGCCCAATCGTGCATGCTTCCAGCCCACCCAATATCATAGTCCCATATCAAACATCTCGAATTCACAATGGCCTGCAGAAGTATAGAATGGAACCCTTTCCTATTGTAATAGTCTGCACCATGGTCAACTGGAGCTGTGATAGGAATATGACTGCCATCTACTGCCCCAATTACATTTGGAATGCCTTGTTTTGCCTCATATGCAATAGCGAACTCTTTGCATTGCTTTTCATTCGGCCAATGTAATCCACAATGCAATTCTCTCATTTTTTGCTTGATAGCTCGACTAAATTCTATAACACATCTATGCACCGTTGTAGTGCCAACTCCATAAAGTTCTGCTACATAGTCAAGTGTAGATCCAGTAGCTAGGCGTGTCAATGCAATGGCAACCTTTTTTGGCACTTCTATTGCCATACGCATATTGGTATCTCGTTTCAATAGGACAGGGTGGAAAATATCACAAACCCAATGAAAGGTTGCTCTAGAAACCCTCATTCTTTGTCAAAACATTCTATCTGTGTGACTCAGTGATAGAATGTTCTCATAGAAGCCCTCGACCCGCTTATGCACCCAACAAATAGGCTTTGCCCTCTTCATGAAAGGCATATAGCTTACTAATTCAATCACCTGCATACACGCCTTCATATATCTTGTTGACGGTCGTGCATCACTAGGCCTCAACAACTCTAGCATGATGAAGACGTGAAGTGCTTGGCAAATTTGAAATAGACCCTTCCGCATAGTCAGATCCATGCCGAAGGATATGACCTGTAAGTGTTGAAGTAAATAAACACATTCAGCGCATGTAGAGCATCAATAAATAGAGAATGATTAGTGCATATAGGAATGAAACAAAACATTGTAATAGCATCACTTAGTGGAACACTAATTTTGACAATAAACACAACATTGGAAACACAACTACATTGGAAACATTGGAAACACAACTAATGAGAATGATTTGACATTTGAAAAACACTTGTTACTTCATTAACAACAAAGTTGACTATTGGCAAATAGAAGACCAGTTTAACAACTCAAAGTGGCAACTACTGCAGTTTCTCAAAAAGGCCTTGCAAACTTTGAGATATTCCCTTCAGCATATTCAATTTTTCCTTCTCTAATGCAAGGTTATCATCCTGGGCCTTTTCACTTATTTCAGTCATTCTTTTTATTGCTGCAGCAACCTCAGATGCTGCACCTTTTGCTTTTCTCTTTTTCTTTGGATTTACGTTCTTCTTCTCATCTGGTGTCAACCTCTTACCCCCATCTTCTTTGTCAATGTTTGTCTTACTACTCTCCCCACATTTACTACTCTCCCCACCTTCTGTCTCAACATTGTCAACCTCTTCTGTATTTTCAACCATAGGTGTATTAGCATCTATGGTGCTATCATGAGCATAGCAAACAACGTGAGCACGTTCACTCATGTACTGGTCTATTAGATCAAACCACTTACACTTCTCAGATCTTTCTGCACCTGAGAGATTATTTTGGACCTTGTCTTGTTTATAGTCTCCATAGACGGCTTGCCACTTCTTCCTACACTCATCAGCATCTTTGTCCACGTCTGGACATCGTGCCACTAACTGCACGTACAATTTTTGCCAAATATCAAAACCCTATTTTCCAGCTTTTGTAATGAACTCCTCGTGCATTTCTCCACGTAAATGGATTAGGGCAACCACCCAATTCTCCTTCCAGTTTGTGCCTCTTCCTTTCTGAACGTCTCCAGCAGGTGCTTTAACAGGCTCCTTCCCTTTTCTTCCACGAGGTTTTTTCTTTTCACCCGATTCTTGAACAATTTCACTTAGGTTTTGGTTTGGCTCATTTACAATTGGGGGGCTAGCATAAGGGTATACTTGGGGGATAGAGGATCGTCTTGCAACTGGACCGCGTGAAAATGCATGAAATGAGACAGGATAGGTTGGAAGGTTCAGAGCAGGTTGAGAGGAAGGTATTTCTTGCGATTCAGATTCCTCAAGGCTTTGGGTATAAGAGTAGGACGAATATCCTTGAGGCATATAGGAGTAATCATCAAATCCATCCATGGCAGATATCTGGGAATCTAACATGGCAAATAAAGAAAAAAGAAGAATGATAAGTTCAAAGTTTATAGTGCAAAAAAGAAACAAGAAAAAAACAATGCTCACATCATTTACAAGATACACTTGGAAAAATGTCTAGTAAAAATACAAAATACCAATATAAAAAAGAAAGACCAAAGACCAATTGGTAGAATACTTTTGAAAAAACCATTGATACAAGAAAATGCAAAACCATTGATAGAAGAAAATACTTTTGATAGAAGAATACTTTTGTAAAAACCATGCAAAACATTGATCGAAGAATACTTTTGTAAAAACCATTGATAAAAAAAAATACTTTTGTAAAAACCATTGATAGAAACCATTGTAAAGACCATTGTAAAATACTTTTGATAGACAATACTTTTGTAAAAACCATTGATTGTAAAAACCATTGAATTTATAAAGACCTTTGAAATACTGAGATCATGACAGAGAGGTCATTCCAGGTAATTACAGAGGTTTTGGATTAATGGTACAGAGGTTTCGGATTAACAGGTTTCAGATTAATAGGTTTCGGATTAACAGGTTTCGGATTAACAGAGGTTTCAATTACAGGTCAGATTAACAGAGGTTTCGGATTAACAGAAGTAGAAACATGAAGCAGAGTTTCGGATTAACAAAGGTAGAAACATGAAGCAGAGTAAAAATAGATTGAAACAGTTCCGGATTTCTCCAACAGTTCCGGATTTCTCCAACAGTTCCGGATAGTAGAAATAGATAGTAGAAACATGTAGTTCCAGATAGTAACAGATAGAGACAGATAGGAGATAGTTCCGGATAGCAGATTCAAGACTAACACTCAGAATTCCAGATTCACAAGACAGACTCAATATAATGTCTGCAACATCTTTGAATTCGTAAGTAGTTTTAATTTATGTTTTACTTACGCATGCTGCTTTTTTCCTTGCAGAGTGAATTATATGAGATGTTCAGAAATGAACATCCTGAAATGAAGATTAGTGGCAGAATATTCGAGCTGTTTAAGCCTACGTGCGTGCCAAGGTTGAAAGAGACAAACACATGTTGTTGCGTGAAACATGAACAAGCTGAGCAATATAGGAAACCATTTAGAACTATCATTCATTTACTTTCAGTTTATGTCAGGAAATTGGGAATTTTAGAGAGCGTCCCTTTTACCCATGTGGCTTTTCCCGTCCGTGAAAATGGCTCCCGCTTAAAAACAACTCAAAAAATTTTTCCTCCCTCCCGAAGACGTTGTTTTTCCCACTTTCTTCTTCTGCGCCCATTTTTGCTTTCGCTTCATCTTCCCTTCTTCCCCGTTTTCACTCCACCGCCTCTTCTCTTCTCCTTCCTTTCTTCCGGTGATGACAACAGTGCCTCCAACTCTTCTTCTGATGATGACAATGGCGCCTCCAACTCCAGTGACGGCAAGGCTGCACCGATGTTCCAACTCTGGTGATGCTCCAACTCCGGTGACAGCAACTATGCACCACTGCCTTTGCTCCACTGCCTTGCTGCTTGTAATATCATTTTCTTTCTTCTCAAAGTTTTTTTAATCTGATAGGCTGGTGTTTAATCGTTGGTTCTTAATCTGCTTGCAGTTCGGTAAAAATCTCGAGTCTTTTGAAAAATCCAAGCAGGGATTTTCAATTGGCTACAAACAAATCTGTTTGGAGACGAACTCATCCAAAAATCAACAACAATGTCCAAGCTTGGTTTAAGCTTTTGTGTATTTATTTGATTTAGGCATGCATCGACTGTCTGAGTTCCTTTTTGGTGATATGCTGATTAAAAACTATGAATGCAGTTTATAAAAGACCGTTCTGTTATGAATTTGTGAACTTCTGGATAGAGCAGTTTGTTGTGGGCATATAGTCTTCATCGGCTTTCTAATGTTAGATTACTTTTGATTGGATAAAGTTTGCAAGCAATCATCCAATTGTTCTGATCCAATTTGAAACCTAGTTTATGAAGCTGGTATTCCCCTTTGGCAGCATCAATTTCATTGCACAGATACTGGTATTAAAGCATTGGACAATAATAAAAAGCCCTTAGTTCTGAAAGAATCCTTGAGCTTCACATGCAAAGTGCTACTCTGTAGTTGAATCAAAGCCCCTTAGTCAGATTCTTCTATATCACAAGAATAAAAGCTTCAGAATCCCAAATCAGTATTTTCAGTTAACTGGGCATCATATTTTGAGCAGCTTTTGGAATTGATTGATTGCTGGCCTAATTTTGTGAGTTTATCTGGTTTGGAAAGAGCAGCTCAAAGATCATGAAGGCAGGCTAAATCACGCTTGGCATGATAATGTGCTCCATACTTTGTTGAATGGTCCTTGCCAAATCACGCTTGGCGTGTATTGCTGCTCCATACCTGCTTCATAACTGCAAAATCATGTGCTTAGTACAGAGAAAAAGCACTGGTATATTTCTCTTCAATGGAATATATGTTGATGAATCCTAGTCAAGCATATTTGATGCTTTAAGGAAAAAAGACTAATATAGTATATTTTATCTGAGAAGCAAATGTCTCAATAATGTATTATTGGGCTTTAATTTTCTAGTTTTTCTATAATAATTTCAATTTGACACAGCTCACAAGGGTTTTAAATGAGATTTTTTTTAAAGTAATGACAATGTATTTTAATATCAAAGCAATAATAATTGCCATTATTATATTGTGTGTATGAATGTGCTAGTGTCTGTAAATGCTAATCAAACATCAATTTCTTCCTCGTATTTTAAATAATAATTAAAACACCTATTAATTTTATCTTCTTATCGTGATACGAAGATAAGTTCAATTCTCAAAACCAGCAAGCTAACTAAGAGAGACAAGAAGAAGAGAGAAAACACAACTGAAAGAAAGCCACATCTGGGCATCTCCACTAAAAAACCACAACATGGTAACAATGCTACATCTGGGCATCTCCACTAAAAAACCACAACATGGTAACAATGCTAAGAAAGCCACATCTGGGCATCTCCACTAAAAAACCACAACATGGTAACAATGCTCACAAAATGCATTGAAAGTGTAGACCATTATAGTCGGGATTAAAAAACCTCGCCCTTTCGGGTTTTCGAGGAAAAACCCTGACGAGAATAGTAACACTAATCAATGATAGGCTATAAACACAATTGAGTATAAGATGGCTTGAACAAAGCTGAAAATCCAGATTCTCTAAAACTCCTAGACGTCTGCAATGATGCTCGATTATTCTCCTACAATAAAGCTTGATAAAAGGACCTGCAACCCCAAATCACGAAGAAATAGCAGACGCTCCCAACCTATCAACCTGCACATTAGTATACAAACATGCAATGACATGCCAAGCATAGAGCTCACATATCTCCAACCATCTACTAACTCAAAGGCAGTAATCTCACAACCAATTGTACTAGGTACGAGGGCCTCCAATATCACAACCAAGAACTTGCACACATTCAAGATCTCACAATCACCACTGGCACACACAGCAAAATAGCCACACATTTTTTTTTTTTTTTTTTTTTTTGAGAGAACGAAATTTTTGTATTTATATATAAGGAAAGTACAATGCTTCAGCACAATAAGGGAATTACTACAGGAATACTCAACATCTTCATTCTCTTATGTGTAGAAACTTATTTACTGCTCTGCTCTGATAGCTGATAATAAACATTAGGCATAAAAAATCTCTCCACATCGAAACCAAGGTTTACCAGATGATCCAAAGAGCAACAGTCTTCCAAAATGAATCTTGCTTCGAACAACACACTGATAACCTGAATCACTGAAGATATACAGAAGTTGCATAACTCCTAGTCTATATGACAGCATCCAAGTAGAATAAATCAGGCATATCAGTACCTGATGAAGCATTGCGCTCAAACATGGCAGTATTTGAGCAAAGATATTTTGGCATCAGTACCAAAATATCACTCAATTTTCAGTAATTGAGTGGCATTCTCAAGCATAATAGTACTTGAAAATGTAACCAAGATGCTTCAAAGATAGTGCTCAAGCTTCAGTGCTAGAGCATCCAGTCTATATCGAATGCTGTCATACATCCTATTGTCTCTACTGCTTCAGCATAAGATTACTAATTCAAGACTCACCTGTATATTTCCTCTAACAAGAATCTTTCTGATCATCACTTGTAAAAGCTGGATCTTTCTGCTAGTAAGAAAGAGTGGAAAGAGATAGGCCATAGATGGATCGCATTTTCAAAAATCAGATTATAATATCCCCTGTAGATGGAATAACAGAAACTTCTCTACCTGATCTTGCAGATTTCGTCTTCACCTTATAGGTCGGCATCCATTCTGGATCTACCATTTCGGTGGGTCTAAATCCAAAGAAGTAGCCATAGTGCAAAAGCACCAAAGATAAAAACCACGTTAGTGGATACCTTAGCAAGATTTGCCGCCGAAAAGAAGAATCGTTATAACATCCATCAGATCTTGTGTTCAAATTCTGAAAAGTGTAACCAGCATGCCCTGCTAGCATCAGATCCTAATTGATTTTCCTCAAGGAGTTCCGCTGTGATGGCCTAGGCAAGAAAGCAGGGCGGCCGCTGCCCTAGCCCGCCAAGAACAGCGCCTGCGCCAACGGCATGTTTAAATAGCCACACATTAGCCACAATGCTAGTGCTGCTCGAGCCACTAGGTCCCTTCCAAACAAGAGCCTGCCATAAACAAAAGCCACACATTCGCCACAATGCCAATGGTGCTCACATCACAAGCCTGCCATAAACCAGAGCCACACATTAGCTACAATGCTAATGCTGCTCGAATCCACAAGGCTTCACCAAGCATAACATGCACCACAACATGAGAGCCACACATTAGCCACCATGCTAATGCTGCCCAACTCAGAGCCACCATGCCACAAAGAGCCACACATTAGCCATCATGCTAATGCTTTGCGAGCCACAATGCTCCTCTACAACTACACAGACAATGAGAAATCCAACAAGAGTACGTGATTAATGGAAACAAATGTCGAGAAGGTACAAAGGTCTATCCCAACACTCGTGCAAACTCACGTAAATAGCGGGTGGGGTGGGTGGGTGGGCGGGTTGATGAGAAGGATAGTATACTGGCAAAGCAAAAGGAGATGCGTATGAGCTGATGAGAAGGAAAGCGAAAGAATGGGTATAAAAAGGATGAGGGAAAAATGTAACTGTCTCAACTAACTATGGCAATGGTTTTGAGAATTACACTTATCTTCTTATCGTGATACGAAGATAAGTTCAATTCTCAAAACCAGCAAGCTAACTAAGAGAGACAAGAAGAAGAGAGAAAACACAACTGAAAGAAAGCCACATCTGGGCATCTCCACTAAAAAACCACAACATGGTAACAATGCTGAAAAACAGAGGCAGCAGAGTCAAGGGCTAATTGGAGGGCAGAGGAAGCCAATAGGTTACCAAAGTAGCTCCTTCTCTTCTTATTGAATGGGTACCAAAGGCACTTGCAACTTCACCCAGAAAGCAATGTTAAGACCAAGACCTTAGAGTGAAATATGAAACAGGCCTTCTCAAAAACAACCACAACGTGTGACACAAAATGCAACTAATCAAATGGCCACTAATCGCACTTCCCACTTTGCATAATTTTCCAAATCCAACAGTCTCTTCAAAAGGCCATAAGGGCAATATGGAACCATAGAGGCGAGCAAATAGAGACCCGAGCACCAACACCCAACTGGTATGTCTTTGAAGGATGGATAAAAAGAAAGGGGCTAGCGTGGGTATCCAACATCAAAGCTCATTCCAAAGCAATGATAATAACTCCTTACTGTGCAGGAAAGTGACAAAGGCAATAACAATAGTTGTAAATCTCATTACATAATGAATAAAAGAGAATTTGTCGGACAAGCCAATTGTTCAAAAGACTTGCGGATTATATGAGGAAGGATGGGCTGTTCCTTTCTAAGAAACAGGTGGATAATCTCTTTGCCACATCTTGAGCAAGGCCAACAAGGGATGATCTATAGGTTTGAGTAACTGGCAAGAAGGTGGTGACAAGCAACAAAAGCAATGGTGTCGTAGGATCCGGCTAGTGAATTAGAAAAGGAAGTCAGTAACAAAGCAAGAACAAAAATTAGAGGACTCTCGGTAGATAGGAAAACTAGGTTCTTTGACTCGCACCAATTCTTGAAAAGGTTCTAACAATTTGGAATGAGTAGGGTGCAAAAGACACACTTTGCAAAGCAAGCAAGGCTTCCTGTTCAAATACAAATACGATAACTATCCCACTTTCATGTAATAATCTCGAAAATGTTCCCAACTCTCACCGTGTACATTACATGTGCTCCTAACATTAGTTCTCCACCATGTACGTGTACTTCCAATGCTGCACAAGCTCCAAACTTCCAATTAGTGATATCCAAGAATAACACTTAAATTTTGTAACCTTCCAATTAGTGATGTCCAAAAAAAACACTTACAATTAGTAACTGTAATACCCTGAGATATCGCAAAGAAAACCAAAAAAATCACAATCAACAAAAGGTAAAGGTTCTAAAATATAGAGTAGAACTAGTTCTAATTCCAGTTGGATGCAAAATAGGCCTCGATAGAAGACTAAAGTAGAAGAAAGAGGTGATGAAAAGAGATATTGTAGAAACAATGTTAGTTGCTCTAAGCGGGTTGATTTACACTGTGGGTGTATTGAATCCTATGAGATCCACTTTCTGCATGCATCGCTTGTGTGATCTGGATCTATTCTTACAATCTGCATGAACCCTTACGAGTAGAAGATTTATTTGAAAGGCTAAGCAAGAAAGTAAATAAAGCCAACGAGAAAGGTGCTTACATGTCCCTCATGAGTAGAAGATTTAATTGAAAGGCTAGGCAAGAAGGTAAGCGGATGATAGAGACAAGTAGAATTAATTTACAAATGATATGTACACCATATAGGCTATATATATCATAGGCCTTCCATAACACCGTGAATATTCATTGGTCTTCCGTATCAACAAGAATGATCTAACCCAAAGTCTTTTATTAAGGGGATTGAACCCTCTGCAACCACGGAATAAAAGATAACGGTATTAAAGGCACTATTGAAACTTGATGATAAACAAGAAGAGAAAAAGAAAAAGACAATGGAATTTATGCACATAATTAAGCAATTGTTATCGAGGATCACTTTATTCATCTTATCTTATCTTATCTTTATGATATTACGCTAGAGGAAAATATTAACATCTTACCAGATCCAAGGTCCTTATCATTCTTGTAATTGGATGCCTTATGCTCAGATAAAACCTCCTAAATATCAGAGTTCCAATGGAAAACTATACAACTCACAAAATACATGCACACAAGCAAACCATATACATGTGCAACAAACATGATTTATTTGTTGACTTAGAACAAACAAGCCATAACAAGCCATGCCACTTAAATCAAGATGAAAAGAACTTATCTGGAAACCGTTCCTGTGCTTGACATATAGAGCTAGACATCGTGTGCTGACAATTGCACCTGCCTCCCAAAAGGATCATCTCAAAAGGATCATCTCAAAAGAATTGTTGTGAAATGCCTTGAACTTCTCCAACAAGGTAATAAATTCGGCAGCACAAACAAATCTCTAGATAAGAACAGGTGTTGATGCCGCCATACTGGTTCCACGACTCAAGCCTTTTCTTCATTCTTGTTAACATATCTTTCTAGTTCCATACATCCAAGCTTGAGCTGCCACTCTCTCAGTTCAAAACTACAACTATAACCTGAAAATTATCCTCCAAATTCATTGCCTTTCTGAAGTGTTTCTCTAATTTCTCTGTTGCCAAATCGACTTCAAGATTCCAAGTAATAGAATCCTTGCGATGCTAGAAGCATCTGGACTTGACATCGTTAGGATTGCGTATAATAGGATCCGCTGTGCTTTCTGGAAGCTGCAACAACTTAAACACATATTCCTTTGCTTCTTCTAGTTTATGCTGACCCAAGCATGATTGAAGTAATGGAAGTGAAACAAACATTCAGAGCAAAGAAATAGAAGAGTCCGCAAAGCTATTGGTCTGCGCTCCTGGAGTCACTGCCGGACTGAGAAATAACCCAAAGTTACCTGTGCAGAAGAAATTCGTAACAGCAAAAATAAAGGAGCCTTCAGAAGAAAGCCGCTGGCCTACACTCCATCCGAATGGACAATCATGTGTTCGGTGCCCTGGCTGGAAGCACCTGAAGCATAACTTTTTCTCAATGCATTCCTGTCTCTTTTCCTTCGGCAAACTGTCTAGGAGACGCTTAAGAGCACTGCCCCCTGATGCATTCTGTGGCTTACGGTCCCCAAAAGCTTTGTTCTGACCCTTACCTTGATGCTGACTCCCTGATGGTGTAGCTGCTGATTGCTTACCCTGATATTGGCTTAAAGCTGGGAAATCCGAGAGAGCAAGACGACCTAGCAGACTAGCTGTCAAAATGAACGCTGGGTTGCTTGTACATCAAGAAAACCACGGAACAGAAAGCCAAGAAACCTCTATTGCAGAAAGCCAATATTGAAACTCTATTACAGAAAGCCAATATTCAACCTCTATTGAATGTCGATCCACGCTGAAATCCGGCCTGTTTAAGAGAGAAGGGCTGGGAAAAATCCACAGAAGAAGAAGCTAACAGGGTCACGCTAAGGTTCCTCTAAGGTCTTCTGTGCAAAAGCTGAAATAGATTCTTGACCATGCATAACAAAATACTGATCACCAACAGCCGAAATGCCAAAAACGGCCGATTATCAAACCACAGTCGGATGCCAGAAGCAAATAGAAATCAGATGCCGTGCAAGTAATTAGTCCGGAAGAAACCCAGGTCGATTTGGGCGTTCTCAAACGGCCAACAAGGAAACCCTAAAAGAAATAGCAGATATTGAAAGAATAAGCAACGCGAAAAGCATCAAAGAGAGCCAGACCGGAAACAGCCAGCGGGTTGATGAGAAGGATAGTATACGGCAAAGCAAAAGGAGATGCAGATGAGCTGATGAGAAGGAAAGCGAAAGAATGGGTATAAAAGGATGAGGGAAAAATGTAACTGTCTGAACTAACTATGGCAATGGTTTTGAGAATTACACATGACTCAAACACTGTACTTTTGCATAACAACATGTCAAGCACCACATCATTATATTGAATAAGGGGTTTGCAAAAGTGGCGTGCTTTTGGAACAGACATAATCCCAATTTAAATGAATGATGGTTTTAGCATCCTAAGGAGCAAATTTCATGCCAATTGTAAGTGTTCTTGCGGTGTTTGTGCGGCAGATGAGAACAATGGCATCTGCTAAGCTCCTTTTAAAACATTTCAAAATGTTAGTACTATGTGGAGAGCTACGGTCTGTGACAAGGAAGTTACGGCCTGTGACAAGGAAGGTGAAGAGTGGCATAGTTTGGACTGTGTTAAGGGAGAGTACCAGAGCTGTGGCACTGAAAATATTTAAATCTATCCTAAGGAGAAAGAGTCGCAGAATGAGAACATTGAATGGCAAGTTTACAAGTACGTGAACGAACCTTCTAAAGCTGGCATTTCAAGGAGGCTGAAGCTTGTTACTGAAAGCGGGAGTCCAGGTTTACATTGTTTGACAAGATGTTTCATCACCCTATAAAGTTCACTATTCACAACTTTTCAGCCAAACAATTCAAGAAATCAGTGCAAAATTTGAGGGATGATTATGTTTTGTCAGTAATGGACTTTGCAGAGAACTATACTTTGCAGCCACTCAGGGAGGTCCAGTCCGAGCATTGGAACAATGATCAGATAATTATTTTGGTGCACATAACCATGATGAAAGTCAACGGCGAGCTGAAGAAAAACCTGTTCATTTGTATGTTTCCGATGTTATGAAGCATGATGCTTTCTTTGTTCAGGCTGCACTCAAGAAACACCATACTTAGATGATGCAAAAAGGTTTCGGCCATATCAAATACCATGTCATGTGGTCTGATGGGTGTGCTGCTCAGTTTAAGTATTCTCAAGCCTTTTATTTGAATGTGGCCCAATATAACAGGTATCGAATTAGGATGCAGTGGAATTATATTGGCTCAGGCCATGGGAAAGGAGAAGGTGATGGACAGACTGTTTTGGAGAAAAGGTTCCTTGCAGATGAGCAAAGGAAAAAGAATGGTGTTCCGATTTTGGGTGCCAACTCTGTTTGCAGTTTGCTCAGACAAAAGAAGTGCAAAATGGACAGAGTCATATGGGAGGTCATGGCAGAAGATATTAACTGGGACCCTCGTTCAGCATGCGAGACATTGCCTGGTACTCTAGCTATACATTGTGTATTTGCTATTAATCCAGCTGACCCAACACTTTTCATCTATAGTTCCTTGTCATGTTTTTGTAATTGTTGCTTGAATTTCAGATGGGGAGAATGTGAGAATCTCCAGCATTGTGGTGCGTAGAAGCTGCATAAACTGGAGCCTAGTTTAATCCAGGTTGATGAACAAGAAGAGCTAGATGGTTTTTATGCAGCTGATAATCAAGAACTATCCAAAGTACTCCAAATTGGAGACATTTTTGCATCTTTTGCTGCTCCAGGGAATTATGAAAATGTTCTATACTTCGTTCTCCTATGCGTGAAGGAAATGCATATTCTTCACGAAGATGTAATTGGCGACTATGGAAATAGAATGCTTGCTGGTGACAGGGTTATAGCTGGTAATTACTATCAACTGCTGCACGGCACAAACCACAAGTATAAGTTGTTGGATGACAAAATAGTATTGGTACCAGCTGAATCTGTAATTGGAGCAAAGTTCATCATGCAGTAGGTCAAGCATAAGTTGAAGGGGGTGCGTACAGCATACATGATCACATGAGAGGTGCATGACATGCTTATATCAAGCCTACTTGAGATTGTTGAGTGCATATAACTAAGTTCTGTACAAAGGAACTTTCATATTTGCCATCATCTTCTGTTAAGTTCAGAAAACTAGTCGATTGCTGCAAGTTTTTTCTTAGTTACTTATTTTTTAGTCTGAAGTACATTTATATACTTCAATTTCAGTATCATACAATATCTTCTGTTTCCATGCGCAATGTAAATCAGAAAGTATAAAATATTCATCAATTGTTGCATCAAGAAGTTAAACTATTATGTGAACTTGTTCTGTTATAAAGGATATCAATAGCTTTTCTTTTGGTTCATGAAACAAAGCAGAAAGTGCAACATGTAGATCGATGTATGGAGACAAAAACTCTTGTATTAGATATCCCAACAAGATATACAACTTGCAGCAATCGACTAGTTTTCTGAACTTAACAGAAGATGATGGCAAATATGAAAGTTCCTTTGTACAGAACTTAGTCATATGCACTCAACAATCTCAAGTAGGCTTGATATAAGCATGTCATGCACCTCTCATGTGATCATGTATGCTGTACGCGCCCCCTTCAACTTATGTTTGACCTACTGCATGGTGAACTTTGCTCCAATTACAGATTCAGTTGGTACCAATACTATTTTGTCATCCAATAACTTGTACTTGTGGTTTGTGCCGTGCAGCAGTTGATAGTAATGACCAGCTATAACCCTGTCACCAGCAAGCATTCTATTTCCATAGTCACCAATTACATCTTCCTGAAGAATATGCATCTCCTTCACGCATAGGAGAACGAAGTATGGAACATTTTCATAATTCCCTGGAGCAGCAAAAGATGCAAAAATGTCTCCAATTTGGAGTACTTTGGATAGTTCTTGCTCATCAGCTGCATAAAAACCATTTAGCTCTTCTTGTTCGTCAACCTGGACCAAACTAGGCTCCAGTTTATACAGCTTCCATGCACTACAATACTGGAGATTCTCACATTCTCCCCATCTGAAATTCAAGCAACCATTGCAAAAACATGACAAGGAACTATAAGTAATGGGTCAGCTGGATTAATAGCAGACACACAATGTATAGATAGAGTACCAGGCAATGTCTCGCATGCTGAACGAGGGTCCCTGTTAATGTCTTCTGCCATGACCTCCCATATGACTCTGTCCATTTTGCACGTCTTTTGTCTGAGCAAACTGCAAGCAGAGTGGGCAACCAAAATTGGAACCCTTCTCTTTCCTTTGCTCATCTGCAAGGAACCTTTTCTCCAAAGCAGCCTACCCATCATGTTCTCCTTTCCCATGGTCTGAGCCAAAATAATTCCACTGCATCCTAATTCTATATCTGTTACAATACTGAGCCACATTCAAATAGAAGTCTCGAGAACACTTAAACTGAGCAATACACCCATCAGACCACATGACATGGTATTTGATGTGGCCAAAACCTTTTTGCATCATCCAAGTATGGTGTTTCTTGAGTGCAGCCTGAGGAAAGAAAGCATCATGCTTTATAACGTCAGAAACATACAAACGAACAATTTTCTTCATCTCGCCATTGACTTTCATCATAGTTATGTGCACCAAAATAGTTATCTGGTCATTGTCTCGGACTGAACCTCCCTGAGTGGCTGCAAAGTATAGTTCTCTGCAAAGTCCATTACTGACAAAACAGAATCATCCCTCAAATTTTGCACTGATTTCTTGAATTGTTTACTCCGCCAACTTGCTGAAAAGTTGTGAATAGTGAACTTTATAATGTGATGAGACATCTTGTCAAACAATGTAAACCTGGACTCCCGCTTTCAGTAACAAGCTTCAGCCTCCTTGAAGTGCCAGCTTTGGAACGTTCGTTCACGTACTTGTAAACTTGCCATTCAATGTTCTCATTCTGCGACTCTTTCTCCTTAGGATAGATTTAAATATTTTCAGTGCCACAGCTCTGGCACTCTCCCTTAACACAGTCCAAACTATGTCATTCTTCACCTTCCTTGTCACAGACTGTAGCTCTCCACATAGTGCTAACATTTTGAAATGTTTTAGAAGGAGCTTGGCAGACGTCATTGCTCTCATCTGCCACACAAACACCGCAAGAACACGTACAATTTGCATGAAATTTGCTCCTTAGAATGCTAAATACTTTCCTGTATTACTCCGCTTATTCATGCTTTACACAACAACATGTGTTCCTCTCTTTCAACCTTCTCACACACGTAGGCTTAGGCAGCTCGAACATTCAGCCACTAATCTTCACTTCAGGATGTTCATCTCTGAACATCTCATATAATTCACTCTGCAAGGAAAAAAGCAGCATGTGTAAAAAACATAAATTAAAACTACTTATAAATTCAAAGATGTTGCAGACATTGCATTAGTTTTGTGGTAGTCAGGCCATGATTTGATATACATTCAACTACTATAGCACAACATCGTACATAATATGTACATGATATGTATAAATATGTAGAAAATGTACTCAAACGCATTCCAGATGTACATACAAAAGTCAATATGTAATCAGGTCACACACAGTGTTACTGTGTTACAGATGTATGTATTCAATATGTTTCTTATGGAGGGAAGTACACTTAAATACTTTTATGTATTACCCTATGTTTCAACAGTATCTTGAGTTCAAGAAGGCTTAGAATGTACTAGAATGTACTTGGGAACTACATAAACCGAGACTATAGAAACACAGCCTGTCTTTCAACACATTTTTTAATTAGAAGTACATTCAAATACTTTTCCTGTTAAACACTACTCAGTCAATGCCTCTAAGTATAAAAATATGATTATTGTAGTTGGATGTACTTCAATGCATATACATCCCTTGCATGTAATGCAACAAAAAGAATTAAAAGGCTTAAAACTGATCTGGGGCGTGTCCAGAAACTGTATTGGAAGTGTCCTTTTCTTTTGATATCCCCGTACTTTGGAGAAGTTTTGGTGTGGGTTAACCGAAAATGATTTACCAAGTGTTTGCTTGATTCCAGAAGCATGTCTAACCTGAGTTGTCTTTCTGCCAGTGCCCACATGTTAGCACCTGATAATGACATCTGCTTTCTTCTAATTGCAACTTTAGGTTGCTTGCTTGCACTTGAAAAAATCTGGAGGCTACTCCTTTTTGCTTGAGTTTTCCATTCTCACTAACAATCATTGATAACAAGGAATGCTTAGCTACTAATTTATCATTGCTATTTACTTGTTTCACTTCCTGCAGCCCTTCCGGATATTTTGTAGCATGGTATCTTTCACAATGGCTTGCGGTGGATTTCCAATGGCAGGTTCAAAAAAGAAGTGCAGCCTTTCATCCCGAGCAGTTTTAACCACTCCTTTGCACAGGACGTAAATCTTGAACCTGATCATATATAAATCTAACAATTTTATCAATCTTACGCTTCATTTCTTTGTCACATTCCCCATATTGCAATCTTCTTGCGCCAATGGTTCTTGCGTGGTTTAAGTTTAGTCGGGGGAATTCTAGCAAGGCGAAAAATCTTGGAGCTGGACGAAGTTTTAGCCAGAAAGTGGAAAATTCTCCTAACGTACCGGCGTTTCTTGGAGTGGTAGAACGGTGGGAATGAAATCTGATTCATGATTGCATTTTAGTTGACGTGGCAAGTAGTTCCTAAAAAAAAATTCCTTAATAGCGTTATTATGTACATACCGAAAAAATGGTTATGTATTTGAAAGGTGATACATCTCTTACTCTACATTTGGCCAAATGTAGGACACCCTAGCATTCTTTTACCAATGAAAATTACAAAATTTAAAAAATTGCATGAGTTAGTATACTGGAGTTTGACTCGAGCTTCCTTTGGGTAAAGTTGCTTACCAAAATAGTATTTGTGATTGGACTTCATTTACTCCATTCTCAGGTTAACAATAGTAGTTTTTTAGTTACAATCCTCTACCCATTATATAATTCGGTCTTTTTACTGCCATGATTCTCAATATCAATCCCCCATCTCTTTAGCCACGTCATCCCATCAACATACCACCCCTCCTCAAATGTCTCCTTAGGGGCCAATTGTAGGAAACTATCTTTCTCCTGGTTATATAGTTTGCCTAGATAAGTAAGAAATTAGCACAAGGTCTCATATTCCAAAGGGAGCAATCCACATTCTGCCAGCATTATTTCAGATGGGTTTGTACCTTTACACCTACCTTACATGCAAAAATTTCTTTTGACTTTCACTAGTTTTTGCCACTGGTCCAGAGGCAGTCCAGGCCTTCAGACTTCATACCCATATAGGGATACAACTTGCATTAGTTTTCTAAATAAAATCCCTTGGAGAAACCTTTGAGACCTCAATCGATTTATTACGCACTTTGGTTCCACCTAAAGTGCTTATCCACAATTATGCCCAAGCACTTATAGGATGGTGACATCTCTACCAAATTGTCCTTATAGTGGAGCCCAAAGTATTCTTGTCCAGGTTGTTCAAAAAATCACCATTTTTTACTCAGATTTATTTGCAACCCTTTGGCATCACGGAAGGAAGCTAATGTGTCTTAGGTATTTCGGCATCCCTTCTTTACTTCGTGCAATCATAATAATGTCATGAGCATAAGGCAATAAAGGATAATATACCCTGCAAATGAAGTGCCTTCCCCACCTACATCTGCCACCTATTCCTACAATTTATCTATAAATATCCCAAACAAAATGGGGGACAGCTGGCACCCCTACTTTGACTCCAATATTACTATCAACTTTATCCCTACATTCATCGAGAAAAGGAAATGGAGTTGCACCCATACCTTCTCATATAGCATTTTCACTATGTCTCTATATTCTGTTGACTCCTATATTCATTCCAAACTAGCCCATGACTTGCGCCCAATACTGTGTCAAAGGCTATGTTGCAATCCACAAAAGCAGCAAAAAGTGGATTTCTTTTCCCTTTGACTGAGTCTATCGTGGTCCAAAATGTAACTAGGTGATCTATAGTAGATTTTTCAGGTCTAAAACTTGCTTGCCCTTTGGCCCTAACATCGTGCTTTTCAGTTCATGTGCTAGTTCATGTGCTGATTTTGAATTCTATGATGGAAGTGTAGAGTTTTACAAATAGATTGCTAATCATAATCATTCTATAGTTATTGAACTTGCTTTTGCCATCTACCTTATGAAATGGAATCATCCTATTAATTTGCCATGCAATAGAAAAGCCATCTCTAACAACTGCATTCAGTTGATCATCGGAGGCTCAACCCACTTTAAAAGTTCAGCCACCAAACCAAGCCAGTTTTGTAGCCCATAATGTACGTTCTCAACAAAGAACGTGAAACATCCCTTCCCCCCTCCATGCCTTGCATGTCATCATGGATGCTCTCTATATGATAAAGCTTATTCATTTGCTTCATCAAATCTTGAGCTTGCACGTGGTGTTTCATGCCGCCCGTGCTTGAGATTGTTCTCAAAATCATATAGATGCGTAAGCTGTGCTTGGAGCAACTCTTTTTGTTTGTGCTGCAAGAATGCTCTTTTCTTTTTCTTAGCTAGAGTTTTAAACTCTTTAATAAGTTGCAATGAGTCTTTCCCATGGGCCGCTTTATACTGCCTTAATTTCTCTTTGCACTCCATATCAAACTAACCATTACAATGGAGACCCTTTTGCCTATGTGTGAAACAGAACACTTTCTAGTAGTCTACTATAAGAGTAGTCAAAGTGGGGCTCATTCCCGTTGCCCCTTGTGGCCATAATACATTTTCTGTTTTTCTTTCAAAAGCAGAAATATATAGTTTTTCCTTTCTATCATCCACATATATCCTCACGAAAGTAGTGTGGTCGGGTTGTTGGTGTCTCGTACTTGATGCCATAATGTTGGCTATGATTGGTATACGATCTGATACGCTTCTTTCTTCTAGGATTTACATTTCCATAACCCGGTCTGCAAAGTACATAAAATACCATGCTTTTACCTCGACAAATGCACTTATCAGTACCTAAGAACTGTTTTGTACCATTGTAGATTAGAAGTTCCAAACCACTGTATATGCTTAACAAGGCATTCTCCATAGGGGTGGGCCAGTGATCCCGTTCTTAGGAAATCTGATTTCATCCAGCTTCACATATTTCCGTGTCGTCTAGTTACGCCATCCATATTGGATCTCCACCCCCACTCAATATTTTAGTTTGCTTTCTAGTTGTCTTAGCATTGGGGTCTTCCATCAATATCACTTGGCTCCTAACAAGCCCACTGAGGTTGTGTCCAGCAACGCATTAGGCGTTGGTTAGGCAAAATCGATCAACTCAGTACAGCGGGCTCGGCTATGGTTGAATGTTGCACATTGCTGCAGTATGTGACATCCATCCTCAATGGCACCCTAGTGGTAACACCGACAAAGCTTATTATTGCACGCCTCTCGAGCCCATCTGCCTAGTTTGATTCACAGGCGGTGTGCATCCGTGCAAATTGGAAATTGGCCTATTAACCTGCACTTTTTCAGTGACAAATGTGTAGCAGGTAGTGTTGTGGACCTTGTGTAAGTGTTGGGTTGTTTTGGAGCTAGTATTATAATGCTTTAACCTGTTTGAGGACACTCGCATCCCAAAGGTTGTGCAGAAACAAGCATCGTGGTATTGTCGCAAGTTATGGTGGTCCTCGGTCCTCTTCAGTTTCCACTTGTCAGCTGTGCTCTTATACATTCCATTAAGAGAACCATTGAGCTCGCCTCTCCTTTCAACAGGCTTTTAACAGGTTTTGAGACGCTGTAAATCCATGGCCACTGTATAAGCCAGGTTGGGGAGACGATCATTGTCCATACCAATTACCTTTTGGAAGTCGACAATTTGCTGGTCGACTGCATCGAGTGCACCCCGCTATAAAGGTAACAACCTTATCTTTTGCAGAATGGTCTGGTAAGTGACTGTGGATTTTACTCCAAGTGCCTAAGCTAGAGAGTGCTTGTGCACCAATTCGTTCTCGGTGGCAGAAAGTTCATTTCCGGTGGCAGGGATATGGTGGCAGGGATGACGGCGCCCCAAACTTCGACCTCATTAGAGCGATGTCCAACCTGGCCAAAAGTCCAATTGTCACAGGTATCATATCAAAAAATGCATGTAGAGGTATTTCAAAGGACACCCTATATCTATGCCTCAAGGTCTGCAATATCAAGTGCTCTTCATCTTCAATCACATCATCGCCACAAACCTTGCAGGTGCGCCTATTTCTTGGGAGATTTCCCCATTGCCCAATTTCCACATCTAAGTGGTGTAAGCTAAGGGGTAACCTAGAAATAAGATGATGTTTAAAGTACGATAATTTGTTTGTCAAATGTGTGCTTCTTTTAGATCCGAACTAATCACCTTCTTGTAGAAGTCCATTTTGGTGCCAGATTTTTTCCATCCCCTTTCCCGTGCCTCCATATAGACCCATTACTTAATCTTATCATCCTCATCTATTATTTCATCTAATGTCATGCCCCACCGTCTTAGCCATTCAACTTCACTCGCATACCACCCTTTTAGACTACTCTGAATCATAGCCTTTTGAGGTAATCTATCATGTTCCATGCCTTGAACCCTCCTAACATAATTTATAGTTTGCAAGAGTGCTTCAAGTTCATACAGTCCTGTCTCAGCCAGCATCATCTGATATGGTATTTGCATTTTAATCTCTAGTTTTGCCAATAAGAATTTCTTTTGAATCTTCTCTACCCTCGTCCACATGTCAAAAGAAAGTCTTGGCCCCATACCTCACATCCGTATAGAACAACAGAGCGTACTAAGGAGACAGAGCATTTTCTTGAGTTGTGAGTCAATAATCCCATTGTTGTTACATCGTCTCTGCATCGAGGAAAATGCCTTAAACCCAGAGCATCTGTCCTCTGTTTAACTGCGTTGTACCAATTATAGTTATGCTTCACGACCCCCAGGTACTTATATGAATCTCTACTTCTTCCCCTTTATAGCATAAATGGAAGCCATGGACTCATATCTCAAATATAAAGATTTTCGTTATTCCCAAATTCACTTTCATCTCGTTTTTATCACAAAAATCAGCCAAAGCCGAATGCATCTGCATCCCGTTCTAACTCTTGGCAAAGATCACAATGTTATCAGCATATAATAACAAAGTTAACGTATAACCAGCAATTGTGGTTCCCTCTCTTCCATGCTCATGCATCCATGAGGGAGGGAGGGAGGGAGGGAGGGAGGGAGGGAGGGAGAGTACGCAATGCGAAAATACTTAAAGTAGAATGGCCACTTGTGATGCTCACGAACACCATTAATCAGAACCATTTGCGGGCGCCCACGGCCCAAAAATTCTAAGATAAAAGAGACTCGTAATTCATATTGCCGATTCAAAAGTAAATTCATTTAACTTATTGACCCCAGGCTTGCAAAAAATTATGGTTGCCCTTCTGATCATCTAGAATGCAATGGTCTTCACGACAGATTCATACATGAATATAAACTCATGTAAAAGTCACAATATCACCCATTTCTAAGAATGGGGATATCTCATCTCTTCTGCTGTCCAAAGCCCATTCCAGATTGTTGGAATGGAGTATTCACACCCACATGACATTGCTTTGCAGAAGCTGGTCTCAAAAACTGACACTTTGAGCGCACTGGAAGCCAAGACCCTTCTATTATCTTGCAACCTGAGGAAGGTGGACGATTCATCAGTGGGCTTTCAACATTCTCTTTTCCTTCAACTTTTGTACTATCTCGACCACAATATCCAAATGCGTACTTCATTTTGGACAATAACTGTGGTGTATTTCAAAGCGGCGTATTTGAAAGCTCGGCTATGTTGATACAGGGGAAATGCAGCAACATCTAATTATTCCTGCTGCACCACCATAACATAACCACCCCTCTGTCCCCTTGTTACAATTCCATTTCACGGTTTTTATGGAAACAATTTTGGAAGGAAATTCTTGTTTGTGTGTAGTCATTTCGTCCAGCTCTCCAGAAGCCGATGCTTTACTTACTGGGGAATTCTCTATTGGCAAAATATCAGTGTCATCACATAGAGATCCTGCACGCTTTGCACCTTTACTCTTGCTGTTTGACTTGGGAGACATTTTTGCACCTGTGTTAGTACCATAGTAGCCTTTTCTGCCTCTTGGGGTTTTCTCACTGCCAGAGGATTCTTTAATGATCTCTACAACCTGATTCTCTTTATCAAAAGCAAATCCCCCACAAAGATGGTGTTGGGTTTTGTACCTACTACCTTTATCCACAGCCTTGCTAGTTAGCTGTAAAATACAAACATGCATAAGAAAAATGGGAAATTTAAGCTCACTTCGTACGTGAAAAAACTTTGCATGTTCATTTTACCAAAAATTGTCGAACAAGACCATCAGAACCACAGTATGCTACCATTCCTGAGCATCAACGACACAACTGTCAGATAAGGAAATAAATTTATAGAGACAAACATAATGTCCTCAACACTGTTGAAAGAGCCCTCAATATAAGAAAATTGCTCTGATATACTTTCTGCCTAGTGATCGAGTTCCTAACAAATCCACTCTACATGTCTCAAACCTATAATTTAAATTCACATTCAGCACTAATCTAACAAATAATCAACATGTGTACCTGTGGATGGACACGCATGCACACTCCATAATGCAAAAGATGAGCACACATAACTTTGCCCACCCTGAACTTGTGTTCCAGCGAAGGGTTTTCCAGTTGCAGGAGTGTCTACTGTTGCACAGTTCAAGCTCACAATCCTGAGCGTCCCATCATCAAGTGCCATAAGAACACATCTGCCATAAGGACAGGAATTGACCAAAGACACCACATGAGAAGAAATAAGAAAATAAGAAACAAAATTTTGCACAGTGCAATACCTTAGTTCATCCAACCACTTCATATCCAGAACATATCCTCTGGTTAGACGCATCTCTCCCAGAGGCCGAAAAGGTTCTCTGCAAAAGCGACATGTTAATATATGTAAACAAACATAGATACACACATATGTTAAGTTTCCAACCTTAGATCCCAAAACCGGACAGATCCATTGTGCCCTGCTGTGCTTATTATATATTCAGCCTCAGGGCAGCTGTGTTAAATGGAAAGGTTAATGGTTAACCATCCATACATGGGCATTGTACTAAGACAATATAAAGGCAATCCAATAACCTATTTATTGTTTATATTTGAAAATCTGCAATGCATCATAGTGAAATTTATTATCAATCCCAAACATATATCACACAAGCTAACAAGAAACTCTTTTGTTTGACCGTTGTTTCATGTTTAAGATAATGCTAATTAATATAATCAGTCGAACATAAAAGGGAGGTTGCTTAACATTTCATATTTCAGCTGCCACATATTAGCTGCAAAGCTTAATAAATATACATCATACCCATCATGTTGCGCCCAGGCAACAGTTCTTATTGGAAATGGATCAGCCGTAAAAACCATCAAAGGCCGCGTTTCTGCACATAAAAAGCATAAGGATGCTGCAAAATTCGGCAGACACATGCACCTAAAACTAGAAAACAATGACAGCCAAACATTGGAGAAAAACCATCCTTGCTCAGCTTCAAATGATCCTACTATCGCCAAAAAGAGAATAAAACTCATTTGAGAACATTAAGAAAGAAATAAATAAAGAGACCGCAGAAGAGGATTCGTTAATCAAAAAAGTCAAATTAGCAAGAAATCAGCCTAAAGAAGCAATACAAATACACATCTTCAGCTTTACAGCAATGGGAACATAACCCCTCAATCATTATCTCCATAGAATAAAAAACTGTAATAAGAGATGGTTTATACCTTCACGATTTCCAGAAGAAAAGAACTTCCATAATGCCACCTTCAATCAAAAATAGCCAAAAGAGATAGAAAAACCACTCAACATGATATCGCAAGTGCAATTATTTCTCAGTACAGCTTAAATGCAGCAAGGGAGTTGCCTGTCCAAGACAACAAGAAAACCCTACTACTGAAGTACTGACTACTTAAGTACCAATTACTTTAATGGTTATAGCTTCCTAGTAATAACATTGCACTACTGCTTATATTTTTCATGCAGTTCCTAGTGTAGCAGAGTTCATAGTCGAGTCTATCACTCAAGCTAATATGCAACATACGAACTTGACAATATCCTCTCCTCTTTCAATTCCATGGCTTTAACTCTACAACATACCTTGGCCTCTTTGAAATTGTGTTTCCATAGTCCTAATACTAGGAACCTTAGGGAACTATCACCACAGATAGAGCTGCTTATATTATATGTGTTTCTGGATAAACTTTTTTTTGAGAATCCAGCCTTCTATGGTCATGCAAAAAGTGATTTGATTTTCTCTCATTGCTTAAAAGTCAGAGAAAGCATAAATGCTACATCAACAGATGTGATGATTACTCCAAGCAATCACATTAAAGAACATCAAAGAAATTCTTACAGTTCCATCATGACAACCAGCAAGAATGCGATCATGACGCACACCTCGTGACCATTCCACTGTCAACGGAATACTGTAGCATGTAGTTAAACATTGGTAAGTATAAAATATGATGCCACGTCCTTTCATAAATTAAGCAAGCAGAGCAAATGAATGGATGATTCGGAACCAGCATGACTATGATGCGAATAAGGACAACACAGAAATTTGTGAATAAGCACTGCAACTAGCAGGTTGAAAAGAATATGTTCTCTGAACAGCCGGACTGACCACCAGACTGACTATTGCCCAGTGATGAATTTTACACAACAAACTATACAGAAACCTCACTATTTTATATTAAAAACACATGATACATGGAACCAGAACTGGACTAGACATGGGTTAACTACAAGAGAGTTGCACCATAATTTATTTATAAGTCCCATCAATCATAGAAGAAGCTTATTGCCTTTCAGTCGTAATTTTACAGAAAAGCAAGCCTAACAATCCAATAAGCTGTCAGCGTACCACAGTAACTTCTCCAAATCTAGCGAGAATACAATCAGCAAAGAATTTACAGCCACGCTTTCCAACTATTCTAGAAAGAATTGGACATATGCTGAAAGCATCTACATTATTACACATTTGCAGCTTCAAAAATGCAACAAAGATTTGACAATGCTACCTTTTGTAAACAGCATTTTGAAGTTCTGAGCATTGAAAAACAGGTTCCATCTTCACAATCAGTGGAGTACCATTAGGCACTACAGCATTTGCATTCATAATGCCAGGAAAAGGAACATCGAAGCTGTAAGAACACAAGAAGATCAGCATGCGCAGGATCAACCAAAAACTGTGTTCCTATACCTGGTCTCTAGTCAAGAGACAATTACAGTAAGATATAAAGATTAACACAAGAAAGACTCACACTTGCAAGGATCCATCCCCAAGCACCACAGCCAGAAAGCCCAATCGCATAAACTCCCTTCCATTTGAATTTTCAACCATATCGACCTTGGCTGCAGGCCGCCATTTCAGGTCCCATGTAAGACCACCTTCATGTCCTATCCCCAAAACCATTTTTGGAAGGTTAAGTGGTTTGTGGTTTCCATCACTGCTACTAGATTGACCAAATATCACCAGTTCTGTTGTATGAAGTGAGAAATCATCATCAGATTCTGTTGCTTCAGAAGACATATCCTGGACCTCATTTAGATCCTCCTCAGTGTTTCTCAAGTTAGATTTGTATATAGCCTTTCCAGACCTAGAGGGAATGGTGGTGTTGCTATGCTTTGCTGACAAGGAATCAAAAGCCCATATTTGCACTAATGCTTTTCCAGACAGAGGTTCCCCAACCTTATGGTACTCGGATGGCAAACTCTGCAAATTGCCATTGGTCTTATGAGGATGCGCTGCCACTGCAAGAAACTGTAGAAGCAGTAAGAGAACAGTACCTAGAAAGCTGAAGAACTTATGAAGCCAAAATTTAATTCTATTAAAAGAGCACAATGCAAAACAAACTGAAATGGAAACACGTAACATTTTCTATGTTAACATCCCAGGGCACAACAACCATGCATATTCAATATTTCATTCTCACAAACCAACAGTGGTACAATAACAATGCATATTGAACGTTTCATTAGAAAAATTCAATCTAACAACACAACAGCAAGTCAAAATCTGCTTTTGAAATAATGTCAAATTGCCCTTGATCTTGAGCATCAGTTGCAAATCCCTCTAGATTACTAATTTCACGAATTCAAATTTTCCTTCTTTCTTTTTTATGCAATATATGTAGGAGGCTGCAATGCGCCCCTAGCTGTACATGATGATTGCAGTAATAACTGGTCTCATAGACCCAAGTGGACTCTTATAGACGTCAATATAATCTTTTTAGATCGAAAGATTTGTGCATGTACCTGTTTGTCACACTGTCCGGTGGTTTGCCAAACGTCCCAACCTATTCTTTCTGGACACCAATCACATGCCCAAACATATCCACCCGTATGCATTATAAAGTCATCACTACAAATTGAAAGGGAACGTAATCAGAACATGCATCGTAATTGAAACCGCTATGTACTTAATAAAAGATGGTAGAGTAGCCGCACCTACTGTTAAAACTGCCCCGTGAATGACCCTCATCCTCCTGTTTAGACAAGTGCAAAAAGAGTGTAGAAGTAAGAGGCGCTTGAATGCTACTAAAACAAAAAGTCATGTATATAGGCTAAGTTAGATTGGAATTAACAAGCTCTCAGTTCATGGAAAAATTATGTTGCCGCCTTAATCAAACAAAAGAGTAAATCTCCTGCATATTATACAGGTAATTATACATGTAAGAGTGCTCACAAGTGGAATAGAGGAGGACTCAAATAAAGAGAGGTTTAACTCTGGCCCATAAACATACATATCACTTTTAAACTGCAATTTTGGAGAGCGTTCTGCATATTGATAGCATGCTTGCCAATCCCTGCAACAAAAACGAAAAGGAATTAGAAAGAAAAGCATAAATATTCCAAGATGTATCTTACTGGAAAAATAGGCTAAGTAGTCAGAAACAGACAAATGGAATGGAATACTTTATATAGTAAATAATAGAATAAGGACAGCCTGATTGTGCTAGTAGAAAGATGTCACATAGTCTAAGAAAGATCACATAGTCTTAAAAAACACATAGTCTAACACATGACATTGCTTGCTGCCCCATAAGTTTGTAGTCAGAAAATATTGTTCTAATCATGCATTTTCACAAAAATGCATAAGGTTAAGGTTCGTACACATAGTAGCATACTTGATGATATTTATCTCTGAAATCCATTGCAACCTGGCATCCTCTAAACCTTCACGCATTTCTGAATAAATTGTATTCTTATTCGCGCCATGTAATGTTTTCTTCCTCTTCTTCGGCTGAGTTAGCCAGTCTTTGTCCTTCGATATCTCTAATAATCCCTTCTCGTTGTAAAACTCTACAACATCCTCTAAAGCCTTTACTATTGCTTTCTTTCTCTTTTTTGGTTGGGGAATCCAGTCTTTGTCCTTTGACATTTCTGACGACTCCTCTTCATTATAAAGTTCCAAACTCTCTAAAGCCTTTACTATTTTTCTCTTTCTCTTCTTCGGCAGAGAAAGCAAATCTTCGTCCTTCGGTATTTCTAGTAAATCCTTCTCATTTTCAAACTCTGCAACGTTCTCTGGTGTGCCCACTTCAGCCAATTGATTTGATACTATATTCTCCGCATCTACCCCTGCAGAGTCTGTGAATTATTCCTGGGTTCTGAAGTAATCAATGAATATGAATGCTATAGGAAAAAACATGTAAAATCGAGTACCATGCAAGACAGGCTGCCCACGGCCACGTCCACGACCTCTACCTCTGCCACGACCACGACCCCGACCACCTCCACGACCACGACCACGTAATCCACTTTCTGAATCCATTGCTGGAGTAGTTCTACCTCTTCCACCTCGAGCCCCACGGGCCCGACCTCTGCCCCTGGGCTTCCGACCTTCTGGTTCCTCTGCAGCACCAAGTTGATCCTCCATTGCCGAGCTTGATTCTGCAGCATACATAAAATCCAGGCGGTTCGAATCTAAAATAAGAGTGGGTTCGATATCTAAAGGAACCTCGACCATGATCCAGCTCTCCTTTTGGCCCTCCATGCTTCGCCCTTTCTACTGCTACACCCAGAATAGGGTCCGTCTGTTCGAATTTGGCAATCTGGGGCGGGCGCCAATTCCTTATCCAATTTTCAATATTGCCACCCCAAGCGATTCAGAACCTTACACGTGTCTTCCCGTTTAGCCAATCAAACCTAAGGGCATAACCTTGAAAACCTTGGTATGGGGACTTGATCAAAAGGTTGGGGTGTTCCTCTGGATTTCGAACCGACCTGGATATAAAATCCCTCACAAAAATTAACGTAAATACTACTAGTTAACAAACAAATATAGAGGATATGTGATCAACCCGAGTTCCCAAGATCTAAGATTTGTCTGAGTCCGAGATTCGGTCGAACCTTACAGGAGAACCTCACCTTGAGGTTAGGTGTGTGTCGATAGATAGCCCATGGGAATGTGCCTTAAGCCGAAGCAAATCCCGTAACAAAACCCCGGAGGCAAATTATACCTACAAGGCGAGATAATTTTACCTTAAACTGGTGTGATCCCCAAGTAAATTTGTATGGTGGTTCCCATGCTTTGGCATCCCACCATTAGCTGCATGTTTTTGCGGTAAATTTTCCCCTGTTTGGTGCAAATTCAATTTGAATGCGCTCCAAATGATTTTTGGGTGGGTGCTACATGATCAGCTAGTCCCTCCAATTCCAGATTAGTAGCGGAATGAATTAATTCAATGCAGAATCAAGCAAAAAAAAGATGCAGCAAAAAGCTTCAAAATCCCTATAATGGTCCAAAAATTGCACCCTTGTTGTGCAGGCTACCCTTTGGGATCCCCCGCATTAACTACTTGGGAAATGCATGAGTCCAGTGTAGAATTATCCCGCTTTTAGTGGTGTCGATGGATGCAGAGGGACCTGTTACTAGCTGGTCCCATAGTCGTGCCAATCCTTCTCTCTGTCTGATTTGATGGTCTCCCTACGCATGATGTCAGTATCCTAACGTCGGGACAATATTTGTTCTACAGTAGCTACTCTCGACTAGCTCCATATACATCCCTAATCATTACATATGGCTTGTCCGGGGTTGGGCTCTCCATCTTTACCAACCGATCATTGTTAATTGCCTCTAAATCATTACTTCTTCTGTGATTAGAGGCAAGAAATTGTGAGAGGGAAATTTTCCATGCTTTTCTGCTGCGAGACTATCTATCTATCTATCTATCTTCTATCAAAATCCTTCTTGACATAAAGCTTCTTCTTTTGTTCTTCTTTTTTGCTTCTTTTTGAGGTATTTGCTTGAAATATAGTACCTACTATAAAAGCCCATACTAGAAAAATAAGATCATAAAATACCTTTGTTGCACCACCACTACATTCGAACACTCTATAAGAATATGCAATCTCATTATACTTGTATTGGAACAATCGTTAAATGCACATTGACTTTGTTTCACTTTTGCACCTTGTCTCTATTTCATCACTTTTCTCGTAGATAGTGTGCTCGGCAAGCAAATTTGGCTAGTAAGGGCCTAACGAGCTTGTGAGGGCGAGCACGGTCTGAGCGAGACCAAGTTGCGTACCCCTGCATATTTTCTAAGGTAATGGTTCGGGGCAAAGGCTATTTTGCTTAGGCAGTAGTATCAAGTAAAGATATTAGGAAAATTCATGTGATTTTGAAAGCTCAAGTAGAGGAGGCCATTATCACATATAATCTTGGTCTATAATTGGAAAAATAACCTTTGCTTGAACATTATGCATAGTATGTTTTAGAGTTACATATGAAAACCTTCAAGTTATTATGCTAAATAAGGGGTGGAGGGAGGGGGCGGAGAGAAAATCATTCATTTGAACTGTAATGTACTAATCATTCCTTGTGTATATAAATAAGACAAATTGATACATAACTTGAAGCGGATGCATTTTATTCTTCAACAATTAGGACCTCGAGGTGGGGCAGATGAAATGGGTGGCCGCCTAGGAATTTTATTATTATGGATTTTGTCCACATCCTGGAAAATATATGAACATGTAAGAAATCTTGAAAATGAGATAAGTAAAACATGAAGGCATGAGACAACCTTGTTACAATCAAGTTCTGGCGTTGTTATTTTGGTTAGATTCTTTTGAACTGATTCTTCTGGAATTTCAGTCTCTCGCAAAGCTCGATTTGGTTGGTTCTCCAATGTTAACATCCCTTGCAACAAAAACATTATACACAGCAACATAGAAACCATGATACATCTTGAGAGTGAACCCACCATTTTATTTAAGCATGGCTTTTGACAGCTTTCCAGATTATAAGGGATAGATATATACATCATCATATAAGAGGTATCACTTCTTTTCTTCGTAACTTCTGAAGTCAATTTATGCCACAGCCTTTTTCCACCTAAGATAACTTTGCATCTTGGAAAGATTGGACACCTTATACTACTTTGTTAGATTCATGTCATGTTCAAACAATCTTTGGCAAAATTTGATGCCTTTCTAAATCCTACATTTCAATTTACTTTAAGTTGGCATAAAGATTAGTGTCGTGTAGTGACATTTTATTATACACTACTATGACCACCTTTGTGAAGCATAAGCGTGTAGTTAGACTAGCTGCTAAAGGACAAAATAAAAGAAAAAGGAAAAAAGGGAATTCTTCTTCCAAGCTTCCATGCATGTTCACCTTTTACGTATATCATATATTTTACATTTTGAAGATTGCTCTTCCTTTGTTACACAAAATCATATTGGATATATATTTGAAGTTATTCACTAGTAAAGGTGTGCCCGGCGTTGTCAGGCTAATGTCCGGGCATGTGTTTTTACTCGGCCTTTAACGCCCTAGTAAATGTGTCCCCGGGCTAATGTCATGGCATGTGTTTTTACTCGGCCTCGAACGTCCATATAGGAAACTTCGACATTATTTGCTTTTGTAATTATTTTCGTTATTGAAATTGTCTGATGACAGTGAGCATATGCGTTCATGGATTTCAATAGAGAAAACAATGCTTTATAAGGAATGTGGGGGACAGTCACTACTACCTTTAGAGACAAAAAACTGGAAAGACAAATCCAAAATTGATGCCGAAATGTCATTCTTAGAAGTAGTTTACATCAATAAAAAATAAATACAAAAATATAAAATACAAAATCTTGTCTTGACTCATTGATGTATTCTCTAGTTAATGATGGAATTCTAAATATACATCTCCACATGGCGCACATTACCAAAGGCCTAATATTGTACTTTGTTGGATGCTCCCATGATATCTTCACTTCTCTGACAGATATCTTAGCCGGGGTAAAAGTGAAATGCATGGGCAAGTCATTGATTCGAACTGCCCACGATGTCTCATGACTATCAAGCACGTGAGACAACTCATCCCAAAGGTAGGCTCGTATAATGGAATCAGACACTGCCTCGGGAAGAAATGATTTGTAGACCCTAAAAAGTGTTCCATTACATATTCCAATGCAGGTGAGTTCTTTTGCTACCAAAACACCAATTCGCCAGTGCACGGTGTCATTTCTCATCTGATAAAAAAAGATTAGCATTTGAAGGTTAGACAAAGCACTACATTATCCAATAAGTAGTCTATCCTCCACTCACCTCTCTCTGCACATCCACGTAAACAACGTTGGAACAGTCCTATGGAGACTTGAACTCGAGACTCGGCTCTCATACCATTCTTTTTCTTCCTTGCCACCAAGTTCTAGCCATATCTGTTAAATATGGAAGAGATGGAATAACCATTTGGTCTGCTATATAGTTGGCATTGCTAATAGCTTAGTTATATTGCTGATCAGATACGCAGAAGCAATTGGTAGACATTTCAAAGGATTGGTTTTAGAATCGAGAGGCTCTGGTACGCAAATGATACGACACCTTAATTATCGTGTCGTTACCAACTGGGCAAAAACGTCTAGACGTTGAGGTTTAACCCTCCACATGTAATAATTAGATGTCGCCTCTCCAAGATCCTTTCGATTGGTCTTCCGTGGGCCTCAAACCATATCATCATTTCTCCCTGTCTCTCTCATTATTCTAAGTATTCAAAAAAATAAAAGAATGGGAATGATTATTCATTTCTTTCCATTTGTTTGTTTATTGAATCTCTGTTAAGATATCCTCTCTAGATATGAGAGAGATCGATAATTTGATAGGAAAAGAATAATTAGAAAATTGAGGAGAAACAAATTGGAATAATCTCTAATAAAAAGATTTAATTTTCACTTTGGCCAAGTATCCTGCAAAAAGATTTCTAAAAGCCAGAAGGATTGGAGGGATGGCTGTAAGAATGGGCGCATCAGGACATCCTAAGATGTCTCGCGAAAATGGTTAGTTAGTGCTGAAAATGTCAAAAAAAAAAGGTAAACGGAAGGAGTGGACATTCTTATATATATTGCAAATAGTACCCATGCTCTGCTTCCCCGTGGTCTGGTCCCGTCTCATTAGGTTGGAGAGTTCATCCGAGCGATTGCTCTCCTCACGTTCCCAGATGCACCATCCTGGACGCACGACATTAAGTAAGAGATTGATGATATCGTCCGGTGACCAATATTGACCCTGACCCATACAAACATGACTGATGACCGATTATCCCTATTAACTACAAGCAACGTAGCGGCGGGTTTATGTCCATTCCCGGTGGGGTACACCCCACCATCATAACCATGTGATTTGCCCAACATGTGTATCTGCACCTCTGCATCATTATTTCTCGACCGCCATTAAAAAAGAGCCTCCGCGTGCATTTTTGGATCGCCATCTATCATTCGCCAGGTGATACGAATTAGCTTGGGTGCTGGGAAGCACCAATGATCCTCCCAGGCTCTCATCCCAAGCCCCCACATGGTAGCGAGAAAATCTTGATTACTCAGAGATCTCACGCTTTAGATTACTGAGCATTTAGTCAATCTTAAGTGAGATAGAAGCATCTTAATCGAAAGCAATGACTGGAAGATTCTGTATAATTTAATATTCCAAACAAGTTGCATTGTACATCAATCCAAACTATATCTTCATCATTAGGAGTTCTCATAACTGTGCAAAAATTGGATATGCTTCCGGGATAGATGGCCAAGCTATTGTAGTCATTATGATCAAGATCGGAATCGATCGAGTCACCAACTTTATCATCCAATCATAAGTAATTTTTTTCTGCATGGTTCGATTATTTGTTCTAAATATTTCCACGAGTTGGGTGCCTTTAACATCCCAGTTGTTACAATAGCTACCTGTGCCCGCAACTCCGCCATTATAGTAACAATAAAGGTGGAAAATGAAAAGTGTATATATACTTCTATTCTCAATTGATTCGAAACGGAAATAGCCGGCAATTCATTCTGTTCTGGACTTTAAAAAAAAAAAAAAAAAAAAAAAAATTTTCAAGAAACCAATAATAAAAACAATCATTTGTTATTTTTAGCACCATGAATAAACCTGTTTGCAGCACTCCATATAGCAGGAATAGAGCATTGATCTATTTACAATTTCTAAAAACTCCAACGATACTGTAATCAGTGGTGGCATCTTCCTTTTTTAGTAATATCCATAAGTATGCCCTTCAACTTCTTCCAAAAACGAAATTTCTCTTTCACAAATGAATCACCACAGCTAAATCCGAAATTTTAAATTGTTGGTTGTCAGAATCCAAGATGCCGTGAAAATGTTTTTTTTTTTGCTTCACTCCTGTTTACTAAAGCCAAAAGGTGAACCACATAAAATCTAGTAAATAGGATTCAACATTTTATGTGGTTCACCTTTTGGCTTTAGTAAACAGGAGTGAAGCAAAAAAAAAAAACATTTTCACGGCATCTTGGATTCTGACAACCAACAATTTAAAATTTCGGATTTAGCTGTGGTGATTCATTTGTGAAAGAGAAATTTCGTTTTTGGAAGAGGTTGAAGGGCATACTTATGGATATTACTAAAAAAAGAAGATGCCACCACTGATTACAGTATCGTTGGAGTTTTTAGAAATTGTAAATAGATCAATGCTCTATTCCTGCTATATGGAGTAGCAAACAGATTTATTCATGGTGCTAATGCATAAATTCGGCCTTGGATCCAAGGAGGCACATTGCATTACACCATGCAATGGCAAAACAAGGATGGATCAGCGTATGATGAACGCTTTTGAGCAAGGTTCAACATATGATGAATAAACTTGCATAGGTTTCCAAATGAAACGATGGGAAATTTAAAAGAAAAAAAAAAAAATATTAATAGGAACGAGCCAATGCTAATGCCCATGTAATGTACAGAAAATACTAACCACAGAAAATATTAACAGGAATGGGCCAATGCTAATGCACATGTAATATCAACTTCTTTCTAACATGTCGACATTGCTCTTTGAAACAAGGATTGCTGATATTCGATATTCGTGTGTGCATATTGAGCTTAAATATGAATATTTCAGCCATATTATTCTTGCATATGTTGTACGATCATGAAATTAAATGTGTTGCTACCCATAAAACGAGTTTAACATACAAAAAACTTGCAGGCAAACTTGCAAAAGTGTAGTGTTTTTTAGTGTCTGTTGTGGACGGGGTTGGTAAATCCCATGATTAGAGCCATTGAAATTAGTTATGCACAAAGAAGCAACACAATTGTTTTTTCAACGTAACAAAAGACATAATAACTTTGACATTGTGTGTGTGCCTCGATATTTAGATAAGTTGTCATGCAAGTAAAAGCATTTTGAGTAATTTCTTTTTGTCTAAGTTGTTGAGGTGTTTTGAGTAATTTCTTTTTTAATTTGTGGAGGTTTTCTAGAACGGTAAAGGGATGGGAAATACCAATCCATACTTTGATGGTTTTGCTAACATTTGGTGTGTGCGATATTTTTACCTTTGACGCTGAACTTAGTGCTATTGATGTTTCAACATGTTACTTGGGGCAGACAAATACGTGAGGGTAACTATATTACGA
The DNA here is from genome assembly GCA_021234155.1 of Isoetes taiwanensis. Lineage (NCBI taxonomy): Eukaryota > Viridiplantae > Streptophyta > Lycopodiopsida > Isoetales > Isoetaceae > Isoetes > Isoetes taiwanensis. Next base: position 8,550,152 of record JAJEKV010000005.1, read on the forward strand.
AGTTGGTTCAAGGATTTATATTAGCGGATGCCACATTGTAGATATGGTAGTTTCACCATGATTATATGAGTGCGAGATCAATGTGAAAAAACAATCTTGCACATCATGGACATCAAGAATTTTTAAGAAATCAATATAAAAAATAATCTTGCACATCATGGACAAATTCATAAAAATAAGAAATATTACCTTTTTAAACTGATAAAGAGTTGTCTACGAAGACATTGGGATGTTGACCCCTTAGCTTTGCATGGTTAAAATGGCTAAACCTTGATCTACGCATTTGAATATTCTAGGGCATAAGCTACATCGTAAGGTTGCACATCAATTAAGGGGTAAGAAAAATAGAAATATGAGTTTGCTTAAGCACTTTGTTTGACACAAAATGAAAAAAAAAGGGAAGAAGATATAATAAAATATAATAGGCTTTTATCGTCGAGGGAGATCAATCGGCCTATAATGTGACTCTAGAATCTAGAGTAGAAGATGATGCATTAATACAACCATTAAAATTATGCACCTCGAGATCTCTTATTTTTTTTTTTTCCTTCACTAAAAACCATATATTATTCCTCTATGACAAGACAATTTGATCTACCATGCAATGCTTGGTTGTAGACGTATATTTTTCTTGGTTTGCAAGTGGTATGCTTTTAGAGATAAAAGTGATAATGCTAAAGTCGAGGATATGTACTACCATAATTTGTTAAATTATTACTCAAAAGTGCGAATCTAGCAGTTTCGACCGAGCAATCTTATATCAAAACCTACTAATGCTCGGCAACGCCGGGCATGTATACTAGATTGTTAAAACACTCTAGACTATATATATTAACATCCCATAGACAATCCTATGTGTACGTGAAAAAACAAATAATTCACATCTTAACTCTTACTGGTATTATTGTTTGCAATTTAAAAAAAAAGACGTGAAAAACTCTCTTATTGAACTTGCAAGATTTAGGGCCAACGTCGTTCCAGTTTGAGCGCATGCAATTTCTGCTGCGTCCAACTTTTGGGTCTAACTTTTGGTAAGACAATGGATGCGTCCCAAAGCCAGACAATCCAAATGGTTGGTTTGTATTTGCCAAATCTATTATTTAGTCATGGACAACTCTTATTCTCGAGAGCTCAAGGAGTCCAAGGCATCAAAGTATTCATTCTATCGAAGGATGGAAATGCTTCTGCAGATGTCGACAGATCAAGATATACAACATATCCTTTGAGTGTGAGTCTAATACTTAAAAACCTCTACTTCCAATTTCTCTTTGTTCTCAGTTAAATCTAAGTACCCTCCCACATTCCTTATAAAACATTATTTTCTTTACTAGAATTCATCCTTTAAACGTAAAATTAGGACACTGATGATACTGTCATTAGATAAATTTCAACAACAAAAATAATTACAAAAGCAAAATAATGTCCATTCTTGCCAGTATCTACATGTGCTGTTGTTGGAAGTTGCAGATATGAAGGTTAAAGGCCGAGTAAAAATACACACCAGGACATTAGCCTGGCGGCCGGCACACGTTTACTAGTATATATTAAATTCTGATTTGGCTTTCCGTAAACCCTTTACAGGGTTGTCTTTTTTTCATTACAGAGATCGGTTCGCTCCACTTCCATGCTGGTCGGCAATCAGAAAGATTAGAGGTTCAGGTAGCTGCGAACAAAAATTAGTGGGGCAAGTTAATTTCTTTATTTTTTCTAATATGGTTTTTGGTGTTTGATGCGATCGAGCAATAGAGGGTCCTTCTCCCTTGTACTTGTTTTCAGAGAATACCTATGGATTATGTTCTGAAGTAACATGGTGTACCTTTATGGATTTCGCAGCAGATCTGGTTTTCTTTTTCTTTCGATTTGCCTTTTTTTCTTTTTAGTCAATCATCCATTTAGAATAACCTGACCTTTAGTTTTGGATATTATGTAGTGTGGCCAATTTAAAAACATTTCACTCTTTTCAACCATGCATGTGATGCACACTATGACCGCCATGTTTGATAAAATATTTGTCCCAAAAGGCATTCAAGGTGTCTTATATCTTCAGCCAACAAGCTCATAACATGACCAAAATCTCTAATTTTGCTTTTCTACTGGTGGTTTTGCACATTCTTTTTGCACAGACGTTGGGTGCTATGAGCAGTAAGCTACTAAACTTCAAAGCTGATCTAATTGAGCCGTTCTCTTCGTTCTTCTATCTTGAATTGCATGCACTCATTGCTTACGTTCACTGTGGATGATCAAGGTTCTGGTAAGATATTTGCATGCCATGACATGCACATGGATTTGGCACTGCGATAACCTAGACCAATGTGATAATTTGCAACTAGGGAAACATTGCTTGCACTAACTTCTCCAATAGAATATGAGAAAAAGATGTTTGTTGGAAAACAAATTAGTTCAGCTTGTGTGCAATGGAAATGGTTCACACCTGGATTTCAAGCAACTAATATCGTGATCAAATCTGTTAAATTTGTCTATATTGCAACGGATTTCCCTTACATGCTTAGACAAACAGAGTTGTTTGGCTTGATAAAATTTGAGGTAGCCATTGCCTAACTTGTGGGCATTAATCTAAATTTCTGTGTTGCAGTTATCAATGTGTTGTTTGTTGTGACGCTCCCTACTAAATATACGGCTCGCAGCCGTACACTCCGTAGGAAATCCCCCATCTGGTCCTCCGATCGCACGGGCCCTCCGTCTATCCCGCACTCTGGGATCACCTTAGTGCGGGAAGGGGACACGAAGGTGTCTTGCGCGCCCTTCCCCTATGGGACCGTCTCATAGGCCTCTGGCCTCCGTGGACGTTAAAATAAACTTCCTTCCTTCCTTCCTTCCTTCCTTCCTATCACAGCGAAAGCATAAACAACGTCAGAACTAGCAATAACAACACATCATACTACCTCGAAGGGTAGCTCATCCACATATCCATAACTACAAAGAAGGTAAACATATGCCATAAAACATGAGAGCTCCTACCCATGGCTCCGACTCATAAGGAGGATGACTGACTGGCTAGGCCTCAAGATAGAGCAGACCGAGTCATAACAATGGCGGGGCTGGCTATAGACAATGGCTAGGGTTGACCACTCCATCTGCCCCTCCTGTGCATACTTTGCAGAATGAGCTAGATCGGGCTCTGACATGACTCTAGCCTTCCGGATACGCAATCCCATGGTATCACCCGTCGGGACTACTCCAGGTTGCATCTCGGCTAGAGAATCGTGGCGACACACGATTCTTCCCCGACTTAACCTTCCAAAACAAGAGCCAAGCCAACACTTGCAACTCTTGAGAGGCAAGGCGACACCATTGCCCCGGGAGGTGTCGGACCCATGCCCGGCCCACACGAAGTGACCGACCATAAGCCTAGCCTACTATGGGATCCCCAGTAGCCACGCTCAGCAGGGATCCTCCTTTCGTATTGCCTCTAGCCCCATTGTGTGGTGCTGAGTCACATCATAGCCCCCATAGCCCGGTGGGTTCCTATGCACAGGCCGCATAATAATAGGAACTAAGGGGTCTAAACTAGGAGCATACTACTAAGTAAGGCTACTAGGTCTCTACCCCCTTTCCCAATACAAGAGGAGCAAACATGATCAACCATCATCACATCACATCACATCATATCATGGTAACATCATAAGAACATCTTAACCTAATCATACATATCTAACTTACAGTTAGGATTCCTTGATTAGGGTTCAAGATGTTCAACAAGGGTTCTAGGATGGCTCTACTCTAGATACAACATACAGACCCATCTGGAGTGCTAACTTCCAGATGAACTACCATGACTCTGCTCCAAGAAGCACTTCCTCCCATCCCTGGCGTCTCCATTGCTCCTTGACGTGGTCGAAGTCGTGCTCCCTCTACGATCATGCACACACTTCGAGGGCTGCTGCACCCGGCTATGCTACGACGAACGATGCTCGAAACGGGGTTTCGGGCGCGTAGATGAGTGTTCAGGTGCTAGAGTCAGGAAAAGGGGTCTAGGGTTAGGGTTGAGCCAATATAGGTTAGGGTCCACATGGGATGCCACGTGGCACTAATAGGACGAGGCCATGTGGTGGTTGCCCAATAGGATAAGGCCATGTAGAAATGGGTCTTATCCTAAGGTTATCTAAGTTAAACAATTAACTTAGATATATGCCCCTTGCCACTTCTAAGGTATACAAGGCTACATGTGTAGACTTGTATGGTGACGGGTCCAAGAATATACGTATTTATAGCGTATATTCCCCTGGAATGTCACATTTGCCATGGTAGAGTTGCATGTGGCTGATATGTTAGGTCAAAAGCATTCACGATTCTTCTTTCTCCCCAATATTCAACTTAATTTAGTTGTGTTCTGCTTTCATTTTTAGGGGTGCAATTAGAAAAGTCTTATGCAGAACAAGGGCAATTTCTATATTGTGTTGCACGTGAATATCCAAGGTCTCCTGCCAATTGGAGAAGGTTGTATGCTTAAGCGGATCAACCTTGTTGGCCAGGTCAAGAGCTTGGAGAATCGGCTATAGAAAAAAGAAGCAACAGTTGTTATAGAGGAGTAAGACCTTTTCCAAGTTAGGTGCCATAGAAGCAGCACCGGTAGCCTGGGCATCAGGGGCAGCACATCTTCATTCTATTCTCAGATCCAGGCAGAGGTGGCATAAAAAAGGTTTGAAGAATGAACTTCCAATGTTCACAAAATTAAGTGTTGGACAACTAACTTCCTGTTCAAAAAGTATTAGGTATTTAATCCCTTATGTCTCAAATCCAATCCAGTTTGGTTCGTCCAAGGTAAATCTAAGGAGATCAATCAGGCCAGCTTTTATATTCCATGGTTCAGAGAAAAATTATCGAAGTTTGAATGGAGAAAAGCAACTAATGTCTACAAACATACGAGATGTCAGCAACATGGCGGCACTTCCAATTTGAAGCTGCACAGAGAACTGAATCTTAAAGTTGATGCATTAGCAAAGTTGATGCATTAATATTTGCTTGACTGCCTGGAACTGGTTGTTCTTTAGAGCTGCAAATTAAGTATGACATGCAAGGCAAGCTCAATCATAGCTAAGCTTACATCTTGCACTTTAATTTCGGTAGATTTCGCTTTCTTAGAATTTTTTCTCATGGTTTCGTCTTCTCACATTCTTAACATGTTTAATAGGTCAATGAAATTTGTATCTAAAGACAAATTCAACTCGTGGAGTTTCAGCTTTCTAAGTGTTTCAGGCAAATACCCAAAAAGCATATTTGCACTCAAATTCAACTTGGTTAGAGGTGTTCCAATAGTGTGTGCAATGATGCCACTCAATCTGTTAGCAGAGAGGTTCAAAACCTACAAATTCTTGCTTCCCAAGTCCTGATAAAGCATTGCTGTGCAAATCAATATATTCTAGAGATGTCTCATGTCTGTTTGATGTTCATGCATTGCTTCTACGCTATGATCGGTTACTTATGGCTGTCTATTCTATGCATGATATCATGAATTTTATAGAATAGGATGTGTGTTCCAGAATAACTCATTTGCACCATGCAAGTAAGAATTGATCCTCCCTGTATATTATGTTACACATTACAAGTTAGCCAAAATGCATATGTTGACATCTGAATGAATGAAAGACCTACAGAATACGATTATTTAATGTCTACTTGCTGTAGTCTAGCTGATCTAAGGGCTCATCGAGAAAGATTGCCCAATGCGTGTGAAGATGCATCACTCATTGGACACAACTGCTTGAATTATGTTCACACACACACAAAAAAAAAGGGGGGGAGAGAGAAAGTACTCCTTGACAATGGATGGTGTTGTGCTAGAAACCTTAACAAATTGGTTTGGGGACAATGCTATAACATCCAAATTTTAGATTATGACAACCACAATACAATGGGCTTTTACACTAACCATTTCATTATAATGATTATATTGAAGCTCTACTCCATTCCCAATGCTCTACTCCATTCTCACTATAGCAGCTTTTACCATAGCTTCTAAATTGCCATTCTTATCCTCCTAGGCACCCATTCCTTGACAATAGAAGCAATTCACGTCATGACCATTGGCCATTGGACAAAAAAGAGAAAAAAAAAAGGAAACACAAAAGTCCCTTGAATCCAACTAATCTAGACAATCCAATCAGGAAATTGCAAAATATTAAAACCTTCCTACTCTCTCTTTCTATGGTTGGCCCATTGATCTATCAAATTAAAATTAGGCCCTTTGCTCAAAATGCCAAACATGTTGTAATGTTTAAGCAGAGATAACATAGACAATCACACTTAGTGCTAATCTATATTCTGAAAGTAAAATGTTGTCCAAAAGTAAAAGCTTCCAAAATAGCATCGATATGAAAGTCAATATTCAATTTCCTAAAGAGGTCTGGCCATGGATGCAGCAGCCCAGTAGCAAATTTCGGGAATCAAAACAGAGGTTTGGAGTAGAATTCCGACTGGAGGTCTGCAGCGATTTCATATTGGATTTTCGCAAAGAAATGGAGAAGTAGAGGTAAGTTTTTCAAGGCAACTATTGTTTTTTCTTGGTCTCAATAATTGGCTAGCCACTATAGCCATCGGCCAGTCACTCTAGCTCTAATTACGGTCTCTTTAGCAAGTCCACGGTCCCATATCAGATCTTGCTCCAGGAGACAGGCTTCCTTCCATTACAGAGGGCTGCGCTGGAACGTCACATTATTTACTTCCAGAAGGTGGTGGCTATGGATGAAGCCCGGCTGCCCAACCTTGCTTTGGCAGTGGCGATGGGCCCGCAAATGACTCAAAGCTCTTTGGAAAGACAAGCAAGCCCAGTGGTTCTCGCTATGGAATGTGCAGGCACACAGATGTGGACCGGTGCATACACCGAAGGAACGCGCTGCCTTGAAGCAGTACTTGGATGCTTGCTTCATGGCCAAGCTTTGGGATGCAGAGGCCCTGTCACATGTCAAGGTGGCAAATTATCGACAGCCGAGTTAATCCCATGCTCACGAGGGGCCCACACCACTACTCGCGCCCCATCCGCCCATGAAAAAAGCGCAGGGTGATTGCTTCCATTCGCATGGTGCACACCACCTCGCATTGAGACGAGGGAGATGGATTCGGGAGCCGCGTGAGGGCAGAGTCCGGCCGGTCTTTGCCAACGGGGCACCATTGAGGATGAAAGTCACGCCCTCCGTGCTGTCCGTGATACCAAAGATATCCTGCCTCGGTATGCTTTCGGTTAGTTGTGCCCCATCGCCTTGCATGAGCTAATGAAGCACGGCCTCTGTAGGCTTGTTGGGATCAGATTCTCCGGGAGGTAATGGATCTGTGGACTCGGTTATGCCCCCGTCTCGACATTAACCTCACCAGACTTGTGATTATGTATATAATCGTGCGATGTCGGCATCCTTATTGCTACTAAGGTTTTTCCCAAAAACCCTTGGGCGGGGGTTTTTTAATCCTGGTAGTAATACGCCTGCTGTTCTCTCTTTGTACTTGGGTCCCATAGGCCAGTTGGTCTCCGTGGACGATAAAATCATATTCTATTCTATTCTATCATTTTAGAAATTTTGAATGCAATTGCAGAAATCCAAATGTATCCAAGTTTAGATTGTGCAAACTGAAAGCCCCATTTTCTATTTTATTCTGTAGTAAGTAAATGAGTTTTTTTGCTTGTTCATGCTGTCTGATTATAGAAAAAAGAAAGGGTCAAGTTATGGAATTCATTTGAAGATCTAGGTGAATGAGCATTTTTGCTTGTTCAGGCTATCTGATTGTAGAGAAAAGATAGCTCATGTTACGGAATTCATTTGAAGATCCTACTACTATAGATAAGTGACCCATTACTATTGATAAGAAGTGTTTTGTTTTGCTCTTTTGAAATGAGAGCTATTTTTAGTTCTAAAATGGCTCAGCTATAGATCAGCTATAGACAACCTACAGGTTAGTCACTCTTTCTTTTCGAAGCAGCTCATACAATCAATATTTAATGTTTAACTATTTGAATCTAGAAAATGTACTTAGATCATGGCTTTGGACTAGAGGAGGCAATTTGAATCCTTGAAGAAGGTTCTGTGAGCAATGAGGGATGACACATTTAGTTCTCACATTGAGCTAAAGGTCATTCCAACCTTTCTTTCCACATTTTTTGCATATACTACATTTCCTAGATTGACTATTGAATGCAAATTTGTTGGATGCCGCGATGGAGATTGCATGGATCCTGTATTGAGGCACCCCAGAGGGCATAGCTCTATTGTGGTGGCATGCAGAACTTGGGCAAAAAAGAAGCAAGTGCAAAATGGTTGGCTAAATAATGATTAGAGAAGTTTAAAGACCATCCTAGTGGGTTCTGTGACACAACAGGAATGACGGTGAACCTGCAGAAAACTAAGCTCCTGGCAGTCCTCTCCTCGCAGCATGATATCCCAGATCTCTATTACAAAGGACAGAAGGTGGATGTTGTAAGGACCTTCAAGTATCTGGGAATCGACTTTTGCGCTAGCATGTTATGGGATGACTGTGTGGAAAGACGGGTCAGCGCGGGATGGAAAGCCCTATATGCTATGCAGAATAGCTGCTACAGAATAGACCTATGTGACTGGGCACGTAGAGCACACCTGTTCAGAGCACTCGTTGAACCAGTATTGTTGTATGGGCAAGAGGTCTGGGGTCTAGCAATTAGCAAGAATACCTGGGATAAGCTAGAGAGGGTGCAAAAGGCCTTCTTAACATTCAGCTTCTTTCCTTACTGTTGAATCCATAAAACATAATTTAGCCATAAAACAGGATTTAGCCATAAAACACGATTCAACCAAAAAGGTACATAAAGCTGGATTTAGCCATAAAGCATGATTCAACCAAAACGATAAACAATCATAAATAGTTTTCAACCCAATTGAACCATTTTATACTTGGACATTGATAGCAATTTCTTTAACTTAAATTGTGAAACATGATAAAGAAAGTTACAATTTATGATTTTTTTCCTATTAATCTTTTAGTTATCTTGAACAACATGGCTTGAAATTTAGACGCAGGCTTAGGTAGTCCTTTGAACTTTCCATCATCTTTGCAGTTCTTCAAATTATGGTCACTTTTCTTTGTAGCATTACTCAATTCTAAACTACTCTTCTTCAAATCATGGCCACTTTCCTTCAAATCATCCTTTCTCAAATCTGAAATACGTACATCTTTTTTCTTTGCAAGATTGCTCAATTCTGAGCTACTCTCCTTCAGATCATGGCGAATCTCCTTGAGATCATGGCGAATTTCCTTCAAATTATCCTGTGCACAATTGCTCAAATCTAAAATATGTGCATCATGGCGAATTTCCTTCAAATTATCCTGTGCACGGTTGCCCAAATCTAAAATATGTGCATTTTTTTTCTCACTCAACAGATTACGAGCCTTGGTCGGTTGCACAGTCTGGGGAGGCTGTAAGTTCTCCTTTTTCTTGCGTTGCAGATCCCTGCATATGCCTCCATTTGTGAATTTTTTGTGACAACTGTTACATTTATATCTTGGTTGAGTCTTCTTTTTATTATTGAAATAACAAAAGTGTGTATTCGTGGAATAGCAACGTGGGCATGGAATCACTTCATCACTTTGTGTCTCCATGCTTGATAGCCGTTGCGTCATTCTTTTCATTCTTTTCCATCCTGAACAATATAAAACAAATGTTACTGAACGTAAAGATAAACAAAATAGATTAAATTATAAAATAATTTAGAGAAGGCCATCATACTTCCCAGCGCCTCACCTAAGAAGATAGCATTACGCCTGAAATCATGAGAAAAGAAGAACGTTCTAGAATCGTCAAAAGAAAAGGAATTCCTAAAGCCATATAGATCCAAAGTAAGTAGACATATGCATTCTGTAGGTCTTTCATTCATTCAGATGTCAACATATGCATTTTGGCTAACTTGCAATGTGTAACATAATATACAGGGAGGATCAATTCTTACTTGCATGATACAAATGAGTTATTCTGGAACACACATCCTATTCTATAAAATTCATGATATCATGCATAGAATAGACAGCCATAAATAACAGGTCATAGCGTAGAAGCAATGTATGAACATCAAACAGACATGAGACATCTCTAGAATATATTGATTTGCACAGCAATGCTTTATCAGGACTGGGGAAGCAAGAGTTTGTAGGTTTTGAACCTCTCTGCTAACAGATTGAGTGGCATCATTGCACACACTATTGGAACACCTCTAATCAAGTTGAATTTGAGTGCAAATATGCTTTTTGGGTATTTGCCTGAAACACTTGGAAATATGCTTTTTGGGTATTTGCCTGAAACATGTTAAGAATGTGAGAAGACAAAACCATGAGAAAAAATTCCAAGAAAGCGAAATCTACCGAAATTAAAGTGCAAGATGTAAGCTTAGCTATGATTGAGCTTGCCTTGCATGTCATACTTAATTTGCAACTCTAAAGAGCAACCAGTTCCAGGTAGTCAAGCAAATATTAATGCATCAACTTTGCTAATGCATCAACTTTAAGATTCAGTTCTCTGTGCAACTTCAAATTGGAAGTGCCGCCATGTTGCTGACATTTCGTATGTTTCTCTGAACCATGGAGTATAAAAGCTGGCTTGATTGATCTCCTTAGATTTATCTTGGATGAACCAAACTGGATTGGATTTGAGACGTAAGGGATTAAATACCTAACACTTTTTGAACAGGAAGTTAGCTGTCCAACACTTAATTTTGTGAACATTGGAAGTTCATTCTTCAAACCTTTTTTATGCCACCTCTGCCTGGATCTGAGAATAGAATGAAGATGTGCTGCCCCTGATGCCCAGGCTACCGCTGCTGCTTCTATGGCACCTAACTTGGAAAAGGTCTTACTCCTCTATAACAACTGCTGCTTCTTTCTTCTATAGCCGATTCTCCAAGCTCTTGACCTGGCCAACAAGGTTGATCCGCTTAAGCATACAACCTCCTCCAATTGGCAGGAGACCTTGGATATTCACGTGCAACATAATATAGAAATTGCCCTTGTTCTACATAAGACTTTTCTAATTGCAACAACTAAATTAAGTTGAATATTGGGGAGAGAGAAGAAGCGTGAATGTTTTTGACCTAACATATCAGCCGCATGCAACTCTACCATGGCAAACAACACTCCAGGATGCATTGATGACTGCAACACAGAGTTGCAAGTGCAATAAATTTAGACTAATGCCCACAAGTTAGGCAATGGCTACCTCAAATTTTATCAAGCCAAACAACTCTGTTTGTCTAAGCATGTAAGGGAAATCCTTTGCAATATAGACAAATTTAGAAGATTTGATCATTATATTAATTGCTTGAAATCCAGGTGTGAACCATTTCCATTGCACACAAGCTGAACTAATTTGTTTTCCAACAAACATCTTTTTCTCATATTCTATTGGAGAAGTTAGTGCAAGCAATGTTTCCCTAGTTGCAAATTATCACATTGGTCTAGGTTATCGCAGTGCCAAATCCATGTGCATGTCATGGCATGCAAATATCTTACCAGAACCTTGATCATCCACGAAGGGAACGTAAGCAATGAGTGCATGCAATTCAAGATAGAAGAACGAAGAGAACGGCTCAATTAGATCAGCTTTGAAGTTTAGTAGCTTACTGCTCATAGCACCCAACGTCTGTGCAAAAAGAATGTGCAAAACCACCAGTAGGAAAGCAAAATTAGAGATTTTGGTCATGTTATGAGCTTGTTGGCTGAAGATATAAGACACCTTGAATGCCTTTTGGGACAGATATTTTATCAAACATGGCGGTCATAGTGTGCATCACATGCAGGGTTGAAAAGAGTGAAATGTTTTTAAATTGGCCACACTACATAATATCCAAAACTAAAGGTCAGGTTATTCTAAATGGATGATTGACTAAAAAGAAAAAAAGATAAGATAAGATAAGATAAGAATTTTTACGTCCATGGGAACCCAATGAGGCAAACCGAGAGAAAAAGAAAACCAGATCTGCTACGAAATCCATAAAGGTACACCATGTTACTTCAGAACAGAATCCATAGGTATTCTCTGAAAACAAGTACAAGGGAGAAGGACCCTCTATTGCTCGATCGCATCAAACACCAAAAACCATATTAGAAAAAATAAAGAAATTAACTTGCCCCACTAATTTTTGTTCGCAGCTACCTGAACCTCTAATCTTTCTGATTGCCGACCAGCATGGAAGTGGAGCGAACTAATCTTTCTGATTGCCGACCAGCATGGAAGTGGAGCGAACCGATCTCTGTAATGAAAAAAAGACAACCCTGTAAAGGCTATGTACGGAACAGATCTTGGAATAAAGGGCAAATATGCCCATCCGACAGCTCTCGTTGCCCTACATAACCCCCCGTGTGAATATGCACCCAAACCAAAAGGGGTTTAAGGGGGATTTTAATTTAAATGTGTCAAATGCAATGCTTTGTGTTAATAATGTTAATGGTTTGTGTTAACTAAAAAATTTTTTGGCCCCTTCGGGGCCTTAAGGATGATGTAGGGGTGTAAATATAGACATTACATAATACTCTAATGATGGATGGTATATCATAGCCTCACAAATCTAACAAACTAGAGGTGCTCAAATTATGGAAACGAAAACATTGCATAGAATTAGACATATAATATTATACCAATACCAATATTAATACATGAGGTAGCATGTAATAATAGAATTTATTAATAATGAACAAACAGTTAAAATCTAAATAAAGAACACCTGTATTGGCAACTAGAAAGAACTTGTCGTACAAAAGAGCCATGCTGTGTGAAGATCTTTACCATGTGTCTCCAAGTCTTACACATGAGACATTCTATTTCTGTGATGCCAAATTGCCGATCAATCAAGCCATTGGCTAAATTCATTGCCACCTATATTGACCTGTGCTAAGTTGCAGTTAGAAACTGATCAACCCTCTTTCCAGTTCGATATGGCACTGTTAATTTGACCAGCAGGTTGCTTATGGCAAACTGCTTCCGTAGCCCATCCATGGACTGCCTTTTATCTTGTTTTGAGGGAATGAATGGATCCCAGCATTGTTCTAAGTAACTGTGTTAACATACATGCTTTTCATACTGCCGCGTTATTATTAATAACAAATCTCAATCTATCTAAACATTATAAACTATAATAACAAATCTCAATCTATCTAAACATTACAAAGTATGGGGTAGCAAATCTTGATACCAATATGCAAGTCAACCAGATGTGAAGTAACTTACTATTAGCTTTCTCATTTCACCTGAACTGCTCATCCTAACTCTCTATATCTGTAAACATAAGACCTGACCCAAGCAAAATATCCCATGATGTTCATGAAAAGCGGTCTTGAAAAAAAGCTTAATCCCCATGATCACCAGAGTTTTGCTCTGAACCGTTTGTTGATAGCCTAATGCTGCATTGTGGAGATCTGGACAGGAATGAGGCATAGAACTAGCCCATCTGCTCCAAACTCTGCCCAAATGCCTATATCCTGCCGTATATAGCTCGGTTTTTTCTGATTGCTGGTAGATCTCTGGGTAATGTGTGAATCACTTTAGTTCGTTACAGACGCAGGATCTAAGCATACTGGGTGCAGGGAGTGATTCATCGACTCCCAAAAGGGCATGAGATTTTCCCATGGACGTTGTTGGTGCATGATGATTCGCATAGCAAGAAACCCTAAAACTATTTCTCTCAAGCTTACCCTGAAGCTCCGGATACAGCGGACTTGCCCTAAGAAAGCTCAAGGTCGCCTCCTTCTGAGGCCAAAAGTGCTAGAAACGTAGCCAATTTCTTCAACCCTCAAAGTGCAGATATGTGTTGACGTTGATGAAAACTCGGCCTTGGCATCCCAAATCCCAGTCCTGATCGCTAATGCAACCTCCTTTGAAGGATAAGAATCCTAACTAGCTCTGTTATTGCAGCCCTGTTTACAATATTTTAGCAAACAGCTCATCAAAAGATTTTAGGTTAAAAAGCAATGGAAAAACTGGAAAACCTGTGTGGAAGAAATTTTAGAAGCAGGCATCCGCCATATCAATGCTATATGGAGTGGCAGGGACCCTGCGTCCGAACAAATGTGGTACGCTTTTCCAACAAGACCTCATTTTTATGAACAGCGCCTTCGTTGCACACCATACCCATACAGCCTTGACCTGTGGCAATGTGACTATGACTACAACCGTTCTGCCATCAATCCTCCAGAGCGCCGGACATGGCAAGTATTTACCAGCAGATATATAAGTCTCATCACCATCTCTTCATCGAGATGGATCAGACGCTTGCCCTGCATTCCTTCTTACCTAGTTATGCCAAGATTTTGGAAATGAAGCTTCCTGAACACTTTAATTTAGGGTTGAAAATAACATGCACAAAAACCTAAATCACCACCATACAATTCTTTTCCTCATAAAAAATCCACGGCTAAGAAAGGGATGCGCTCTAGAAATACTCTTTCGTACATGCACACGAATACATCAACAAAATCATAGTAAAACCATAATAACGTATAAAAATCATAAAGGTAACCCCCTGTTATAATGATAGATATACTAGTAAACGTGTGCCCGGCTTTGCCGGGCTAATGTCCTGGTGTGTGTTTTTACTCGGCCTTTAACCTTCATATCTACAACTTTCAACAACAACACATGTAGACACAGGCAAGAATGGACATTATTTTGCTTTTGTAATTATTTTTGTTGTTGAAATTATCTAATGACAGTATCATCAGTGTCCTAATTTTACGTTTAAAGGATGAATTCTAGTAAAGAAAAGAATGCTTTATAAGGAATGTGGGAGGGCACTTAGATTTAACTGAGAACAAAGAGAAATTGGAAGTAGAGGTTTTTAAGTATTAGACTCACACTCAAAGTATATGTTATATATCTCGATCTGTCGACATCTGCAGAAGCATTTCCATCCTTCGATAGAATGAATACTTTGATGCCTTGGACTCCTTGAGCTCTCGAGAATAAGAGTTGTCCATGACTAAATAAGGCAAATACAAACCAACCATTTGGATTGTCTGGCTTTGGGACACATCCATTATCTTACCAAAAGTTAGACCCAAAAATTGAACGCAGCAGAAATTGCATGCGCTCAAACTGGAACGACGTTGGCCCTAAATCTTGCAAGTTCAATAAGAGAGTTTTTCACGTCTTTTTTTAGATTGCAAACAATAATGCCAGTAAGAGTTAAGATGTGAATTATTTGTTTTTTCACGTACACGTAGGATTGTCTATGGGATGTTAATATATATAGTCTAGAGTGTTTTAACAATCTAGTATACATGCCCAGCGTTGCCGAGCATTAGTAGGTTTTGATATAAGATTGCTCGGTCGAAACTGCTAGATTCGCACTTTTGAGTAATAATTTAACAAATTATGGTAGTACATATCCTCGGCTTTAGCATTATCACTTCCATCTCTAAAAGCATACCACTTGCAAACCAAGAAAAATATACGTCTACAACCAAGCATTGCATGGTAGATCAAATTGTCTTGTCATAGAGGAAGAATATATGGTTTTTAGTGAAGGAAAAAAAAAAAAGAGATCTCAAGGTGCATAATTTTAATGGTTGTATTAATGCATCATCTTCTACTCTAGAGTCTAGAGTCCCATTATAGGCCGATTGATCTCCCTCGACGATAAAAGCCTATTATATTTTATTATATCTTCTTCCCTTCTTTTTTTTCATTTTGTGTCAAACAAAGTGCTTAAGCAAACTCATATTTCTATTTTTCTTAGCCCTTAATTGATGTGCAACCTTACTATGTAGCCTATGTCCTAGAATATTCAAATGCGTAGATCAAGGTTTAGCCATTTTAACCATGCAAAGCTAAGGGGTCAACATCCCAATGTCTTCGTAGACAACTCTTGATCAGTTTAAAAAGGTAATATTTCTTTTTTTTTATGAATTTGTCCATGATGTGCAAGATTGTTTTTTATATTGATTTCTTGACAATTCTTGATGTCCATGATGTGCAAAATTGTTTTTTCACATTGATCTCGCACTCATATAATCATGGTGAAACTACCATATCTACAATGTGGCATCCGCTAGTATAAATCCTTGAACCAACTTCGTAATATAGTTACCCTCACGTATTTGTCTGCCCCAAGTAACATGTTGAAACATCAATAGCACTAAGTTCAGCGTCAAAAGTAAAAATATCGCACACACCAAATGTTAGCAAAACCATCAAAGTATGGATTGGTATTTCCCATTCCTTTACCGTTCTAGAAAACCTCCACAAATTAAAAAAGAAATTACTCAAAGCACCTCAACAACTTAGAAAAAAAAAAAGAAATTACTCAAAATGCTTTACTTGCATGACAACTTATCTAAATATCGAGGCAGTTAATGCTAGATATTGAACACCAGGTCAACCATTGCAGCAGCCACATAAGCCAGAACATGGGCCAGCCTCCAGAATGAAAATTGACAAATTTTCGCTTGACAAATTTTCGCTACATATTGATCTATCAAATTAAAATTAGGCCCTTTGCTCAAAATGCCAAACATGTTGTAATGTTTAAGCAGAGATAACATAGACAATCACACTTAGTGCTAATCTATATTCTGAAAGTAAAATGTTGTCCAAAAGTAAAAGCTTCCAAAATAGCATCGATATGAAAGTCAATATTCAATTTCCTAAAGAGGTCTGGCCATGGATGCAGCAACCCAGTAGCGAATTTCGGGAATCAAAGCAGAGGTTTGGAGTAGAATTCCGACTGGAGATCTGCAGCGATTTCATATTGGATTTTCGCAAAGAAATGGAGAAGTAGAGGTAAGTTTTTTAAGGCAACTATTGTTTTTTCTTGGTCTCAAGAATTGGCTAGCCACTATAGCCATCGGCCAGTCACTCTAGCTCCAATTACGGTCTCTTTAGCATCATTTTAGAAATTTTGAATGCAATTGCAGAAATCCAAATATATCCAAGTTTAGACTATGCAAACTGAAAGACCCATTTTCTATTTTATTCTGTAGTAAGTAAATGAGTTTTTTTGCTTGTTCATG
This sequence comes from Isoetes taiwanensis, assembly GCA_021234155.1. Taxonomy (NCBI): domain Eukaryota; kingdom Viridiplantae; phylum Streptophyta; class Lycopodiopsida; order Isoetales; family Isoetaceae; genus Isoetes; species Isoetes taiwanensis. Next base: position 8,567,123 of record JAJEKV010000005.1, read on the forward strand.
TTGTCTGATTATAGAAAAAAGAAAGGATCAAGTTATGGAATTCATTTGAAGATCTAGGTAAATGAGCATTTTTGCTTGTTCAGGCTATCTGATTGTAGAGAAAAGAGAGCTCAAGTTACGGAATTCATTTGAAGATCCTACTACTATAGATAAGTGACCCATTACTATTGATAAGAAGTGTTTTGTTTTGCTCTTTTGAAATGAGAGCTATTTTTAGTTCTATAGCTATAGAATTAAAAATGGCTCAGCTATAGATCAGCTATAGACAACCTACAGGTTAGTCACTCTTTCTTTTCGAAGCAGCTCATACAATAAATATTTAATGTTTAACTATTTGAATCTAGAAAATGTAGTCAGATCATGGCTTTGGACGAGAGGAGGCAATTTGAATCCTTGAAGAAGATTCGGTGAGCAATGAGGGATGACACATTTAGTTCTCACATTGAGCTAAAGGTCATCCCAACCTTTCTTTCTTATTTTTTGCATATACTACATTTCCTAGATTGACTATTGAATGCAAATTTGTTGGATGCCGCGATGGAGATTGCATGGATCCTGTATTGAAGCACCCCAGAGGGCATAGCTCTATTGTGGTGGCATGCAGAACTTGGGCAAAAAAGAAGCAAGCGCAAAATGGTTGGCTAAATAATGATTAGAGAAGTTTAAAGATCATCCTCTTACAAACCCAAGGAACTCGTTGATGACTTGCGTCATGGAGATATCCTGGTATCCCTTTCACAGCTACTACTGGCATTGATGCATAAGGTGCTTTAATTTGAATTGCGTTTGGAATGGTAATAACAGAGAATGATGATAACTGATGTTGGTTTTTTCAAAGTTCATTATTAAATGCAAGGATATTTATGGGAGGAGAATAATTTAGGGTTCATTCTTATAATGTTACAAATTTCCCAATTTTCCTATGGTTTGAGCCAAATATTGGTCATTTTATGTCATTTTCTTTCCATGCCTCAAATTGTTAAGTGATTTTTAGTCCAATTTTCACTTGGAAAATAAGCTTTATAACATTTTTTTGCTTAAATTTACTAGAAACTCTTGACATCCTACATTATACTTACTTACCATAAGTTGCTAGCTACCTTCTAACGGTGAGAAACATTTTCCACCACTTTCTAAGGTCAATATTTGAAATCTTACCCCCAAATTTTTTCAACTATGTCAATTAGGTTCTTAGCATAATGGCTAGTCCTAGTGCTTGATCAGCCAACCAATATCATAGCATGGCTCTGATACCATTGTCACATCCCCTCCTCATATACAACTCCTCGTTGTATACTTAGAGGAAGGCCCTCCGCTAACTTAAATCACTTGGGATGGCCAAGTTTCAGGGCAAAGAAGATGAAGGTATCATTGTCCATTCCTGTGACCTTCCAGCATAATATATGCTATGAATACATATATTATACTACCACGTCATAATATATGTCATCCACGTGATATGTACAAGGGTAGGAGTCGTATGACTCAACACATGCATGCCACGTAAGTAGCCTGCATGTCGAGAGCCGAAGAGGGTGGCCCCAAGACAGCAAATTGGTGTATTACACTAAGGGTATAATAGCACCAATAGTCCTTAGATATATTATGTGGGTCACATAATATATCATAATATATCCCCCTAGGGGAAAAGGGATATATCAAGAATTGTACCTGAATGAAAAGATGATATTGAATGAAAAGATGATATGCTTTTGCTGTTATGCACACTGTGGTAGCATGCACAAATTGCCCCATCTTTGAATGAATGTTTGCAACTTAACAATGCAGGGATCAGAGAGCACAATGAGAGCACAATGACTACAATGAAATCTAAAAGATGGTTTCTATCTAATACTTCAGTTGCTGATACTTCAACACAAAACACCTCAAAATAAATCATATTCCATTGCTGAACACTTTTGCATACTAAATCCAGCTTTGCACTGTTTGGGTTAGAATGGGGCCTCTCTTGAAGAATGGGTAATGGAAAAGACGGAGTTTAATACGACATTTTTGGCCACAATAGAGGGGCCATATCAGAGTCATAAGATGGCTATTTGGAACACTGCTGATGGGATTAAAGATAAAAAAAAAAAAAATGAAACATATAGAAACAGGCAAATGCATAGGTCTTGCATGGCAATAATTAAAAAACGATGAGAAGCAGAGGTTCAAGCCAGTGTCCAATCTCAGGCTTTATATTATACATGGTTTCGGAACCTAATTAAATATCCCAAAACAAAAAACATAAGAATAAGAACCAAATGCTTTTACCACATTCTGTGTACTTCAAATCATTCCGACCATTTGATCCTTTGCAGTTCTGCACTGAAGTTTTGCCCTGTTATTAAGATGCTCCAGAAGCCTAGGGAAGTCAACACGAATATTAAGAAATGCCAGTGTCATAGCAAAATAAATATTTAGCATCACTGTCATTAGCAAAACGTCCTCCATAACATTTTATCAAGAAATCAATTAAGGATTATCTTTAGTAGAGAGTTTCATGAGGATTAATTACCTTAAACATTTCAGTAATATCCTGCCCAATTCTAGGAGAAATTAGCATAAAAGAGAGACCCTACTTTGTATTCTGCAGTGAAACTGCTCCCCTGCCGAATAACTACAAAAATGTAAGAAGAATATGAAAAATCAATACATCTTAAAGAGAGATTCAGTATTCAATAAATTGGAGAATTTCACAAATATGAATATGATGAATATACAAACATCATTAAAAGGTCCAGGTTATCGATTTGTTCTGCTATCCTGCCCTCCCAACATTAATTCTGTTCATCATACTACTATGCAACCAGAAAAGAAAACAACACTTGAGAGTTAGAAACCTGTAACATGGTCTCTTCTGGCAGCATAGAAATACAAAAGGCTGAAAACATGCAAAGACACTACTTTTTGAAAGCATAAGATCGCAGAGAAAAACAAATGGTTACCTTAGCTCTCCAATAATAAAAAATAGCAGAAAGAACTGTACCTCTTGTATTTTGATTACGCAATACCTGCTACCTGCTGAATAAAAAGCTTTCCCTTGCTTATAAGCTAGAAGTTAAGAACAAACTGAAAAGACATGCACATGCACATGCACTGGAATCCCAAGTACAGAAGGCAAGCCCCATCTTGTTCACATATAATGGTTAGGCAGCTCAAGGTTGTAGAGCATCCATTCAAATCTGTGGATAGAGCTTAAGAAGGCAATTTTTTCATACAAGCAAAAATCTTATCACGTATATAGTTGAGATATGCAGATTTTTCATTGAGCCAAGCCACCGTTAAAAAAAAACGTGAATACCAATAAATAACAAAAAGCAGAACCACCTATAAAACTGCACTTACCAGGGTCTCCAAGTAACGCCGGATTGTCTGTGAAGGCTCCTCCTATAGATAGAAAATGGAGACCTGCTTGCCGAAAATAAAGAGCTGTATTGGCAACGTACATGGAAAAACAAAGAATAAGGTTTCATGACAATCCATTGGCAATGGAAAGCACCTGGTTAAGTATTTTACCAGTTTGCTATCTGGGCGCCATGAATCCCAGGCGGATTGGGTTGCCGCATCCTCTGCCAAATCAAAACCTCAGAAATCATTGGATGGTATTACATGTGGCGGGCAATTTTCTCAAAGGAATAATGAGCAAGGAAAACGGTATATTATGGAGAAAAAAACGCTTTGCTTGAAAGTTACAAAATGAATGCTACGGCTCAGATAGAGCTTCCTAAACCCCTAAGAGGCGCCTCACATGTAAATTTCTAGGCATTCACATGAACTGAATCTGAGACGGCCGGCTTGACGTCGGAGCCGGTCGTCCCCGAACTGCTGGAGCAGTTCAGACCTCAGCATCTCGAACGGCTTGACGTCTGGCAAGTTTTGCCGCTGACATGTGAGGCGTCCCTAATCTGTAGTATACGTAAATGAGAAACTTAGAAAGCAGAACCACAAATGGGTTTCACCTAAATGCTTGGCGTCCCAGAATTCCTTCAACCAGTTTTCCTCCAGAGTTTCAAGTTTCAGATCAGATCGATTGCCAGGATCTTTAAACGGCTCGAATTTGAGTTGGGTCTAACCTACTGCAGGCAAACTGGATCTCGCTGAAGAGAAGAGCTAAAATTGATTTAAAACATGGATCGCCTCCTCCACATCTTTATCTAGAGTTGTCCTCCGAGAAGCCATAATCATCACGGCGAGGAGAACTTAAGAAACGCCATGCCTAAAAAACGTTTAGGGTTTAAAAGGGCCCTTTTAACTAAGAGGAAAAAAGTAAAAAAAAAAAGGGTTACAAAGTTTCCGGCGCCAAAATCACACTTTTGGCCGGAAAATGGAGTGTTATCGGCGTTACCGACAGCCGAAAAAAGGGAGACACCCCACCCCAAAAACATTTTAAATAAGTAGACTAGTAAACGTGTGCCCGGCGTTGCCGGGCTAATGTCCTGGCATGTGTTTTTACTCTGACTTTAACGTCCATATGTGCAACATGTGAAACTTCAACAACAAATATTGGCAAGAATGAACTTTATTTGCTTTTGCAAATATTTTTGTTATTGAAAGTGTCTAATTACATTATCATCAATATATTAATAAAAATTGGTCCCGTGGTATGCCTTTAATTACATTATCATCAATATATTAATAACAAGGTGCTGCGCACGGAGGGTTGCCCTCCATGGCCGGAGGGTGAACTGGCTTAAATCATAGTTCGAAGTCATGTTTTGACCAATTCAAATTGTTACTTCAAGACAATAGAATACTTGATAACGTACGAAACAATGTATGCAGCCTGCGCAGATTCATGAATGCTATCACTCCACCATTGAGTTTTCCAAGAGGCCTTTAAATCCTCCATGGGTTTGAAACTGCATCGTACATAGCTTTGAGAGGATCTTATAACGGTTAATTTGATAGAAATGGTTTTGCAGAACGTCCATGGATTTCGCATTACCAAAGCTCTCAAATATTTCCTCTCATTTTCCAGAATGAGATGCAATAGATTGCTACCAATCTTAGAGAAATCCCAAGCGACTAGAAGCTTGATCCTTGCCCTGCCAGTTACCTTCGTGGATCATATATTTGCCTCCGTGGATGGTTGCAATATTTTTGTAGCATTCGCAAACACCGCTTTGAGATCTAAAATGCAAGACCATTGTGATTATTATTTTAGTCACCAATATATTATATGCATTGTTTTTAATATCTGAAATGGATTGTTATGTCATTATCTCCAACCTAGGTTGTAACTCATGTTTTCAACTTCCATGTCAAATGTCAAAATTTTGAAAGAAAGATTTATTACAAGATTATTAAATTGATGCACATCTTTACACATGGTTTATCAACAAAATTTCCCACGTTAGCAAAGAAGAAAATCAAATGATAAGTGGATCTAGCCTTGGCATTCCTGTGTTGCATTGCCTGACAAAAACATGCATGTCAAGGGCAGTATTTTAACCAGAATTTAATTATCATAGGCTAGTAAATTGTAACAATGAACAATAGAAATAAAGGCATCTTCATTAAATGGTGCTTGGCGTCACGTTTCTCAACAACGTTCTCAATATAAAGGACCATTCAAATGTCTCTAACTTTGGAATTTGATAGACTGCAGTAGTAATTTAGCGAACATGTCCCACATCATAGACATGCTAAAAAAGCTCTAAACATTTTAAATAAAAGAAATCTGAAGGTGTTTTGTTCACTCTCTCTCTGCATTCAAAACTGAATTAAGGAGATACAAGCTTTAATAATGCCCAAAATGTGAAATTATCTGGATTTTGTGCCTTCAAGCTGCATTCTAAGATATAAATGAAGAGCTATTGCATCATTATCAAGCTTACCAATCCTTGCAATCCAAGTGTATATCGGATTACTGAGCCCTTCTCGAACAAATAAGTGTTTTTCAATTTGAAGAATCTCAGAAGAATCCTTGACTGACAATGTATCCGAAAGTCGTATAGATCGACAAGCGGATGAATCAACAATTTTCCAATTCTTGCTTCTGTCACCAAATCTTCAAGTCGTGGGTTTTACATCCGGCGTTCCATTCTATATTAAAACATTTCCATATTAGAAGAACGCAAAGGTAAAAACAAACAAAAATGCAAATACCGGGCAAAGAATTGAGACAGATGGGATCCTTTCAATCCGATCTACAAACACCAATCATTGGACCACTCATTGCACTTGTAGTCACTAAGGCGGAACTCCAGACCCTGCATAATATATGTTAAATAAGTCCGGTAATCTTTTAATACAACAAACAAAGAAATTTTACCTTAGGAGCTTCAAGTAAGCACTTTTGCTTCATATGCTCGATTCTCCATAGCACGGCAATCGTATACCATCCGGGTTCGCCAAAATCTTGATGCCATTTTCATTTCTTTATAAAGAAGGAGTGATCCGTCCTTATTGAAGCGTAGCCTAGGGGTAGACTGGAAAGCAGATTTTGGAGCAATGCATTACAAAACAGTCCATTTTAAAAGTGAAAAAATGGAACCTTTTATGCTAAAAACAATGCCTCCCAATATGTACTAAAAAGCACTTCTATTTTCCACTTGAACGTGTCCATTTCACATGAAATGCCTGGCCTTACATTTGGTCAGGGGTTCTAAGACTTACCGGCAACCCTCCGTCTGCATCAAGGGAAGTAAGCATATTAACATTGTCCATGTCCCAGATCTTTACAGAAAAGTCATCTCCTGCAGCAAGAAAGCGATTGCGAGTGGTGTCAAATTGCACTATAGTTGGAGAGCGTTTGCGAAATCCATTATAAGTTCGCTTGATTGCTCCTTCACTCTCATTCCATTCCACCAGATGAGATTCCCCTTCTTTGCTTGTGCCACATAAAAAAAGCCTGATGATTTACAGCTAGAATTATTAATATATTGACAGCCATGATAAGATATGTAGCATATTTTAGAAAATTTTGACATGACGTTAACGTCAAAAAATGGTACCTTGTTCCATCCGCAGTATATGCCATTGTCGTGCACCACCGACCACCACCGACCAGGAGCATCATAGTCTACTCTAGACCCATGGTTATCATATAGCCAAGCTTTAATTTTGCCATCAAGTGCTGTTGAGAAAATGAACTGGCAATAGAACACCAAATGAGTATCTATATTAACAAGCATTCAATGGTTGGGCAATGGGATTAGAGGAAAAAATTCAGACCTGAATATTTTCTTTATGGTGAGGACAGACATTTAATATATTTTGCCGCTTTCATGACCTTCAAAGGTATGTTGTTTCCGGCCCAGTCATGGCATCCCATACCGCAACATTAAACAATGATCTTCATGAGGCCAATACACCACGATGTGTTATGTACATATTAAAAAGAAAAAAAAACAGACCACGATTGTCTTGTCATCTCCACGGTGATAATGCAAAGTCGCTTTGTTTGGGTGTGAAAAAGCAAGATCATTCACACCGCCAACATGGGCATCAATCTGCATTTTTTTGCTAACACTTAAGACATGAAACATAAGTCATTAAAAGTAAGAATATTAACTATACCTCCAAATGTTGCCGCAGTCGCCTCCTCACCGTTATACGGTATAAATGAACAATGTACTTAGAAAAAGCAACCCCGCCAATTAATTGCACAATCTCGTGATGTAGAACATGCACGTACATAATATCAATGTGAAAACTTACCAAGCAAGGATCCATCCGGGCTCCAAACAAATCTGTTAACTCCAACCGTGGGGTCTTTCACAAATACATTCGGATCAAACAAGACTAGGATGTTAATTAACCAAGAGCCTTGAAATATTTAACGATGAATCCAGAAGACAATGACCTGCATAGGCATGGAGCAAACAGATATATCCCAGACTTTGAAGGTTCTTTGTGCCAACCTTTCCCGTGAGCCAACTTCCCATATACCTATTTCACCCACATTTGTTCCAACTAAGAAAAAACATCAAAGTAGTAATAAGTATGTAATGATGAATCTGAAAAAGATGAAGAGACTAGAAACCAATACCAAGCAATATGGTCTGCTGAACTGGATGGAAGTCCATGCTCACGACACAAGATCCTTGAGAGAGGGTGCGTGCAAGTGTCTTTGGTAAATCATCTGCAGTGCAAAGAAGTTGTGGATGGCTTGTACCTGCATAAGTCACCTGCAGTGAACCGGGAACATTACAGTCCGTTTGAAAAGTGCTTCCAGTTCTCCACCCATTCAAAATTCTCCTATCTAGCACTATACAAAAGAACATGTTGATGTTTTCAATGATTTTTGGAAGGTAGAACTTCTTTGAAGAATTATTCGAGCAAGTGAGCAGATATGGCAAATTTTCGTGGATTTACTGAAAGTTTATTGATACATAGAGGATACATTATGTATGCAATTTTACATTAGTACATAGAAATACATCATGTATGCAATGTTTACATTGTTGTTTTGCTTCTCAAATTTGGTCCAACTTCTAATATTGATAAATGTTTTCATTGCTGCAGGTGAAAATGGGTAGCATAAGAAAGCCTGGAAAAGGTGGGTCATTGTGATGGAGTATCTTGTTATTGTGCATTGATTATTTCTTTTCTTTATGGTTACAGATACTGGCAAGAAATGAACTGATATTCCTACAAAGACACTAGATTTTTCTGAATGCGTGGATAATGGACAAAAAACAATGATTTGGCAACCCCATCCACATCTAAGTCGCCTTTCAAGCCAATAGATACATATGAAGAAGGGAATGATGGGACCACTAAAAGCAGTTTTTCTGGATAAATAACTATTTGATTAAATGCACTTAATGTAACTTGAAGACACACAGGGCCTAATAATGCATTGTCAAATACAATTGTGACAACTAAAACTCCATTTATTGACTATGCAAAAGAAATTGAACTATGCAGAAGGCAGAATTAATTATGATAAGTGTGTGTTTGTATGGATGTTTTATTTCTTGAAGTTTATAGTGCTCCTAACTTTGAGCTACTAACAAACTTTGAGCTTCTAGAAAAGCCATTAGGACCACATGGTAGCAAGAATCTAATTTCAGAAATTCCAAAAAACACAGCTCCAACAATAAAGGCAGATGGTCTTGCGTGTAAGATTAGAGAAGGCTCCAACATCAAAGCCCATGCCATTTTATGAGAAGGGAACAATTTTATAAAGATGAGAAATCTTTAGGTATTATTTATTACAATGTACTTCATTGTCCTTCGATTTGTGTTGATGCCATCGTTCTATTCTTATATAGAAGAGAACCATCATTCTAGGGAAAGAGACACCTGTTTTGGCATCACGCCACTTTGGGTGCCAATCCATTTATAGCCTGGGCCATCTATGGCGCATGCTTTCTTTGGCTCCGTCTGCTATATACACCCTGTTGCTTACTAGCATTCCTCATCAGCGTTTCCTTTGAGCTGAATTTTATTTTGTTCCAGAGTTTCCTACTGCTATTCTTCCATTCAGGTACTGTGTTCTCTAGTTTCATCAGATGGATTGGGCTCAGGACGTACTTATTCCTCATGGATCGTGGTGCTCCTGAAGATCAGATCCTAAAAACAAGAGTAGCTCTTACTTTTCATGGTTGTTCTGTGCCTCTTTATTGCCAGTCGCCTCTCTGCTCGTGTTCTTTGCGATTTTTTTGGCCTATTGATCACTTCCCTTTGTTCTTGGTGTTGCGCTCTCAGGCATAAACCCTGCATTGTTGTTGCCTTTGTTGAACCAATTGTCTGCTTACAGTCTGAATCATCTCCCTAGCTCCACCTAGCGGCATGAATCAGTGGGCTTCTGCCGGTTGGGGAGGTCCAACCTCACGTCGGCCGCCGGAGTTCGTCGCAGGCGAACCCTGCATTCATTGTCGCCTCGAGGTTTACCGCGTGAGGGTTTTCCCGACAATTCTGTTATATTGTTTGGAGTTTCCAGTGCCCAGTATCCCTTCTTTTATTTTCATACAGATTTTCTTTGCATATGGTTGCTAAACCTACGTCGATTTTTATTTTTATTTTTATTTTATTTTTTATTTTTTTGTCTTAGATATGGCGCTAAGGGCTTGGTTGGATTAGGTAGAGTCTGTATAGGACTTAGTTGGGTTTGGATCTATGTGGATCTTGTCAGATTGTTCTTGTATGGTTTATTAGTTGTCGCCTTCCTTAGTTTTCCTTTTTTTGTTCGTGATTTGGTATTTTCGTCTCGTTGGTTTGGCTTGTGGGGCTTTGTTTGGTTTTTTGGTCGAGCGTGAGCGTGCCATCTATGGCTGATCCATCTAGTTACTTTGTTGGTTCCTGTCTAGTTACTCTGTTGGTTCTTGTCGTCAGTTTCTGGTGTGGGTAATAAGCTGTACATGCACTTGGCTTGTGTCCTAGTTTATTTATTTGTGTTTTGCCTAGGTATGCTATTATAAAAATGTTTTCCAGGATCGTTGTGTGTCGTTTTATCCCTTTAGGTTACCGCTGGTGTGTCTTGGGCTACGTTTTCTAATTTGTAAGTGGTATCTCCTGTTGGTTTATGCCTCGCATGGTTCGTTGCTTTTTTGGTTGATTGCATTGGTGTTTTGACTCGTTCGTGTTCCTTTCTTTTTGTTGGACAATGTGTGCTTAGTCTACCCTCCGAAGCATTAGGGGTTCCCCCTTCCCCAGCCCAAGGTGATACTGCATAATGTTCTTATTTCATCTGACCCTGTGTTTTTCTTGCCTTCTCCTTTCGAGCATCGTGATCCGAACCTTTGCATTCAATCTCAACCATTTGTTTTGGTCCCTTGACCGTATGCCCCCTACTTCTTCATCTTCTTTGACTTTTATGTTGGGCTACTTATAGTTTTCCTCTTACGTGGATGATGCCATTGACCAGGAGGATTTGGGCATTGACTTTTATCAGGATCCCATTAGCCGCTTGAGGCCCCTAACATAGTGTATTTTCATCCACATGATATGGTGGCCGCTTTGCATTGGTGGAGCTGTAGTAGCCATGCGCTATTTAGATTTCAGTTCTCAGGCATTCTTCAAGATTGCATGTAAGTTACATAGTTACATCGTAAAGTACACCATAAAAGGCATGCTTGACGAACAAAAACATGTTCCTTATAAGATGGAACCATGTCATTACATATGGGCTAGATACAGGTAGGCACCATTCCTCATAATATTGTCAAAATGCATTATACTATGTAAAGATAGAAGCACTAAAATTATCTGAAGTTTATTGTGCATCAATGAGATCCTACATAGTAAGGTCAGCCACCCTCTTCCTACCCAATATATTCAGCAGAAGATCCAGTTTAGCTACCGGATAGTTTGTGAAGTCCAGCAGCAGAAGTACATGGGCCTCTCTTTTCTGCCGCCATTTGTGGTACAAATTCATAAAGTATTGCCTCAGATTGTTATAGCTCCATGCTTCAGGTCTGTTCAGTACGTTCTTGATGGCTGAGGCATGTATCATCTCATGTTTTAACTAAATAAAGGTATCCTCTTCCTCAATTCTCGGAAGATTGGAGTCTTCTCCATCCGAATCTTCAGCAACTCCCATACCTCTATCTGCAACTCCATATCGGTTAAGCCTACTCATTGTATCTATGTAAAACATCATCATTAATAGTTAGGTTCAACACATAGAAATCATGCATCCCCTAGAATCTACCAATGGTTGTCCATGATTTATCATAATTCTTCCCATTAAGAATGGGCTGTGTCTTCCCATTAAGAGTTCTGTGGGCCACAGCCGAGTCTATCAATACTGCCAAGAATGTTTGCTTAAGCCAGATCAGATTAGGTGTTTTATGTTCAATGGCTACCCTATTCCGATGCTTCCAAACTGCCCAGCAACTTAATGATCTTGTTGTATTTAATAACCTGTTTTCAGTGTTCAAGAAATCCATCAAGCTGGAATCCCGAATTGCTTCCCTATTAATTTGAGCAGACCAACTCCAGAAATTCCCAATACTGGAACCGACAAAAACATGGTTTGAGGTTTCTATCTCTCCACAACCCATTGGGCATAGTCTAGATTTAGAGGTGTCAAATTTGGCTCTCTTGAAATTGATAGACAAGCTCTGATGTAGAATTAATCATCTAAAGGTTTTGACCTTATTGGCAATATAGCTTTTCCATCCTTTAACACAAACAGATGCCAAATCCTTTTCCTCACAATTCCACAGCTGTGTTGCTCTAGATGGTTTATGATTAATCAAAGCCGTATAAATCTCCTTAACTGAGTATATCTCTTTACCTTTTAAGTGCCATAGATTAGAACTGTTACTTCTTCATACTGTCCCACTTTACCAATTATGGAGTTATAAATTTTCTTGTCAAGATCTGATCCCTTTGTAACAATTGCTATTTCTTCCCATGACTTCCATTCAGTCTCTCCTTTTCTCAAGTCTCCAATCTGTCTAATACCTGCACTATGCCACTGCATATATTTTTGTGAATGTTGGAGAGCTAGACATTCATTTTCACTCATAGCAACCTGAGGATGCCAGAAGAAGTTGATCTCTTTGGATCTAGCATCGATAATTGGAGGTTTCTAACACAAGGATGCTACATTCCATGCTTCAATCATTCTTCTCAAAGTGTTAGATGTATTGGGACAGAGAACTACTTTGAAGAATGCTAAATCTGGCAGCTCATGTTTCAAACTATGACTACCAACTGGATATGATTCTTGCACCCAATACTTGATCAACTTTAGAGCAGGGGATGGTGAGGTGTTATGAATAGCTCCCCAAATCATCTTAGCTGCTAAGGCTTGACCTAAGGTTCTGCCAAGCAGCAGTGGCATAACCGATCTTCACGAGCTAGATTTTGCCATCTCTCAGTTTCTATGGCGAGGTGGTGGGAGGAGAGCCACGTTTTGGAAATGATTTTTCTTAGGTCTAGTCTTATATCTTGCCCAAGATATGGCTGCTCGCCATAGATATCAAGATTATTTATTTCTTTTTTATAGATGGCCGCTTTCACACTATTTTCACAATCTTCCCAAAGTTTGGCAACTGCTTTAGATGATACAAAGGTTTGCAATTCATTCCATTTATAAGGCCAGCTGCCAGGTAATATACCCCATTTATGCGCCCACTTAATTACTGCGGCATACCATCCATTTAGCTTCCCTTGAGAGCGTGTTAGTGCCAAGGCAGGAAGACGATCTGGGTCTAGATTTGAGATTCTATTTAGGTAGTGAAGCATTTGGCAGAGTGCATCAATCTCAATTGGAACTGTTCCTGTTTCCGCCAAGAGCATGATGTAGGGTGTTGAGCTTTGATACCCAATTCCTCAACCAAAAATCTCTTTTGTACTCTTTCTAGCTGTTCCCATCCTGATTTTGCTAATCCAGGTGCCCAGACCTGACACCTATACAACATTACTGGTTTGACTAATACACCAAAAAGCAGCTTGCGCAAATGCCAACCCTCAAGGTTATTTCGCACACAGATCTGAAAAAGAGCAAATAGTGCTCTCAATCCACCCGCTGCTTCTCTTTGATGCTGCAACGGTCCACTTATAATTGGATGTCATTTCTATCCCCAGGTATTTGTATTGATTGACAGTTTCTAATGTAATATCTCCAATTGAAAATTTGGCATGAGAGCGTGTGCCAAAAATGAGAATTTTAGACTTGGAATGGTTAACTGACATACCTTTTTGTACAGAGAAGTTGTAGAAGGTATCTAAATGTGACTGCAAGCCCTGTTGGGTTTTAGAAATTAGCACAATATCATCTGCAAAGAGCAATAGTTTCACGACATAGCCACATAGTTCGGCACCAACTCCATTGCTGCTATTAAGCCAAGATTCTATTTCATCAATGAAAAGCCCGAAAAGCATTGGTGAACCAGGGGCAGCCTTGCTTAACTCCAATGGTGCTTGTCTGATTTGAGAGGAAAAGAAAGCCTACTAGGACTTTTTTGTATAAGCATGCTACAGCCTCCTTAAAGGGACTCCAAGTGCATCCATTCTGTCTTGGAGTTTCCTCCGATCGACTCTGTCAAATGCCTTAGTGAGATCCATGAATGCCAAGAATAATTGTTTGCCACAAAGTACTCGGAGCATTACTAAATGGTCCAGGGTAGAGTATCCAGCTCGAAAACTAGCTTGACATGTTGCTATGGCATTTGCTTCATTAGCCCAATCCACCAATTTCCGTTCAATTAAAGAGGCAAAGATATTTGCCATGGTATTCCCAAATAAAATTGTCCTGTAATTGTGTATTTCATGCTTATCATCACATTTAAATAGTGGGACAGCCCGACTCACATACCAAGCATCTGGAAGACGTCCATTTATGAGCACCAAGTTGAAAATATTAGCAAGTTTCTCAAAGAGTAGGCCACCTCCCCACTTGCATAATTCGGATACCATACCAAGATTGTCAGGGGATTTGCCATTTTTCAAGCATGACAATGCATCATCTACATCTTTAGAAGTGAAGATTTCTTCACTTATAGGATGCGTTTGAATAATTTTTCGCTGGGCAGGAACCATATACAGCTCATGCAACCACGAGACTATCTCTTCTGCTGTAAAATCATAGCCCGCAAGGGGCTATATTCCAAAATGCTTTTGGTTCTACTAACACACGTTTTGCCAGTTCAACTTCATATTCATGCTGCCATTCATGTTTCTTTCATCTCAGAAGCCTCTTGTAGGACTTGCTGGCTTGTTGTTTGTCAGTAGCCCTCTCCAGAGCTTGCTTGGCAAGTAGGCATTCTTTATCAAACCACTTCTGATTATGACTGTCGTTTCTAGGTTTGGTAGTCCCAAAGATTTCCTTTGCCACTAGTAGAATGGTTTCAATCAGAGTATTACTGTTGACGGCCATTCTATTTGTTCTATTCTGCTTGCTAATGCATCAGCGTATTTGTCTGCCTTTTGGTAGTCAATTTTTATGCGCGGAGGTCTCAAAATTGGCTTGAAAGTGTCAGATTTATTGGTTGCAAATGTTAAGCTGAGAGGCACATGATCTGAAATCAATTGTTTGTCAAGGATCTGGAAATCATGAAGCATTTTGCATGATGGGTGGCCAAGCAAGAGATCAACAACGGAGCTGCCATTTGGCTGGAAACAAGTGAATTTATGTGAATCGGGGAAGGCTTGGATGCCATTGAAAATAATCCATTCTAAAGCTCCACATAGCTGCAGTACATAGTTTCTCATGGCATTTGTGGCATAGTCACTAGATATCTGCCTCCAAGGATGCTCAACTTCTGTATATTCCTGTAGCACAGATCATTTCCATCATCTCGGAATAGGGTGTTTCAGCCCAAGCCTTGCATTAAAATCTCCTACCACGTACACTGAACCTTTGGCCTAATATCTTGTAATATCCTTGCCAAGATGCATAAGAGGATCGTGTGGATCTAATGCTGGATGCTCATAAACTTTAGAGGGTTCAGGTTGTAACGGAGCAAAATATACACAAGCAATATAAAGAGGTGTCTGCCCACTTACTTGCAGCCATAGATATTGGTTGAGGACAGGTATGAACATTTGTTGCTGAGCCCAAGCAAGAGGAGCGAATGTAGCAAGCTAATCCTCCCCAGCCTCTGTGACAAGCGCCTTTTTGGTTGTACAATGCAGCAAGTCTGGTGAATCCATGGATGTCTGCTAATGGTCTGGTTTCAGATTCCCAAGTTTCCAGAAGAACCAAAACGTCATGTTTTTGGAACAGATCCATGCTGGCAAGAAATTTTGATTCATTGGCACTGTGGATATTCCATACCAGGACTCTGAGGATTCGAATTTCCTATGCTTTGTTTTCTCTCACAATAACTTTATCTCCAAGGATGTATGTAGATTTACCAGCAGCCTTTTGTTTCTGAACTTCCTCTAACAGTGCTCTTCTATCCTTCTATTGTCGTGGAGTCAGATCCTCGTTTAACCATATATGTTGTCCTTTTAGATGGCCTTTTTGCTGCATTGCGCGATTGCGTAACTCAGCACTGAGGAATTTAACAATGATAGGCCTGTGGCGCCCCTCAATTTTTCTACCAACCCTGGAGCATGATCTGATTCCAGGCTCATGGAGAAATATTTTGCTTTTAAAAAGATTATCTACAATATCAGGCAGATTTTCACCTTCACTTTCTTCGATGCCTGATATTTTGATATTGCTTGCTCTTTGCTGTCTGTTTCCTAGTTCAAGAATTATTGAAATAGGTCCGATACTTTGGATTCTATCCGAGTCACAAAATCTTGAGGCTGTGTAGTGGCAGAATTTCTGAGATTTTCTAATTCTGTTTTAAGGCGATCAATCTCAGTTTCATTTTGTGCCTTTGTGAGTTCAAGTTCCTGATTTTTTCCTTGCAACTGCCGATTCTTTTCATGAAGTTCTGCGTTCTGTTCCATTAGCTTTACCAGCAGGTTTCTGGCTTCACCAATTTCTTGCTTCAGTCTTGTTGTATAACAAATCGAAATCATCCTGGGATGTTTCGTCGTTGCTCGGACTGCCTGCAGTTCAGCGTTTTCCCATAAGGAGAGATACGAAAATGATCAGAAGACCTTAAGTGCCCAACCTAACTGCCCAATGGTCCGCCCACTAAAAAGGTATAACGGGGGGTCTGAAGTATGGTACTGACTTTTTTGCAGCTGGAATTTGGATCGCAACATAAAATACAACACAATCTTTCAATTTTAAATTGTTATCACATTTCTATTTTTATAAGCATATGACAATACACGGTTTGCTCTATCATATTTTGATACGCTTCCTACACTACAACTACAAATTGAACTCAAAATAAAGATACTACACCCCAACCATGTATACAAATGTAACTCAAGACAAATATTATGTTCTCCAACATGTTTTATACTCTATTTCCCAATATGTCCAACTCAAAGATATTCAAGACAATAAGGAGAACATGTAAAGATTTAGATTACCTTTAACATTCCTTTTTTTTTTTTTTGGGAAGGGGGGAGGGGGAGGGGAGGGGGGATTTAGATTTACGTAGAAGACCATAAGTAACATAACAAAGTTTAAAATGAAACGCACTAATTTGCTCAAAACGCACTTCAAAAAAGGAATCTTTGAAAGATTCCCTAAAATCCCCCAAAAAGGTCCCTTTTCATGGTATATTTGTGACAAGTGTGACAATTTGAAAATTTTAGGCATCATTTTTTGAGGGGGGGGTGAACTTAGCTTCCATTCAAAATTGTTTGACATCCCTTTTGGCCCCCTAGTTTGGTTTGAGAAATAGTAATACTAAACAAAATAGACATTGAAAAAAGCAAAGAAAGCACACTAAAGTGCCAAAAGGTATTTTATTCAAAGTTTTCAAAATCGAGACAAAACTATGAACAAAACCCAGAAAAATGCAACACATTTTGACATTGCCTCATTGAAGCAAACATTTTCACATGAAAGTATGCCTCATTGAACAAACTTACACTTTGAAGCACAAGTTGGAATCGAAGACGCTCGCTCTTCGTCTTATATACTTGCTCTTATTTGCTCATCCGTCTTGCTATAGACTTATGTATATCGCGAGGACAATGCGTGGACATAACGTCTTCAAAATAAATTTCTGGGTGGTATAAATTTATATTACAATAGGTAGTGCTGTGCGGATATAACATGCCAGAGAGTTCGCATGGTATAAATTTATACCGCAAATGGACTCGAGCGGTATAAATTTATACCGCAAGAGGACTCGAGCGGTATAAATTTATACCGCGAGAGCTCTCTCAATTCACTGCGAGAGCTCCCACGGTATAAATTTATACCGTGAGAACTCCCTCATTAAACCGCGAGAGCTCTCTCGGTATAAATTTATACCGCGACAGCTCTCTCGGTATAAATTTATACCGCAGATAACCTTCAGACAATCAATTTATACACATATATGTGTATATATATATATAATAATATATATACATACTTACATATATATATCCGAAGAAAAGAGAACTCTTGCGGTATAAATCTATACGGAGAAACGGTATAAATTTATACCGAATTGCATATATATATATATAACGTTTATATATATATATGTATATATATATGCAGTCCAGAGGTAAAGTATATATCGTGTAAAATCTTTTGGGGTCTTTCTTACTCGCCAAAGGGTTTGGCAACTGAAAACTACTAAAGTAACACACATAAGGGATAATTTTACACACTTTTCTTAGTTTTTTAGTCTAAAAAGTTCTAAAACGGTTCTAAAATTTCTGAGCTTGTAATGCAATGTTAGAGCATAAAGTAGTCGAATCATGTTGTTATTCGCATCGATCCGAGACATCGGATCGCCATTCTAGAATGGGACGAGCATGCATGTCATGCATGCATGCGGGCGGCGCATGCCCGTTTTGGTTGGGAGTTCGCTATTTCGGTAGCGTTTTACGCATCCCACGCGTCTCATCGGCTTCCTCTTCTCTCGCAGTGATCCTTATTCTCTTTGAACCCACCCTCCCCCTTCTTTGTTTATTATATTTTGTACAAGTTACATTTATCATGTTTTCCACCCGGCCCTGGTGATGCTTTTTTCACCACCGGGTGATGCTATTCTCTGGTATGTTTTCTCGTTTGTTGTGTTGGTGATGTGCAGGTACAGGTTGGCGAGCGACATTTATTTCGACTTCTCCATGCGGGGGTTTTTGGGAGCGATTCTATGCCTTACGTTTGTCTAAGCCCCTTGCCGAAGGCTTATCACTAGGGTTTTTCCTCGAAAACCCGAAAGGGCGGGGTTTTTTAATCCCGGTGATAAGCTTTCTACGGTACATCAGCCACTCATCTATTAGCATTGTATTTTTTTGGGGTCCAAATGATATAATTGGATTTTCCCTTTATTTTTCGTGGGTAGTTCGCATGTGTGCGGCTACCCACTGTCCACCATTGTAGAAAATCTGCTGAGATGAATGAGAAGCCTATCTATGGCGGTTTGTTGATTTCTTGCGAGTCCCATTCTAGAATTCTACTTTTTTTTTCTCTACATACATGCGAACTTCACTTCAGGCAGCTAAAAAATTGCTACTAAAGGCAAAGAACTCCAAAATATTATGGTGACACAGGTGTTTGACTAGAAGGAAACCACGTGGTTTATCCAGAGGGGAGCGAGGAGTAGCAACCCCTCAGAAGTTTACCTATTTATTTACAAAATATTTAGGAAAGGGTAAAAGCGCACGAATACTTCCTTTGCCAGAGAAATGTGCATGGTGCCCACTGCTACAGATGACGTAATTGTGATGAATATGCTCAACATTGCTAAGGAGATTGACTATCTCCTGAGCATCACCATGTTGTAGATTGGTATGTGCGTTCAAAAATACATCTCCGAGAATAAAAAAGGAGGGCATGTAATCACATGGCTTCATTACTTCAACTTTTGTATCCTCGGTATAAATTTATACTGCATCATCAACTAAAACTTCAGCTTCTACAAAATATCGTGGATGTATTGGTAATTGTAATACTATGTGATGCAAAAACAATGGTTTGTCATTCAAGAAGTTTGTTCAACTGCCTCCCAATGTGTTTTAAGGTCCATTAGGACGTTCAGCCAAAATGGTTGTGAAATAACAAATTTTCTGTCTTCTAAAACAACTAATATAAAAATTTTCAGGGACAAGGTACAAAAGCATCTAATTTCTTCATACGAATTTGCCCCATAGTAAATCTTTGAATTTCATTATAGTTCTTTCCCCCTCTACAATGGGATTTTTTGTGTGTGTGTGTTTTTCCTTAATACTAAGTCTTCTTAAAATGTCTGTTTTCACGAGCAATTTTATAAATCTTTGGACTAAAGGTAATAAAAAGGCCCTTTTTAGAGGGATTTCAGAATTTTATAAATTTTCAGAAGGAATCTTTCAAACGCACTTCTTAAATAAGTGCGTTTCATTTTAAACCTTGTTACATAAACTAATTTTTTGATTCCTACACGAATGCAGATGGTAGTCATCAATGTTGAGTGGGATTCGTACCCAAAATTGCTTGCCAAACATTTTGAGGATGGGCATGATGTGCCACCATTTAAAGATGACCTTGATAAATATGTTCAATACTTGAATAACTATGGGGACCTTGAGGAAATTAAGTTAGACATTGACGCTGAATCCTCAATATCACCAAACCAAGAGAGCGTTCTAAAGCTTGCCAGAGTTGAGAATTTGCTATGGGCCGCTATAGTTTTTGCGGAGTGGTATGGAGCTCAGGAGTCGCTTGGGCTTCCGCTATCTCAAACACTAACATTCAATTAGATGTTGATAAGTTTATCAGTCTCTTGGAACGTGTGTTTCATAAACACATATATCCGTGTTCAAAAGTTCGCAAATGCCATGGATGCTATTTTATATACTGAGTACATAGTACAAAATGGTTTACATGTGTAGCCTATTGAAATGCCGGAGCTTTTGGCATTGTTAATAATAAATGTGCTCCCTATCTATGGAACTTTTTGTTTTCTACAATATTCACTAATAAAGATGTGTTCGTCAATCAAAACGTATATCTTGGCATATGATAAACACGTGTATATAAACTACAACAATATGCTTGAACCCATGTGTCCCAATTATAAATGATAGTTTTGGAGAGAAGGAAGGTTATCTTGCATGTTCTTTAGCCAACACTTTATTGGGGGCTGTGCTTTTATGAAGGTGCCATCTCATTTCTTTCTACTTTTTGTACAGGTCAACCTTTTACTTCCACTTTCAAGGAGACAACAACTTGGCAACCATCAAAAGTGAGCCATATTCTTTGTTTAGGTAGATTCCTTTACAATGCATGTCCATAGCTCTTCATAATCTTGAATATGCGCATAAGAATAATACTTTTAAAATTAAAGATTCAGCTTGAAATTCTATTATGCCATAAGCCTCTGTTAGTACATTTTGCATCAATCTATGCTTTGTCTGTAAACCGCCATCATAATTACATGGCTTATTTTTCTACTTGCACTTCGAAGGAGAATATCATACTACATCAGAGGTGAGTCCTATCTCATTTAGGTTAACTGTGCATTCTATTGAATGTGGTGGGTAATTTCTTAGTCATATGTATTAGGAGGTTATTTTCATGCAAAAAACCTAAATGGATACAGGGTTACACATATCAGAGACTCGATATGGGGAGGTCTTACAGAAAGACGCCACCTGTTGTGGACAACAATCCCTCATATATGACACCCATCAATGAAAGTAAGTCTG
The DNA here is from genome assembly GCA_021234155.1 of Isoetes taiwanensis. Taxonomy (NCBI): domain Eukaryota; kingdom Viridiplantae; phylum Streptophyta; class Lycopodiopsida; order Isoetales; family Isoetaceae; genus Isoetes; species Isoetes taiwanensis. The sequence goes on from JAJEKV010000005.1 coordinate 8,588,231, forward strand.
CTAGAAAGAGACGTTTGGCACGTAAGTGCATTGCAAAGGCTAGAGCCTTGAGGTTAGAATATGATGTGAATACTGCGGAGGTGGTTCATGTTGGCCAATCAACCAATGCACCAAAAACTGGGGAGGTAGTCACGCCAGAACTAATGCATTGTTTGTCTGGTCAAGTGGGTATGGGAAGATCTTGCAAAAAGACGCCACCTACTGTGGCCAACAACCCCTCATATATGACGCCTGTCAATGAAAATAGATCTGCAAAGACTAAGGCTTTGAGGTTAGAATATGATGTGAATAACCAGAGACAATTCATGTTGGCCAATCATCTAATGCACCCGCAATTGAGGAGACAGTCACGCCAGAGCCAATGCATTGTCTGTCTGGTCAAGTAGATATATTATCGACAAGACGCCAGCATTTGAATGACATGGTTATAGAAGGAACTGTTACACATGCGAGGAATTCACATCTCATCACATCAAAAGTAAATGATATTAGGATGCAATTATTTTCCACAATACAAGAACAAACGAATGATCAAACGTTCTTGCAGCAAACTATAACAATAAGGGATAACCCATCCTGTGTAACACCTGAAGCTGAGAGCATTAGTCAAAGGAGAAGACACATGGATCGAAGAAGACAGGCAAAATATACAGCCATGAAGTTGGATTATGACACTCCGATTGCTCCTAGAGAACGTCCTACTGGTAAAAGTGGTTTCAATAAGATAGCATGGACGTGGAATTTACCTCCTCCTCATGACCTTGATAACATGGATCATAGATGTTTGTATTGTGGGGCTATGCAGTGGAAAGCAGAACTCACAGTTAAAAAGAATTGCAGGGCATGTGCTAATGGAAATGTGCAGCTGCCATTGATTCCAGAACCACCACAGGCATTGTTTGACCTATATATGATCACTTTGGGTGATCACGTTCGCATGAACATTAGAAAGTACAATAATATTTTTTCGTTTGCGTCGTGGGCATGCATCTCCCCTTCACATGGCTGGCCGATTGTTTCAAGAATACATTTGTGATATGTTTGCAAAGATGGAACAAGAAAGACTGCAATTCGTGGTGTTGAATCAACACACCATTCAAAAAGACATGTGGACTTTGAAGGAGACGATGCAAGTGCTATTGGCCGAAAAGTTGTGTTACCATCCTCACATGTGGGAGGTCCGAGATACATGACCCAACGATATCAGGATGCTATGTCTATTGTTCGCGAACATGGCAGGCTGGACCTCTTTATAACCATGACTGCCAACGCAAATTGGGAAGAGATTAGGAGGGAATTATTATATGCCAATTGCCAAGTGATCGACCAAAGTTAGTGGCTTGAGTATTCCATATGAAGGTAAAAGAGCTGATAGATCTGATAATTAATCATGGTATATTCGGCCGCATAATTGCAAAAGTCTATGTCATTGAGTTTTAGAAGAGAGGCTTGCCACATGTACATTTTTTTACTATGTTGGATCAAGAACACAAGCCCTTCACAGCCGAAGAGATTGATCAAATAATTTATGCTGAAATACCAAACAAAAATGTATATCCTTAATTGTATGAGGTAGTCACCCGTAATATGATGCATGGGCCATGTGGTATTGGATATCCGAATAGTCCGTGCATGCAGGATGGTAAGTGTACAAAACATTATCCACGTGCATTTTCAGATGAGACGACAGTTGTTGACGGATATCCGTTATATCGAAGAAGGGATGATGGCCGAAAGGTAAAAAAAAGGATATAGATTTAGACAACAGATGGCTCGTGCCATATAATCCATGGCTGACATCGTACTTCAAGTCCCATATCAATGTTGAGGTATGTGCTACTGTAAAGGCCGTTAAATATCTATACAAATATGTCTACAAAGGGCTGAATATGATCAATGTGAACTTAGAAGCAACGAGTGATGGTGCATCTACTAGCAGGGGACCCATCATAAACTATGATGAGGTTGAGCAATTATTGAATGCACGCTATTTCTCATCTTCTGAGGCATTATGAAGAATCCTCTCATGTGAAATACAACAACAGTTTTCTCATGTCACTAGATTGGCTGTGCATCTCCCAATGCAACAAGATGTATACTATCGAGAAGGTATGAGCATGCACAGTCTAAAAAGCAAGAATAACGGAACAACATTGACAGCTTTTTTCGAGATGAATGCATCGGGAAATAGAGAGGCTACTCAATTGCTCTATCATGATTTTTCTAAAAAGTTTACCTATGATAAACCCAGTAGGAAATGGCTGGTCAGGTCCAACAACCAGAAGTTTCCCAATATTGGACGCATGTACTTTGTTAATCCTTCAGAAGGAGAGCGATACTATTTACGGCTCTTATTAACCGCGTGACAGGTGCAGTTAGTTTTGAAGATTTACGCTCTTTTGATAGGGAGTTATGTGCAACATATAAAAAAGCTTGCATTCATTGTGGGTTGCTTCGAGATGACACAGAATGGCTCGAATCTCTTCGAGAAGTAGCAGCATGGGCATGCCACTACAATTGCGACACATGTTTGCCATGATCCTTTTAAACTGCGAACCATCGAATCCACTACAACTGTGGGAAGAAGTCAAGCTTTCTATGATCGATGACTTCTTGCACGAGGCACGAAGGATTGCAGAAGATCAAAGTGTAAATGTGTGTGATCAATTTTTTGACATGGCACTTCTAGACATTGAAGATCATATGAACTCAGTCGGACGATCCTTAAGGGAATTTGATTTCATTCTTCCTGAGCATGCAATAGATCCATATATGATATTTCGGGATGAGGTGTTTCAAGAAGATATGGTAAAGGTGCAGGAAGATATGGACCGCCTATATCACGACCAGTGTGTTATCTTCGACCGTGTGATCGATGAGCACGTGATGTTAGAAAAATACGGGTGTTTTTCGTTCAGGGTGCAGGCGGCTCAGGAAAGAGTTTTCTTTTTTAACATCATGTTATCTTATGTTCGTGCCAAATGTATCATTGCACTTGTAGGTGCTTCTTCAGAAATTGCATCCACTTTATTGAAGGGTGGGCGCACTAGGTTCAAGATATCGATAAACATGGATGAGACATCAACTTGCAAAATTCTAAAGCAGTCGGAGCTGCCAAAATTGATAAGAGCGACTCGCATGATTATATGGGATGAGGCCCCAGTGATGCCTAAATATGTTTATGAAGCACTGGATAGAATGCTCTGTGACATGATATCATGTCACAAATTGTTTGGAGGACTCATTGCTGTTTTGGGAGGAGATTTTCGCCAGCTTCCACCTGTGGTTCCACGAGAAAATTGCCCCCAAATTGTGCACACTTCCTTGAAATGCTTTTACATATGGGATCATGTTAAGGAACATAAGCTGAACATAAATATGCGAGTAATGAATACTATGGGAAGAGACGCGAAAGAGCAAAAGGCGTTTGCAGAATATCTCCTACGAGTTGGAGATGGACTTGAGACCACATTTCCCAACATTGGATCGGACGTAATACGTCTTTCAGAAGAGATTTGTGTGAAGTTGCAGGACTTAAATGATTGGCTAGCCGTGGCATTCCCTGATGTTTCGATGAATTATGGAAGTGTATCCTATTGGGTGCAAAGGGCAATACTTATGTCACTGAATGAGGATGTAGATGAAGTAAACAAGAGGATGACAGAGTGGTTACCTGCTGCACCTATTGATTATTACAATGCTGATCGAGTTGTTAATGAGAATGATGCAGGGGTCTATCCTATTGAATTTTTGAATGCGCAAACTCCGAGTGGGATGCCTCAACATCAATTAACTTTGAAGGTTGGCATGATTGTCATGTTATTGAGGTCTATTTCTACACGTAAGGGACTCTACAATGACACTCGCCTCATTATACATTCACACTCTCTAAGAACAGGGATTGTATTTTCCTCAAACAAAAATTCAAACAGACTTATGTCATGAAAATATATGGCTTTGACAAAATTCAAACAGACTTATGTCATGAAAATATATGGCTTTGACATGCCCAATTTGGAAAATTCAAACAGACTTATGTCATGAAAATATATGGCTTTGACATGCCCAATTTGGATGAGATATGATAGCTTCTTTATGTTCCGGCCAAAACATTACCCTTATTCTTTTCCGCTCAATCTGAGGTCTTCCTATTTAAGATCACGAATCATGATACGGTCTTGGATTTTTTTATTATGTACCCTTGATTGATATTCAACTCTGATTGGATTTATGTCATTGCATCAACCTTAAACAACTGTTGTCTTATGAAATGCCAGCAACCTCCAACTCTGAAAGCGCCAAATTTTTGGTGGAGCTTTTTGCCTTCAACTTCTTGGTGCAGACTGCAGATCCCTCTTGCCGGAGCTTCTTGCACCAATGGTTCTATGGCATGGAGCTCGGGCAATCTTGCACCAATGGTTCTATGGCATGGAGCTCGGGCAACAATTCTTGCATCCAGGAATTCTGTTGGGTATACAACGATTTTTGTAGCCATTCTTGCAAGTTTGTTCTTATGCAGATAATTCTTGCAGCAATGAATTGTGCGTAGAGCTCTTGCTTGGGAATTCGTTGAGTATAAACTTATAAGGTTCATTCTTTGGGTTTTCAGCTTCTTTCCTTACTATTGAATCCATAAAACAGAGCCATAAAACACGATTCAACCAAAAGGGTACATAAAGCTGGATTTAGCCATAAAGCACGATTCAACCAAAACGATAAACAATCATAACAATTGAACCATTTTATACTTGGACATAGCAATTTCCTTAACTTAAATTGTGAAACATGATAAAGAAAGTTACAATTTATGATTTTTTTCCTATTAATCTTTTAGTTATTTTAAACAACATGGCCTGAAATTTAGACGCAGGCTTAGGTAATCCTTTGAACTTTCCATCATCTTTGCAGTTCTTCAAATTATGGTCACTTTTCTTTGTAGCATTACTCAATTCTAAACTACTCTTCTTCAAATCATGGCCACTTTCCTTCAAATCATCCTTTCTCAAATCTGAAATACGTACATCTTTTTTCTTTGCAAGATTGCTCAATTCTGAGCTACTCTCCTTCAGATCATGGCGAATCTCCTTGAGATCATGGCGAATTTCCTTCAAATTATCCTGTGCACAATTGCTCAAATCTAAAATATGTGCATCATGGCGAATCTCCTTGAGATCATGGCGAATTTCCTTCAAATTATCCTGTGCACGATTGCCCAAATCTAAAATATGTGCATTTTTTTTCTCACTCAACAGATTACGAGCCTTGGTCGGTTGCACAGTCTTGGGAGGCTGTAAGTTCTCCTTTTTCTTGCGTTGCAGATCCCTGCATATGCCTCCATTTGTGAATTTTTTGTGACAACTGTTACATTTATATCTTGGTTGAGTCTTCTTTTTATTATTGAAATAACAAAAGTGTGTATTCGTGGAATAGCAACGTGGGCATGGAACCACTTCTTCACTTTGCGTCTCCATGCTTGATAGCCGTTGCGTCATTCTTTTCATTCTTTTCCATCCTGAATAATATAAAACAGATGTTACTGAACGTAAAGACAAACAAAATAGATTAAATTATAATATAATTTAGAGAAGGCCATCATACTTCCCAGCGCCTCACCTAAGAAGATAGCATTACGCCTGAAATCATGAGAAAAGAAGAACGCTCTAGAATCGTCAAAAGAAAAGGAATTCCTAGAGCTATATAATCCAAAATAATTTTAGCTTCACCTTTTTTAGAGCCATAGGAGATTCAAAATAATTTAGCATCGTCTTTTATTAAAATCTTTTTCAAAAATAGCTCCAGTCGGGTATAATTGTAGGTGGCCGGAGTGACGCCGGAAAAAGATAGCGTGAGTTTTGGGGTTATTTTTTTCTTTCCGGCAGTTTTTTCGGCAAATCTCCCTTCTGGCATGCGTTCCTATTTGTTAGCCTCCACTCCTGTAATAGTGGTTTAGATCCAGGTAAAGCTAATCCAACGGGCCATCATTATTGTGGCAGGATGCCCGCCATAGCCGGATTCATTCGTTTCGCCATTCCTTAAAATCCTCTTCGAGCATCCAAAAACCCTATTGTGGAGCGGATTCTGGCGCCCAGCTAAGGTGTTTGAGGTAAAAAATTTCGGCCCATTCTTTCTGTTCTTTCCTTGCAAGCAAAGACCTCTTACAGGGATGGATTTTTTCAGAAACAGAAGCCGGTATTGGCCAGGAACAATCCTTCCACGTTTGCAAACAGAGCCTCATATTTCTTAGAATGAAAAACCCTGCTGAGCAGGTATGCGCATGATCTGGCTGAAGCACTTTTCCTGGGTTCTTGGGGTTAATCGGCTGTGGCCAAGCCACAAGGTAAAAATTCTGGCACGTCTCATTTTGGAACTAGGGTTCTGTATCAAAGCTCAGGTCTTTTATTTTTATTGCTGAAATATCAGAGTTTTGTAGTCCAGCACTAAATATCAAGGTTAATGTTTCAGGAACAACGAAGTGGGCTTGCAGTTAAGCTTGAAGCTGAGGTTTGTGCCAATTTCGCTTCTTAAGAATCTAAGGTTTTGTAATTTCATGCAGGCTAGGGTGTTGCAATGCCTTTTCTGCTGAGGCATGCTTTCTCCCTATTGACCATTATATCTGTAATCCTATTTGTATGCATGCCGAGAATAGAGCCTTGAACACATTTTCTATTTATTCCGGCAAACACTTCTCTGGTAATGTTCAATCCTGGTCTTTCTCCCTTTGCCACTTTTTATTTTGTTTTGTAAGCTCCTGTGCTTCATATGTCTGAACTTCCTATATTTTGCTCCAAAATGATTTGCACTGTTGTTAATGCTTAGTCGATTTTGAGAACTAAGTGCTTTCATTGTTATTTCAAAAATAAAATTGGACTGTGATTAATGATTTTTATACCACTATGAATGCTTTGCGGGCTATATCAAGTGTACCTCCATTTCCAGGTATTTCGTTTTTGTTTACTTAAGTATCCACCGTTGGTTTAAAGATGAAATACTGTTGGTTAAAGAATGAATAAGTAAATGCCTGCTTCATTTTGTTGTTGTTACCAAACATTTTTGCAGATTCATATTTTCCATTAGTTGTTCCCAATGTTGTAAACTGATGTTTTTGCATGCACCCATACAAGAAAGAACCATAACACATGACGAGATTATTCCTAGCAAAACACAGATAGGAGGGAGCCTTTGCCTGCTTTACAGTCCCATGAATCTTGGCGTATGTTTAAGACCCTACTCAGATCAGACCCTACTCGATTTATCTCGTTTTTTATTAGATTCACAACCCAGATAGGTGTTGGATCATCGATAAATGCTTGAAGTCGCAGGATTCAACCAATTTAAGCAAGATGATGCAATGATCCATTGTAAATACAAATCATTGATGTTTCATGGGCATTGCATGAGGGAATACGTTGTGTTGCCCATCTCATTGAAATTCAGGAAACAAATTGAAACAGTCAAATTGATGTATTTTGCAGTTACAGGCCGTTGTACATATCCTATTTGTTTAATCTATAATAGAAATTTAATGGCTGAGAAGATCATGTTTCAGCCCTGCATTGCGATTGCAGTTGCTACTGACACGTTGCATCATCTTACTTTAACTATGCCATTGTATATAAGCATTATAATATTATGCTACAGGTGGAGCATCCTATGACAGAATGGATAGCTAAGAAGAATCTGCCAGCTTCTCAAGTTGTGGCCTATAGGTACATGCCCGTCAATGTTCTATTTTTCTGAGTTTTCATGCTCATCATTGGTATATCTGCTTTGTGAAGATGCAATTTCTCACAGCAAAGTGGATTTGTGATTATTTAGGATCTCTTTTATTTATTTGTCGAAAGCATTATAAGTATGAGTTATGATACATTAAATCACATGTTTCTACAATCAGAAATGTAAATCAGTGATCAGGTTCATCATAAACATCTTTGTATTTAAAAGAAGTAAATAAATTTATTGTCTTCCCTACGAAAACCTTTGTTGAAGATAAGCGGACAATTTTGATCAAACCAGGTGTGCATATGTCGATCAAACCTTTTGTAAGCTGAATGTTATTGGGAGAAACATTAGCATCTGACCATTGTTGTCTGCATGTCTGTGCAAAGAAAAGAGGGCACCAGCAGATCGAGATCGAGATTGATGTGTAATAGGGCACAAATTGAGAGTGAGGTGCAGTGTTGATCAAGGATGATTGGGGAAAGAGGTCTAGCAAATTTTGGCTCCATTTTCTATCGCACAATAGATAATAGATGCATGCGTAATCTAATAACGGATAACTACACGTCCTTGCATGCGGCCATCTTTCAAACACTTGGATTTGATGTTTTAATGATGGTTATTGGATCTAATCTGCTTGCATAGACCATTATAATCTTTAATTGTGAGACCAGCATAACCAATTAGTAGCTTTTGCACATTAGTTTTGGTGGAAATGGCTTTGTGTGTTTGTGTTTGCAGAACATCTTGGCTATCTTTTACGATGAAGTATATCTAAAGTACATTCGCTGTAGAGAATATTCACCATTGCTAACAAGGAAGCACATCTGTCCACCTGCTTCGTATGGGGGAAGAAAATATAGTTGTATATACGCATTGGAATATTGATATGCAGTATAGAGACAAGCCTCACATTCAAGCTTTTGGTGCTGCAACTCTAATAATGCTTTGACCATATTAAGAAAGGTTTATTTCCAACTCCTATATGATCAAAACTTACATGCCGTAGATATTCTTAAGTGAGATCTTTTGTTACACATTCCATAGAATGGATTTGGGGAGTCCCATTCATTCTTCCCACTGATTATTAGCTATGGGCTGTGAACAGTTTATCCCACTGATTATTAGCTATGGGCTGTGAACAGTAAAAAACAGTATGCTTTAAGAAAAGTTACTTACTTTTGGCGACATTGGCATTTGGCGACATGGTGACCAAAGGCATACCACGGGACCAATTTTTGGGTTGCCCCTAGGGGGGCAAACCCTTGTTTATGTGGGTTTGTAGCATATCCTAGGTATATGCTAGAATATACCTAGGATATACTACTGACTGCTAAAAACCCCTCTCTCCCTGTAAATTGGCGGTCTCGTGCGTTCTGGATGAGGATGTTGCAACCGGTAGCAGGCGGGGGCAAGGCATGAATCGCTTGATAACGGACTAACTCCTATGCCGGTTTTGCAAGGAGTCCGGAGATCTGAGGCAAAAATTTGAGGCAAATAAGCATCCCGGCGCCTGCCTCAAATTATTCCCCGTTCCTCGCCATTGGGTTTTGCCTTGGAAATCTGTATTTGCCCGAGTTGCATTCGTTTAAGCAGAATGATGGTTCTTTACATATTTTCACTCCTTTTTGGATTGTTGCCATTGTTGAGAATATTATCGTAAGGATGAGAGTGCATAATGACCACGATGGGTCGATGAGGCAAGGATTACAGCAACATCCTCCCAATCCACACAAACACCCTTCATATGCAATGCAAAGGCCCTTGTAAAGCCATTTTGTAGGACCGGAATAGAAATGACAGATACAAAAATAAAAATAAAATAAAAAATAAAAATAAAAATAAAAATAAAAATAAAAATAAAAATAAAAATAAAAATAAAAATAAAAATAAAAATAAAAATAAAAATAAAAATAAAAATAAAAATATCATCATGCACCTCATTGTGTACAACATTGTACAGCAAGAAGGGTTATTTATTTCATTTTTGCACACATTTTGCAGATCCCTTGAACAGTTTCTTAAGGCAATTCCTGGTAAGGGAGCTTGTTTTCTTACATTGTTAACTAATAGAAGAGTTGGAAGAGCCCCCGACAAACAAATATTTGATGCTGAGATTATAAAGGTGGATGAGATAGAGGCTGATACTTTGATGTCAAAACCTTCATTGCAATCTCTTTTTGCAATTGCTGCAGGAAAGATAGTTGTTTCATTTTTGTTCTTGGTGTCGGCAAGAAACTTCAGCATTCTCTTAATCCAGCATTACAAAATATCTGAATTTCTACCATTATGAAGGTTTAGTCATCTTGCTTTTGCTCTGTATTCTTTCTTGCTTTGGTGGTTGGATGCAGGTTCAGACTATTCTACACTTTGCTCTGGATATGTTATTTCAACTCTAATTTTTCTTTTTCTTTTTTAAGGGGCCAATAATAAGCCGATTAAAGGGGATAACTTAAGGAGATTTGTAGCTTTGTGATAGTGTTTCTTCCATGCAAAGGCCCTATCATTCTATTCTTGATGTCTGTCATATTCATCAAGGATTTAAACAAATTTGTAGGCATTCCATCTTATGAATCATTTGACAATGTATTGTATCTTTGTTCAAGCAGTACATTATAGATGGATAAAGTTCTCTAAGAAAGACTTATAATTGCTAAGTGGAAAGTTCTGTAAGTATGCATATCTTTTCACGAGTTGGGGCCTTCGAAGACTTTAAGCATTACATGGTGATGAAGTATTAGCTCCGAAAGGTCAGTTAGTTGGAAGAATTTCATATAATTCTGAAGGACTTGAAAGATTTAGCCATCACAACAGAGACATCTAGCAGTTCAAAAATATCTGAAATCCAGAATATCTATCATCCTTTGCAATGTCCGAAACTATAAAAGAAACTCCATTATCATAGAGTCTAGAGGAATTTAAGTTAGCGTGATCAACAAACCTAGAAACCATACAAGTTTAAAGTGTTGACACTAGCAAGGTAGACTGCGGTGGTGGAGAAAATGTAGCAATGGCAAAACCACATCTAGGAAATGGATGAGCAAGCAATTCTGGCTCAACATAATTGTCTTCAATATGCGTGCAATATCATGAAAAGTGCACAAGTTTAAAAAGTCAAAAGCTTAGAAGGGAACATATCCATATTGGAATATCAATGAAGTATCACTTGCATGTGTATATGACCAAAAATCTGCATGGACGTTGGATATAAACATTTCTCATGTCGTTGTCCCTTCATGCATGAGTTGGAACCCACTTATAAATCAGGTGACAACTCTAAGAATGATTTGTACATAAGTATTTTTTACATTATAGGAGAATTTGCTTTGCTTTGTTTTTATAAAGGCAATCAACCAATGGAAGAAATGGACGGAGACGCCACAACAGCGGCTGCTGCCGGAAATGAACCTGGGTACGACCCAGGGATAAACAACAGGGCCATATGGCCCCCGATTCAACCTGCCATCGCCACTGCAGGCAGGAAATCAGCCATCCGGCAGACCTCAGGGGTCTGCAAATCGGCCCCAGCCGATGGGGTTTCCAAATGCTCTGACCCAAAAATTGGAACTTTTGCCCTAAACCAGGTAAACCATCCTGCTATTTCGTCTGTTAAGAATTTAGGATCATTTGCAGCCTCCCCCGCTCCACAGAGTATAAACAATTCCCCAGGGACCTGCAAACCGTCCCCAGCCGATGGGGCCTCCAACAAACTGATTTCAGAAATTGGGGCTTTTGCCCAGCATGAGGTGAATCGTTTCCCCTGCTTACCAGATAAGAATCCAGGCTCATTAGCAGCCTTCCCTGCTTCACAAAGTACTAATCATCCCCCAAAGGGCAACCGAATAGATAAGGTATCAGCAGGGGAAGATCTGGCCTCTAAGGCAAATGTGAGTGCCATCGGTGCTATCCGAAAATTGAAAACTGCAATGTTAGGGGCAGGGATAGGAGATAGTGCAGGTGGGCAGAAAAACCTCACACAGTGCAACAAAGCAATCAACGAAACTGATAAGATCATGTTGGAGGCTGGAGCAGAGGATAACCAAGCATTCCCAAAGGATTTAAACAGAGGTAAGAGTTCTCCCTCTACACCAGTAGATAACGTGATCTTTCAGAACCAGAAACATGATAGTGAAGCAGGCAAAGTAAAAGTAGGGGAAGATCGGGGCCCGGCTAGTGGTAATGCAAGGAGCAATGCAAGGGAGGCTTGGAAAAACAACGACACGATAGCAAGAGTTAACAAGCCTAGATTTTCAGAGTGGATAAAGAATAAGATGCCAAATGAAAACAACCGTGAGTTTGAGAGTAGATGCAAAGACTTAAAATAGTAGAAGCGTGTTTTGCTCAAGATCCGGCAAACCGAACAAAGGCCAACTTGAAGAAAAGGGAACCGAAAGTGCCGGAAATATGGAAGTAGACGAGGAATCTAACTATCCAATAGCGTAGATAGATCATGATATGCACGTAAAAGTGGTGGAGAACCCGGTATCACGATCGGGTCATTGGTTTCTTTACGAGGATTCCCGGACCTCCGAAAATTGGAATCTTGGCTCTCAAAGACATCCGAAGAAATTAGGCCTACCTCAACACGAATCGCTAAAGGCATTGGGAAGTAACTTCTTTCTCATTCTTTTTGATAACGGGCGTTGGTAGATAAGATGGTGTCCCGCCATTGATGAGACTCATTCATGGGAGAGTACATTTTATATCAATATTACTCACCGGCTTCTCCCCCATCAAATCTCGGCCATCAAAATTCCGTGTTGGTTAGAGATCGAACACCTACCTCCAGACATGTTGGTACCTGAATTCTTAAAGGTCATTGCTAACACAGTAGGAGCATATATCTCACATTCCATCGCCAAAGGACCAAAGATTTGTGTAGCAATACCGGCAACGTCGGGCATACCTAAAGGGGTGGTGGTTAAGAGTGGCAAATGCTCTTTCAAGTTCCCCCTGAAATTGACCAATAGATGGGAAATATACAGAATGTTTCCGGACATAAAGATTGATGGACTAGAAGAGAACCCCCAAGTCAGGTCTAGAAGAGATGGGACTCCTCAACAACAAGCTCCGACTGGCCTTAATGATCCTCCCACATCTAATGGTGCTCCAGTTAGCCACCCCATCACTCAAGTAAGTATCACCCCATGCGCCCCTAGCCAGGGAGGTGAAAATCACTGCTCCAACATCGTGGGAAAGCTAGCTAACGAATCGTCGATACAGCCCAGTAATCTCGTAAGTTTATCAAAAGCAGATGATCAGTCATGGGAAGTGGTAGGTTCCAAACAAAAAGGGAGGACTAGGAACATTGCTCGGAGGAGCGGAGCACTCCGGTCAAAACCTCTTCCCCAGGCATCTCCGAGTACTCACAGTGTTCCAGGAGCAATAAATCCTTTCTCTCAACATTAAGAAACAAATGCATTACCTGAGAAGGGAACGCTTTCTGAAGCGGAAGGTGGGATTGGGAGAGGTATAGTGGTATATGGGGAATTGGATGAAATAGAGAGAGTCATTCCCCCAAACAAAAATAAGTGGGCGGATCTAATGGAAGAGGAGGATATGGTGGACGAAGATCCCCCTACTCTAACAGGAAAAAAAAACAAAAAGGTAACAAGCACAAGTCTAGAAGAAGAAGGGTCGGAAGGCATGAAAAGGAAAAAGGGTCCGGAAACATCTCTTTATGAATCATAAAATTCTCAGTTGGAATATTAGGGGAGTAAAATCCTCTGAATACAAGAAGAGTAGGTTAGCAAGCGCCATAAAGGGGATCAACCCGGATGTGATATGCTTACAAGAACATAAGTGTAAAAGGGAAGAAATACAGGAGCTTTTCAAAGTAATAGGCAATGAATACGTGGGTATTGCTGCAGTAAAGGAAACTTCTAGTGCAGGGACCCTCATCGCGTGGAAAAAAGAAGTAAAAGTATGTGAGTCACAGGTAGACAGATTTGGGAGATGGGCTTTAATCCTATGGCAACATGAAGGTAAAGTATGGGGCTTGGTGAACGTTTATGCTCATAACAACCCCAGAGGCAGAGGAGCCCTATGGGCCACTCTTAGGCACAAATTAAAAGGTTTCGGGAACAAGGTAGCTTGGCTAATGGTAGGAGATTTCAATATGGTGGAGGCAGCTGAGGATAGACAAGGAGTATCATCTGCAATAGTGTATGGGTTTGAGAAAGTACAGTGGTGCAAACCGTTGGAAGATATAGGCTTCATGGAAGTTGACGGAGATAAGAGCTATACATGGTGTAACGGATGGATAGGCATGGGTAGGACTTATGCAAGACATGATAGATGCTACATCAACGATGAGGCACTTACCATCCTTCCAAACGCGCACAGATCCAACCTTCTACAAAATGCTATCTCGGATCATAATCCACGGTCATATCCACCCGTGTTTGCCGATTAGAACTTCTAAAACAAGATTCAAACTCAACACTAGATATTTGAAAGATCCGTAATTTGTGGAGGCTTGTAAAAGCATATGGCAATCCACTTTCAGAACGGGCTCAGGGATGGAAACCATGGTAACGGCCCTGGGTAATATAAAAAATTATGCCAAAAGTTGGGGTAGAGCTAAAGTGCAAAGGGAGAGGGGAGAGTTGGATAACCTTTACAATCAGCTCCACTCACTTAGAGCACTGGGCCCGAATGATGGGATAGAGGAGAAGGGAATAATAGAACAGATAAAGGCACTAGAGGAAGTCAAGATAATGGAGAACAGATGCAAAGCAGGACTGACTTGGCTAAATGAAGGTGATAAATGCACCAGTTTCTTCTTTAAGTCAGCTAAAGAAAAGAAGAGGTCGTCTACTCTATCAACCATCGCACTAGGCAACGGCTCAACCCTCAAATCCCCAGGGGATCTAAAAAGGTACTTACATAATCATTTCCAAGATTTTTTTGGGGAACATAACTTACCATTCCAAGATACATATGAAGAGCTAGTGATCTCAAAAGTTTCACCTATAATGAGCTCTAGCCAAAAAGATATTTTGAGTCGCCCTCTCTCTATGGAGGATCTTGAAAAAGCCACCCTCTTATTGGCTAAGAATAAATGTCCGGGTATGGATGGAATTCCCATCGAATTCTACCAATGCAATTGGGAATGGATTAAAAATGATATCTTTTCTGCATACACAGACTTCTTGCAAGCTGAAAATTTAAATCCAAGATTGAATACAGGCTGCATTGCCTTGGTACCCAAGTGTAAGGAGCCAAGCACAATTAACGATTGGAGGCCTATCACACTCCTATCTGCATTTTACAAAATCATAGCCAAGGCTATGGCAGAGAAGATCAAACCAATTTTAGCGGAAGGTATCTCACAAGCCCAATCTGGCTTCCTACCGGGTAGGAGTATCCTGAGCAATGTGGCAGCAGCTTTTGAAGGGTTGCACTGGGCCAGAAAAACAGGACAAAAGGTAGCCTATCTAAAGCTAGATTTCACCAAGGCATACGACAGCATTAGATGGAGTTTTCTGCATAAAATGTTGCTCAAGCTGGGTTGTGGGGATAGTTTTACAGAAGGGGTAATGAAACTATTGAGATCAGCTCGTGCCTCAGTCTTATTTCAAGGTGAATCATCTCCTATATTTGAGATTAAGAGGGGCATCAGGCAAGGTTGTCCCCTGGCTCCCTTCCTCTTCAATATAGCAGCAGAAGCTCTCTCACAGCTATTCCTGCAAGCATCCGCAGACGGTCTCATTCAGGGACTAGAAATGTGGGACGGTTCTCAACAAATCTGTAACCAGTATGCAGACGACTCATTTCTATTTATCGAGGCAGAGGAAAACAATATGTCAGATGCAGGACAACTACTGGCCACCTTCTCAATAGCCTCAGGTTGCCTCATAAATTGGAAAAAATGCTCAGTGCAGTGGCCTTTGGAGAATAGGCATCCCATATGTTTGGAAAGCTTACCATGGAAAATTATCCCTGAGGGTGAACATTCCAGCTTGTTAGGAATCCCAGTGGGCATTAACATCAATAGTGCACGAATATGGGATGAAATGCTACTAGGCCTACATAAACACCTAAATTGGTGGAAGGTAGCAAAGTTATCCCTTGCAGGGAGGATTACTGTGGCAAAACATGTGCTAAGTAATACTTATGTATACATATCATCAATTCTACTTGCACCGAGGGAGAAGGTGCAGGAGTTAGAAGGGCTGATTCGAAACTTCGTCTGGGGAGGTAATGAGGAAGGTGCAACGATCAAAATTGCTTGGTGGAAGTGCAAGAGGGACAAAACAGAAGGGGGAATTGGTATGTTTGACATAGTCTTACAGAGCAAAGTATTGATAGCCAAATTCATATGGATGATTCTTCAGGAAAAGGTGAAGTCTCCAGGTTTGCACCTCATCAACCAAGCTCTATTGTATTCTTGTAAGCATAGTAAGCCCTCCGTCAAGGTCTCGCTTCCATGGTCTCTCTTTTTTGATCTCAAGCCAAGTAAAGAAGCCTCCCCCTTCCTGAAGGGTCTTATTTCGGCTTGGAATGCCATAAAGAAACTATTCACGCTTGATATCAGCAAATTTGAAGCAGAGACCTCCCCTCCATGGTGGGTACCAGTGGAAGTGCACAATAAACAAGGCCCATTAGGTATAGTGGCTGATGCGAGGATTGTGAAGAGATGGAAAAACTGTGGTATATATTCTAGTGCTCAGTGGTATATGGGAGAGCACCTGGCCAGTTGGGAAGCATTTCAAGCCTGTTTTGGTTTAAAGGAGGCAGACAAGATAATTTGGGAATGTGTGGCTTCCGTACTCCCAAACACAATAAACAGAGGAGATCAACGTCCATGGGTCGTACATCCTTCGATACAGCCAAACAAGTTTGTGAAGTCATGCTACAGTAGTTTGAAGACTAAGGGATTTCTTCCAGTATCCCCCAAGTGGGAGATAGTGATCACGGAGGACATCCTTAAAAACATCTGGAGAAATGCTTGGCTGAATTTCCTCCCTCCACGAATCAACGCCTTTCTTTGGCAAGTGATCCACAGGGTCCCAAGGGTCAATCATCTAGTCTCCAAATGGGACAATAACGTGAGCCCACTTTGCCCTATGTGTGGAGAGGAAGAAGAATCCATAGAACATTGTCTGGTGGAATGTGGGATGCTGCATGAAGTATGGGCCTGGAGTCTGGATAGGTTCGAATACCCTTTAGGAACCAAAGAATTGCTGCTAGGAATTCTCCCCCCAGAATGGTGTCCCAAGAAGAAGATTTCTTTTCACATAGCAAGGGCCTGGACGATCTGGTCAATATGGAAAAGGAGGAATGCCCGAGTCTTCGCTGAGGATCAGGAGGTATTCATATCATCAACACAACTACTTCACCTGGTACTTGAAAGACTTAAAAAATTTAGGCTAGTTTTTAAAGGTGAAGAAGAGGTAAAGGAAGAAATATGGGGCACCTATTTTTATCTGGTCTAGGTCGGGAAAGAGAATAGTACAAGCTGGAGCTACGTAGCTACCCCCATCCCATATTCGTGGATGGGTGCACCTCTGCCATGTGGCTTTGTATCATTCTCTCTAAGTAAATAAAATCTTTTTTATCCCTCAAAAAAAAAAAAAAAAAAAAGAATTTGCTTTGTTTTGCATCCACAAATGCATCTTTTAAACTGCATTGTCACCCCATATCATCATCTCGTCATGACAATGTACTGTAGCATAATCATTATAGGGGAATTTGCTTTGTTCTATATACACAAATGCATTTTTTAATCTACATTTTCAACCCATAGCATCATCTTTTGATAGCAAATGTACTGCGCCAAAAATAATTCCATGCATATATCATGCTCTTTTTTAAGTTAAGGCACTTAGATATGAGGGTACCACATATCTTGTCAATTGTGGGCTTAGCCTTTTCACATTGGATTCAAAATAATTTAGCAATCATATTGGTGAATGTAGCAACATATGGGATGAAAGAAGCAAAGTATATGGATCAACACACCCATCTTGCAAACCCCAACATATCTTATGCATCGTGTGCCACTTCACTCTTCATTGGTACTTCAACCATTAATAACATAATGCTTGTCTGCACATTTATAATGTTTGGATTTTTATCACATTTTTGTCTCTCAAGCGTTTGACAACAAGAAATACAAACTTCTATTGTCCCACATAAAGCAACTAGGAATAATTGCTTATATATTGCAATTTCTACTTTGTTATCTTACCAGGTTTATGCTTTATCTTCTTACATAATAAAATATTTAGAATGTTTCCTCAAAAGAATTTGAGACAACACCTCGCAGGGTTTAGAAGGCTAAGACGAGATTTTAGACAATCCCTTTGTTAAATATCGTCGCATCAACAAATTGAAGGGAAAAATGTTCATATTATAATCTTGAGTTGCTAGCAATAAAGATGCAGTAGTTGCTTAATCACACAGCCTGAGAAGATGCAGAGATATGGAAATCTAGAGGTGAACCCAAGTTGAACCTAAGGTTACCAAAGGCTCTAAGCAAATGGAGAAAAGGAGAAAATTCGAAGGTTAGCCTAAGGTATATTATTTTTAATGGTTCAATGGTTATATTTAAAAGGGCCGTGATTAAACTTGCGCGGTCAAGTGCTGTTTAAACAGCTAATGCAGATCGAGATTAGAAAGGAGAATTTGGTGCCGATTTGTGATGAATCGGTGCCGACTGTAAACAATATAAGTAGTATGTGATCCTAGTTGAGCATTCCGGAAGGCCAGATTCATTAGTTCATGGGTGCTTGGGCTGTCGGGGTACCTATATGTTTGATCGAAGATTTGAATGCATAATAGTTCAAACTATTGCTACAGTAACACATTTTTAACTATTGAACTATTTAAGCTTCAATAATATATTTTGCTCAATGGTTGAATGATGGTTAATATGTGATAAGTTTTGGATTTGCTAGATAAAATTGGTATTAGAAGAACGTGATCTAATCTAATTCTATCAGTGGTATCAGAGCTTCAGGTCCAAGATGACAAGTCGATTTGGAGCATCATTATTAAATACCATAAAAATATATGAAGGTGGTCCAGGTTTCCAGATCTGGAAAGAACAAATGAAGAATGTGTTAGAAACTGAAAACTTGTGGGATTTGTTGGATGAATCTAATAGTTCATCAAGCGTGGTTGCAGGTAGAAGGGAGAGCAGCTCTTCTGACAGTGGTGCAACTGAAGGAGAAAGTGCAGGTGGCAGTGGCAGACAATTGGCCAAAGTCAAGGAAGCCTATGCTATCTTGACAAGCAAAGTAGGAGCTTCAATCTTGCTTAAGGTAAGGGGAAAGTCTCCGGGAGAGATATGGAAGTATTTACTTAAGAATTTTGAGGAAAAATCATCATCTCAAATAGATATCCTTGATAAAGAACTCAGGAAATTAAAACTCAAGGAGGAGGATGATCTTACCAAATTCTTCTCTAAGTTTGATAACATAGTGGCAGATTTGGAGGGTGCTGGAGTCTTGTTGACTGAGCAACAAAAGGTATTGCAGGTAGCTAGAGCTGTGGCAGGGAATAGGCAATTAGCTACATTGATCAGAAATGTAGCAAAAACAAGGGAGACAGCAGAACAGAACTGAGTTCGAGCAGCATAAGGTACTATCAGAATCTGATGATGACAATGTAGAAGTGTTATTTGCAGGGAAAGGAAAATACAGGGCGAAAGAATCAAAGGCAAAAGGACAAATTGGTCCTTGTTACCATTGTAAAGCACATGGCCATCTTAAAGCAGACTGTCCTAAACTAAAAGAGATCGAATGCTACAACTGTGGAGGTAAGGGACATTTTGCTAGTAGGTGTGCCAGCAGCAAGAGAGGGAGAGGTTATAAAGGAAAGAGCTCATACAAGGGTCGAGGGAAGGAAATCAAGAGACAAAGTTCTGGAGTAAACTTGGCTCAGGAGGTGGAGGAAGAAACAAGTGAAGAAGATGAAGAGGCTGAGGTAAATAATTCTGAAACTTTTACTTTTCTTAGCAAAGGGACTGACAGTTCAAATGATCTATTAATCTTAGATAGTGGAGCAGAGAAAACCGTGACAAGGTCAGCCAAGTTTTTGAAAAATAAAGATGAAGGAAGAAAGGGATACATTAAACTTGGAAATGGCAAGCTTCAAAAAGTTCAGTGTGCTGGTATTCTGAAGATTTTCGATTTGGAAGGGAAAGCTGTAGAGTTAAAAGATGTTTTGTGTGTGCCAAGTTTAGTTAGAAACTTAATTTCTATAAGTCAACTAGTTGACATGGGATATACTGTCAACTTTGCAATGTACTATTCTTCTTGGAAATGAAATTAAGTTTTATGGTAAAAGATGTGGAAATCTTTTTGGTTTAGACAACCAATGTTTGCCTACAATTAACACTGTTGTAGCACCTGACCTGAACTTGTGGCACCAAAGACTATGCCATGCAAGCAACAAATACATTGAGCAGATGATTAAACAGGGATTGATTGAAGCAAGTGAGAATAAGCAAAGTGCCAGGAGTTGTTATGGATGCATGATGGGTAAACACACAAGATTACCTTTTAAAAAATCACAGAAAAGAGCAAAGGATATTCTGGAACTTATACACACAGACCTATGTGGTCCACTTAATGTCAGAAGCATTGGAGGCAAAAGGTATGTCATTACCTTCATTGATGACTATAGCCAGAAAACTAGAATTGCATGCTTGAAAACCAAAGATGAGGCTTTTGAAGCATTTAAAGAATTTCTAGCAGAAATAGAGCTCGAGACAGGGAAGAAAATTAAATGCTTGAGGTCTGATAGGGGAGGAGAGTTTATTTCTGCTGAGTTCAAAAATTTTTGCAAGATTAGAGGCATTAAAAGGCAACTGACCTGTAGATTCTCACCACAACAAAATGGTGTGGCAGAGAGGAAAAACAGAACAATTCTAAATGCTGCAAGAGCTATGCTCAAACACACTGGCTTGCCAAATTATCTCTGGGAAGAGGCTGCCAAGACTGCTGTAGAAATCCAAAACATGCTGCCTTCCTCAAGCATTAATGGTGCCTTGCCACAAAATATTTGGTGTGAAACAACACCCAATTTTCAGAAACTAAAGGTATATGACTGCCTTGGTTTTGTTCATATTCCTAAGGAGAAGAGAAAAAAGCTTGATGACAGGGCAAAGATTGGATATTTAGTGGGATATGATGAGCAATCAAAGGCATATAGAATGTTTGATCCAACAAAGAGGAAAATAATGATCAGCAGGGATATAACTTTTGATGAGTATCAAATATACAAAGATCATAAAGCAGCAGTCATCTCAACAAAGCATGAAGAAGGAAAGCTGGAAAATAACTCATCACAGGGGAATTCAGACATTATTGATGATGACGATGGTGATATTAACCCTGTGGACCTGCAGGTACATGAAGCAGTTAATACACAAACAAATGAAGATATTGGCAGCCAAGGTGAAGATAAAGAAGCCATGCAAGTTGTAAATGAAGAGGTGCAGCCTAGAAGAAGAAGAGACACCCAAATTTTGCAAGATGAAGCAAAGGTAAATTCTGATTTATATGGGAGAGATGCATCTGGTAGAAGCAAAAGGTTAAGACAAAATCCTATTGAGATAAATATAGCAGAAATCTTAGCCATGATTGATGTTGAAGTACCTAAAACTTTTGAGGAGGCAATGAGTGGAGATGACTCTAAAAATTGGAAAGCAGCCATGGAAAATGAATTAGATGCATTCAAAGGGACTAAAACTTTTGAAGTAGTTGATTTACCTGAAGGAAGAAAAGCAGTAGGTTGTAAATGGATATATAAAATCAAGCAAGGTAGCATTCTATTAAATACAAAGCCAGGCTGGTTGCACAAGGTTTCACTCAGAAGAAAGGAATTGATTATGAAGATATTTTTTCTCCTATAGTTAAAATGGCCAGTATAAGAATTTTGTTAGCCATGGCAAACTCCAGGGATTTGGAAGTACATCATATGGATGTCACTACTACTTTCTTAAATGCAAAGTTAGAAGAAGAGGTATACATGAAACAACCACCTGGTTTTGAGCAAGGGAGAGATAAAGTTTGGAGGTTGAAGAGAGCGGTCTATGGGCTGAAACAATCACCCAGACAATGGTATATGTGTATGGATAATTATTTGAAAGAACAAGGATTTCTTAAGCTCAAAGATGATGGTAATTTGTATGTGTTCAAAGAAGGTCCAGAATTTTGCTATAATAGCATTGTATGTTGATGATAACATAATGGTCAGTAGCAATCTGACCATTATGCAAAAGTGCAAAAATATCTTGAAAAGCAGGTTCAAAATGACAGACTTGGAGGAGTTAAAGAAATTTTTAGGCATCGAGGTAAGCAGAGATAGGAGCAGAAAAATTATGACATTATCTCAGGAAGCAAACATAGCAGGAGTATTGAAAAGGTTTAAAATGGAAGAATGCAAAGTTGTGAAGACACCAATGGTACCAGGAAATAAATTATCAAATGAGGACTGCCCAAAAACAGAAGAAGAGAAGTTAGAAGTAGAAAGTTTGCCTTATCAAGAATTAACTGGTTGCTTGTTATACTTGGCAAATTGCACCAGGCCAGACATAGCATACTCTGTAAACATCTTAAGCAGATATTGTCATAATTATGGAAGAATACATTGGCAAGCTGCAAAAAGGGTGATTAGATACCTTAGGGAACTTCTGGTATTGGCATTAGGTTTGATTCAGAAAATTTAGAATTACAAAGTTTCTGTGATTCTGACTGGGGTGGTGACCTTGATGAAAGAAAATCCACCTCTGGCTTTATTCTAATGTTAGGAGGTGGACCAATCTCATGGAAATGCAAAAAACAGCAGGCTATAGCTTTATCCTCAGCTGAGGCAGAATATTCAGCTACTACATTGGCAGCAAAGGAAATTGTTTGGTGCAGGAGATTGTTGAATGAGCTAGGAATAAATCAGAATGATCCTTTAATATTGAACTCTGATAGTACAAGTTGTGTAGCAATGACGAAGAATCCTATCATGCATGAAAGGACTAAACACATTGAGTTAGAAATGCATTTCATAAGGGATATAGTTAATAAAGGAATCATTCAGGTTCAATATATACCTACAGATCAGCAGTTAGCAGACATATTGACTAAGCCATTGACAGAATTCAAATTCTGCCAACTAAGAGAGATGATCAGCTGTAAAGATTATAATATGAAGGGAGAGTGAAGGGAAAAATGTTCATATTATAATCTTGAGTTGCTAGCAATAAAGATGCAGTAGTTGCTTAATCACACAGCCTGAGAAGATGCAGAGATATGGAAATCTAGAGGTGAACCCAAGTTGAACCTAAGGTTACCAAAGGCTCTAAGCAAATGGAGAAAAGGAGAAAATTCGAAGGTTAGCCTAAGGTATATTATTTTTAATGGTTCAATGGTTATATTTAAAAGGGCCGTGATTAAACTTGCGCGGTCAAGTGCTGTTTAAACAGGTAATGCAGATCGAGATTAGAAAGGAGAATTTGGTGCCGATTTGTGATGAATCGGTGCCGACTGTAAACAATATAAGTAGTATGTGATCCGTAGTGCATGTAGTTGAGCATTCCGGAAGGCCAGATTCATTAGTTCATGGGTGCTTGGGCTGTCGGGGTACCTATATGTTTGATCGAAGATTTGAATGCATAATAGTTCAAACTATTGCTACAGTAACACATTTTTAACTATTGAACTATTTAAGCTTCAATAATATATTTTGCTCAATGGTTGAATGATGGTTAATATGTGATAAGTTTTTTTTTTTTTGATGAACGTGGACCTTTATTACCCAAAAGAATACAAAGAGTACATGGGGGACTCAAAACCCAGTGGAGAAGATATGTGATAAGTTTTGGATTTGCTAGATAAAATTGGTATTAGAAGAACGTGATCTAATCTAATTCTATCACAAATAAGGTCGTTATGTAAGCGTCATCAACAAATAAGTTCAAATGCAACAAATTATTGCCCCTCTCCAAAAAAGGGGGAAAAGAAGCGAAGATATCCTTCCTGTATTCCTTCTCCTATATATAAAATTATTAGAAAAAAAAGACGGTTACAAAAAGGGCCATTTCGAATTATCTATATCTATTTTTGGCGCCGGAATAGGCATTTCCGGGTGTTCGCGTGGGGTGAGACGGATTTTCTTTTCTGGGAGCGTCTTTTGGCGGAGGCGATAGGAGGGCGGACGAAATAGCGGCTGAGGAGAGATCGGCTGGGGTTGGAACTGTAGGTCTGGCAGGTTTCTGGATATGGCCCTTTCTCTTCTATGTCCTTCCCTTTTCCGCCAAGCAAA